>CM039612.1:6641265-7241265 GCA_022457205.1 Saccharum spontaneum
AGGTCTCTAGTCCACCAAGGTCAAACAACAATTATAAACCTAATTAGGCAAAGTAATCAACATGAACAATTGTTCCATTAGGTCAACTAAGTGTAGTTAAGGTGTTTACAATATTATAAGACCATCACTTGCATTAGTCACACATGATCAGAAGCACAAGTGCATTGAAACATAAAGTAGCAGTGCAATGTTTCATTAGTTACAAGGGAATGATTCATTAGTTATAACACACCAAACAAAATGCAATGCTCATGAATGAGTGAATGATGCTTATGCTCATGTAATGCAAGTGCAATTAGGCAAGATAACACCAAGGGTGTTACAATAGTGGCACATGCAAACAGGGTAAAAGTTTTTGTCTTAGTCGAAAAAAGGTTTTCTTTATTTTGGTGGAGAACACACAGCAAAAATTTTAACACACTAGAAAAAGAGATGTTGAATATTTAGTCAAAATTGTACTCCTTATTACACACTCTGAATTTGAGACTTTGTTGAATATTCTGCTCCCCAGATCTTATCACATCCAAGGATAAGATGCTCTGGTCCAGTACAAGTTTATCCAACAAAACAACTCCCACTCTAATGCTCATCGTCCTAACACTAATTAACAACACCTACATCCCTAGAACCAGCCAACATCAAACTTTTTAAAGAAATTCTAAAGAAAATTACCTTTGGGGCAAAAAAGAAACTTAAAAGCAGAGAAAATTGTTTCTAAAAATTAAGCTAGCTAACATAACTTAAATAGCTCAGGGAGAGAAGGGGAGGAACAGAGCTTAATTTTAAAAATTAAGCTAGCTAACAGTCGCACGTATACCGCTGTAGCTTTCACCCGGAGATATTCCAAGTATCGTATGCACAGGAAAATGTGTGAGGAAAACTACTATCTAACTTAACCCAAAGTAGCAACAAGACTTAAGAAGATCGGGAGTGTAGAGGAAATTGCCAAGGTCTTCTCGTTCTAATCTCGATAAGCTATGTCTTCTATTGTTCTATCTAAGGACATTACTTAAGAAAATACGCCAGCAGAGGATGCTTTCCTTAGCAACCAGGTCCTACTTAGTCTACAAAAGGGAGGTGGACTACAGAGGATTCAACGAATGTGTCACAGTTGCGTTCTAATGCTACTTTGCGATCTACCACCAATCCAGAATGCAGGGTGAATCCACAAGTAACTAGGTCTAAGCATCACGCTTACACCTACAATTACTACTTTAACCTACAGTGTCCTATAGATTAAAGTACTCAAAGGAGTTGCGAGCCAGGAAAATAATATAAACAATGTTGCTTACTGAAATAAGTTGATTACTAGAGAAATCTCAGATGTAGGTTGATTTCCGCCAAGGTACAAGCTATAGAGGGAGCACCGATAGGCCAGTACCTCCTCCAACCTCTTCCCTCTCTCTACCTCTCTATTTCTAAAGACTAGGTCCTAATGAGAACTAATCTTCTCTTAAATGCTGGCTCTTGAGAAGTTGATCCTTTCATGGGACCCCTCTCAATTGATCCTGACTAGAGAATATGAATTAGGGTTTCAAGGATGCCTTTGCCTCAGGGGGTACATGGCTATTTATATAGGCCGGAGCGATGAACTAGAGCCCTCGGATCAAACCGACTTCAATCAACGACATAGATGCAATCCTTACGGCGGTGGAGGACAAACGTACGAAGGCGGTTGACAAGTGGGACCATGGGTGGCTAGCCAGCCATGCCCTATGCCAGGTAGGCCCCCCTTCGGTGGGTCACCTTCTCGTGTCTTCTAGATTCTTCTTAATTGGTTCCCGCATAGAATATGCTTTTTAATCCGACATGTGGATCCTCTCTTGCTCTTTTCCTGATTAACCCTTGCAGAAGCATAGATTCATCAAAACCTGTGGAATTCTGTTAGTTTAATCCCTAAGTCTATGTTGAAGATTGATTAATGCCCTTATTCATGTTTGGTTGATAGTTTATAATAGTAGTTAACTACCGTCAACAACTCCCCCAAGCTTAACCTTTGCTAGTTCCTTAGCAAAGCTAAACTCAATGATGGATCAGGAGTTGCTTTAATGCTTTCACGCCTCAAAAGTACACATGCGTCCAATAAAAAATTCTCCTCCAAATTAGAATAAACTGATCTGACTTTCAAACTTGCCCATATTACCTTCAACCATGGGGCTTCTTAGCCTTCACTTGGGTCTTGAGCAATTGAAAGATAGAATAATTAAGTCAAGCACTATGTCTCAAGCTCTTTGTTCCACCATTGTTCCAAAGTTTTTGTAAGTTTTTAAAATAAAACTCAAAGATTCCATAGTATGACACTCTCAAGTCTCTCAATATATGTGGTATTTGTGGATCCTCACCAAGGCAATAATGATGTTATACCTTCTCTCTCATCCTTCAACTAAAACTTATGTGGAGTTCATAGATAGGGAGAAAGTTACAACATACTTGCAATGCATATATTGTAAAGTCAAACAACGGGTCCAAAGAGAGTTAAGTCATACAATCAAATCAAGATGTGCATGTGTGTGGATTTATGGTGGATATCTATGGTGGCTAACCTAATTCTACTTTGCTCCTTGAAAACATATCTCTCTTTTTGAAACTTGAAAATATTTGCTAGAGAACAGGGGCTATCTTATTCATCTTATTCTTTTTTTCAGACGGGCATCTGAGTACCCATTATTTTCTCTTAACTTTTTTTTTCATGAATAACTTTTGCATAGTCCCATGTCACTTTTCTGTAATAAAACTTTTGAGAGATAGTAACAAGAACTTGGAGCATTTATTTGGTAGATAGAAAACCTAGCATGTTTTTGTGTTCACCCCAAGTATAGGAGTAGAACATTTTTAGGTGGATCTAGATGAAAGGCATGTTTTTGTGCCTACCCCAAGTGTAGGAGTAGTGCATATGTGGGTGGTGTGTACGTGATCTTGATTTTAAAAGCATGATAAACCTCTCATAAGGGTCGACAAAGCTTGACAAAACTCAATGCAAAGCAAGTAGTAAATATGTGAAAGTTTCTCTAGACTAAGTAACACGCATGGGTCTGGTGGGAATTCAAGCTTTGTCATACAAGAACTCATTATGTAGCATTTTTATGTTTTTTAAAAGATAAATCTCCAGAACTTTAGTGTCACTAGGAACAAGATAAATAGCAGCTCAGACCTTCTCATATCATATCCGTCAATTACCTAGACTTAGATCAAGCACATGCTACCCACGAGTTTCGAGTTTAGAGTAAATTTTTATATCAAAACACCTTTGTCCAAAACTCAGGAGAATTCAAGGCTGAAAACTAGGTACTTGAAAGGAATTACAACAGAGCAACTATTCATCATTTCCATTTAAGAGATTACTTTGAGTTCTCTTTATTTTATTCAGCTCTTAAAAACAAATTAAGCAAACTAGCCACAACTTTTATTTTGTTTTCAAGATTTAAGCTCACACCTTACTAATAGTATATAACTTACTAAGATAAATTTTTATTTTGTTTTGTTTGTTATGCATCTTTTTATTTTTTATCAAACATATATCAAACTCTAAAATAGCAAAATTGAAAGGGAAAAGAAATACTTAGTTAGATACATGGGGGATGGTCCTCCCCCAAGCTAGATGTTGTCGTGATTGAATTTTAAGGTGATCCTTCTTAGAGCATGTTTGTTAGCGGATGTCCTTCTTATTTATGAATGGAGTGAGATGACTCCAGCCGAGTAAATTTGCTCTTGATCATACGTACCATCTTACAACATACTCCGACAAGAACAGCAAAAACTCGAGGCTTGGATTAGGATAAGGGGTTAGCGGTCAGCCATTTAGAGATTAGTTGTTCTTGTGGGTGAAAGATATTCTCTAATTGACCGAGTTCTAGCAGGATGTCTATCTCATATTTTTGGAGTTTTCTAAATTTATAATGCAAGAAAGAAAATACGTATGCATGATATATTTTTATTTTTATGCCACCATGATGAATATTCCTGTGGGTTTTTTACACACCGTTGATTTACTCACTGGGGCTTAGAATTTATATAATGCAATAATAAACTTTTTATTTTCTTTTCTATATGCAATGCTAATGCAAAAAAGTAAATATGCTAAAGTGAAAATAATTCATGCAATGCTAAAGAGTAAATATGGATAACTACTGATTTTACCTCCCGGCGAGGGTTCAGTGATTTAATTCCTCTGAACAGGACTTCTTACCATGTTTATTCCTTAGGTGTATTATCTGATCCCAAAGGTGGAGACCTTGTTAACTGCGCCTCTTGAGATGGTGATTCTGAAGATGGTGTCACCCATGTTCTTTTCTCGTCCAGCAGTTTGAAGTGAAGCATCAATAGTGCAAGCTGACAACATCTTGCTCAGTGTGCATATTCATGGGTTCAGAACTTTCACTTGTAGAACTTTGGAGAATTGACAAACCCCTCCACACTTTGCTCGAAGTGTGTCCTGCTTGCAAAGACAAGGTAAAGATCAAGTGCATGGGCTCTGTTAGTGAGAAAACACCAACAGAACCAAAACTTTATTTACTCTTCTCTAACCTTGGGCACATGGAAAAAGATAAAGTGGATGTTATGTGTTTTGTTCCATTATAACATGGGTGGTAGATCAGAAGATTGAGTATGAATGTAGCATTTAAGCACATTTGACAAAAATGGTTGAATTTCTTGACCAATGTAAGGATTGTCTATCTATGCATAATGTATCGATGATTTCTTGATTATGACTATCATCTTCCAAAGACAGGATGCACAACATTTTAGCTCATTTGATTAAGACTATGAAATCAAGAAAGTGGTGCTATGAACAAATTTAAGGAACAAGGCATGTTGAGTTAATTGGGTTAGATCAAGCAAAATTGTAACTCGAACATGTTTGTGTCTTCATTTATGTGCATACCAAGATCAAGAGGAAAATAATGACCACTTACCTTAAGATGTTACCATTATCATTGGAGTGTGATGACACCATGTGATGAAGGATAGATGACTCCCAGTGCTCCTTTCCTTCCTTGCATCTTGAGTTGTTCCTGAGCATCTTGTCTCACATGTTGTACTCCTCTTTCTTATCCTTTTGTCATGCCATCTTTCTGCTCTTTGATCCTTTTACACCTTGTTAGACCTTTTTCCTCGTTGTTTTTATGTCTGTAAAGGATTAGTGGACAAACACATACCTGAAGGAATATACAGTTTTGAAACACAGGTTGTTTGTCCAGAATTTTGTTGTGTTCCTTCTATGCTAATGAAAAGATGGTGTTGAGATTATTTTAGCATAGATTTTGTTTATCATGTTCTATGCAAGTATGGCTCAAGGTAGAAGTTAATCTGCAGTAGAGGACAGAGTGAATGAACATTGATACTTATAGTTCTTCCATCCATCATGAATGAGTTGTGTAGTTCTTCATTTATGATGAATGAGCTATGTCTTCTTGTGCAAAGTTTTTGAAGTTCATCATGTGCTTCGCTTCACCTCCGATGTGAATTCATCTCGTGACTTACACAGATTGAATTGAGAATTTCCTATAGGGGTTAGTCCAACAAAATATCCAATATCTGCTAAAGCAATTTTTAGTTCAGTAAAAAAATTGGACTCCATGTCTAATTTGATTAAGGAAGGCATTTTAACCTAAGCACCTCGCTTATTTTAAAAAACCTTTGGAAGTATGTCTAATACCTCCAAACCAAAATTTTACTATGGCAGATAAAGGTAACATGAAAGCACTATAAAGATTTATTCAATTGGAGATGAAAGAGCATGATTATTTTGAGCATGTTTTAAAGGTAGAGATAACCAAGATTAGCAACATGGCATAAGATTTTTTAGAGAAGCCCATCCCCCAAGCTTGAATTTTGCAAAGCAAGTCAAGTTTGGATGGATATAATTTGATGTTGCATGATGATTGTTTGGACATACCTTGTGTCATCATTCTTCATTCTTTTTGCTTCAAACCTGGAATGGTTAGTGACAAAAATACCCGAAGGAATATTTTCAAAATTATATCTTTATGCTCACTTCACAAGGTCATCACAGCAGAAGGTGAAAACTCAAGTTATCTCGCGAAAATGCTTGCTTTAGGACACAAGCTCGTCCTTGAGAAACCTTCGAATTGTGCTTCTAATTGGTGAAGTGGTCTCTCTTCTAGCACCAAGCTTCATGTACTTATCTCAAGATTCCTGCCTACGAGATCTGCAATATTTATGATAAACATATGCATCTACAACCACCCTTTCAAAATTTTTGTGAACAAAAAGCATGAGGGAGTTGGAGATCTCGTGCGTGGCAGTGTTGGAGAGACCATTTGATTCAAGAGATTTCTCATATGAGCATGGATTTGATGGGGTGTTTATGAAGTAACTTCCATGTGCATCGATGTCCTCTTCCTTTTCAAGCTCCATGGTTGATTCTTCAAGAATGTCCAAAATTTCCCTTGGATTGGTGACCCTGGGTTGATCTTGTCTAAGGCCTCATCCATCCACTCAGTGGCAACGGCGCATAGGTTTTTAACATCCTCCAGCCATTGTTGTTGCTCTTCTTGGTCTTCCTCATGGTCTTGATAACTCCTATGCTTTGGGTGTCTTGGTGGATTTCTTGGATCATCATGAGTCTCAGGAGAAAGATCATAAGAGGATTCATCGGGGTCAAGGATGGGTTCGGATAAGTCATCTTGTCTAAGCATAGAAGGGGAGAAGATAAGATTGTCTTCTAGATGGCTTCGCTCTCCTTCTGTGGCATCATTTGACATGCCATCCTTGGGTTCTTCCCAACATCCTATGTGAGAATAAGGACGCTTTTTAAGAGACCTTTCTTTAAAAGGATTTGAAATACGTTCACTTGGAGGTCTCTTACATGGACGAGAATTCACTGTTCTCCCAATATAAATGAGGTTACCCTTAAATTCAAAAGGGTTTTCCAAAGGTGGAATTTCTTCTTCCCTTAGAGGATTTTGGAGTATTGATGGTTTAGGATTGATAGCTAAATCTTGGAAGTGGAATGGTTGTGATTTGGCTATCAAAGCTTCCTCTTCTTGTTTGGGGGATGATTCCTTCTCTTCCTCTGGGAGTGCATCATGAATGCTAGTGTAGGGGGCACGTCCAATGATTTTGTCAAGGACAAGCCTTGCTTCACTAACAGACAAAGAAAGGAAAGCTCCTTTAGAGGCTGCACTAAGGTCTTGTGCATCATCCTTGCTAAGATCGAAATAAAAATGTTGAAGAAGAATCAGGTCTGGAATAGCAAGGTCTGGGCCAGTGGTGATGAGGTCATTAAAATGATCTCAGGATGCGTCAAGAGGCTCTTCCTTGTGTTGTTTAAAAGTTAGAACTTCTGTTCGAAGGCTGGCCACTCTAGAGTTGGGAAAGAATTTTAAGCAAAATTTAGAGCATAACATCTCCCAATCTCCTTGCATACTTCCTACGGTCACATTGTACCATTGTTTAGCTTTTCCCGTTAAAGAGAACGGAAAGAGCTTCCATCATAAAGATTTATCTAGCATGCCAGTGATACGCAAGCATGCACAAATCTATTCAAACTCTTATAGGTGTGAGTATGGGTTTGCATCGCCTTCTCCCGTGAAGGATTGTTTCTGAATCATGTTTATAAAACATGAACGTAGCTCATAGCCAGATGTTAGGATGGGCTCTGAAGATTCTAGTGGCTTGAGGCTTGAACTCATGGGTTGAGCGAATTGATAGATAGGAGTAGAATTCATAATGGAAAAGAAAAGAAAAGAATGAAGGGATAAGAAGATAAAAGTATAATACAAGGTTAAGCTAGGCTCATAGTTAATTCAGCAACCGTTTCCCCAGCAACGGCGCCAGAAAGCTTGTTGGTATATTTAACACACACACATAGATAAATCCGCAAGCGCACGGATACCACTGTAGATTTCACCTGGAGGTATTACATGTATCATTTCCATAGGGAAATGTGTGAGGTTAACTACTATCTAACTTAATCCAGAGTAGCAACAAGACTTAAGAAGGTCGGGAGTGTAGAGGAAATTGCTAAGGTCTTCTCATTCTAATCTCGGTAAGCTATGTCTTCTATTGTTCTATTTGGGGACATTACTTAAGAAAAGACACCAGCATAGGATGCTTTCCTTAGCAACCAGGTCCTACTTAGCATACAAACAGGAGGTGGACTACAGAGGATTCAACGAATGTGTCACAGTTGCGTTCTAACGCTACTTCACGATCTACCACTGATTCGGAATGTAGGGTGCATCCACAAGTAACTAGGTCTAAACACCACACTTACACCTATAATTACTACTTTAACCTATAGCATCCTATAGATTAAAGTACTCAAAGGAGTTGTGAACCAGGAAAATAATATAAACAATGTTGCTTACTGAAATAAGAAGTTGATTACTAGAGAAATCTCAGACGTAGGTTCACTTCTGCCAAGGTACAAGCCGTAGAGGGAGCACCAATAGGTTGGTACCTCCTCCAAACTCTTCCCTCTCTCTACCTCTCTATTTCTAAAGACTAGATCCTAATGAGGACTAATCTTCTCTTAAATGCTAGCTCTTGAGAGGTTGATCCTTTCATGGGACCCCTCTCAATTGATCCTGACTAGAGAATATGAATTAGGGTTTCAAGGATGCCTTTCCCTCAGGGGGTACAGGGCTGTTTATATAGGCCGGAGCGATGAACTAGAGCCCTTGGATCAAACCGACTTCAATCAATGGCATAGATGCAATCCTTAAGGCGGTGGAGGACGGACATACGAAGGCGGCTGACAAGTGAGACCAGGGGTGGCCGGCCGGCCATGCCCTATGCTAGGTGGGCCCCCCTTCGGTGGGTCGCCTTCTCGTGCCTTCTAGATTCTTCTCAAGTTGGTTTTCGTGTAGAATATGCTTTCTAGTCTGACATGTGGGTCCTCCTTTGCTCTTTTCCTGATTAACCCCCTGCAGAAACATGGATTCACCAAAACCTGTAGAATTATGTTAGTTTAATCCCTAAGTCTATGTTGGAGATTGATTTATGCCCTTATTCATGTTTGGTTGACGGTTTAATTATAATAGTAGTTAACTACCGTCAACAGGCGTTCCTTGCGAAGTTTTTCCCCATGGGCAAAATCAGTGCCCTGAGGGGGAAAATTTTAAGCTTCTAGCAAACTTCATTGGAATCCATCCCTGAGGCATGGGAGAGGTTGTAGGATTACATCCAGGCCTGCCTGCACCATGGAATGGAAAATTGGCTCATGCTCCCGAACTTCTACGAGGGGCTTACACCCATGTCAAAGGGGCACGTAGATGCCACTGCTGGAGGAGTGTTTCTCTCCCTAACCATCGATGGTGCCATGGCTCTTATTGAAAAGATGGTGGCCAATCAAAGCTGGGGGGAGAAAAGAAAACAACAAAATGGCAAGCATACCATGAAGGAAGTGGATATGATTGCCACAAAAATGGATTTATTATTGAAGAGACTAGACGAATGTCACACCCATTTTTAAGGACAAAAATAGGATGCATAAAAGACTCATGTGCGCCCCAGGAAATGATCGCACACATAAGTAGACAAATTACATAGTATCATCACAGTGCTTATTACATAGCGAATAAATATTTAACACATAGTCTTATACAATAAATTGTAGCAACTAATAGTAGATCTCCAGCGGAAACTCCAAACACAGGGACATGGTTGACTGGTTGACACCAAGACTAGTACTCATTACGATAATCATCTTCATATTCTTCATCTGTGATGGTGGAAATAGCAAGGGTGAGTCCATGTCGAACTCAACAAGTATAACACAGGGTTCATGAGGCACAAAAGGCTAGACACTGTTTGACTGTGTTTAGCTTTTAGTCATCATTTACTTAGCAATTGAGTAGCATCAAGGTAAACCAAATCCCATTAATGAATCAATGATCAATTGTAATAAGGATAATGAATAGATTTAACATGAGCATAATAATAATCAACAATAATTAAACATGATATAACAATGGTGATCATCTATCTGTAGATGTTCCAAGGCCGCCCGTATCCGTGGGCACGGCTAGTATACCAGTTTTTAACTCTGCGCAGAGGTGTACACTTTCACTGTGAGTCATGATTTCCAAATGTGTGGGGAGATCAAACCCAAACACCGGAGAACCATATAAAGCCATTTAAGAGTTCGTCTAACAAGTTAGGGCCATTAGATTCACTCGGTAGGCAGATGTAGGAACCCCCTTTTCAATGGCACAATTCCTTCTCGGCTATACTCATAGACTAGAGGCTGTCCTACACCCAACGTGGCAAGCCATTCTTATGCCATTTAAGGAAACCACTAACAAGCTAGAAAAGGTCTCTTGAACAACTAGAGCCAGAGCCATATAGCCCTCACAGCTGTACTATATGTCCCGGATGATCACGTACAGATAAGTCCTTATGGAGAGAAACCAGAGTAACAATATAACCCCTTGCTCTAGCCCCCTTTTCAACAGTAATAAAATCATCATTAAAGGTTGATTGCTTAATTCATTAATCAAATTACAATATCATTGTTCATAATTAAGCACTAGCAATAGCTACCCAAATGCATCCCTAAGTTTGACAAGGAATCAAGGTAACAATCACTAAATTATAATCTCTAAGGTTGTCAAGGAAGACACATGCATATATATGATAATTTCAGTGAATAGGACAACAAGGATGGTCCCATGTTATACTTGCCTTGATCAAAGCTTTCCTAATGATACTGCTGGTCTGGCTCAAAATAATACTCCTGATCGTCTAGAAACTGCTCACCGTCTATACTCGATCATCAAGCATCAACACACAATCATCCGAGCAATCATACACGAAGCAAACAAAAAAACAAAGTTAGAACAGTACACCAACTGTATCAAAACAGTATAAAAAAAGTTTGTAAAACTCTTCTATACGTTACTACGATCACACAGACGTAAAGATCATGAAATTCGGATTTAAAACGTGAAAGTTATGAATTTTCTAAGATTTCCTATAGATAAATAATTACTTTAACATAAAATCGAAAATTAAATTTCCCAAACCTACTGTACAGCTACACTAACATGTAGAGCTCGTAAATACGAACCTAACGCAACTTGAACGGGTCAAATCGGAGTTAAAACGAAGATTTTATGATCAAAACAAGTTTAGTGGCAAAACTGTAAATATCAGAAAACGTATTTTTGATTTACCGAGAAGAAATATGTCTTCAAAACAGAGAAACGTACTTCTAGAATTATGCCAAGGACCGCGTGTTCTATTAGAGAAAAGCGCAGGGGCTCTTTAACAACTTTACCCCGCGAAGGGGTATCTTCTAATCCTACCCTTAGATCTAAGAATGGACGGCGGACATCGTCTCTAGATGAAAGAGAGAGAGAGCGCGGCCATCCCCTCCAGCGTCGGCCGGTGGCCGCCATGGCCGGCACCCATGGCTCGCCGGAGAGCTTCGGCTCCACTGTTTTCGACCGCCATTCGACCCGCAGCCGGCAGCAATCGGTCGAGGAGCTCAACGCAAACGCATCTACGCGGGTTAGGAAAGCAAGAACAAATCGAGGACGGGATGCGGCTCGGGAAGACGGCGGCGCCATTGCCGACTTCGGCAAACTCACCGGAGCTCCTCAATCTCGTGATTCAAGGCACCACAAACCAAAAGAAAGGCATGGGAAGGGAGGGAAGGAGATGACGAGCTCACCAATGCGGGGAAGAAGGGCGCGGGTTAACCGGCAAGCTCTGACGACGAGAGGCAGTGTAAGCTAGGGTTTCCAACCTCCTAAGCTCGAGTTCACGTGGTTTGGCTCGGAGTTTGGATGGAAAAAGGGATGAGGGGGAACGTGGCTACACCTTTATAGCCCCAAACGTGACGATTAAGGATAGATATCCTGGATTACGCGGTTGGATTCGATTGAGGCGGTGTTCTTCTCCGGCTCGGTCACGGCACAAGGAAGAAGCCACGGCTGACAAGAGGGTCCCACCCGTCTGCGAGACCGGAGAGGAGAGCGCGCACGTGGCGGTGATTCCTGGGCCGGCCCACGTGGGCGCGAGGAAGAGCGGTTGAAAACGGGCTCGGCTTCGACGGCCCAATAGCGAGGGAGGAAAAGGGGCAGGCCGGCTTGAGCGGGCTTCCAGGCCGCCGGCAACAGGTAAGCTTTACTCTTTTTTTTATTTGTTTTCAAAACCATCTAAATAGATTTTCAAATCCAAATCAAAAGAAATCAAAACCACACCACACCATAAAACAAATGCAACAGCATGAATGCATCATCAAAAATTCCACCTAATATTTTAAATTTTAAACCCCACTAAACATTATCTAAATTATTTAAACTCATAACTAAATCTCTTTTAACTCAAAATTTTTTTCTAATTCACAAATTTAAAATTTTTGGGTGTTACAAATTCTACCCCCCTTAAAAGAATCTCATCCTCGAGATTGGACTGCTTACTCAAATAACTACGGATATGATTTCCTCAATTCATCCTCTCTTTCCCAAGTTGCCTCTGCCTCTGAATATCAATTCCACTGAACTTTGCACATTTTAATAACCCGACTTCGAGTAACTCTTTCAGCAGTTTCTAAAATCTTAATCGGAAACTCTTCATATGTAAGATCCTCTTTAATGGTCAATTCATCCAAAGGTATTTGCTCCTCAGGCACACGTAAACACTTCTTGAGTTGAGAAACATGAAACACATCATATACCCCAGACAAATTCTCAGGCAACTCTAATTGATAAGCAACTTCACCACATCTAGCAATAACTTTGAATGGCCCAACATACCTTGGTGCTAACTTTCCTTTCATGTTAAACCTCTTCACACTTCTCATTGGTGACACCTTCAAATAGACATAATCACCTACTTCAAAAACTAAATCCCTTCTCCGGTTGTCAGCATAACTCTTCTGACGAGATTGTGCCACTCTCAAATTCTCACGAATCACTTGCACTTGATCCTCTGCGTTTCTAAGAACATCTGTACCAAACACCTGAGACTCACCTGTCTGATCCCAAAATAATGGAGTTCTACACTTACGTCCATACAAAGCTTCAAACGGTGTCATCTTAAGACTCTGTTGATAGCTATTGTTGTAAGAGAATTCTGCATAAGGCAAACTCTTATCCCAACTAGTTCCATATTGCAATGCACAAGCTCTCAGCATGTCTTCTAGTATCTGGTTGGTTCTTTCAGTCTGCCTATCTGTCTGTGGATGATATGCTGTACTAAAATTCAACTTTGTCCCTAAAGATTCATGTACAGCCTTCCAAAAATGTGATGTAAATTGCGAACCTCGATCAGATACAATTTTCTTTGGCACTCCATGTAAACATAATGTCTTCTCCATATATAATATAGCTAATTATTCCCCAGTGTACTTAGTTTTAACCGATATGAAATGAGCAACTTTAGTCAACCGATCTACTATGACCCAAATAGAATCATAACCTCTCTGTGTACGAGGTAACCCCACTATAAAGTCCATACCAACTTCCTCCCACTTCCATTTAGGAATCTTCATTGGTTGCAACAATCCAGCAGGTCTCTGATGCTCAGCTTTCACTCTCTAACAAGTTTCACACACTGCCACATACTCAGCCACATCTCGTTTCAATCCAACCCACCAATACTTCTGTTTGAGATCCAAATACATCTTAGTACTTCCAGGATGAATAGAATAAGATGACTCATGAGCTTCACGAAGGATTGCCTGCCTAATAGCCTGATCCTCAGGTACACACAGCCTCTTTCCAAACCACAAAATCCCATTATCATCCATTTGAAACCCTGGTGACTTGCCAATCATTATATCCTCCGCTATCTTCTTTAGTTTCTCATCCTTCAACTGACCCTTGTATATTTTTTGCTCTAATATAGGTTCTATCACCAATTCCATTGTATTAGTAACAATTCCCAAATTTAGATATTTAAATTCAGCACACAACTCACTTGTCATGGACAACATTTGCATCTCATTGGCATAACTCTTCCTGCTAAGGGCATCAGCTACAACATTGGCTTTACCAGGATGATAGTGTATCTCTATATCATAATCCTTGATCAATTCTAACCATCTACGTTGCCTCAAGTTCAGATCAGACTGAGTGAAAATATACTTCAAACTCTTATGATCGGTGTATATTTCACTCTTATGCCCAATCAAATAGTGTCTCCAAATCTTCAAAGCATGAACTACAACTGCTAATTCCAGGTCATGAGTAAGATAATTCAGCTCATGCTTTCTCAACTGTCTAGATGCATAAGCAACAACTCTGCCTTCTTGCATAAGAACACACCCCAAACCTTGACGAGAAGCATCACAATAAATAGAGAACTTTTTACTCAAATCTGGCAATACCAAGACAGGTGTTGTAGTCAATCTTTTCTTCAATTCTTCAAAACTAGCTTGACATTTATCAGACCATGCAAACTTGGCATTCTTCTCTAACAGAGATGTCATAGGTTTAGCAAGTTTAGAAAACCCTTCAATGAACCGTCTGTAATATCCTGCTAAATCCAAGAAACTATGAATCTCGCCCACATCAGTAGGTGGCTTCCAATTCAATACATCCTTTACCTTGCCTGGATCCACTGATATTCCCCCATTAGAGACAATATGACCAAGAAAAGAGATTTCCTTCAACCAAAACTCACACTTACTTCGCTTAGCATACAGTTTATGCTCTCTAAGTTTCTGCAATACCAACCTCAGATGTTCAGCATGCTCTTTCTCCGTCTTGGAAAATACCAGTATATCATCAATAAATACCACCACAAACTTATCAAGGTACTCCATGAACACCTTATTCATCATGTACATAAAGTATGCAGGTGCATTGGTCAACCCAAATGACATAATAGTATACTCATACAAACCATACCTCGTAGTAAAAGCTGTCTTTGAAATATCAGAGGCACAAATCTTCAGTTGATGATAACCAGAACGCAAATCAATCTTAGAGAACACACAAGCACCTCTCAACTGATCAAACAAGTCATCAATTCTGGGCAAAGGATACTTATTCTTGATAGTTACTTCATTAAGTGACCGATAATCAACACACATTCGCTGACCACCATCTTTCTTATCAACAAAGATAACTGGTGCACCCCAAGGTGACGAACTAGGACGAATAAAACCTTTATCTTATAATTCCTTAATTTGTTTCTTAAGTTCTTCTAATTCATCTACTCCCATTCTATATGGTCGTTTAGCTATGGGTGCAGTTCCAGGTAATAATTCAATAAGAAATTCAATGTCTCGATCAGGTGGCTTACCTGGCAAATCATCTGGAAAGACATCTGGAAATTCATCGATAACTGGATTCTCTTTACTAGCATCATCATCAAGTTGATTCAATAAGGCTGTTGGTTGCTTCTGCACTGCTACATCCACACTGATCTTCTCCCCATTAGGTGCATTCACAACTATTACTCTCTGCTGACACTGAATCACTGCCTGATTTTGTTTCATCCAATCCATACCCAAAATCACATCAATACCAGATGTCCTCAACACTATAGGAGTTATCTTAAACTCTACCCCCCTTAAAACCATACTAACTGGAAGACACCGATTAGTGGTTTGTATGGTACCCCCAGGTGAGTTTACTATGAGAGGTTCTTTCATGGCAAGCATAGGTACGCTATGCATTCTAACAAAAATATTGGAAATAAAGGTATGCGAAGCTCTAGAATCAAAAAGAATGGTTGCAGGAGTAGAATGAACATTGAACATACCAAGCATTACTTCAGCTCCGTCTGTGCTGTTTTAGTAGACACATGATTCACCTTTCCAGTATTGGATGACCTCTGCCCCTGCGGTGTCTGCTGATTCTACTTCTTAGGACAATGATTAGCATAGTGTCTAGGCTCTCCACAGCGATAACACAGATTGGGGGTACTAGGTGCACTGGTCTTCATTGGGGTAGAGTTGGAATTACTCTGGCGTGGAGTTTGCTGACCACTCTGCTATTGGAACTGTCTGTTCTGCTGATACTGGGGTCGTTGCTGGAACTGATTATTCTGCCAATTCTGAGACCACTGTTGATTTGAATTACGGTTCCACTGACTGACTGGTCCTTGGAATTTCGAATGAAAACCATGCTGAGAATTTGTACGTTGGCGAATATTGTTCCCAACTCCTTGTCCTTTCATCTTTCTTTTCATGTCCATCTCCCGACGTTCATTATCCAGCACAATAGCCTTATTCACAAGTTCCTGGAAGCTGGCATAATTATTACCCTTCAGCTGCAAACGAAGATCATAATAAATTACTTTGAGAAAGAGATGCTGCTTATCTGCATCTTCCCTCACTTCATTGGGAGCATAGCAAGCCAACTGAGAGAACTTGTCATGATACTCGCTGACACTCATCTGTCCCATCCTGAGATTTTTGAATTTTTCCTGCTTCAGCTCAATTACACCCTCAGGAATGTGGCGAGCTCTGAAATCTCTAACAAATTCATTCCAAGTGACAGGAGGAGCATTGTCAGGACGTGCAGCTTGGTACAACTCCCACCAAGTCTGAGCTATCCCCTGTAACTGGCCAGATGCATATAACACCTTTTCTAGATCATTACATTGGGCGATGTTCAACTGTTTCTCCACCGCTCGCACCCAATCATCCGCCTTCAATGGATCAGCAGCATGAGAGAACACTGGAGGGCGTCCTTTTAAAAATTCACCACGTTTGTCTCTCACATGAACAGGTGGCGGTCCTCCTGCAGGGGGGTTGTTCTGCATGTGCTGCATGAACATCTGCATCATCTGATTCTGTGTATTCATAAGTTCTTCCATAGTAATGGGTGGGTTAGGACCTCCACGACCCCTGCCACGGCCTCTGCCTCCTCTAGCTGCCATCTGTTTTCAAAGCACAGAAAACGAAGCTCAGTACTATCCAGGATGATGTATACAATAGATAAGTAAATCTGAATTCTCTGGACGAATTCCCTTTTCAGCGGCTCAGTAAAACTGCCATATCTCGAGCTACAGATGTCCAATTAAGGTGATCTTTACATGGTTGGAAAGCTTATGAAATTATCTACGACTTTTATTAATAACATTTTCCAGATTCTGTCAATAAATTAGTCAAAAACTGAGCTTAACCGAAACTGTTTCAGAATTCCCGAGTGTGCAGTGACCCCAACTTGGAACAGGTATATCTCTTAGCTCATAATAGATAAAAAGATGATTCTTACAGGGTTGGAAAGGTACAGAAGTCTAATTATTCCCAGTAAAATTTCATAAATTTCTCACAAACAGATTTTAAGTTATTCCAGAAACATCCCAGACTGATCTAGAAATCAGCAAAAGACAGGACCAAGTTTACCCCGAACCCAACTTAATATTCTTATCTATGGAACTTGTAGACATGCCCACAAAGCTCCAGCACACATTACAAAGATCCAAATCACACATTATCATAATAACAATTCATCAAGCACATAATTGTTCACACCACATACTAATACTTGACATTACCAAACTCTAAACTAATATCGTTCTTATTACATAGGGACTTCCTAATTTTAATTGAGCCTCTCATAAATCTTGGGACGACCTAGCTCAGCCCTTAGTTCGTCGATCTCCTTATAAGCTTGCTCTGATACCAATTTGTCACACCCATTTTTAAGGACAAAAATAGGATGCATAAAAGACTCATGTGCGCCCCAAGAAATGATCGCACACATAAGTAGACAAATTACATAGTATCATCACAGTGCTTATTACATAGCGAATAAATATTTAACACATAGTCTTATACAATAAATTGTAGCAACTCATCCTTCAAATCCACCTCATGAAGAGCCAACTCTCAAACCAGTCCCACTGTAGCTGGTAAAGTCAAGGATGAATCATCCGCAAGCGGCACGGTCCAAACACCCTTGTCATGTAAGAAACAGGGAAAGTGTCGGAGTGCTCCCTGCAATGTCTTGTCCGAGCGAAGACCATGGTAGTAGACAAATGCATTGTAGGCGACATCTTCCATGCTTGTTTCTACAGTTGCCCGGCTCACTCGGGTGATGAACTTTGACTCCACCTTAGGCTCCTTAGTGGCAGGATCCATTGTCTTGACCCATAGCTCAGTCTCCCAATAAGAGTCCATCAATGGATGACTGTACTCCTTGCAGTGATACTCCAACGTAGCTTCCCAATCGTAGTAATAATTATCCAAGGTTCTTGTCAGCATGTCATGGAAGAAAACATCGGCTTTAGGAACCATGATATGAAGCTTCGTGGTCCACCCCATGACTGAATCCTCCATTGATGTGTCTCCGACTCTTGATTCAGCATCTGATATCTCTTGGTCACCATCTACATGGGGCTCCTGGGGTTTGAAGCGGGCAATGTATTGTGCAGTGGACAGGCGGGGATGAGGAGGCATCTACAAGAATTAGACATAGATTAGATGGAATCAATGTATTTTCACAATAGAATAAGATAAAAGATGCATAAAAATTTAGCAATTAACAAGGTGAAAGAAGTAAGCATGAAATAAGTGAAGCATAGATGCTAATAATGACCATTCTAACTAGGCTTGCGTCCTACAGTCAACACGGCTCTGATACCAATTTGTCACACCCATTTTTAAGGACAAAAATATGATGCATAAAAGACTCATGTGCGCCCTAGGAAATGATCGCACACATAAGTAGACAAATTACATAGTATCATCATAGTGCTTATTACATAGCGAATAAATATTTAACACATAGTCTTATACAATAAATTGTAGCAACTAATAGTAGATCTCCAGCGAAAACTCCAAACACAGGGACACGGTTGACTGGTTGACACCAAGACTAGTACTCATTATGATAATCATCTTCATATTCTTCATCTGTGATGGTGGAAATAGCAAGGGTGAGTCCATGTCGAACTCAACAAGTATAACACAGGGTTCATGAGGCACAAAAGGCTAGACACTGTTTGACTGCGTTTAGCTTTTAGTCATCATTTACTTAGCAATTGAGTAGCATCAAGGTAAACCAAATCCCATTACTGAATCAATGATCAATTGTAATAAGGATAATGAATAGATTTAACATGAGCATAATAATAATCAATAGTAATTAAACATGATATAACAATGGTGATCATCTATCTGTAGATGTTCCAAGGCCGCCCGTATCCATGGGCGTGGCTAGTATACCAGTTTTTAACTCTGCGCAGAGGTGTACACTTTCACTGTGAGTCATGATTTCCAAATATGTGGGGAGATCAAACCCAAACACCAGAGAACCATATAAAGCCATTCAAGAGTTCGTCTAACAAGTTAGGGCCATTAGATTCACTCGGCAGGCAGATGTAGGAACCCCCCTTTTCAATGGCACAATTCCTTCTCGACTATACTCATAGACTAGAGGTTGTCCTACACCCAACGTGACAAGCCATTCTTACGCCATTTAAGGTAACCACTAACAAGCTAGAAAAGGTCTCTTGAACAACTAGAGCCAGAGCCATATAGCCCTCACAGCTGTACTGTATGTCCCGGATGATCACGTACAGATAAGTCCTTATGGAGAGAAACTAGAGCAACAATATAACCCCTTGCTCTAGCCCCCTTTTCAACAGTAATAAAATCATCATTAAAGGTTGATTGCTTAATTCATTAATCAAATTACAAGATCATTGTTCATAATTAAGCACTAGCAATAGCTACCCAAATGCATCCCCAAGGTTGACAAGGAATCAAGGTAACAATCACTAAATTATAATCTCTAAGGTTGTCAAGGAAGACACATGCATATGTATGGTAATTTCAGTGAATAGGACAACAAGGATGGTCCCATGTTATACTTGCCTTGATCAAAGCTTTCCTGATGATACTGCTGGTCTGGCTCAAAATAATACTCCTGATCGTCCGGAAACTGCTCACCGTCTATACTCGATCATCAAGCATCAACACACAATCATCCGAGCAATCATACACGAAGCAAACAAAGAAACATAGTTAGAACAGTACACCAACAGTAGTAAAACAGTATAAAAAAGTTTTTAAAACTCTTCTATACGTTACTACGATCACACAGACATAAAGATCACGAAATTCAGATTTAAAACGTAAAAGTTATGAATTTTCTAAGATTTCGTATAGATAAATAATTACTTTAATATAAACTCGAAAATTAAATTTCCCAAACCTACTGTATAGCTCCACTAACATGTAGAGCTTGTAAATACGAACCTAACACAACTTGAACGGGTCAAATCGGAGTTAAAACGAAGATTTTATGATCAAAACAAGTTTAGTGGCAAAACTGTAAATATCAGAAAACGTATTTTTGATTTACCGAGAAGAAATACGCCTTCAAAACAGAGAAACGTAGTTCTAGAATTACACCAAGGACCGCGGGTTCTTTTAGAGAAAAGCGCAGGGGCTCTTTAACAACTTTACCCCACGAAGGGGTATCTTCTAATCCTACCCTTAGATCTAAGAATGGACGGCGGACATCGTCTCTAGATGAAAGAGAGAGAGAGCGCGGCCATCCCCTCCCGCGTCGGCCGGTGGCCGCCATGGCCGGCACCCACGGCTCGCCGGAGAGCTTCGGCTCCACTGTTTTCGACCGCCATTCGACCCGCAGCCGGCACCAATCGGTCGAGGAGCTCAATGCGAACGCATCTACGCGGGTTAGGAAAGCAAGAACAAATCGAGGACGGGATGCGGCTCGGGAAGGCGGCGGCGCCATTGCCGACTTCGGCAAACTCACCGAAGCTCCTCAATCTCGCGATTCAAGGCACCACAAACCAAAAGAAAGGCATGGGAAGGGAGAGAAGGAGATGACGAGCTCACCAATGCGGAGAAGAAGGGCGCGGGATAACCGGCAAGCTCCGACGACGAGAGGCAGTGTAAGCTAGGGTTTCCAACCTCCTAAGCTCGAGTTCACATGGTTTGGCTCGGAGTTTAGATGGAAAAAGGGACGAGGGGGAACGCGGCTACACCTTTATAGCCCCAAACGTGACGATTAAGGATAGATATCCCGGATTACGCGGTTGGATTCGGTTGAGGCGGTGTTCTTCTCCGGCTCAGTCACGGCATGAGGAAGAAGGCGCGGCTGACAAGAGGGTCCCACCCGTCAGCGAGACCGGAGAGGAGAGCGCGCACGCGGCGGTGATTCCTGGGCCGGCCCACGCGGGCGCGAGGAAGAGCGGGGGAAAACAGGCTCGGCTTCGACGGCCCAACAGCGAGGGAGGAAAAGGGGCAGGCCGGCTTGAGCGGGCTTCCAGGCCGCCGGCAACAGGTAAGCTTTACTCTTTTTTTTAATTTGTTTTCAAAACCATCTAAATAGATTTTTGTAACACCCTAAATTTTGTTTTGTTTTAAAATAGCTAAATATGATTTAATTAGGTATGTATGTGTGCATTTCACCTATAGGAAACAATAATTTTTGTGAAAATAAAATCAATCATAAGGTTAGAAAATGTTCATGCATGCATGCTGTTGCACAAATATTTTTGTGATGATTGGTTTGAGTCAAAGTTCAAAAGATATTCAAAAACATTTGAAAATTGGATTTGAAAAATCAAATTAGAAAAAGAAAATTTCTTTTCCTTTCCCCTCCCTCCTTCCGGCCTGAGCAGCCCAGTTAGCCTGCTGCCTTCTCCCGCCGAGCCGGCCCGCGCGCGCGTCCTTCCTTCCCCCCCCCTCCTGGGCCAGCCCAATCCGACGAGCAACTGCTGCTGCCGCCCTCACTTCCCTTCTCCCACTGACACCGAGGGCCCACACGTCAGCGTCATCTTCTCCTTCATCCAACCTCCCACGTCGCACGGGCACGAAGGCAACCGCTGCCCCCGTGCCCACTTCGCGTCGTGGGAAGCGCCCTCCCCCGCTCCTCGGTCTCTTTAAGTGTGAGTCGCACCAGCCGCCGCTCTCACGGTTGTTCCCCGCTCCAATTCCCTCTCGCGAGCGCACAAGTAACTGCAGCGGCGACCCACCGGAGCCGCCGTCGTGGTGACGCCGCTCCACCGACTCATTGTCAAAATTCGTCCGATTTCGAGCTCCTCCACTCGGTATAGAACCTTCCCGACCCATCGTTCTCCTCAATTTCGCTTGACGCTGCTCAGGTACTCGGTTCGAATCACCGCAGGGCACCGTCGTCCGCCTCTCGGTCTAATTCGTCGTCCCCGCTTTGTTTTCGCCTCCGTATTCTCCTCGGTGAGCATCCCCGCATTCTCCTCTCCCACCCTGTGCAGTTAATTCGAGAATCGTGACCTCTAGGGCCCTAACCGCTTACTCCGGTGAGCTCCCTTCCGCCGCCGGTCATGGCGAGGGCCGTGCGGGCCCTTCCCCGGCCGCGCAAATGGCTCGGGCGAGGTCGCCATCATCTCCGCGTCACCCCAGTGCTCTCGGTTCGTCGAACCGTCACCCGTAGGCCCTGTTTCCTGTGCTCCGGTGAGCTTCTCGCCGTCGGACATGGCGGCGCCGCCGCAGTTGCTACTGTTCCCGGCCGGCTGCTCCTTCTCTCACTCTCCCATCCTTTCCCAGCCGTCGATCTTGAGATCTACGGTCAGGATTTGAACTTACCCCTTCGTGGGTCCTTTTGCTTAAGAGACCCTGTCCTTTTTATTATTCGTGCCCGCGGTCCCTGGCCGGAATTCGAAATACGATTTTCATTGATTTAATTAAATCCGAAAATAGTTCAACTTATTTACAGAATTGCCACTATAGTAAAACGCTTATAAAATCGTCGTTTTTGCTCCGATTTGACCCGTTCAACTTGCGTTAGGTTCGTAATTTCATAACCTACGCGCTAATGCCACTGTTAGTTAGGTTTGCAACATTTAAAATTCTTGATTAGGTTAAGTTAATTAACTCGCTATAGGAATCTTGTTTGACTCGTATCTTTCGCGATTTAGCTCTGATTTTCGTGATCTTCGCGTTGACGTGATCGCAGCGAGGCGTAGAATATTTTCATAAACTTTTTATATTGTTTTTATACTGCTGGAGTACTGTTCTAATTATAGGTTTGTTTGTTATGCATGAATGCTCCTAAAATGTGTATGTTGCCGTGTTGGTCGAGTTCAGACGGTGAGGAGTACGTTGGGAACCCTGAATACTTCGAAGATCAACAGGACCAGTAGGAGTTTATTAACCAAGTTAAGTATAGCATGGACTTATCTTGATGTCTTATTCAATATATAATCTACTCATTATGCATGTGTCTAATTTTGCTCGACTATAAGAACTTCCTAGCTAATTGATGACCTGTACCTTGATTCCTATGGGGTTATTTGCATATGGGTAGAATGCTAGTGCTCTGTTCAAACATGATCAATACTATGATTAATGGAACAAACGGATAAACATGATGGTAATAATTGAACTATAGGGTGATGGTGCAAATGATGTCAATCATGTTGCTTTAAACCCTCCATAAGGACTTATCTGTAGGGCAAAAGCTGGGACATACAGTGCAACCGTGAGAGTTATATGGCTCTGACTTTAGCTCAGTAATAGGATCTTTTCTAGCTTGTTAGAGCTTACCCGAAAGGGCGCAAGAGGGGCTTGCCACTTTGGGTATAGAACTGCCTATGTTCTGGTGTGTATAGCCTGCGGGAATTGTGCCACAGAAAGGGCGGTTCTCTATATCTGCCTGCCGAGGAAACCTCGCGGCCCTAACTTGTTAGACGAGACCTATGGAAGGCTTCATAGTGTACCCTGCCCGCTCACCTCGGAAGTGTTATGGGAGTAATTAACCCGGGCATATGGGCAACACGACTCACGGATAAAGATGCACAACCTCTGCAGAGTGTTAAAACTGTTATAACAGCCGTGCTCACGGTCACGAGCGGCCCGGAAAACTCACAGAATAAATGGTTGCTTATGATAATGTTGTTCATGGTGAACTATGATGGTATTATGATGATTATGATGATGATGATGATGATATAATGTTGATCAATAACTCTATTTAATTCTAGTATATGATCATGTGGGTTAATTTGGGAGCCTAAGCATAAATTGATGTTAACCAATGATAAAAAGTTGACTTACTAAAATGCTAAATGCAGTAAACCGTGTCTGCCTTTTGAGCCTCATGAATCCCCATGTTATGCTTGTGGAGTACGAAATGTACTCACGCTTGTTTATTTTCAATACTTTGAAAAAATCCTGGATGGGTACCAGATTGCCAGAGATTGGAGCAGACAGGCTTGTGATCAACCAGTCAGTTGTCCCTGTGGAGTGGAGTCTTCACCTGAAGACCGGAGTTGTCTTTCCGTTGTTTGTTTTATAAGGTTATATCTTTTATAATAAGCACGTTATATATTAAGCATTGTCATTTGATATTACCCTTATTTGTAGCTATATGTGAGATTTGACTTCCTGGGCTCATATATGGTGTGTATCTGGTTTTGTTCTTAAAACCGGGTGTTACAAAGTGGTATCAGAGCAATGCTGACTGTAGGACGCAAACCTAGATAGCACTGGTCGTTTAGAGTGCTTGTGCCTTCTCTTATTTCTTACTTTTTCTCTAACCTTGTTATTTGCTAAAGTTATTCTCACTTTTGTCCCTATTCTGTTATAAAAACTTTGTCTCTATTCTAACCCTCTTCTCTCCGTCGAAACTAGATGGTTCGTAACGAGAAGATCGCTCACGTCAGCTCTGGAAGACCTTGCTTGACTAGTGGGTATAGCTTAACGGAACCTCAGTATGGGGAAGCTCTTCCTACCACATCAAGACACACTTGTTGGCGCAAGGAGTACCTTACCACGCCCTTCAGTGGCGAGGCTTTCTTCCATCCTCGACTTGCACGAATATTGCATGACTACTACCCTAATCAACAAGCCAAGGTGGAATATAAATGCACTAAGTGGACTCACCCCAAGTATGAGAGCCACTGGAGCATAGAAGCACACATCATGAGGTTGAATGAGTTTACTGGTTCACGTGTGGTGGAATCCATTCACTCGTCTCCCACTGATCGCTTCGACATGCATGCTGGCATATCTGATGCTACTCATCAAGCTCTTTTGGTATATCGTGGGAAACACTATGAAGAGATGAAGGATGACATGCAAAAGTATTTTCCTCGACGCCTGACAGACAGATTGCAAAGTGTAATGGCTAATCCTCATACAGAGCGGAATGAACAATTAAAGGAGATGGCCTTGACCATCCAAGTCCTGCATCAGAAGCTGGAAGATAGTCAACTAGAGTTGGCAGAAGTAAGGCAACACTATGAGGAAGCCCTTGATGAGATTGATGAGTGGAGGAGTCGTGCTGGTCTACCCAAGATCAATGAAGTGGAGGACGTGTCCCGTTCATCCCCACGTAAGAGATGCTACCCCGGATGCCGCTGCAATCACACCGTGTTTAAGAAGTAGAAGTTTATGTCCCTTGTGTAATAAAATCGTTAGTAGCGAGGTTGAGTAGAGTCAGTTAGTCTTAATGTGTGGATTGTGAACTTAAAGTGCTTAGTTGCTTTGTGCTTATGTTTATGCTTGAGTTGGATTTTGTAATGAGTGTAATGAACTTGTGGGGTTGTCCACAACTTCATTTAGTTTATGTCTAAGGTATAAGGATTTACGAAATAAATAGTGGGTCGTGGTTCTCTGTTGTTACCTCCATCATGTCTTTCGGAGCCACCTGTCCTTATCAGTGTATATCTCAGCTTTTGGCAAACCATAAATTATGGAAAAATTTTGGACAATAGTAGAATTCAGTAACTTTCTGTTACCATAAGAATCACCCTGATAGCTATTTTGGTTTGGGAGTTATGAAAATCACAAGACGATATTGCTGTGCTGTCTGAAACCTGGAGTAGTTTTTGTGGTGCAAAGTTTTAGACCAAATTATGTTTGGAATTAGGAAAAGTGTTCTATACAAAAGTTGTAGAGGATTTCAACATCTTTCCAACAGTATAAACTACAACTTCATTGGATTAACAGAATAGGAGTTACAGCTGTTTTCCTGCGCTGCGGTTTTTCTACTCATGAGGAATTTCAGACTTCTTGTTCTTACTTATGCACACGAGTTTCCGTGGGATATCAGAAGGTCATTATGATGGTTAACTCACTTGGAAGAAGATGCAAGTTACTTGGTGTCCCCTAGTTGGTCTTTTCTTAAGGGGGGTAGCCGAGTGAAGAAGTAACAAGATGAAGGTTTCTTACATTCAAGTACTCCACCTGAAAGAATTAGTTATCCCTATGGTTGAGAAGTTACCATCATGTGACTGGTATTCTTTGGTCAGAATTGTTAATTCGTTGGACCATCTATGAGGAGTTAAGTGTAAAGAAGAATCTTGCCTATACCATGTACCCTGTCAAAGTTTTGGAAATAGATGAGCAAGTTATTGGAGTAAGTTGTAACGACATGCAAAGCAACGTGGGATGGGAAAATGGAGAATCAAACTACTCGAGAAAGTGGAAAAGATCCAAAGGCGGAGTATATACATCTCTTTGATCACCACCATCCGAATCTCGAGGACAAGATTCATCTTAAGGGAGGTAGAATTGTAACACCCTAAATTTTGTTTTGTTTTAAAATAGCTAAATATGATTTAATTAGGTATGTATGTGTGCATTTCACCTATAGGAAACAATAATTTTTGTGAAAATAAAATCAATCATAAGGTTAGAAAATGTTCATGCATGCATGCTGTTGCACAAATATTTTTGTGATGATTGGTTTGAGTCAAAGTTCAAAAGATATTCAAAAACATTTGAAAATTGGATTTGAAAAATCAAATTAGAAAAAGAAAATTTCTTTTCCTTTCCCCTCCCTCCTTCCGGCCCGAGCGGCCCAGTTAGCCTGCTGCCTTCTCCCGCCGAGCCGGCCCGTGCGCGCGTCCTTCCTTCCCCCCTCCTGGGCCAGCCCAATCCGACGGGCAACTGCTGCTACCGCCCTCACTTCCCTTCTCCCACTGACACCAAGGGCCCACACGTCAGCGTCGTCTTCTCCTTCATCCAACCTCCCGCGTCGCACGGGCATGAAGGCAACCACTGCCCCCGCGCCCACTTCGCGTCGTGGGAAGCGCCCTCCCCCGCTCCTCGGTCTCTTTAAGTGTGAGTCGCACCTGCCGCTGCTCTCACGGTTGTTCCCCGCTCCAATTCCCTCTCGCGAGCGCACAAGTAACCACAGCGGCGACCCACCGGAGCCGCCGTCATGGTGACGCCGCTCCACCGACTCATTGCCGAAATTCGTCCGATTTCGAGCTCCTCCACTCGGTATAGCACCTTCCCGACCCATCGTTCTCCTCAATTTCGCTCGACGCTGCTCAGGTACTCGGTTCGAATCACCACAGGGCACCGTCGTCCGCCTCTCGGTCTAATTCGTCGTCCCCGCTTCGTTTTCGCCTCCGTATTCTCCTCGGTGAGCATCCCCGCATTCTCCTCTCCCACCCTGTGCAGTTAATTCGAGAATCGTGACCTCTAGGGCCCTAACCGCTTACTCCGGTGAGCTCCCTTCCACCGCCGGTCATGGCGAGGGCCGTGCGGGCCCTTCCCCGGCCGTGCAAATGGCTCGGGCGAGGTCGCCATCATCTCCGCGTCACCCCAGTGCTCTCGGTTCGTCGAACCGTCGCCCATAGGCCCTGTTTCCTGTGCTCCGGCGAGCTTCTCGCCGTCGGACATGGCGGCGCCGCCGCGGTTGCTACTGTTCCTAGCCGGCTGCTCCTTCTCTCACTCTCCCATCCTTTCCTAGCCGTCGATCTTGATATCTATGGTCAGGATTTGAACTTACCCCTTCGCGGGTCCTTTTGCTTAAGAGACCCTGTCCTTTTTATTATTCGTGCCCGCGGTCCCTGGCCGGAATTCGAAATACGATTTTCATTGATTTAATTAAATCCAAAATTAGTTCAACTTATTTACAGAATTGCCACTGTAGTAAAACGCTTATAAAATCGTCGTTTTCGCTCTGATTTGACCCGTTCAACTTGCGTTAGGTTCGTAATTTCATAACCTACATGTTAATGCCACTGTTAGTTAGGTTTGCAACATTTAAAATTCTTGATTAGGTTAAGTTAATTAACTCGCTATAGGAATCTTGTTTGACTCGTATCTTTCGCGATTTAGCTCCGATTTTCGTGATCTTTGCGTTGACGTGATCGCAGCGAGGCGTAGAATATTTTCATAAACTTTTTATCTTGTTTTTATACTGCTGGTGTACTGTTCTAATTATAGGTTTGTTTGTTATGCATGAATGCTCCTGAAATGTGTATGTTGCCGTGTTGGTCGAGTTCAGACTGTGAAGAGTACGTTGGGAACCTGGAATACTTCGAAGATCAACAGGACCAGCAGGAGTTTATTAACCAAGGCAAGTATAGCATGGGCTTACCTTGATGTCCTATTCAATATATAATCTACTCATTATGCATGTGTCTAATTTTGCTCGACTATAAGGACTTCCTAGCTAATTGATGACCTGTACCTTGATTCCTATGGGGTTATTTGCATATGGGTAGAATGCTAGTGCTCTATTCAAACATGATCAATACTATGATTGATGGAACAAACAGATAAACATGATGGTAATAATTGAACTATAGGGTGATGGTGCAAATGATGTCAATCATGTTGCCCTAAACCCTCCGTAAGGACTTATCTGTAGGGCAAAAGCTGGGACATACAGTGCAACCGTGAGAGTTATATAGCTCTGACTTTAGCTCAGTAATAGGATCTTTTCTAGCTTGTTAGAGGTTACCCGAAAGGGCGCAAGAGGGGCTTGCCACTTTGGGTATAGAATTGCCTCTGTTCTGGTGTGTATAGCCTGCGGGAATTGTGCCACAGAAAGGGGGTTCTCTATATCTGCCTGCCGAGGAAACCTCGCGGCCCTAACTTGTTAGACGAGACCTATGGAAGGCTTCATAGTGTACCCTGCCCGCTCACCTCGGAAGTGTTATGGGAGTAATTAACCCGGGCATATGGGCAACACGACTCACGGGTAAAGATGCACAACCTCTGCAGAGTGTTAAAACTGTTATAACAGCCGTGCTCATGGTCACGAGCGGCCCGGAAAACTCACAGAATAAATGGTTACTTATGATAATGTTGTTCATGGTGAACTATGATGGTATTATGATGATTATGATGACGATGATGATGATATAATGTTGATCAATAACTCTATTTAATTCTAGTATATGATCATGTGGGTTAATTTGGGAGCCTAAGCATAAATTGATGTTAACCAATGATAAAAAGTTGACTTACTAAAATGCTAAATGCAGTAAACCGTGTCTGCCTTTTGAGCCTCATGAATCCCCATGTTATGCTTGTGGAGTACGAAATGTACTCACGCTTGTTTATTTTCAGTACTTTGGAAAAATTCTGGATGGGTACCAGATTGCCAGAGATTGGAGCAGACAGGCTTGTGATCAATCAGTCAGTTGTCCCTATGGAGTGGAGTCTTCACCTAAAGACCAGAGTTGTCTTTTCGTTGTTTGTTTTATAAGGTTATATCTTTTATAATAAGTACGTTATATATTAAGCATTGTCATTTGATATTACCCTTATTTGTAGCTATATGTGAGATTTGACTTCCTGGGCTCACATATGGTGTGTATCTGGTTTTATTCTTAAAACCGGGTGTTACAATTTTCAAATCCAAATCAAAAGAAATCAAAACCACACCACACCATAAAACAAATGCAACAGCATGAATGCATCATAAAAAATTCCACCTAATATTTTAAATTTTAAACCCCACTAAACATTATCTAAATTATTTAAACTCATAACTAAATCTCTTTTAACTCAAAAAAATTTCTAATTCACAATTTTAAAATTTTTGGGTGTTACAATGAACATGCCACTGATATGGAAGCCTTGAAAATCATCGTCCAGGCCATGGACTCTCACATGACATGTGAGATCCGTGGGGAAGTCAGACACTCGGGTAACGATTGCCCCAAGACCCGTGAAGATGTTGTGCACATCAACAATGGGTTCCGACAAGGTAATAATAACGGGTGGAACAACCAATCCCACCCACAAGAAGGTAATTCAAACTTTAACTCAAATTTCAATTCAAATCAACCTAGGTTGAAGGACCTAGTATTAGGTCAAACAAAAAGAAATGAAAACATTACTAAAAAGTTTATATAGAATGAGAAAATGATAGAAACATCAATTCAAAATTAGAAGGTTTATCTTCATCTGTTAATAACCAATTAAGCTTTAATAAAATGATTGAAACTCAAATAGCTCAAATTGCTGCTACACTACTTATTTCTAATTCAGGAAAGATTCTAGGGCAAGCTGAAACTTCTCTCGAATCTGTTAAAATGGTCTCAACGAGGTTCAGTAAGCCTCTATGTTAGGAAAACCACGATTTTCTCATAGATCAACCATTCATTGCCAAGAAAGAAGATCCTGGCCGCCCGACAATCACATGCTCAATCAGCCCACATGTCTTCCACAATGCCTTCTACGACCTTGGAGCAAGGATCAATGTCATGTCCAAGGTAATATATGATAAGATATTAGGTGGACCTTTGTCCACTGCACACTTTCGATTGCAGATGGCAGATCATTCTTCATGAAGATCAGAGGGATTAGCCAAGGATATCTTGGTAAAAATTCAAGACACATACATCCCCCACGGACTTCGTCGTGCTAGACATGGGACATAACAAGGAAGTACCCCTCCTCCTAGCTAGGGAGACCATTTCTTAACACTACAAATGCAGTTTTACACATGGGATCAGGGCATGTCAGCTTTCACATTCAAAGACAAACAATGAGATTCCTATTCAATGGGTTTGACATGCATAAATATACTAAAAACAAACAACCCAAGAAATAACCATGTAAAAGTGTTAAGCAGATATGGCAGGTGAAAAATGTACAACCTACTTCTCCAGGCACGGATGTACCTTCATCAAGCAAGAATTGAAGGAGAAGGGTCCTACTCATTGGACTTAAAACAGTAAGTCCTTGCCGAAGGTAGATCGATAGTTATCCTCTATAATTTAATAAACAGTTACCTAACTAAGAATCATTAGATAATAAAACTATAATTATGCTACAATAATATATAAATAATTGGTTTAAATAACTTTGTGACCCTTCCATGTTCGTTATAAGTACGTTTTGGTTTGGGGTATGATTTCTAGCGATCATACTTTCATAGGCTATTAAATTAAGCATGGTGCTTAGGTTAATCATCCTACCTTGATTAAATGTTTAATTTGATCATTGAACAAAAAACTACAGCATATAGACATGGCTGAGTTAAACAAAGTAAAAGCCACATAAAATAAATACACGGAGTCATCACCAAGCAACTCGTCATGCCACTGGCCTTGAGATAGCTTGGGGGAGGACCCCCACATAGGTAACCTTGTATCTTTTAATATTAGCATTTTATTTATTTATTTATTAGCATCTAATAAAATTCTAAAAATTAAAAATACAAAAAAATGATAAAAACAAAAAATATGAATTTCACTATCATATGTGTTTAAAGAATGTTTAGTTTCTTCTATGTTAAAATGATGAATAGTTGCTCTGTCTATCACTACTGGAATCGTCGCATTTCCCTAGGGCTGATTGCTTAAAAAATAGAATTTTGGAATAAACAAGGATCAAGTTTGATCATGTGGCTGTACTATGCTTATCGGTAAGCTTTGAGAGGTCTTCAGCCTAATCTGAGCTCTTAGACTCGATTCATGACATAATTGGTGACGGAAAGCAGAGGCAAGCCTGGAATGGAGCTCAAAAGCCCAATTCAATTCCTTATCACTTTTCTCATATTATTAACGAGAAGTTATGGACACAACTTTGGGCATTTTCAATACAATTTGGTACATTTTGAGATTACTGCCTCAACTAAGCTTCGGCATTGGCTGATTTTGTTCAAATAAATTTCAATCAGCTTTATATGGTACCAATTGCCAAAATCCACATTGAAACGTTCTTGCCCAGATATGAAAACCTAAATTTAACTACCAATGTTAGATTTGGGACATGAAGCTGAGATCTCACCCACATGAATTCTGATTATCTCAATTCTCAAACAACAGATAAACAAAAAAATCTAACACCTCAATGCCTCATAGGAGTCAGAAGCCAATAGGGTGAATACGGACAGTTTCTGAATGGAATTACAGCAGATCGGATAAATTAATCAAACACATTGCTGAATAATTTGGCGTTTGTACAGTATGATTTAGGACCACATATACGCCACAGAGGAATCATATCAAAGATGGTTGACAGAGGCGTGTGTACCTTCACTTAGCTTGCAGGTTGGCACTAGAAGTCATCTTGAAGAGCAGGCAGGCGGCCGGCGTTAGGAGGCGGCGTCAGGCAGGCGGCCGGCGCTGGGCGTGCGAGCCACCGAGGTGAGCGGTGGGGCGGCCAGCTTCGGCCCGGTAGCCCGCGCCGAGCGGGCAGGCCACCGGCAGCGAGCGGTCCGGCGGCCGGCGTCGCGAAGTGGACTCGCTGCGCGCGATGGCCGAGGTCGTGGGGCTTCACGGCGTACGGGCGGCCGGGTTTAAGGGGGCCGCGGCTGGGGGCCAAGTTCGCCGCGAGGGGCTGGGGTCGCGGCGGGGGTCGCCGTCGTGGGGTTTCACCGAGGTTGGGGGCGGCGGGCTTTGGAGTGCTCGTACAGGTTGGGGAAAAAGGTGTTCTTCTTTTCTTTTCTTTTTTTTTATATGGGCAGGGGATGTGCAGCTCTCGCGGGAAGGCCAAGCTGATGGCGGGAGCAATGAGCGGGAGCTGAAAAAAAATCAGTTCCCTAGGGGTATGACTTTGATTCCTGGGGAAATATTACACCATGGCACCAGCATGGCACAGAACAAGTATACCTCACCGAGGAAAAAATGAAAACCCTAGGGAACTCGTTATTTTCCCTAGGGTAGCAAATAAAGCCCTAGGGAATCCGACCATTTCCCTAGAGTAGCAAATAAAACCCTAGGGACTCAAAAGTTTCCCTAGAGTAGTCATTTAACCCTAGGGAAACGAAAAAACCCTAGGGAAACGGGTCGATTCCAGTAGTGTATAATTCATCTTTGTCTAGGTTATAACTTAGTATTCCCCAAGATTTAAATTTGTTGGCTAAAAATGTCTCATCTTAAAACTTGAAAACTTGTGGGATTGCAAAAGTATGCTCCTTTTTTAAGTTGTTCCAAGTTATGATATGGTACAAATAGAATTTGCTATGACTTTGTCCTAAGAGAGACTTGACATCCGGACTTTTTAATTTCAAAAATGCTAAAATCAAAAGTTCTTCAATGATTATGAATACCTACGAAGGCCATATGACATGATATACATTCAAAACCTTAGTCATATGCTACTTGTTATTGCATTGAGCTTTGTCAAATTGTTGTGACCCTTGTTGAGATTCTCGTCATGCACTTTCACACCCCAAAATTCCTATATTGGGATGTGACTTAGCAAACACTCAATAACATTATATGGCTTTATCATTTTTCTAAAATTTCTCAACTTTAGTTTAGTTGCTGACATTATAGATAATGGAAAAATGTGGGTTTCTGAAATTTTTACAATTTAACTTGGTGGTTTGTTGAATTCATGCCGTTGCATAGTGTTTTTGCTTGAAAAATAAATTTAGTTGTTTTCAAATACGCCTAGACTTTGATCCAAACTTCATCTCTCCAAATACCAGATCAATGTCTAAAACTCCAATCAGGTCTTTTGCCAGCATCCTACAAAGATCTAGTATGACCCGTTCTCTCTTTCTCTCCTTTTTCTTTTCATTCCCAAGCTCTCAATCATTTTGGTGTCCACAAATTATTTGAGCCAATCTTTTATCGCCTCTCAACCCTTCATATAAATGAATCTTAAATCTCCTTCCCCTCTCATTCACGTGAAGAAGCAGCCCCTTTTTCCTGGCCGCCCTCTCTCCTCTCTCCTGCCACACAATATTCTTCCACCTCATGCAAATAACAACACCATTTAATCCCTTGGCCTGTTAATTCCCTAGCCCAACTCCTTAACATATTACTTCAATATAATCTCTTTTATGTCTCTATTTTGATCAAGCTCTAATGCCCCTAAAGACTGAAGAAAATAGATGGCTGGCCACCATGTTTCTCTTGTCTCCATGCAACTCCCTACTCCTCATGCAAAAACAGATACATCGTTTCTTTTCTTTCTCTTAATTTCCTAGACCCACTTTACTTTTCCATTTATTTTTCCTCACTTCTAATGGCATGCAGCCATTCATTCTCCCTGGCTGCACTCCCACGGCTTGCTCCCTTTCCTCTCATGCAAAATAAAAACCACAACTAATTCTTTCTCCTTTAATTCCTAAGGAAATATCTCTCTTTAATCCTCTCTTTTGCTAACCTTTACTCCATTAGTTTGCATGCAACAGCAGCCGTGACTCTTCCTCTCTTCCCATGGCGCCTCCCCTCTTCTCAGCTAAAAATCACAGCAGCTCATGACGTTCCTTAATTCCTTTGGTTATACCTCCCTTTCATCCTCTCTTAAGTCAACTCCTTTACTCCATTGCATGCATGCAACAACCAGCCACATTCCCTCCTCTCTCTCACGCACAAACCAGCAGCACTCCTCCCTTCAATTCCATCTTGATAGCACCCATTTTTACTCCATGTTTATTCCACTTCAATGGCATGCATCCATGCAAAAACTCAGCCATATCTTATTCTCTCCCCCTTCCTCACGCACACAGCAGATGGACAGCCCCTCTCCCTCTCTCACGCCCCCTCTTCCACCTGCTGTTCCTCCACAAAAACAGCAGCTCCTCATCTCTTCCCCTTCCTTCATCAGATGGCGCCTCCTTCTCTTCTCTCCCTCACACAAGCACCAGAGAAGAAGCACCCCAACTCCTCCACTCTCACCTCCATGGTCGCCCCTTCTCTTCCTCTAATTTCCTCTCTTTCCATTCCATCAAAATTCAGCATCCTCGTTGCGATGAATCCATTTTACCGCTGCACGTCTCTTCCTGTCGTCGGAATCCTTGAATTCTTCGCATCGTGCTGCGGTAAGGGTCATGGCCTTCTTTGTTCTTCACTGAGAAACTCATGTTCATCATGTCCCCTCGCTGTTGTGACCTCTCAAGGCAACACCGTGGTGCTGCAGCGCTTCATGGAGGCTATCCCGGTGTGCCTTGCCGTCTTCCCGAACCCGCAGCAGCACCTCACTGATCATCGTCGTCGTTGTCGGTTTTGTACAAGACATGGTGAGGACGTACCTCCCTCTCCACACTCTAATTTCTTCAGTCCATGATCCTCTCATTCATCCTTGATCTCCCGTGTGGCATAGATCATCTCCGAAGTGGAAGTGGTGCTGTCCTGTTTTCCGCAGGCCCGGTGTTCACCCGTCGTTGATACTGGCTGTCATCAATTTCAACTCCCACAGTAAGATGTGAGGCCCTCTCCTCTATCCCCGTAATGTACACATGTCCTTTGCTGAAAGTCATGCAACACATGTCAATGTTTGATCAGTTTTGGTGAAGTTTCCTTTGCAAATGTGTCTCTGTCCTCATGGGCAGCAGCACTGTTGTCAACGGCAACGGTGTTACCCGTTGACCCAGCAATACTTTTGACGAATCCTTTTAGTAAAATATCACTTATATACTTACACATGCCCCTAAGAAATTTCGTGGCCATAGGATCAAAGATGAAAGGGATATCATTCTTTTTGTGCTCGCTGTTCCTGCTGCCCCGCAGCTGCGCTGCAGCTGGTTGGCGTGTGTGTTCCCGAAAATCCACTACTCCGTTTGTCAAATCCTTTTACCCACCTGTGTATCATGAACTTGCACATGCCTGCAAGTTGGTTTGTCCATGGGTGCCATGATGGCCGAGATATAGATGCCACAGTGACTGCTACCCTTGCTGTCCATGTGTCAGCAGCGCATCCGTTTTGTGATCGTGTTTACTGGTCATCCAATGCTGAAAATAACATGCACTTTTGCTAGATCATACTTCATACGGTTCACAACAAGCCCACCAAAAATGATTTCAGTTTGGTGCTGCTAAGACCATATTCCTTGTGATCATAACTGCCACTGTCCGCCACTGGGTTTGCTCAACCGGTGTGCAAATCGTCATCATCGTGCTTCTCTTTGATGTAGTATTCACCTTGCTGCAGCCACTTGTCGAAATATGTTTCAAAGTGTCCTCTTCACAAATCTAAATGATCATCGTCATATCCTAAAGGAGTTTGCTGAACCTGAGCTATAGGTTCATCTTCACTTTTCGCCATGTATCTCTAATCTCCTCGCTGTTGGCAAATTCAATCTATCTCAACTACCACCATTGTTTTGGGGTCTTCATGTTCTATGGCTAGAGATAAATATTCTTGATAGTATCTCACTATACCATCTCACTACCATGTATATGTTTCCTCTCATCAAACTTGCAAACCTTTGTATGTTTACTTCATCCTTCCTAATATCTTATCCATCTTGTATACACCCCTCTAATCGTTTACCTCTCATCTATAAATCTTTATGTTGTATAAATCCTCCAAGTCAGCCCATATCCATCATGTTTAGTCCATTCGATCTATCATTTCTCAAAACCTTCTAGTCTCTATCTGGCCTATCTTTCAAACGTGGTTTTTCTGTTAGTTGTTTTTGCGCTCAACGATCGTAGTTACAAGTTCTACGTGTTTAAGTCCTTTACCCTATTTTGTAATACTTGGTGGATTGTTTTTAGGTTCTCTTATGATGCTTGTACTGATTGTTTGTCGACGTTAGAAAGAGGAGCTACACAAGGAGCAGATTTGAGAAGTGGAACCATCGACAAGTGTTTTGGAGGCAAGTGTAACATGAGTACCCTTGTTACCTAATAACCTTATATTCACCTTTCATGTGCATGTGTCTAAGTTGATGAACCCTTAAGGACTTTACCTAGAACTATTGTACCCTGTATTCCTTGATTACCTTTTGGTTTATGCATATGGGTAGTTGCTTAGTCTGCAATCACCAATTATATAATGTTAATCTTGACTAATGGATTATGGAATCAATGTTAAAATGATACTTTTTAGCAACATGGACATAAGGGGTCTAGAGCATTGGGCCTTTTTAGGTGCTCTAGTCTGCCCTCCGTAAGAACTGAATCTTAAAGCAGCCACCCAGGATTTATCGTACAGCCATGAGAGCTACATGGCTCTGACTTTAGCTCAGTAAACTGAACTTCTCTAGCTTGTTAGTGGTTACTGAAAGGCGCAAGAGGGGGGTGCCTTGTGGTGTATAGTTGTTTTCCTGCCTTGGTGTGTGCAGTGCCGTGACCACATGTGCCTCTTGGAGGAGGACACCTATGCACACTTGTCACTGAAACCTAGCGGCTACTAACTTGTTAGGGGGACTTTCGAAAGGTTTCATAGTGAACCCTACTGATTTACCTTGGAAGTGGGTCAAGAGGCTGATCACCTCGGGCATAAGGGTAACACGACTCATGGTGAAAGTGTACAAGCTCTGCAGAGTGTTTTAAAACTGATATATCAGCCGTGCTCACGGACACGAGCAGCTTGGATCCTTTTCGAGATAGATGGTTCTATGGATGGTTTGGGTGATGATTAATTTTGATGATAATTATTATACTTTCACCTTAGGAGCTTAAGCATAACCTAGCAACATAGGTTTAATAAATAAAATATGACCAACTTAAAATGCTTACCGCAGTTCAACCGTGTCAAGCCTTTTGAGCCTTGCATCCCCTCATGTTATACTTGTTGAGTATGGTGCGCTCACACTTGCTTTACAATCAACAAAAATCCCGTATGGGTACCAGATGGTAGATCCAAGAGATGAGTTACACGAGATGTTCCAAGAGTACTAGGCGAGTGCTCCCCCAGTCAACTGTCCCTGTGAAGTACAGAGACCCAAAAAGAAGATATAGAATAGTTTTTGCTATGAATTGTAATAGATGTAAGTCTTGTTGTAACTATGTTTTGATATTTAATAAAGCATTATCTTTGATAATCTCCATATTTGTCGCTATATGTGTTGTGTGGACATCCTGGGCGCACATATAGGTAGCGCTTGGTCTTCTTTGGAAAACCGGGTGCGACATGCACCCATGATCAAGACACACGTCCACCTACAAATAAACTACTAACTCTTACACTGAGAGTTACACATAAACATGCTTTTTTGTCCACCAAATAATTACTCTATTCATGTATCATGTGTCTCTCTCCCAAAAATTTCATGTTCCAAAAAGAATAGTATAGGCTATGCTAAGAAAAGAGAGAAAATAAAAATATCCAGGCCAAAAGGCATGAGAGAGAAAAAATGCATGCCAAAGAGCATGAAAAAAGAAAAAGAAAAAGAAAGAAATAAAGATAGCCCATACTTTCAAATAAAAGGCACCCATCAAAAAAGAGAGAGACTCATGATTCAAAGGAGTAAAAACATATTTAGAATTAGGAACTTTATGAAAAATTCCACACACTTACACGTCTTGATCAAAGTGTATGACTTGCATCTCCTTGAGGTCCAGTTTTTGAGTTAGCAAAATATGTGATGCAAGTATGACTTAATTTCATACCTACCCGAAACTCCACTGAAAAGCCCTTTAGTGGTAGGATATGAAAAAGAAGGCAAAATTTCAAATGCCTTTGGTAAGGTCTCATACACTTTGAGTGATCAAGAGAATCATTTGAGGAACATTCATTTATTTTGCAAAACTTATAAAACCTCCGGATAGATGGTTAATCAAAGAATGAATGATTGGTGGTTCTGTTAGCAACCGCTGAACTTGGAAAAGCTATACGCCCCGCAGTGATCAAGGTAAAGGGTGGATAAAATGCCAACTTATTTTAATTGTGGAAGAATATTGTGTTATAAACATGGCACTTATGAAATATATTCGGTATAGTAGCAACTCCTGATTAACAGCCAAGTACTTAGCTATTTGCTCAGGATGAGAAAAGGTTAAGCTTGGGGGATTTGCTGGCAGTCACTAATGACCAAATCCGACCGCCAATTAATGTCCAAAACAGGAGAAATAAAAAAAACTTTCAACACATATGCATTTACTATTAACCTATTTCCACATGTATTGGAGACTTAGTGTTTTGTAGGACATATATATCAAATACATGGGAAAATGATCAGAATGTGCAAACCAAAAAGTGTAATGTAGATCCTACATCAAAAAGCCAAGCAAAGGTCTACTCTAACAAAGAATCTGGGTCGAGCACTGATGTGGGAAGGGTCCAGGCCCACCTATGAACCGACCATGCAAAGGCAGTCATAGGGTGGCCCCACCAGGGTGTGGGCGCACAAGGGGTGCGGCCGCACCCCTACTACTCCCTCCTAGGCCTGGCTTCCTCTGGTGGTTGCATGCCACCATGCTACGTCGGTCCATGGTGGTTTCCAAAAATACCTACACCAAACCGACCATGGATTAGTATAAGTAGAGGGCTAGTGCTCACCTCTCATGCACACCTCATTTAGGGCTACACACCTTGCTACCACTTCTTGTATTTTTACTTTAGTAGTGTTTTGTGAGCTAAAAAAGCTATCAAGGAGGGCTTGGCTCCTTGGAAGAAGAGAGGAATCTTGGTATGAATACTATAAAGATTTCTTCCATAGTCATGCTCTCATATCTTCAATATAGTACTACATATGAACTAGGGTATAGTTGTCTTGTTATAATCCTAATATATGAACTAGCATATAGTTTTTGTGTTATGATCTTAACATGTTTAACTTTATGCTTAACCATTCATATGACTTGTATGAGTAGAAGTAGAGCTAGGTTGAGGTGGCAGTTCGTCGTTCCTTTGGGTTTGCCCATGTCCTATGCTTGTCAATCCATAGGGTCGGAGTCCTAAGGGATATGGGTAGTTTCTTTGTACATGGGCGTGGTGCCCAGGTGCACGGGAATCTTCGGATATGACGGTGCCCCCTAGTTGAGGAGTTGGCGGCAGGTGGTGATAGCCTTGTTTGTTCCTTGTAATCCCCCACGTTCAGGTACTGTGTAGGAGTCTTAAAGTCTTTCACGCTTGCTAGCAGACCAGTGCTCGGAGATCTCCCCATCCATATTACCCTTAGTTCTAACTCTAATCATATAACTTGTATGACCATTAACTGTTCTTTGCATGGCTTAGAATATGCCAGCTCCACGTAGGAACATCCATTTATTCTTTGTTTTCCTTTTATCCTTGAGGTTGGCCCAGATTTGTGCCCAATATCCTTGAAATATATTGTTTTTACTCCTGTCATGAACTATTGGCTTACTAATGCAAGTATGTAATCTTGTTCATATATATTCATGTTAGACTCTTTACACCTTGCCCTTCTTTGGGAAAATATAAATAACGATACCCTGAATACTTTTGGGTAAAATGCTATAATGATAGATCCGTGTGCTTGCAGATATGTTCTGTAATCGTTAAGAACTATCGTAGTTGGTGTTTCTTAGGGGCATCGCTAAGGTTTACTTAATCTTAGTGATGGTGTTAAGAAATACCAACATGCATTTTTGGCGCCGTTGCCGAGGATGGACTTAAAACCTCCACACTTGGTGATTGCGCTAAGAAATGCCAATAGTCGCCACCGCCGTCTTTGGGTTTTGATGATGCCCCTAAGGCACCCTGCATGGCCCCTACCGAGACACCGTGGGGCGCATGCTGGGAGGCCGGTGGGTTGCCTTCATGAGCCTCCAGCATCGAGATGACCCACGCGGGAACCCTCACGCTCACACATAGTGTTGCCGCCGCGTGCGGGACACACCACGACTAGCTACAGCAGGATCTTTTCAACGGTCGAGTGACAAAGAACACCCCAAGTGGCAAACCAGCACACATATAACATCCAACATCATGCCCAACTAACAAAGTTATTATATCTATAAGAAATTACATGGTTCAAATGGTATTTACAGTTTTATCTTCCCATCCTGAGTTCAACTCTCACGAACTCGCTCGAATTCCTATCGGAGTTAACTTGTAGCTCATCTTGGATTTGCCCGATCCAAGGTCCACTATGCAGCGGTGAGTAGAGTGCTATCTCACATCCACCGGACTACAACACTTGCAAAACAACTTAATGGCAGCACTGTGAGTACATCACGTACTCGCAAGACTTAATTCCAACACTTAGTATTTGGTGGATACATAGGGTCGCTATCGGGTATTTGTACAAGTGTGAAAAGCAATGCCGTTCATTAATGGTATGATATTCCACGCTCAACATAAAGTAAAGGTGTTCATCATATAGCCAAAGTGCTCATAACCATCATCAATGCTAGCTACCATGGGTATAGAAAGTAAGAACAACCGAATGATTCATCCCAAAGGACTCTAGGCTTTCAAGACTCTGTAGAGGTGTACAATTGTATCCACACGGAAGAACAGAACTAACCTTCGTACCTCATGCACGAGAGTAAGGGTTGCCTCACATCTTCCAACCTTTCCCTAATTTGGCCCGAGTGTCCTATGAAAGGTTCGAGCGGGTTCCCGGTCAATGTCCTGGACATTCCCGACCGACGCCACCCCCTGGCCAGTTTTACGGATAAACAGGTCGCAACTAGTTACTTGGCTTGTCGACCCCATCCGTGACATGTGGTCTATATGGGTGGTTACTCAGATTTACGTATCCCAATACACAGTCCTTAATGCTCCACGAGCTATGCCGTCTAAGATCCAACACTCACAACGACCTACCCCTCGCATGAGCAAGATATCCAAGTTATCTTCAAGATTACCATATGAGGATCCTTAAACCTTATCCATAGTAGTTAGGTGAGTCAAGTTGTACCCTCGTTGGTTTTAGTAGTTAATTATCTAGGTGTAGCATCCTACACTCGCGAGTATGAGTTCCCTTCTTATCCTCGTCTTCTACCGTTATCCCACAACTAAGCAATAAGCATTAAGCATCCCATTCCCGTTGTTTAGATGAGAGGCTTCTATAGATTACCAGGCTACTCTAGGTGTGGTGTAAGAGATCACTATCTGAGTCTACATGCAATGCATAACTCATAATGCAACATAGTAAGTATCCAAAGTAGGGTTTATAATAGTGGGGTGCTTGTCTGGCTTTGCCATTCGAACGAAGTCAAAGTTGTTGATGACAGCTCACACATGTTCCTTACACTACTCAGCTCCTGAAAGAGAACAAAGGTCGAGGCTACGGACAACTAAGGAGGACTTAGGAACATGGCTCAGCTTAGGGCTTGGGATAGAGGCTTCTACCTATGGCTCTACTATTGCCCTAGGGGAAACTATGTTTACTTAAGGTAGTTGGCCTCTTGGGTGAGCTTGGCTGTATAGTCTCACACTCTCTTTGTATTGTCAGACACACTCTGTCCCAGTTGACAGACACTCCACTGTACCAGGTACTGAGGTGGGTTGTCTTTGCTCAGGTTGTCGGACATTCCGGTATCATGGATGCTTCGATGAGAACTAGGTTCTCTCGGGTTGCTGGGTTGTAGTTCCTTATAATTCATTGGACACTCCGCCATGGGTGATGGACGCTTCGGTATAGGTTTGGTGCTATCCGGTTCTCTAGTTGTGCTACTCCCTTAACTTGGCAGACGCTCCGCTACAGGTGGCGGACACTCCGTTGTGTCGCTCTAAAGGAACTTTGGGCTGTTGGTGGCTGAACTCGGGTTTGGCGGATACTCCGTCCTAGTGATGGACATTCCATCAGTTGGTCGACAGAACCTATGTTCTTGGGTAATCCTGGGATTCAATCCTAGATGTGCTCAGCTGTGATCTATGCATGTGCACGATATTTCTAGGATATCTTAGGTGGTTCACTAGGCTCAAGATAGCTAGGGTTAGAGCTTGTTTTACTAAGTGTGGCTAGGGCTTTGGGATTCAAGCTTAGGGATACAAGAACTTGAGAATGGACCATGAGATTGAGAAAGAACCTTAGCTCTAAGATTTGAGAGCATCCGTAGCACAATGTTGAGGATCCAAGCTTCCTTTACTCACATAATCTTGACTTGGCTTCATAGCGCTTCCTCTTGAAACATACCAAAAGAATGGATCGAAGCACTATCAAAGAAATGGTGATGATTCCTCTTAAGTTTACCATGAAGGGGTTGAGGGGTGAAAGATGTCCATGGGCTGCTGCTGATGCTTTCCTTCTTTCTCATCTTCATCTCCTTCAATCCCTACTCCACTTTCTTCCCCTCTCCAAATCCTAGGGTTCTTGCTTGCTCAAGATGAGGTAGAGAGAGAGGGTTACAAATGAGAGGATGAGTGAGAGAGTGAGGCTTCAGCTGAAAGATATCCATCTCATTCTGTGCTGCCATGTGGGTTGTGGTAGAACCGCCCAAGTCATATGGCCCATATGTGCCTATCATTGTCCTCCAAACTTCTGATAGCTGCACATGCAAGCCAGACAACTCCGGTAGTCTGTTGGGTGTCCTCGAGGAACCCCGAATCATCCACATTTTCTCTCGAGCAGGATCCATTACAGAAGGCATATATCAGAGTAAGTGGCGGAAGTCTTACAATACCATAAGTTACAAACCATAAGTTTTTGCCATCAAGGTAGTGGGGTAGAAAAATAGGTACCACTTATACTACAATCAAAAGAAGTTCACCAAGCCCAAGGGTGCACAACAACAGCTGCTCTACTGCTGGGGCTCCTCCTCTAGAACCATCATGCAACAGGGGCAAAAGCCGAACTGCTCATGCGGCTCACCTAGAACAAGGGTTTAACAAACCCTGAGTGCAAAGGTACTCAACAAGACTTAACCAGCGAAGAGGAAAGATGTAACACTCTAAAAATTGATTTCTCAAAATTAGTAATTAAATCGAGCATTTATTTGCTTTTGTGCATTTAATGTAGGTCAAATAATAATTTTTGTTTAGCTAAAATTAATCTAAGGTTTAAACTTCTATGTTGCATTCATGCTGGCCGCATTTCTTTACTTGGGTGAAAAATGAATTTAGAAAATTCGATAAAGCCTCGAGTATGTTTTGCCCTATTTTATTAAAAAATATAAAGTTCAAAATAATGTTTCAAAAAAAAATTCTCAAAAATGAGTTTGTGTTTTAAAAGTCTGAAAATATAATTTAAATGTAATTCCTAAATCAGTCGAACTCTCCAACAGTGGTTTAGCTAAAATCTTTTGTCATTTATCCAATCTTCTATTTCTTTTTCCTTGATTCTATTTTGCTTTGCACGTGGAAATCCCTGAGCAGTAATCACCAGACTAGCCTGTACATATTCTAATAGGCCAAATACCATGCATTCATGCTTATCTCTCTCATACTCGCATCATCAGCCCTGATCAGCAGCGCCTCACGCCGGTCCAGCCAGCCCACAGCGCCTCCTTCACCCCACTCTCACCTACAGGCGGGCCCAGGCTCTACTCTCACTTCCAACCTGGCCCTATATGTCATCTCTCACCTCCAGCTCCTGTTTTCCTCTCTATGCAGACAGCAAAAGCCGAGCCCTGAGCTCATGCCCGGCCATGGCTGCTCGGGCCGTTCCTCTTCCTGGGAAATGCGCCATCAAGCCACCAACAGTAATGGCCTCCATCACTCCCCTCCGTTACTCCTCCATCACTCCCCTCCGTTACTCCTCTTCAATCCTCTCTCCTACCTTCACATTCATGGCCGACAGCGACGGGTGAACCAGCCAACCAGGCCAACGAGCCGTCCAGGTGCGACGCCCTCTCCTGTAGTCAAGGACGCCATCAAGTGCACAATTAAATCCCACAATAACACTTTCACCCTGATCGTTTGATCTATTCAGCGGAATCAGCAGCCATCCGGCAGTATTTTTCTCTTCCAACGAACCAGCGAACAGTGCTTTCAGCCAGACTAAACCAGCGAAACGAACATGCTGACTGCTTTAACGTTGCTCTTCAAGAGCCCTACATCAAATGGACGTTCCTCCATTTCCTTTGTGCGTTACTCCGGCTGCTATTGATGGCACAGAACTAAGCTCCATTCCCGTCCACGTTCATCATTCCTCTCCCTATAAAAACCGGACCGAGCTCGCAGGCGCACCCTGCTGCTCCTGCGCCCTCCCCGCACCTTCTCTCCCGCGCCAGCACCCCCAAATCCCGCTGCTGCCGCCATCGATAGAGCTCGGGTCGAGCTCTCGATCTCCGTTTTCTTCACTGGCATCGCAGAGACACGACGCGGCCGCCCATACAGCTCTCAGCTCCAATCCGTGGCTGCAGTGGTGTCTCCCCACACATCCGAAGCCTCCAGCAGCGAGCTCCGCTCCACAACGCCGCTGGCCATCAACGTCCACTTTGGAATGCCAAGAACGCCACCAGCGAGTCCGCCGCGGCCTCCTTCGCGTTCCCTGACACTCGCCATCGACTGCGGACCGTCGGAGCGCCGTCACGACCGGCCACCACTGGCTGAGGACGTCGCCGCCTGCATCCGCCGATCACCGTCGTTTGTGGCCTCCGAGCGGCATCCGTCGACACAGACACCACCGGCGTGACCACCGTGGTCGTGCCTTCCTCCTCCGCCACTCGCTCGACGCCCTCGGTCGCCGGAGTGCCATCTCGGCCAAGAGCCGGCGAGCAGAGCAGTCGACGCTCTGTTTTCCCCCAGCGCCCTGCTTCTTTGTGCCGAAGCCGATGCCGAGAACCAATTCGTCGTGTTCGTGGTGAGCTCCTCTCTGTCTTGCGCAATGTGCAGTCCTCCACCGTGTCCTGTGGCTCGGAGTCGTGTTCACGCCGGAGAACTCTCGCCGCGATGGTCATGGCACCGCCGGCCTCCTTTCCTGCACCGGCAACCCCTCTGGTCCCAAGCACAGCCAGCCGAATAGGCCCCTGCGCCCCACTCCATCGCGCACGCGCGCACAGGCACAGCGCCACGACCGGCGACCACACAGAGCAAGTAGCCGGCCGTGCTCTGCTTAGCTTGACGACATCATCTCCAACGTCATGCATCATTTTGGCCGTTTTCCTTTAGGAAAATAAATCCAGAAATACACTTCAAATACACCTCTTCACTCGTGGACTAGGTCCACAGTAGACCGCTCACACATCCCTCCACCGGTCCATGGCCTACAGACTCAGTCCACAGCATAGTGCATGTGCGCTTTGCATTCCAACCCCTTAGCTTTCTCCCAATCGAGTCACTGTTACCTGTGTCTTGACAACCTTATCTGCTACCCTGTAGTCTACGCATAATCATGTTTTGGTCCTGTACAGAGTAAATTTCCATTAAAATGATGTTGTGTATATTTTATCAATGTCGTAATAAATATACTTTTGACATGAAATGTTATAAATATGTTGTAATATATTTGTCCTTAATAAAATTAATTGTGGGAAATGTATATAAATGCTTGCAAAAATGTTAATATGTGTTACTTATTTATAAAAACTCAAGAAATGTTTAAATGTCTTTTGTTTTGTGAAAACAACTACAAAATGTTTTAACCTATTTTGCCTTTGTTAAATTGTTGTAAGATGATTTATGCACTTAGTTTTTATAAAATTGTTAATGATGCCATAATATTTTATCGGTGATGTCATTAATGTGTTATAATCAATAAAATAATTCTAAAAATGACAAAAGACCTTTCATGTTTATAAAATAGTTTTGTGGTCCAAATATTTATATTTTGGTCATTGTCTTTTGAAAAGTAATTACAACTAAGCCCTTTTAGTTATAAATAAATCTCCGAAACTTTGAAAGCTTATAACTTTTTAACCGTAGCTCCGTTTTAGTCGGTTCTTGCGCTCACGAGTTCATAACGGCAAGTAGTACATGTTAGTTATGTTTATAGTATGCTTTTATAATGCTTGGTGTATTGTTTATAGGTTCTTGTGATGCTTGTGATGCTTGTTGCTATCGTTTGATGAAACTATACAAGGATGATCCAGAAGGAGAGTTGGACAAGTTTGAGCACTATTTGAGGCAAGTGTAACATGAGTTCCCTTGTTACCTGATAACCTTATAATCACTTCATATGCATGTGTCTAATATGATGCTAAGGATTTTACCTAGTACTTTTGTACCCTCTTCCTTGTTACCTTGGGTTCATGCATATGGGTAGTTTTGCTTAGCTTGCAGTCACCAAATATTATAATGTTAATCCTGATTAGTGAATTATGAAATCATTGGATAAAATGGTGCTTTTCGGCAACATGGACAGAAAGGGAGTTAGAGCATTGGGCCTTGTTGGGTGCTCTAGTCTGCCCTCCGTAAGGACTGAATCTTAAAGCGATAACCCAGGACTTCCGTACAGCCTTGAGAATCAAAATGGGCACGATCTTAGTCGTATAGCTAGTTTTCTCTAGCTTGTTAGTAGTTACCGAAAGTTTTCGGCGCAAGAGGGGGGACTAGGTTGCAGAATGGCTTCTTGCATGTCAAGGTGAGTACTGGGCTGTGGTCATGGTGTGCCACTCTTGAAGGGGGGCTCCATTCACCTAGACGCTGAAACCTCGCGGCTACTAACTTGTTAGGGTAATTAGTGAAAGGCTTCGTAGTGAACCCTGCCGACTTACCTTGGAAGTGAGTCAAGAGGTTGGCCACCTCGGGCATAGGGGTATTCACGACTCAAGGTGAAAGTGTACACACTCTGCATAGTTTGATCAAACTAATATATCAGCCGTGCTCACGGTCACAAGCGGCCTGGATCCTTTTCGAGATAGATGGTTCTATGGATGGTTTGGGATATGATTCTGGATGGTGATAACTAGTTATATTCACATGGGAGCCTTAAGCATAACTTAGAAATATAGGCATAAAATAATAAAATATGACCAACTAAAAATGCTTACTGCAGTACAACCGAGTCAAGCCTTCTTGAGCCTTGCATAACCTCATGGTATACTTGCTGAGCATAGTGAGCTGACGCTTGTCGTTGTCACCAATAATAAAAAAATCCCGGATGGGTACCAGATGGTGAATCAAGTGAAGAGTTTCTTGTGGAGTCCATGAGTACTAGGCGAGTGCTTCCCCCAGTCAACCGTCCCTGTGGAGTATGAAGCCCCAAAGAGAAGATTAAGAATAGTTTCCGCTATGCTTCTATAATAGTTGTAAGTCCTGTTGTAACTATGGTTGATATATAATAAAGCATTGCTCTTGATATTCTCCATACTTGTCACTATATGTGTTGTGTGGACATCCTGGGCACACATGTAGTTAGCGCTTGGTATTCTTCGGAAAACCGGGTGCGACAAAAGACTCCAAGGATATGCAGGCTTAAGGGGAATCAAGGTAAGTCTGAAGCAAGAATCAAGAGAACTTTTGCAGAAAAGCTTACTAAGAGTGGATCCTTACTTTCAGTATTTTGAGCTCTAGTTAAGAATTTATGGATCTCTCGTTTGCTCCTAATCTAAACCAATCACTTCTTTAACCATCTCATCTCATGATCATATAAATATGGTTTCAGTTATTAACTACGATGCAAGTCAGTTGATAGAGTCTTCTTCTCTAAGAAGCAGCGGTGATTCGAATCGGTTTAGCCTAGCTAGGATTTCCTTACCACACGACATATGTAGGTCCAAGCCTGAACCCAGTCCTACATATATCAGCCTCCACTCGGGTTTCCCAAAACATGAACGGGTCCAGCGCTACCCAAGAGTATAGTACCCCACTCCCCAGTGCCACATTAGGTGGATTCCACTGGTGTGTATACATTACTTTCACCATCTCTCCACTCCTAGTGCACAGTTAGCCTTTCATATAATGGAGTAACCGCGATGTCGGTTTACTGGAGTATGTGGCCAGTACTACAAATCACGATCACAAGTGGGCCTACAACGATTGGTCCTCAATCGACACAGACGGAACAAGCATGACTAGGCATCCCTGTCGGCTTTCCACCAGAGACATAACCCATGTCCCGTCCGGTCTCTAATTAAACATATTTCTTTATCAACCTCTCAGGACATCCCTGAGGAAAAGGTACTAAAGTGAATGATGAAATCACAGTCATTTCTTGACATAAAGTAAAACTAAGCATTACTAATCTAGGATCCTAAACAAAGGGTTCCAAGGAATAGTATAAGAATATCAAGGTAGTTAATGTAGCAAAAGGGTAATCAAGCAACTCCTACTATACTTAATGCACCATCAAAAGACTCATGTAAGTAATATTTGTAAAACACAAGGAAGTGGTTGTATGCTTTGGGGCTTGCCTGCAGTGTCGAGGTTGTCAGATAACTCAGCAACAACAAAACCCTCAGAACCAACTTCCATAGAGTGAACACCCTCCTCTGTGGCTTGCTCAACACTAGGTTCACCACTTTCGTTCACTAAACGTAAAGGATATGCATGCTTTAGAATGATGAAACATTACATGGCACAAGAGAGACAAAGCATGGTTTAAGATGACTTAAACAAGATTAACCTAACTTGAGTACAACTTTCCTTCATAATTAACCAAGTTAATTATTTCACTAAGCAAGTAAATTATTTGTTATTAACATGTTAATCATGAGAACTCAATCAAGTAAGTAATTGCCATGGAACAAGGTGATTATTTCCCGAGGTCTACACTCAATACCAAATTCACTCAATACATCTTAATGATTTGTGAAAAACATTTTTGTATTTTTATTAATACATAAAAGGCATCCAAATTAAGTGAACAATTTATTTTTCATCCAAATAGAGCCAAACTTTTTGTGAAGATTGGTTTTACCATGAAAAGCATATATACAGAATTTCATGATTTTTGGATGTTTATTTTAGTCTATAAAAAATCATGGAGGTTGCATTTATTAATTAAAAGGGGTAATTTTTAAACCTAACAAAGTACTCATTTTCATCATTTCATATTTTTCTATGGTTAAGCATAAGATAACAAGCTTACAAAAAAATTTCCATAATTTTATCAGGTCTAATTATTTAGTTATGAACTAATCAAGATTTAGCTCATTTTAACATTTTCATAAAACCGAAAAAGGATAAAAACCTTTTTCTCACTCTCTTCGTCTCGCCCTTAGCTTCGCCACCTCCTTGCGCACTATTTGCACCCACCGGCGCCACCCCTCTCCGCTAGGGCTGACCGAGCCCGGTCATCTTCTTGGCGCAGGCAGGGGCACGGAGGCCGGCGCGGGGAGGGAGTGGAGGCCACCGGTGCTGTGAGGGACAGAGGAGTGCCGCCGTGCGACTCTGCGTGGAGAATACGTGCGGTGGGGAGACAGGGATAAGGTAGAGAGAGAATACAGAAAGAAAAGGAAAAGAAAAAAAGGTCAATGACTGGTGGGCCACACTAAATCTATTATGCTGAAATCTTGTACAAATATGGCAAATTTGAGTTTAGAAATGTTTGAAAAAAAATGTAATACACCAATCCAACCTCTAAAACTTCACCAAACATGCGTAGATTTTAGTTAAGCCTAATGGAGAATTTGGAATTGAATTAGCTTCAACATCCAACAAATTATATAAATCCAATCCAATCATGGTAGATACTTGATTGAAATTAATGTTGGTAATTTAATAATACCTAAAGTTTTAATACGAAGAGTACAACTTCTTTTGTAGGCCCTCTTTGGTAGCACTTCTCTTGCTTTGGCTCCATGCTATATAGGGACTACAATTAGAATGACTCGATCTATCTACCTCGGCCGTGGTGAAGCTCCCTATGACCGATTTGAAATCGAAAATAAATTGCTAATTCCTCTTCCCCACTAGTAGATTTCACTGTAATTCCCTTAAGCCACGTTACCTCAATCATCTCCCTCACGCCTTCCAAGCACAACCGGAGCATTCAAAAGCACAATTGAGGCATCGCCATCCGTATTGAATCAAGGTGCATGAATGGAATAGCCATCCTCGTCAACTTGGCTCCTGCACCTATCCCGCTTCCCGCACACACGAGGCCACGTGCCTTTAAATTTGACCTGTCCTCCACAACTATAGTCACATTGACTCATGAAATATTAATTATTTGTTGCCTCTTATTTATACATGTGAATATGTGTATGTATATCATGCATATGTTTATAGAAAGTACTTATTACTCTTACTATGTTGCCATACAAAAGTGGGTTTCGGGTATCCATGCATTCGGGTTTTGGGTTCGGGTGCACAGCGACTCCAGCCGAACCGAATCTGCCCCATTACCATCCCTATCGCCAGCCACATCGCCACCGCCCTCCCACATGCCCCTAGACGTCTCAGTGATGCCACGTCCGATCCTTGACGAAGAACACATCATAGAGGAAGATCTTAGCGCGAAGCTGAGGGGATCACACACATCATTGCCTTTATTCTCCCCCTTCACATCCCTCCTTGGTTATAAGTCGATTCTAATCGTGCCTTATTATCCACTGGTCCACTGCTATGATCTAAAAATACAATCATGAGCTCTATTTATTACTCCTAATTACTTCTATTATTGTTGCAATGACCACATACCCTTCCAATAATACTATCAATTCATAGTTACATGCAAATAAGTTTCACCTATAGTAAATAAATTAATTAAAGACTTTAGTTATTTACTACAAGGCTTAAGAGAGGTTGAAAGAAAAAAAAGAAGAGTTTAATATATTAGTTAAGTTCCACCGTTTTGTATTATTTTCTAACTATAAGCACCATTTCAACATTGTTGGCATCAAATTCATTATTTATTTCTTACATTATTGTTGCAAATCTTAAATATAGTCTTATTTTATATTATATTTGCACCTAGACGTTCCAAATATTTTTTTTGAATGGAGAAGGTTCAAATGTTGTAACAAATGTTAAGGGCCTGTTTAGATGGCAAAAGATTTGTCTCGACATTTACAGACAAACTGTGTAATTAGTTAATTTTTTACCTATATTTAATGCTCCATGCATGTGTTCCAAGATTCAATGTGACAGGTACTGCACAAACTTTTTTGGCTCTTTTTGCCAACTAAACAGGCCCTAAGAACAAAACCTGCTGGCACGAATGCACAGCTTTTGTTTGGCTTCTCCCGCACTGCCTTCGTTTTGACTGAAAAAGGACCGCTGCTTTTCCCCGGCGCTCTTCCTCTGTGCGCGTGCGCCAGCAGCCATCCCAACGCATGCGTGCTCGAAGGGGACAGGAACGCGCGCGCCGCGCGAGTCAGCTACGCTCGAGTATGGGTCCGTGGACTCTGCAGTTCAGTTCTCCTGTCTAGCTTCTTTCCTGAGGGCCATTTAGCTTCTGGAGTCCAATTTTCTTCTGCCTAGATTCTGAATTAATAGGCCAATTTGGACTTTACGAGCTATTGTTTTTTCTCTTTTTGGGACAACGGGTTTGTGGGAGATGAAAAGGGCGGGGAGAAGGTTTGACATTCATATGGATGTAGAAGTATTATTTTCAAAATTCATATCTTATCTTTCATAATACTTTATATAGGTAATAATTCAATCAATACTTACAAAATGGTTATCAACGCAAAAAATAGAAAAATGAGTATATCTTATTTATCAAGATATATATAATTGTAAATTTGTAAATAACTAATATAAAGCACATGTGGCTTCCATTCTTCAGTGGTAAATAGTTGTCATTAATACCCTGAAAAAAACAAGAAAGGTACACATATTAAAAAAAATGCATGTACTCCAGAAAAAAACATGAATGCTACAACAATTGTAAAATTGATTCATAGAATTTATAAACATTGAACTATCGCATTATAAACTTTGTAATGTTAGGTTCAAAACTTTGAACTATCACATTATAAACTTTACACTTCTAAATTTAAAAAACTTTGTACTGTTAAGTTCAAAACTTTACGGTCAGAATTTTAAAAATTTTGAACTATGACATTACAAAACTTTATATTCCTAGGTTCAAAATTTTGGACTATTACATTAAAAACTTTGTACTACAAGGTTCAAAATTTTACACTCAGAATTTATAAAACTTTAAACTATCACATTACAAAACTTTGTACTACTATAGATTCAATACTTTGATCTATCACAATATAAACTTTGTACTAATAGCTCCAAAACTTTACACTCAGAATTTATAATATTTAAACTATGACATTATAAATTTTGTATTGCTAGGTATAAAACTTTAAAGTCAGAATTTAAAAAACTTTCAACTATGACATACAAAACTTTATACTGCTATATTCAAAATTTTGCACCATAACATTATAAACTTTGTACTGCAAGGTTCAAAACTTTACGCTTAGAATTTATAAAACTTTGAACATTACAAAACTTTGTAGTGCCAGATTCAATACTTTGACTTATCACAATATAAACTTTGTACTAATAGCTCCAAAACTTTACACTCAAAATTTATAATATTTAAATTATGACACTACGAACTTTATTCTCCTAAGTTTAAAACTTTACCGTCAGAATTTGAAAAACTTTCAACTATGACATTACAAAACTTTGTACTGCTAGGTTCAAAACTTAGGACTATAACATTATAAATTTTGTATTACAAGGCTCAAAACTTTACACTCAAATTTATAAAACTTTGAACTATCACATTACAAACCTTATATTGGTAGATTCAATATTTTGATTTATCACAATATAAACTTTGTACTGCTAGGTGCAAAACTTTACACTCGGAATTTATAATCTTTAAACTTTGACATTACAAACTTTGTAATCCGAGGTTAAAGACTTTAAACTATCACATTATAAACTTTGTACTTCTAGGTTAAAACTTATACACTCAGAATTAGTAAACTTTGTACTATAACATTAAAAACTTTGTAATTTTAAACTTCACATTAAATCCTTTTTAGCACATTTAAGTCTTTGAAAACTTTGCACTCAAAAATTTATAAAAATCTCTATCAATACCAAAACATTGTATTCATAGACAAAAAAATGCAAAAATATTTTTACTCCAAAGGTTCAAAACTTGTAATTTGGAAACTTTGCATGCTAATTCACAAACTTTGCGATAGCTCGTTTGAAACATTGTACTTCCATGCAAAAAATATTATATTGCACTCAAAAAATTAGGTCATTGCCATATAGTTCAAAATTTTTGTACATCTAAAACTTTGGGTGTCAATTTAAGAACTATCAACTATAAGGATGTCAATTGTGCCACAATTTGCAGTCAAATCAGCAAAAACGATAAGAGGGGGCAACTGAAACTACACTCATTCAGAAGAATATAATAGACTCATAGTAAAATAATAGAATAGGCAACAACTGCAGATTTATATTGTGGTGTAGCAGAGACTAATATACACCTAATATATTCATTCAGATTTGCACACTAATGTGTCAAGACATGGGCCAGTACAAGACAAGTAAGCAAACAAAAAACATACCATGGTACTCAAGGACTGAAAACAACGTCCAGTGCAGGGTAGGCAAGCAATCCTATCTTAGCTTTTGCAAGTAAATCATCCAAGGGATATTAAAATTGAAATGAGGTAATCCTTAGGGTGCAAGGCCTGCAGGCAGCCTATCGCCCGAACAGAATTTGCTAACCTTGTAGAGCCTGCAAGAGTCTGCTTTTGATACTGCAATCACCTGGTAGGCTTTGCGATAGTAGAACAAGCAGGTTGCAGACATCTGCCGGAGCCCGCATAGTAAAGCAACTAGATTTTGTTGTCCAGTAGATTGAGTACAAATTGCAAGAACAAAAAAGGAGTGGCATCGTGCAGAGTTGGCGACTATAGTACTCATATGAAATCAGATACTCCATGTCTCCACTAACGAAGCACGACTGCTATCAACTGGATGATTGGATAGCGACTAAATTTGAAAAGAAATATGTTTTGAGCATCCGATTTCGGCGTCCGTCGAGTGCAGCTGACTAGTGACGATTTCAAGTGAATGAAAGAAATATCATGGCAAACAAAACATACATATATGCTTGGAACTAGATGTAGGAGATGCAGACTATGCAGACACTGTCAGTTCAGTCGATTAACCCCCGGTAGAATTTACAAGCCATCCTATTTAAACGTGATTTACAAACATAGGTGTCTGCATGGAGCGGCAAAATAGTATTTTGTAGGCAGGCCTAGCAAGTGGCAGGAAGGCCCATGTCTGCTTGCATCCCTACCAATCCTTACCTCAATAGAACAATAAATGTAGTTTCCAGAAACATTATAAGTGAAAGCAATTTGCCCACCTAAAATCTCAGTAATACACAAAAATCCTTTTCCTAAGAGTAAGATAGTGTCCCGTGCTTATACTAAAATAACAATACACAAGGTAACAATACGACAATGAAAAGGTTTCAAAACAATCTGCACTATTCAGAGCATTCAACAATTCTAATCTAGAAACCATACAGTATACATATGCACATGATGCCCAGGGAATCTTACCAAACTATCCATCACTCAAAACGACAATTGTTTGATATATATCCTCTCCCATAATTCCTCCCTTGATTTTAGTTTTATGCTCCCTTCATCTCGCACAAATTTCACAACAAAAAAACAAACATGGTCTCTTATATGCAAATCTGTTGCAATCCTACCTTTTGCAAGTAAATCATCCAAGGAGAATTAAAATCAAGGTATCCTAATCCTTCTCAAGGTTCCCCCACACAAAATAACATGCCCTATTATATGCAAATCTGTTGCTTCTCAAGCAGATTGTAAGTAAGCACAATTCATGATTGCAACATCTAGCATCATTAGCCTACTAGAATGGAATCGTAGATATCAGATTACCTTGTGCGCACACAGGAATCTAGTCGGGCGCAACGATTCACCTAGGCCTTCCCCTCTACCTCGAAGCAGACAAACAGGGCACGTCACTAATCCCCTTTGTCCTCCCTAGAATGTGTTTGGGCACATCAATCTTGGCGCAACGAGATCCACATCGATGTTGATTTCTGGATGCCTTACTCCACCTCAGAGAACACAAACACAGGGGAACACACGATTCCGATGACACCCCAAGCTTTCAAGCCAATTCAGATGCTTAGGGATGCAGCATAGATGGTGCGCTTACCACTAGAGAAACCGAAATGCAGGCAACACGAGGAGACTGCGGAGGCGACGAACCCGTGACACGAGTGGCCAGATCTGGACGACCGGCGGGCATCGGACTCGCCGAGGCCGCTCACTCTCGAATCTGGACGGCGCCCTTCATGTCTCCACCTTCACCTCCACCTCTACCTCCGCCTCTGCCACCGCCTCCGCATCGATGAGGAAAATCAGTTGGTGGTGCCCCAAATCGAGGCCACGCCGCCGTGGACGGAGCTTCTGTCTCCACGTCGACGGGGGCCGCACCGACGTCGATGGAGGTTCTGCCTTAACGTCGACAGGAGAGAAACAGCTAGTGCCGCCCCAAATCCAGGCTGCGCTGGCGTTGCCACTCGCTTCCACCTCCGCCTCGATGGAAACAAAATGAACTGAGCAGGAAGAAAAAAAATGACCAGAACGGAAGTTACCGGATGGAAGCGGAGGCAGCTGCTGAAAATAGAAAGTGTGCGTCGGGAGCTCGCGTGGCGCACGCGCGCCGTATAAGAATTTGGGGTTTTCCCTCCACGGGTGGCAATGAAATATTTCCGAGAGCGAATTGACTCTACTGCCCATATGCTGCACTTCTATCAGCTAACATATCAGGGGTAACTTGGTATTTGTTGTGCCATCCTTCCATCCAAATATAGGCTCGTCACCAACCCTAAATCCCCAATTCCCATCTCAGCCGCCTCCATCCACCACTCCACGGCCACCCATCTGCTACGACCTTGCTCTGCCACCACACCACATCGGCGGCGCGCCGCGTCAAACTCTAGCCGTGGCCACGAATCCTCCAGCTGCCACCCATCCTGGACGCTCGCAGCCTGACGCCGTCGTCATCTTCAAGCCCCGCCGCCGCCGTCGTCTTCAGGCCCCTGCACCGCCATCGTCCTCAAGCCCCCTGCAAGCCATCGTCGCTAGGAGGATCCCTACACCGCCACGCCCATCCCTACGTCGCTGCTGGAAGGACCCCTACATTGCCACACCCATCGTCGCTACGAGGATCCGGACGCTGACACCCAAAACTTCTTGTGATGGCGTCGAAGGGTATGCCAAAGAAGCCAAAAGGAGGTCGGATAGCAGGTATAGACCTAACATCACCTCGTTCTTGACTACTCGTGTAGAATGATACTTTGGTTCTGCCTTGCTTAGGCTACAAATTTTTTTGACATTTTACATCTGGACATGTTCTCGCTGTTGTTAATTTTACATATCCTGTCTGGAAGAGCAGTGTGCTTAGCTGGTTTGGTAATTATAAACCTACCTTAGTCTGTTCTTGTGGTGAATGGTGTGCTGTGTATGCTAGACCTATTTATGCTGTGAGTGACTGCACCAGGTTTTGCAAGTCGCAACACAAGATAACCTTTACAGACCAACAAATGTGAAAAAACCAAACCTATCATTAAGATTGTCTAGGAAAGCATTGCGACCCTCCCTTGATTCCCGCCTTTCCTTTGCTTGCTTCTCAGTAAGGGACTGGAAAGCCAAGCAACTTTATTTAGTATATATCATTAAGTAATTTTGTTTAACTAAATTCACACAAAACTTAGTATGAATTACCATTTTGGCTGCATCAGTACTTAGTGGAGATATGTATTGTGTTTTGACCAGCCAAGAAACACTTTTGTCAGTGGGCCTCTCCCTTTTCCTTATACCTTCTTGTTTAATAGGGGTGACGACCGCATCATCACGCAATAGCTCTTCATCTTCAGGAGCCATGCGCGGCTGAACATCTGGGGGGCTGGGACATGTTTGGTAGATGAGTTAAGGACACTAGAATAAATACTCAGACAGAGAAATCAAACTCCTGAAGACATATGGTTCAGATCCTTACTTGTATACACTTATGTCAAGTAGGTCAAGAGGTATCCCAAGATCCTCAGGGACAATCATTTTAGGAATGTAGTTTTTCTCCAATGAAGTTATCCTGTATTTGGTATATCTGAAGAGACAGCAAAACATCGTAAGCATAGCTGCCTCCAGGATATAGAAGCTCTTAAAATGCCAGAGCCAAACACATTAAGCTCAGCATACTAGCAGAAAAGGAGAGCAGAAGGCGATTGTGCGGGGGGTCTACAGTATCAAAGCACAGTAGTGCAAAATTGCTTAGTGCAAAACGAATGGAATTATGGCAGTTGAACAGAACACGCAGTTATGATATATTTATGACTTTATGTAAGTTACAAAATAATTAGTGTGAATACTAATTAGTACAGTTCTAATGGAATTTGGCTATGGCATTTTATGACCAAAATTTGCGACAGTTCTAGCCTACCCCAACTGCGACAGTTCTAGCCTACCCTGTTTCTCGTCTCTTTTGGGTTTCATCTCTAGCCTACCCCAACTTGCTTGGGACAAAAGGCTATGTTGTTGTTGTTGTTGTTGTTGTTGATGTAAGTTACAAAATATCAATCTATTTAATCTCTCCAAAAGCAAGGTAATGATATCATATCTATGCACAAGTAGCAGGAATAATGAAACCATGGGCCTGTTCAGCCTGTTCAGCTGCACTAGTTTGCAGCGCTGCAGCCAAACAGGCCTGATTTGAAATTTTGGTTAGGTGAAATGATCGGTCCTAACAGTACACTGAAATAACCTCCGACAGTTCTAGATCTGAGTGCACTCCAGATTGATATATGGATTATGCTCTTCTTTTGCATGTCAGCATGTATCATAGACATTCCAAACATTTAGGGGGCTTCAGTCCTAGTTTTTTTTTAAAGAAATGTTAATGTACTAATTAGTATTCACACTAATTATTTACAGATTGTAGTGAGCTATTTTTAGGAGTGCTATTTTGGTCATGAACTATCTAATTATATGCTGGTCATGTTTTTTTGTCATCTTAGCACCGGCGCTGCATCCATATCAAATGGTGCGCCTGAGAGAATGCATGAGGAACAAGTCAAGGCTGAGGGAACTTGGACTTCCTTGTGATGAGTACGACCGAATTTTGGCAGAAGATGTTGCTGGTCATTCTGACAAGAATCGAGTTAAGACGTTCATTCTAACAAGTATCAAAGTGGAGACTCTGAGTCTGAGTACGATCCTTTACAGGATGATAATGGTGAAGGAGGTTTGATAGATGATGACAATGCTAAGGTGCTAATTCCTCCATCCTGTCAAGTCTTAACTTGTTGTTTTTCTTCCTAATTCAATATAACTCTTTAATACTATGTTGACTAATTGATGCTTTCATTTCTAGCAGTGCTCTAAGGAGAAGACTCGCAAGAACACTAACAACCAAACTACAGGCATTCCCCCTGGTGGATTCAAGTTTCAGTCTCGCAAGAGAGTTTTTGCAGACCAAACATCTACTAGAGATACAAGGTCAAAGAAAAACATTGCCCAGCAAGATGCAAGTCTGACACCAACTGACATTTGTGTGCCACCTCCATCTCGAGCTAATGAGAGCCATGCTGGAGAACTTGTTGGCAACTTAGATGACCACACACATACTGCTGTTGAAGGCCAGTTCTACTGCCACATTACTTAGTTTCATTCCATTACTGAGTCAGCTATGAAAAATGTTCAACATGCTATTTCAAGTTTATCTATATGTTAACTAGAGTTTCAGGTATCAAAAATTTATGAAACCAATTTTCACAGTTCTGGTAACATGCTCTATGCAGCAAAATTTTGAAATCTGTTGTTCGACACTAAAAAGTGGGGTCAACCTATATCAAAATTTTCATTTTCATACAATTTCTTATTTTTCATGCTTCCTATTTGTTTGCTTGCTAAGCTTTTAACCTTTCCTGTAAATGGTTGTTTGATCATGCTGTGCTGTCTTATGAAACTTTGATATACTGAACATACTAGAAACTAGTATGCTTTAGGTGAATTAAAGTCTTGCCTTCTCTGCCGGAGAAGAGATATGCACCTACTTGGTAACAGGTGAACTCACCCTTAATTACTGCCATTAATTTTAGGTGATTACTCTGCTATACTTGACAACACTCACATGACCACCTGGTCTGGTGCGATTGATCGGCATAATCAGCACAGCCATATGGACAATGGAGGGTGATGGATTCTTACTGTCATTCTATAAGTTCTGTTTGTATGATGAATGCTTTCTTACTTGCTGCCCTTTTTTAGATGGCTTCACCCAGCATGATGACAACACCCTCGTGGCTGATGTAGCTGATGGCATTACCCAACATGGTGACGACAACCAGATTACCAATGAAGGTGACAGTTTGTTCATCTGTTTTCCATATTCCATATTGCCTCAGTGGATCAATTGTATGCAAAGCTTTAAATTCATGATCTTGGATCAATGTGTGTTTCACCTCAATAATTTTAATGTCAATGTACATTTCTAAGTAGGGGGAGAGGAGAGAAGGGATTGGGGACATAATATGGGACTTGGTCTCCAAAGGTTAAACTGAGTGCGCCGTGGCAAGCTGCAAGTTGTCATAACTGAAGGGAACATAAGGCCAGTGGTTCCTTTTGTTGCTGCAAAGTTTGCAAGTGAATGCAACATCATAGTTAGGAACCATGTGCCTATACTGCCGCATTGGAAGTTATACAAGAAAGAACCTGCATCAAGTTCAAAAGAGAAAGAACCAAAAGAGAAAGAACCTGGATCTGCGTACGTTGATCTATTCCTAGGAAAACTAAAGGAACATACATTCTCTGGTCCTTTCCACATTTAGTCTTAATATAAGAACCATTGTTCGTTGTTTTATGCCATAAATTACTGAATTGATATTCTTTTGTATACATGTTCTTCCATTCGATTAGGCCAAGTTTGACATAAACATAGAGGATAAGACAGTTAAAAAGGTTTGTATTGAGATGATGAAGTCTGCAGTTCGCCAACAAAGATACAGGCTGAAGCAAGATTATTTTGATCCTTTTCCACTACATTTGGTTACAAAAACTTTTGTCAAATGCATGACTAGTGAATAGTGGATTCAACTTTTAGAATCATGGAAGAGTCCCAAAAAGATGGTATGTTTTCTTTGAAAAACAGATTGTTGCCTTGTACATGCAATTCTGTCACCAACCTTACATTTATTTTGTCTTAGGTGTAGGAGACATGCCAAAAGAACAAAGACAATCGAGGGAATGTTAAGTACCATCAATACTACTGGCTGCCGTGCCTACATGGTTCATGTTGAAAATTTGGTAAGTGAACCATGTCTATTTGTGTTGCTGCACATATATAAATGGCAAATCTGTGTTGCTGTATAAATCTGTGTTGCACATATATAAATGGCACTAGTTTGGCATTTATATAAATGGTACTTGTTTCGCATTTGTAAATCATTGCTGCACATATATAAATCTTTGTTGCTGTAGGAGAAATTATAGCTGTGTCGATGTAGTGAGCTGCTGCTAGTTATAAGCAAATTGTGGGGTTGTGTTGGTCTTGTCAAATTTTGTCATCCAATCTGATTTCAGATACATTAGTTGAGTACTAGCATTATGGGATGACAACTTTGTCAGGTGATTTAATTTAAGATGAGTGGATGCTTGTGCAGGCTGTAGCTTACATTTTTTTAGTTTCAGTGTTCTGGTATGCCAGCCTAATGATTTTTTTACGCTAAAAAATGGAGATCTAACTAAACTTGTTTATTGAAGTTGAGCTTGGCTGCCATGATAGATCTTATACTTCCTCTAGTCACAAATATAAGTATGTACATCCTTCTCCTTCCTTGCGTAAATGCAATTCTGATTTTCAGGCTGGCTAAGTGGGTTCTGACAAAGAGTGTATGGATAAAAAAATATTATCTATGGCAGAGGCATAACTCGTCCCTATAGTTCTGTTGGTGTTTACAGAAAAAAGTCCCTGTAGTTCTGTATGGATAAAAATGCTAGATTTAGTTTAGTTCAACATGAGCTGCTGCTACCTATTTTCTTATATGAACAGTACTTGTCATATATGTGCATGCCTAATTCTCTATTTGTATTCATTATTATGTCCTGATTTTTGTGACCCCTGACTCATGCTGGACATGATGCATATAAATGTTGTTTTTAGGGAGACAAATACAATGATGAAGAACCTGATGCATTGGATTTGTTCAAGGAGTGCCACTACAGCAAGAAAAAAAATGCTATGCCCCTACTGTACCACAGGAGGCTATTGTAAGATAACTTTCAGACTTTGCTCTTTATGATGCTAGTTTTTAATTCTCTCATCACCAACCATGTTTGCTGCTTGCTTGCTAGACGCAAATGGAAAACAAGCTGTCTACAACAACAGAAGGTGAAGAACTCAAGTCTGTGGCTCATGTTGTTAGTGAGGTGCTTGCTGAGAACACCAAGAATAACAAGTTCTTGCAGAATGTGGGGTTCGAGAATGCCCAACCTAGATCCAGTGAGTAGAAAACTAAGGCAGAATTGGAAGCAGAGAAAAGGACCAATGCTGAGCTTCGCGGACAGGTGGCTGATTTGACAAAGAAAGTAGAAGAATCTGAGCAGGCAAGGATTATGGACCGAGAGGAGATGAAGAGGGCTCAGTATGAGATGGAAGCAAAACTTGATCGTTTGCTCAGTCAAGTTCGACCAAGTTAAGACATGCATGGTGCTATATCTTACTAACTTCGTGCATTTCTCTGCTATTAACTTGTGTCAAGTCAATTTCGACCAAGTTAACCTATGTATGGTATATCTTTTGTTGCTGCTGCTGGATGCATTTTGCCGCTGCCGCCGCTGCTGCTTGCATGCTGGATTAAGCTGTTAGAGTTGTATGTACTTCCTGAAACCTGTGTTTGTTGTAAACTGCAAGGTTGATGAGATGTTGGATGAAAACTTATGTAATCTGATGAATTCATATGATATGTTGTTTGGATGGAAGCATAATATTATTTATCTGATGTATAATTATTAGCTTTATGGGCTATGTATATGTGCTATATGTGTGAGAATGGGCTGTGTATATGGGCTGTAATTGATGACGAAATTGGGCTTCGAAATGGGCTGTAATTGATGATGAAACTGGGCTGCCAAAATGGTTGAAACTAGGCTGCCAAATTGGTTGAAACTAGGCTGCCAATCGCGGACTAAAATTACATTGTAATTACCTTGCACCTCAGCGACAAAGAACGCAGTAGGCAGAGTCTTGCTTCCAACCATGAGCTCCACATAAATAACTCCTTTGGCCTCAATTGGGTCTTTGCCTTCAAAGCCATTTAGTACCATATTAGTCTTCTTCAAGTCCTCATCTCGCAGCCCCAATTTCTTGAAAACTGAATATGGCATAAGGTTGATCATAGCTCCACCATCAACAAGCATTCTAGCAACCGGTGATCCATTAATGTGACCCTTGATGTACAGCGGCTTCAAGTGTTTCACCGGTTCTTTAGGCTTCTCAAAGATGGCATTCTTGGGGCCAAAATCCAGCTGGGCTACTTCTTCCTCATCAACAGCACGATACTCAGCGGGTAAGTAATAAACCATATTAATATCCATACCTTCCCTGCTGGGTGTCGGCTCAAAATCCACCATCTCTTCGTCATCTCCTAAGGTGAATACTGATGTTTGTGATGAAGGAGATACTGTAGGTGACCTGGGTGAGGTGGGAATAGCTTCAGACACTTCCTGAATTGGAGTAATAGCTGCTGGAACAGGTGAAGGTGCTGCTGTTTTTTCATCAATCTTAGGCTTCCACACTTGTTTTGGATTGATGACTGGCCGAAATAGGTTGAAGAATTTGTCCATGTACTTCTCCCTCTTTTCCTCCTCCTTTTGCTGAATTCTCATGTGCTGCAACCTCCTCTTCTTAGTCTTGGACAAGCCGGGAGGACACCACCTCGGTTGAGTATACTTAGGATCAATTTTCTTGGTGCTGCTGGTACTAGCCTCATGATCATTAGCTGCTGATCCTGACTGAACAGCAGCCACAACACCACTAGATTTAGCCGGATTATCAATAATAATTGGCCCTTTACTCAGGTCTTCGATCTCTACATCTTTAGTACCAATTTTGATAATGTCAGCACTTGTAGACCTCCCTTCTTGCTTGCTTGCTGGTTCTGAAATTCCAGCACTTGGTGACTTGGCATGCCATTCTTGCCTCACCATCTTCCTCTTTGGAGAAACTTGTAAAGGCCGATTAGTACCACTGTCCAAACGGCCTTTTGCAGACTGAGTTAGCCTCTCAAACATAGATCTTCTAGGTGCTGCCCACCCAGGATGAAAAGTATATGGAGCCATTGGGGGCTGCTCCCATCCTCCATAATAATTTCTAGCCTAATATGGCGCATAGGGAGGTGGCGCCATCCATGGTGCAGGAGCCCATGGTCCATATGAACCATGATGATGCTGAAATTGATGGCGTGGAGGTGACCTTGGACGCTTCAACTGTAATGGCCGATTAGAGCTAGAATCGGCCTCTTGTTTAGCATACTTGGACAGTAGCATATCAAATGTTGGCTTGACTTTCTTCTGCTGCACTTTTGCCTCATTCACCTTCCACTTGCCAACCTCTGGACCTTTGGGCTTGATGAATTTTGCATGACCTCTTTGCTGCACTTGCCCCCTAGGTGTAGTGATTCTTAATGTCTCTGTGCCATTGGGGGCCTTCTCAAGCATAACTCTTTTTCCCAAGACTATCATCGGTGGATGACTCTGGGTTCGCCGATAACAACATTTGACCCTTTAGCAGCTTCGGCTTGTTTAGGCTGAAGTAACACCTTCTTGCCCTCCAAATCTAAAGTGTTCATGGGAAAGGGAGCCTTGTCAACATGCATTTTAGCAAAACTCAATCGTCCATCATTAATAGCCGATTGGATCTGTCACCGAAAAACATTACAATCATTAGTAGCATGAGAAAAAGAATTATGAAACTTGCAATAAGCTTGCCGTTTCAGCTCCTCAAATGGCGGTAAAGTATGTGGAATTTTAATGAACTTGTCTTGCAGCAAAGCATCAAAAATCTTATCACATTTAGCAATATCAAAAGTAAATTTCATCTCTTCTTCACGATTCTTGCGAATCGGCTTAAGAGCACTACAAGCATGTGGTTTGGCCTTTGAGGGCCAAACGAATTCAGCAGCATAGACATCAACTTCATCATCTGAACTAGAATTATAATCAATAACATGCATGCGAGGATGATCAGTTTTAGTCTTATAACTATCTTTAACATCTTTGCTTCGGCTCTCTTGAGCCAAAGCTCGCTGCAAGACTTGGTTAACAGTTAAAAATTCATAGCCTTCTAATTTTTCCTTAATGTGAGTTTTGAAACCATTGAGCACAAGATGAGCCAAGTCTCTTTCTGCTATCACAAGACTATAGCACCGGTTTTTAACATCTCTAAATCTTTTGACATAATCTGAAACCGATTCATCATGCTTTTGCCTAACCGATGTAAGATGTGATAGCTTAAGTTCATTATCGCCATTATAAAAATGATCATGAAATTTTTGTTCTAGCTGCAACCATGTAGTAATAGAACCAGGAGACAAAGCAGAAACCATGAAAAAGCTGTACCAGTTAAAGATAAAGGAAATAAACGAACTTTCAGCTCATCCATGGAACCTGCTTCACCTAGTTGTGCAAGATATTGACTAACGTGTTCCCATGTGGTTTTGCTATCCTCACCATTAAATTTAGAAAATTCAGGAACCTTATAGCCTTGAGGATAAGCAATAGCATCAAAATAGGATGGGTATGGCTTTTGATAGGTACGTCCTCTAACCTTTGGCTCAATTCCGAAGGAATCAACAAACATCTTATGCAGATCATCCTTCATCTTTGCTAAAGCTTCTTCCATATTGGCCGAAGCTACATATGGTGGTGGCGAAGGACCTGCAGGGCTGCTAGTTATTGTCTATAACTGTGGCATCGGCGACGAAACAAACTGTGGCAGGGACCTTGGTATGCTCGTGTTTGTTGCTGATGTTCCGAAAGGTGGTATACTCATAATAGGTTCAGGATATGTAGGCACTACCGTCAACTCACCTCCAGGTTTAGTTTTTTGTCCAGGAAAGAAATTCATTGGCATGCCAAATGGGGGTTGTTTTGTTGGCATTTCAGTTGCCGTTGAATTAATTGACACTGTTGTTTTTGGGTTTTCTACACTAGCAGATGTACCAATATGACCAATAGATGATGTAGGTGTATTATTTTTAGCATTGATGATCTCTGAAAAGTATTGGCATACAAGCTTGCTCCCCTCAGTGATATGATAATTAAGAACAATTGTCTGTTCAGGAGTAAACGGTCCACTTATAGGGATTTCTACCTGTTCCTTGCTATATAGAGGAGGAAACGTGATGTCGCCAACCGCTGTGATGTTGCCTAGACGATCCTTGTTGAAGTTGGCGAGATACCTGTCCATATCTTCCTCATCACGCTTCTTCTTATATGCCTCATAAGCTTGGCGATGCTCTTCGGACAATTCATCAAAGCTAGGCTTGATGATGTTGTCGGTGCTGATATCCGCAAGCTTTGGGATCTTGTTGCGCCGGGCATGATGGACAACGGCGTAGATGTACCTTGATTTTCTTCCTTCCCCAGCGGAGTGGCCAAAAAGTGTGTTCGCACATGAACACGTCACGTGTGCCCCGAGTGATGAGCGCGATGCGCAAGAAACGTCGCAAGGGGAGTCTCATCGGGAGCATGATACGCAAGACACGCCGACGAGAGCTCTTGAAACCCGACACCCCACGCTCCCGGGAGGGACCCTGTCAGGGAGAACAGCGGCGATGGGCTGCCCTAGGTCAGCCTGGCCGCCCCTAGGACCTTGTGCTCGCTGTCATAACGAAGTAGACGGCAACGAAGAACAAGAAGCAAAAACTAGAGAGAAAATAGTAGATGCAAAATAATGTAGTAGATTGATATGTCAATTGTGTGTTGTCAATCGGCCTTAAGCTTACATTTGTAACACCCTAAAATTTGAAGAAAAGAAAAATAGGGAAAATGTGATTTTTTATATTTATTTTTGTGAAGCATGCAACTATAGAATAAGAATAATTTTATAAATTTAAAATCAAATATAAGGGTAGAAACATGATTGAGCATTCATGCTGCTGCATTTGGAGTTTTGTGTTGAGTGGTTTAAATCAAATTCAAATTTGATTTGAAAATCATTTGAAAAATGGATTTGAAAATTCGGAAAAGAAAAAGAAAAGGATTTTTTCTTACCGGGCCGATTTTCTCTCTCAGCTGAGCTCGGCCTGCTAAGCCGCAGCCCATTCTTTTCTCCTCCCCGCGAGCCCGCGCTGCCTCCAGTTCTTCTGGGCCGAGCCCAAGGCGCGGCCTGCTAAGCCCAGCGCGCGCGCAGCCGCATTGAGCCGCCGACAGGTGGGACCCGCTTGTCAGTGGCTGTCTTCCACTTTCCTTTCTTCCTCCTCCCGACGTCGGCGGGTTCTTCTTTCCTTTCTTCAACCGAATCGAATCGATCTCTGTATCCTCTCCCTTCCTTACCTAGAGCTGCTATTGGGGTATAAAAACGGAGCCCTCGGCCCTCCCCGCTCCTCATCCCACCTTTTTCCGCAGCCTAGACCGCCTAGGGTTGGCTCGCCGCGAGCTCCGCCTCCACCGCCGCCTTGCCGAGCTAGCCGTCGCCCTCCGGTTGCTCCCCGGTCACGTTTTCGCGCGGGGTAAGGTCGCGGTGATGTGCTCTTTCTTTTGGTGCCTTCGGTTCGGCGTTTGGTGCTCGGGATGTTTCTCTTCGCAAGCTCCGACGAGCTCGGCTTCGTCCGGCCATGGCGCCGCCGCCGGATTCACTGTGGCCGCCGGCTTTCTCTTTCTCTCTCTCCCCGATTCAATCTCGTCCGTTCATTTTGAATCGGACGGATCTTATTAAAAGATACCGGTTCGCATGTATTTTTGTAAAAGAGCCCCTGAGATTTCAGAGTTTGTAACCCGCGGTCCAAAACGTAAACCGGTGAAATACGCTTTGATTAGTTGAAAACGTAATTCGTTTCGGAAAAAGAAAAATACGCTTTCTCATATTTACAGTTTTGCCACTCAGATTGTTTTAGCCGTAGAATCTTCGTTTTAACTCCGATTTGATCCATTCAAATTGCGTTAGGTTCATATTTGCGAGCTCTATCTAATGATGTAACTGTACAGTAGGTTTAGATTAATTTATTTTCGAGTTTTAATTAAAGTATTTATTTTTCTATAGGAAATCTTCGGAAATTCATAACTTTGTCGTTTTAGATCCGTTTTTCGTGATCTTCGCGTCTGTGTGATCCTAGCGAGTTGTAGATTCGTTTTAAAGACTTTTTATTTTATTTTCTTACTGTTGGTGTATTGTTCTAATTATAGCCTTGTTTGTCTATGCATGATTGCCTCTGGATGTGTGTTGTTGATAATGGTTGATCGAGTATAGACGGTGAGCATTTCGTTGGAGATCAAGAGCCATACTACGAGCAAGATCTTCAGGACCAGTTTGAGCAAGGCAAGTATAGCATGGGATTGTCCTTATTGTCCTATTCACCTTATGCAATTAATATCATTATGCATTTATTCCTTGTTAAGGATGACTTAGTGATTGATCCTATACCTTGATACCTATTATGATGCATTGATTAGTATGGCTAGTGCTTAAACATGGACTATGATCATGTAAATTGATTAGAGGAATATGCAATAAACATTAAAATATGATTTTGATTCTTGTATAAAGGGGATTAGAGCATGTGTGTTGCTTTTTGATGCTCTAATTGTTCTCCATAAGGACTCATCTATAAGCGACAATCCGGGACTTACAGTACAACTGTGAGGGCTATATGGTTCTGGCTTTAGTCATATAGAAGGACCTTTTCTAGCTTGTTAGAGGTAACCTTTTTGGCGTAAGAATGGCTTGACGAATCGGGTATAGTGCGGCCTCTGTCCTTATGTGTATAGGCTGCGGGTTATTGTGCCATTTGGAAGGGAGGCTCTACATCTGTTTGCCGAGTGAATCTAATGGCCCTAACTTGTTAGACGAACCTTCGAAAGACTTCATAGTGTTTACCCTGCCTGCTCACCTTGGAAGTGTTTTGGGAGTAATTAACCCGGGCATTTGGGTAACACGACTCACAGTGAAAGTGTACAACCTCTGCAGAGTGTAGAACTGTTATAACAGCCGTGCTCACGGTCACGAGTGGCCTTGGACCCTTATGGAATAGTTGAATAATTGTTTATGTTTATGTTTCTGCTATTCATTAATCATTTCACATGGATCATATGTTTATTGTTTACATTGAGACCTTTTGATGCTACTGATATGCTAAAATCATGTTAACTAAAAGCTACATGCTGGTAAACCAATGATTATGCCTATTTGAGCCTCATGAACCCCATGTTACACTTGTTGAGTACGAGATGTACTTACGCTTGTTTATTTCTCTTATTTGGATAAAAATCCCGGATGGGTAACAGATGGAGGTAATAGCGACTACTACGCCTACTTCCCTGAGGATTACTAGTCTTGCTGTCAACCAGTCAATGTACCTGTGACTGGAGCTACCACGAGAGAGATTTTTATTTATACTTCCGCTACATTTGTGTTAAGACTATGTGTTTAAATATCGTGATGTAATAACATTTGCCATGATACTTCTGTTATAATTTGTGAACTTATGTGTGATTGATCTCTGGGCGCACATAAGGGTAAGCATTCCATTTGGTCGATAAATGGGTGTGACAAATTGGTATCAGAGCTCTTGTTGACTGTAGGACGCAAGCCTAGCTAGCAATGGTCGAAGTAGTGTCATCTTTACACTATTTTTATGCTCACTATCTTGCTCTTGTTATTTGATAAATTTTTATGCTTCTTATGTCTCATTCTATTACGAAATTTTGCCTCTATTCTAACTTCATCTAAAAATTCTGTAGATGACCCGTGACCGTAAGACTGCCCGCATCAGCTCTGGAGGATACTACCCACCTCGTGCCTTGCTTGCAACTGAAGAGCCACAAGAGCCAGAACCTCAGGAACAAGAGAAGACCCCTGTAGCACCAGTCCAAGCACCAGCACCTCCCCAGGAAGAGACTGAGCCTGAAGAAGATCCAGAAATCGTTGAGATTGAAGATGGTGAGGAAGAAGCTAATGAGGGAGTACAACCCCCGTCTCCACCACATGAAGCTCCTGAAGATATGCCACCTCCTCCAATGGGGTGGACTGTGAGGATCTACCACAGGAATGGAGGGGATGCTGTCTCTCATATTCGCCTAGTAGGGATGCTCACTGCTTACTTCGCGGATTGGCATCCAGCTGTGGAGTACGTCTGCTGGGAGTACACTCATCCACTGGAGAGCACGTACTGGAAGGCAAGGGCAAGCATCTTTGCACACAAGCAAGACAAGGGGGCCTATCAGCTGGACAGGATGTTCTCTCATGTGGGACATCGAGCTACCATAGAGGATAGCATTGAAGATGCTGCTTTTGAAGCATGTATGGGACTTCGCTATCTTCGCTTTAACCTCATGAAGCATGACATCCATCGCTTCCTTCCTCGTGCACACCCCGAGCTTGGATGGGCTATGACAGATCCAGTGCAGCTAGAGCCACTACCTCGGGTGATGGTGAACTTTGTCTATGACATGATGGACAGGAAGCTGCAACTAGAAGAGATGGTGAGGACACAAGGGAAGACTATCAAGAGGTGCCAAGCAACCATTGATGAGCTCCGAGCAAACCAAGGCATGCCCAAGATCTACGAGACATTAGAGCATGAGCCACTTCCTTAGGAAGTAGGAGTCCTTTATGTAATAAGAACGTTCTTAGTAACGTCAGTTGAGTCAGTCGAGTCTGTCGTGTGGTTTGAACCTTGGTGTGCTAGTTGCTTTATTATTATGCTTATGTGTGAGTTGGATCTTTGTTTGAGTGTCTGGACTTGTAGGCATGTCTACAAGTTCCATTATTAAGAATAATAAGTTTATTAGTCAAGGAATAATAGTTGGGTATAATATTATCTCGTTTCTGTCCTTGCTGTTTTCTGGAGCAGTCTCTAATGTTTCTGCTATAGTTTAAAAACGGTTCGTGCAATATTTATGAAATTTTTATGAGAGAAACTAGACTCAAGCATCTTTCAAATGCCACTGGAATCACCTTTTTATCTAATCTGGTTCGAGAGATATAATTTTCACAAGTTAAAGTTTCTGCACAGTCTGGAATCTGGAATAGTTTCTATTACGCCTTATTTTTCATAGACTTAACGACAGAATCTGGTTTTGAGGTCTGAATAGAAATTGTGGATAATTTCATAAGCTTTCCAACCATATAAAGCACGCCTCTTTTGGACTTCTGTAGCCCGAGATATGATTGAAATACTGAACTGTCAATATTGCTACTCGTCCAGAAAACTTTCAGATCTCATTCTTAATCTTATAAGTGGTTGATAACCTGGATTTCTTAAAGTTTGCATGTTTATGGGTGGCAGATGGCCGGAAGAGGAAGAGGCAGAGGTCGTGGAAACATTCCCCCGAATCCACCACCACCACCGCCACCAATTATCGAGCAGTTGCTGGCAGTACAGACGCAGTTGATGCAACAACTGGTACAGAATCAGCAGAATCAGCAGAATCAGCCAGTTGCTGGGGTTCAACCACGTGATAAGCGTGGTGAATTTTTGAAGGGTCGTCCCCCAGTGTTCACACATGTTGCTGATCCTTTGGAGGCCGATGATTGGCTTCGTGCTGTGGAGAAACAACTTACCATTGCACAATGTGATGACCGACAGAAGGTGTTGTTCGCTTCTGGGCAACTTCAGGGGGAAGCTCAAGATTGGTGGGAGTCATATGAGTATGGTCATCCTGCTAATGCTCCTGCAGTCACCTGGCAGGAGTTTAGAGAGAACTTCAGGGCTTACCATATACCTGAAGGAATGATAGAATTGAAGGCGGAGGAATTCCGGAACCTGACCCAAGGGTCAATGACTGTAGCTGAGTACCGTGACAAGTTTGCTCAATTGTCACGATATGCTCCACATGAGGTGGCTAATGACAATGATAAGCAGCGCCGCTTCTTGAAGGGATTATATGATGGACTATAGTTGCAGTTGATGTCCAATACCTATCCCAACTTTCAGACGCTTGTGAACCGCGCTATCGTGGTGGATAACAAGCGCAAAGAAATGGATGCTAAGAGGAAGAGGTTACAGGGACAAGCCTCCAATAGCAACACCCGTCCACGCACTGGTTTCCAACAGAATACTCAGCAGAGACCTCCTTCTGGACAGTGGAATCGTGGTCAGGCCCCATTCCATGGACAGTTCCCGCAACGTCCCCCATTTCAGCCACAGAGTAGCAACCAACGTCCACCACAGCAGAATGGGAATCAAGTACAGCGCCAGGGTCCTTCCAACAACACTCCTGCAAAGACTAGTGCTCCCAATACTCCCAACAGGTGTTTCCGTTATGGAAAAGAAGGTCACTTGTCTTACAACTGCCCGGAGAAGCCTAACCAGCAGACTCCCCAGAGACAGAGCAGCCACCAGAAGCCCGCACTTAACTCGGGAAGGGTGAATCACTTGTCCCAGGAAACTGCAGTGGAGGAGCCAGAAGTTATGCTTGGTACGTTCGATGTTCACTCTACTCCCGCCACTGTTCTTTTTGATTCTGGAGCATCACATTCTTTCATATCACAATCATTTGTTAGAATACATAGAATCCATTTGTGTGCCATGAAGAACCCTATCTTAGTAAACTCACCTGGTGGAAGCATGCCAGCATCTTATCGCTGTCTTCCCATTAGTCTCAACTTAAGGGGGGTAGAGTTTGCAGTTAGTCATATAGTATTGAGGACAGCTGGGATTGATCTTATATTGGGAATGGATTGGATGATGCAACAACAAGCAGAGATTCAGTGTAAGGACAAATTAGTTGTGCTGACAACACCAAAGGGTGATAGGATCAGGGTTGAAGTTAAAGTGCAAAAACAAGAGACCGCTACAGTGAACCAGCTCAATGATGGTGCCAATCAGGAGGATCCAGTTGTGGAGGAGTTCCCAGATGTGTTTCCGGAGGAATTGCCAGGTATGCCACCAGACCGTGACATTGAATTTATTATTAAATTATTGCCTGGAACTGCACCTATAGCTAAGCGTCCATATAGAATGGGAGTAAATGAATTAGAAGAACTTAAGAAACAAATTAAGGAGTTACAGGATAAAGGGGTTTATTCGTCCTAGTTCTTCACCATGGGGTGCACCAGTGATTTTTGTGGATAAGAAAGATGGAACTCAGAGGATGTGTGTAGATTATCGGTCTCTTAATGAGGTTACTATTAAGAACAAGTACCCATTGCCTAGAATTGATGACCTGTTTGATCAGTTGAGAGGAGCTTGTGTATTCTCCAAGATTGACCTTCGCTCTGGATATCATCAATTGAAGATTCGTGCCAGGGATATACCCAAGACAGCATTTACCACACGTTATGGGTTATATGAGTATACAGTGATGTCCTTTGGTTTGACTAATGCTCCTGCATACTTCATGTATTTAATGAATAAAGTGTTCATGGAATATCTGGACAAGTTTGTAGTGGTATTCATTGATGATATACTAGTGTTTTCCAAGACGAAGGAAGAACATGCTGAACATTTGAGATTGGTCTTGCAGAAGCTCAGAGAACACCAACTATATGCAAAAAGGAGTAAATGTGAGTTTTGGCTGAAGGAAGTTTCTTTTCTAGGTCACATTGTTTCAAATGGAGGAATATCAGTAGATCCTGGCAAGGTGAAAGATGTATTGAACTGGAAACCACCTATCAATGCAAGTGAGATCCGTAGCTTTTTGGGATTGGCTGGCTATTATAGGAGATTTATAGAGGGATTTTCCAAGCTTGCAAAACCAATGACTGCATTGTTGGAGAAGAATGCCAAGTTTGTGTGGTCCGAGAAGTGTCAGGCTAATTTTGAGGAATTAAAGAAAAGATTGACTACTGCACCCGTCTTAGTTTTGCCAGATCTGAATAAACCTTTCTCTATCTATTGTGATGCATCTCGATTGGGATTGGGATGTGTTCTGATGCAAGAAGGTAGAGTTGTGGCATATGCATCAAGGCAGTTAAGGAAGCATGAGTTAAATTATCCTACTCATGATTTGGAATTAGCTGCAGTAGTTCATGCATTAAAGATATGGAGACATTATTTGATTGGACACAAGAGTGATATATACACTGATCACAAGAGTCTAAAGTATATCTTCACTCAAACGGATCTGAACTTGAGGCAGCGTAGATGGTTGGAGTTGATAAAAGTGATCTAGAGGTGCATTATCATCCCGGAAAGGCCAACGTTGTTGCTGATGCTCTTAGTAGGAAGAGTTACACAAATGAAATACAAGTAATGCCTATGCCAAAGGAATTGTGTGCTGAGTGCAAGCATCTGAACTTAGGATTTACTACTAATGCAGTGGAACTAGTATTAGAGCCTACTCTGGAGCAAGAAATCCGTAAAGGTCAGCAGAAGGATGAAAAGTTGAGAGAGATAGCTGATAACATAGCGAAAGGAAAATCTCCAGGATTTCGTAAGGATGAAAATGGTACGCTATGGTTTGGGAAAAGGCTGTGTGTGCCCGAAGATAGGGAAATCCGAATGGCAATTCTGCGTGAAGCTCATGAGTCAGCTTATTCCATACATCCGGGTAGTACTAAGATGTACTTAGATCTGAAAGAGAAATATTGGTGGTATGGTTTAAAGAGAGACGTAGCTGAGTATGTTGCTTTGTGTGACACTTGTCAAAGGGTGAAAGCAGAACATCAGAGGCCTGCAGGATTGTTACAACCTATGCAGATACCTGAGTGGAAATGGGAAGAGGTCGGTATGGACTTTATAGTTGGGTTACCACGGACGCAAAGAGGATATGATTCAATTTGGGTGATAGTGGATCGTCTGACTAAGGTTGCTTATTTTCTGCCTGTGAAGACTACATATAGCAGTGCGAAATTGGCAGAGTTGTATATGGAAAGAATAGTGAGTTTACATGGAGTTCCTAAGAAGATTGTGTCTGATCGAGGTACTTAGTTTACATCTCATTACTGGCAAAAGATACATGAATCATTGGGGACCAAACTAAATTTTAGTACAGCTTATCATCCTCAGACAGATGGTCAAACCGAGAGAATTAATCAGATATTGGAAGATATGTTGAGAGCTTGTGCTCTACAATATGGTACTAGCTGGGATAAGAGTTTGCCATACGCAGAGTTCTCTTATAACAATAGTTATCAGAAGAGTCTTCAAATGGCACCGTTTGAGGCTCTATATGGACGAAAGTGTAGGACCCCGTTGTTCTGGAATCAGACAGGGGAAAGTCAAGTGTTTGGGCCTGATGTATTAAAGGATGCTGAAAAGAAAGTAAGAATGATTAGAGATAATCTAAAAATAGCCCAGTCTAGACAGAAAAGTTATGCTGATACTCGCAGAAGAGAGTTGACTTTTGAGGTAGGAGATTATGTTTACTTGAAAGTGTCACCCATGAGAAGTATGAAGAGATTTAACATGAAGGGTAAATTAGCACCAAGATATATTGGACCTTTCAAGATTATAGAGAGACGTGGTGAAGTGGCATATCAATTGGAATTACCCGAGAGTCTGGCAGGTGTACATGATGTGTTCCATGTGTCACAATTGAAGAAATGTTTACGAGTACCAGAAGAACAGATTCCGATAGAGGAACTCACTGTTAAGGAGGATCTTACATATGAGGAGTTTCCGGTTAAAATTTTGGAGACTGCGGACAGAGTCACAAGAAGTAGAACAATCAAAATGTGTAAAGTACAGTGGAATCGGTATACCGCAGAAGAGGCTACTTGGGAACGAGAAGAGGATCTGAGAAAAACCTACCCGCAACTGTTTGAGTAAGCACCGGTCGAATCTCGGGGCGAGATTCATTTTAAGGGGGGTAGAATTGTAACACCCTAAAATTTGAAGAAAAGAAAAATAGGGAAAATGTGATTTTTTATATTTATTTTTGTGAAGCATGCAACTATAGAATAAGAATAATTTTATAAATTTAAAATCAAATATATGGGTAGAAACATGATTGAGCATTCATGCTGCTGCATTTGGAGTTTTGTGTTGAGTGGTTTAAATCAAATTCAAATTTGATTTGAAAATCATTTGAAAAATGGATTTGAAAATTCGGAAAAGAAAAAGAAAAGGATTTTTTCTTACCGGGCCGATTTTCTCTCTCAGCTGAGCTCGGCCTGCTAAGCCGCGGCCCATTCTTTTCTCCTCCCCGCGAGCCCGCGCTGCCTCCAGTTCTTCTGGGCCGAGCCCAAGGCGCGGCCTGCTAAGCCCAGCGCGCGCGCAGCCGCATTGAGCCGCCGACAGGTGGGACCCGCTTGTCAGTGGCTGTCTTCCACTTTCCTTTCTTCCTCCTCCCGACGTCGGCGGGTTCTTCTTTCCTTTCTTCAACCGAATCGAATCGATCTCCGTATCCTCTCCCTTCCTTACCTAGAGCTGCTATCGGGGTATAAAAACGGAGCCCTCGGCCCTCCCCGCTCCTCATCCCACCTTTTTCCGCAGCCTAGACCGCCTAGGGTTGGCTCGCCGCGAGCTCCGCCTCCACCGCCGCCTTGCCGAGCTAGCCGTCGCCCTCCGGTTGCTCCCCGGTCACGTTTTCGCGCGGGGTAAGGTCGCGGTGATGTGCTCTTTCTTTTGGTGCCTTCGGTTCGGCGTTTGGTGCTCGGGATGTTTCTCTTCGCAAGCTCCGGCGAGCTCGGCTTCGTCCGGCCATGGCGCCGCCGCCGGATTCACTGTGGCCGCCGGCTTTCTCTTTCTCTCTCCCTGATTCAATCTCGTCCGTTCATTTTGAATCGGACGGATCTTATTAAAAGATACCGGTTCGCATGTATTTTTGTAAAAGAGCCCCTGAGATTTCTGAGTTTGTAACCCGCGGTCCAAAACGTAAACCGGTGAAATACGCTTTGATTAGTTGAAAACGTAATTCGTTTCGGAAAAAGAAAAATACGCTTTCTCATATTTACAGTTTTGCCACTCAGATTGTTTTAGCCGTAGAATCTTCGTTTTAACTCCGATTTGATCCATTCAAATTGCGTTAGGTTCATATTTGCGAGCTCTATCTAATGATGTAACTGTACAGTAGGTTTAGATTAATTTATTTTCGAGTTTTAATTAAAGTATTTATTTTTCTATAGGAAATCTTCGGAAATTCATAACTTTGTCGTTTTAGATCCCTTTTTCGTGATCTTCGCGTCTGTGTGATCCTAGCGAGTTGTAGATTCGTTTTAAAGACTTTTTATTTTATTTTCTTACTATTGGTGTATTGTTCTAATTATAGCCTTGTTTGTCTATGCATGATTGCCTCTGGATGTGTGTTGTTGATAATGGTTGATCGAGTATAGACGGTGAGCATTTCGTTGGAGATCAAGAGCCATACTACGAGCAAGATCTTCAGGACCAGTTTGAGCAAGGCAAGTATAGCATGGGATTGTCCTTGTTGTCCTATTCACCTTATGCAATTAATATCATTATGCATTTATTCCTTGTTAAGGATGACTTAGTGATTGATCCTATACCTTGATACCTATTATGATGCATTAATTAGTATGGCTAGTGCTTAAACATGGACTATGATCATGTAAATTGATTAGAGGAATATGCAATAAACATTAAAATATGATTTTGATTCTTGTATAAAGGGGATTAGAGCATGTGTGTTGCTTTTTGATGCTCTAATTGTTCTCCATAAGGACTCATCTATAAGCGACAATCTGGGACTTACAGTACAACTGTGAGGGCTATATGGCTCTGGCTTTAGTCATATAGAAGGACCTTTTCTAGCTTGTTAGAGGTAACCTTTTTGGCGTAAGAATGGCTTGACGAATCGGGTATAGTGCGGCCTCTGTCCTTATGTGTATAGGCTGCGGGTTATTGTGCCATTTGGAAGGGGGGCTCTACATCTGTTTGCCGAGTGAATCTAATGGCCCTAACTTGTTAGACGAACCTTCGAAAGACTTCATAGTGTTTACCCTGCCTGCTCACCTTGGAAGTGTTTTGGGAGTAATTAACCCGGGCATTTGGGTAACACGACTCACAGTGAAAGTGTACAACCTCTGCAGAGTGTAGAACTGTTATAACAGCCGTGCTCACGGTCACGAGTGGCCTTGGACCCTTATGGAATAGTTGAATAATTGTTTATGTTTATGTTTCTGCTATTCATTAATCATTTCACATGGATCATATGTTTATTGTTTACATTGAGACCTTTTGATGCTACTGATATGCTAAAATCATGTTAACTAAAAGCTACATGCTGGTAAACCAATGATTATGCCTATTTGAGCCTCATGAACCCCATGTTACACTTGTTGAGTACGAGATGTACTTACGCTTGTTTATTTCTCTTATTTGGATAAAAATCCCGGATGGGTAACAGATGGAGGTAATAGCGACTACTACGCCTACTTCCCTGAGGATTACTAGTCTTGCTGTCAACTAGTCAATGTACCTGTGACTGGAGCTACCACGAGAGAGATTTTTATTTATACTTCCGCTACATTTGTGTTAAGACTATGTGTTTAAATATCGTGATGTAATAACATTTGCCATGATACTTCTGTTATAATTTGTGAACTTATGTGTGATTGATCTCTGGGCGCACATAAGGGTAAGCATTCCATTTGGTCGATAAATGGGTGTGACAACATTGTATATATAAGCCGGCTGGTCTTAGCCATGGGAAACTAAAACTCCTAGTCGAATAAACTTCCATATGCAAGTATTCGATTCGGTTACAAATAAATCCCGTGATCTATTTGCCTTCCTTTATTTGGCCATACGACGACGTCTTCTGGAAACCAGAATCAGAAAATAGAAACGTGATAGCCAAACTCCAATGACCAAACCTAGCTTGCTTTGAGTTTGCTAATCTTCTGGAGGTAAAAAGTCTTCATGTCGGAACTGTCCCTGCTGCCATGCATATTACCAAATCTAATGCCCAGACAATAATAATAAATCTTCATAAATTAATCCTTCCTTTGCTGCACCACGTATTTGCTCAAGCAAGCTGTATTGCCCCTGGACTCCACTTCATAGCTGCTTCCAGCGTCTGTGAATCAAACTGACAGAGCTCCTGCACGAGGGAATTTTCTGGAAACCCCAAACAAGCATGCCAGGCAATTCGAACATTTTGTCTGTCCCATACAGAAGCTCAGTATGCATGCCTATGCACAGCTCAAACTCATCAAATATGTGCAACCCCATATATCTGGCCAAATAAAATTCTTGACAGATTGTTAGGCTCACCTAATGTCAAATTTGACCATCAACAACAGCACCGCTACTTCCATCGGCGTCCTCGCTCTACTGGATCCTCGTCAAGATGGAGAAGGAGGCCCCCAGTAAGAGGAATGAAGTGGCCATCCTTGCAAACCATGTCTTGGTCCTCATCCTCAGTCGCCTCAACGTCCGCTCCTTGTGCAGCTGCAAGTGTGTCTGTTGCTCCTAGAATAGCCTCATCTCGGGATCCGAGTACTGTAAGGAGCTACCCCAGATTCTCGCCGGATTCTTCTACCGCAGCTAGAAATGCAAATGCAACTTTACCAGCGTCAACGGTGAATACCCCTCCTTGTCCTTCTTGCTCTTCCCCATTCAGGATTTAGTCATCTCATATTGCTCCTAGGGCCTCATCCTCTTCTGGTACTCTGGGTTTCGCTATGTTGTCTACAATCCGGTGACTAAGAAATGGTTGCTACTGCCAGGTAGCAACCATTCTTGTGGTTCAACTCGCTTGGGGTTCGATCCGACAGTCTCCTCGCACTTCCATGTGTTTGAATATGGGATCAATGATGATGACTCCTTAGGTGCCAACATCTACTCATCTAAAACTGGAGCATGGATCTTTAAAGAATCTGAATGGGGCGAGGGTATTGTAGTATCCACATATGGGAAAGGTGTGTTTGTTAATGGTTTTATGCACATGCTGGAGTTCACCCAGATAGTTGCTATTGATATGGAGGGAAAGACATGGAAGAAACTTCGTAGGCTAACTGGTGATGCAATCTCCATCCATGAAGCTCAGGGTTAGTTGTGTTTATATATTGCTGATACTTTGAGTAGGAATGAGCTCTCAATCTAGATCCTTGAAGAGTATGGTACTAGTAAATGGACATTGAAGCATAAGGTGACCACGCTAGAGCTATTTGGAAAGAAGAATATTGAAATTGGTACTGAGGTTTGTGATGCGGCCTACAGAGTGTTTGTAGTTCATCTAGAATGGAATTTGATTTTCCTTGTTGGGGAGGACAAAGTACTGCTTGCATATGACATGAACCTCAGTAAAGTCGAGGTCCTCCCTACCCGGGACATCGGCTTTCCTAGAAGTACCTAGAAACTATTATGTATGAGCGGCAGACCTCACTATCTGCCTTATGTTCTCTTGTTCATGGAGTCATTAGTAGAGCAATAAAGGTGCATATGCTGTATTTTGTTGTTACGTCATGCCTTTGTTTAGGTACGTAGTCGTTTTGATTATATATATAGGCTAATTAGAGCTTGATAACTAAAGGAATTGTGTGTTCAATATCATTAATTCTGCTTCTTTGTGTAGCAGTAGGAGTCTGAGTGGTTTTGAACAATTTTCCTGCATTGGCCAGGGGAGGAAGAAGAGGGGTTCCATGGTGCATTGCATACCAATTAGAAGGAAGCTTTGCCTTGCAAGCAGGAGTGCCAATTTGAAGGAGCGGAGCACATCTACCTCGTTTTGGTTATGTAAGTCTGTAGGGAGCAGAACCTTTATTCTGCTATCTATGTACCGCTTGTGTTCATTCATCAGTTGACACAATTGTTATGTTAGTGTCGATTGTTATTATAAATAGTACTCTTCTTTGTGGACATGATGAATGGTGTGTAATGATTTTATCTGTATGGTGTATGTTGAGTAAGTTATTAAGGCCCAACTTAATTAGTAAATAAATTATGAAAACCGAATGCCATCACGGCCACTATTCGTTTGATGCGGCAGCGGTCAATAGTGTATCACCGCCGAATCATTTAATAAACCGACACCAACTAAAGGATCATCACGGGCGGATGGTAGTGCAAAGCGACGGTGACCATGCCCTACGACCATGCGGTTCATACGCTGAAGCGACTGTTGATATTTGTTAATGCACACAGAAAACGATCCGCAAGTGCACGGATATCGGTGAGCATTTCACTCGGGAGATATTTCCAGAGTATCATATTTGTTTATCTGCAAGGAGAAAGCGTGCGATGACTACCCTAAATCTATACTTAACCCCTGGGCCGCACTACAAGGTAACGAAGATATAAGCGATTAGAGAAGATTACGACAATAGTCTGGTTCCAACCTATAGTAAGCTATGAAACTATTGGTCTATGGGGACATACCGATGGAAAAGAGACACCACAGAGGATGCTTGACCAGGGCACTTAATCCTACCAAACCTTCTAACGGGATGTGGGGTACAAAGGAAGCAATGGGATTGTCACGTCCCGCGCTACTACCACGGATCCGGCCAGACAGGGGATATCTATGAGTATCTCTAGCCTAAGCACCACGCTTATGCTACAGATGATTACCCTACCCTCTACCGTGGAAGAGAATAAAGTAAACTCGTAAACCATAGAATAATAATGACAACGTACTTACTTAGTATTAGAAGTTGAATTACCGAAGAATCCTAGAACCAAGCCTCGGGTTAGGAGACTTGATCCCGCAGGTACAAGCCGGAGAGGAGACACCGACATGCCGGGCTTCCTCCAACTCATCCCTCCACTCTAACTCTCTCAATCTAGAAGAAGAACTCTAATCTCACATGGAGACTACAAAGCTAATCTCTCTTATATGTGCCCTAAGAGAGAGATCTATTCAAGGGACCCCTCTCAGCTGATCCCAACAAGAAATAATGAATTAGGTTTTCAAGGGATTGCTCCTCCAGGGTCCAGGGGCCTTGCTTATATAGCCCTCTAGGAAGCACTACAGCCCTCGGATCAAACCGACCTTGATCAACGATTATTATTCATCCTCAAAGGTGGTGGAGGCAGGATCCGCAAGGTGGAGCCTGATTGGCCACCTAGGTGGGGTGGGCGCCCAGGCCAGGGGGTGGCTGCCCCACTTTCGAGTCCATTTCGCCTCCGGTTTGTTTCTAGAGTCTTCTCGTATCTTCCAGATTACAGAAAAGTTATGCGTAGCCCTTTTGTCTCTATGTAAACCTGACATATGGGCCATCCTTGGTTCTTTTCAGCTGACACCCTGCAGAAACAGACATTCACCAAAACTCATGGAATTATGTCAGTAAACCCCCTATATCTAAGTGGTAATTATTATTTAGTCCTATTTCATGCTATGTTGACGGTAAAAAAATGATACTTATCTACCGTCAACAGTGACGGTGATGTTCGCTTGGACACAGGCGGGTCATAGTACAACATGATGAAAACAACAACCTGATCATAGATGGATCATAAACTAACACGACGGTGTTAGTGTTCACCAACACAGGTGGTTCATGCTCCAATGCGACAGAAACATTGAGCTGATCACAAACGGATCATAAGCCAACACGGCGGTGTTAGTGTATATGAACACAGCTGGGTCATGCTCCAATGTGACGGAAGCAAGGACCCTATCACAGATGGATCATAAGCCAAAACGGTGGTGTGAGTGTACACCCCAGTCGGTCCATGAAAACGATGGTGATGGCTACGACTTTCATTGCCGCTAGCTCACTGACGAGGCCAAAATCGGACTGCTATGTGGGTTACGACACGACAGTCAAGGGTGTGAGTGGAGTAGTGGTTCCTCATTCTCTCCTCAACCTCTTGAAGCAAATATTCATTGGTTTCTTTCATTTCTCGTCGAAGAGCCTCCATCATTTGTTGCATCTCCAATTCTTTTTGGGCATTCCTCCTCATATAACTTCTGTACGTGGAGATGTCATCTAGGAAAGAAAGCTCCCATCAAATAAGTATGAACCCTCGTGTACGACCAGGATGCTCTTTGTTTCCTAGTGCCCAGGTCAGTTGATCATTCTCCCTATTAGGCTTGAAAGTACCATTAGCAACTTCCTCATGGACCGCCTTCACCCTTTGTGCCAATTCCTCGGTTGCAGCATCCCGATAACTTAGGGAGCCATCTGGCTTGAAGGTAATCCCCTTCCCAAAAAGGAACCTTATAGAGCGAGGATCCCAGTCAGCTATACAGGCCGTAACACCGCTTTGGGTCAGCTCCTCCTCTTGCCGTTCCTAATCTCGGATTTTCCTTGCGTAGCCATGCGAGCCGGCAACTGGCCCTAGCCAATCCAAAGTTTATTTACCTCAAATCTGCAGGAAACGGCAGCTGGAGAGGTGGGATTCGATGGCTAGGAAAACGGATGATGAGCTCAACTGCGGCCGGTGAATGGTGGAGTGGGGGGAAGCCGAGGGGCAGGCCGACGACGAATGGTAGAGTGGGGGGTGTAGGGTGGGGGAAAGCCGGTGGGCGGGCCGCTGGCGAATGGCAGCAATGGGTAGGGCGACAGCGACTCAGCGAGTGGCGAGTGGCTCCAGGGGGCGGGAATGGAAAATGAAAAATTTGGGGAAATTTTTTTGCGGTGGGCACTTATATATCGGGTTCATTTTACACCGACGGTGCGAACTCCAACATGGCGGTGCTACATCAACAGCACCGTCGGTCCCAACATCCACTGAGAATAAACAAATGGAAGAGGACATTGAGCAAGACATGTGATACTGTACTCAGCAGCTCCTAGGAGTGAATGAGTGATGTTTTCCACTCAGCTAGGGAACCACTATATCATGCGCTGAGACGTTGATAGCCAAGTTTTCAGGACACTTTAGAAACTATAATTTTGGTTGCCAAATTAATCTGATTGGTTGATAGCCAAAATTGACATTAACTAATATATATATTGGTTTGTTGCCAAAATTTGTTGTTCTAATGTACGAACCGCCCCAAATTAGCAGTACTTGCCATCCCACTGCTCCAACTCATTTTTCATTCTACTTCTACTTCTATTCTATTGATATTCTACTTCTCCATGACTTCAATATACAAGATCAGTGCCATCCCACTGATCGAAGTCATTTTTCATAATAACCTACTTCTACTACATCTACTTCTCCATGACTTCACAATACAAGATCAGTGCCATCCCATTGATTGAAGTAATGATTGCTAATCTAGATATGTAGCTCCTGGGTACACAGAAGGCCTGGCGACGATGCATATGGCCTCCTTCAGATCGAGGCGTCGTCATCCTCGTCCTCCTCCTCAGCAGCAGCGAATGACAGTGGCAAAAGCCAGCCCTCATTCCTCGCGAGGGCGAATGGGAGCGTGACGGGACTAACGAGGTCAAGGCTGGTCCTAGATGAGACCAGTGCGAGGACGACGGAGGCACCGGCGCATAGTGCTCATGCCCAGGGTTTTTTTATCGTTGATATTTTCGAAATTTCCTTTCTATCCCCGGGGTCCGATAAAATTTGATATCAACCAAAATTTTCCCTTCTTTCCTATTTCCACACAGACAATCCAAAATCAGCCACGCGACGGTCCGACACTTATAATGATTTATTCTTATTTTGATTTGTGAACAAGTGATGTTTAATATCTTAGGAATAGTTTCAAGTCAAATTCTACAAATTTTTTGAAAAAAAATTTAAATTTTTTTGAATTTGGTCCGATATTTCCGATATATCTTGCTTATCCTCTTTATCCATAACGTCCGATAAATTTTAATTTCCGATAATGAAAACCTTGCTCATGCCTGGTCATCAAAGATGGCCGCTGCGGCATCTTGCACAACGATGCGGTGGACGAGGTAGAGTGGCAGGACACCTAACGGTGATGAGGCCCGGACCACTGGGAGCGGCGGAGCGCTACGAGGCCAAAGGAAAATGGGAGCAGGAGGTCGACATGGAGACACGCTGTGGAGGGCGTGGATTGGGGACTCAGAGTTTAGAGAAGTGACGAGTTTTTTGGTGAGGCCAGGCGTGTGCGGGTGGAGAAGCAGACTGAGCGCATTTAAAGGGAGCGGCGTTCCACTTCCAATTCATTGTGACATGACGAGGAGCATTGGGACGGTGCCTCGGGAACCACAGTCGGATTCCAAACCCGCATGATTTTTGGCTGATAATTCCAGATCGCGTTCGAGCCACAAAGCATTGCATAGTCGAATGATACGCCACTCAATAGATAACATCACCGTATCAGCTAGCTCTAAGCATTTTTTCATATTTCAATACAACAGATAAAATGTAGCTTTTGATCAAGAGCTAGTCACATACACACATTCCAAGATCATGGAAGAGTGTCATGTGGACCTAATCATACTATGAGCCATTGCTAAAAGCTAGCACTATTGAAGAGGTTGGCTTAGAGCTAGTAACTCACTTATACCATTGCGGGTGCCGTTAATACAATGGTCAATTTTATGAAGTCATTTTGCATAAAATCTTGGTAAACTTATTGCATCATCCTTGGTTCCAAACATAAGTGCAACGCAAACACAACGATGATGCCAAAGGAAGCTAAGCATTCATTCTAGTAGGAATTGAGTGAAGCACAACGATCAGATGATACTCCAGTGAGTGCAGCACAACTCGCCCTGATGACACGCAACCGACACAAGTCAATCTTGGTAGACTCACCTTATTGCACCATCCTTGGATCCAAACATACCCCATGGACTACAATGAGTCAATGATTGTTATTCATCCATGAATTTGATTGTACAAATGATTGTTTTTCATTTTGTCATAGATCCTTCCCCATGCATGTTCTTCATCAACAAGCTCCCTGGACACCACTAGCTTAGCTTGCTTGAGGTCCTTAGATTGGACTCCTTATTATGCTATGAAACATACTGTACCCAACATGTATGTGTCGCGGACAATGCGGCTATAAATAAGAAAGTTATGTGCAAAGCAAAGACAACGTTTAGGCCAAAGGAAGGTAACACACTCATTTTCATTTCTAGGTACGAATTGAGTGAAGAGCAATGACCGTATCATACTCCGAAGAGTGTAACACTCTGAATTTTGACTTATTTTGAAAATCACTAAAAATTTGAACTTTTTAAATCTTTTCATAAAATATAAAACATGACCCACCTAGAATATAACTTTAATAGTTAAACATGATTTTGATATCCAACTGTGAGTGTGCTATTGTTTGAGTGATTGTGTGCTTGACTTGTTGAGCATATGGTGGTACACAATGCATACATACATGTACATATTTGCAATTAAAATCATTTGAGAGCATCACATTTGAATTCTGGGAAATAAAAAAAGGAATTGGAAAATAGAAAAGCCTCATGGGCTCACTCCTCCCCTCCTCCTCCTTTTGGCCAGCAGCAGCCCACTCCTCTCCTCCCACTCCTCCCCATGCTGGGCCGGCCCAACACCCCACCAGATCCAAGCTGCTCCCACGCTCTCTTCTCCCTCTCCCTCTCTTGCTGGCACATGGGGCCACCCTGTCATCACCATCGTTCTCCTCTCGACGACGACGCGAATATCGTGCCATTGTGCTCACCTCAGCCATGGCGCCACCACCTCGCCTCGGCACAATGGGATAAGGATGCGGGCACCTCCGGAAGCCTCTCGACCCCATCCTTCCCTTCTCTATGTCTCCCCCCTCTCTCATTGACGCACCTCAACATGCGGTGGCATGCTTGCCATGGCCATACCACCATGGATAAGGCCGAAGCCCCGCTGTTGCGTGCATGGGTAAGCTCGCGCCGTGGCGAACCACCTTAGCGAGTGGACATGATGACACGCAGATGAAATATCCTCAACAGTGGGGAGATATTTTGCACCGTCGACACCAGCATGGCCGGCCTATAAATAGGCCCGGCCAGCTGAAAGTCCCTAGTTTGGTTTTGGCTAATTGATGAAACCTAAGTATTAATCACATGTGCTTGAGTGTTGATAACAAAAGGTGATTGGTACACTCCTAAGTGATGGCAAGATGCATGTTGATCATGATGACTTGGTGCCATACTTGGAGAAGAAGAGGAGATGGAGTGCAATCCTATGGAGCTCAAGGCAAAGGTATAGATAGGATTTGCTTTTGGTGATCAAGACACCATAGAGGGTGTGATCACACTTAGGATCGATAGCCGTACTATAAAGAGGGGAATTTCCGGGGCTATTGATCACTTAAGTGCCACTAGATGAGGATTCATTTGCATATGCATTTAGATCTAGTGGAGAGCTAACCTAACGCCTTGAAAATGATTGTGAAAATACTAACACACATGCACATGGTGATGTACACTTGGTGATGTTAGCACATTTATCAAGGCGGTGGAGTTTGAGCGGTAGAGATTCGGCGCTTTTGTGGAAGTGAAACGCCTATTTTCCACTGTGTTGGAGGCAAAGAAACGGAGGCGAAAGGAAGTCACTGGGGTGACCGGACGCTGAACCGGACACTAGATCGCACGCGGCTGGCGCGTCCGGTCAGTTCATCCCGCGTGCAGTGACCGCGCGCACTGGTGCGTCCGGCCGGTCACGGGACTGGCGCGTCCAGTCAAGCCCTAGAGAAACTGCGAAGCATGCGAGGTTGCTCGGATGCAGTGGCGCGTTAGGTCACAATCGACCGGACGCGTCAGGTCGCGAGTGGATGCTTACTAGAATCGACCGGACGCTGGCACTATGGTGTCCGGTTAGTTTAAGCGGCACGTTCGGTCCGGCCTCTCAGCGTGCGAGCCTCTAGTGACCAGATGCTAGGGCGCGTTCGGTCAGTTCTAATCGGCGTGTCGGGTTACTTATCTACGCATGTGACTTCGTTTAAGTGACCATTACGATCGAACAAACGAGTTTTGAACCTTGACACATGGTGATCATCGAACGGTGGTGCGAGACGTGACCAGACGCTATGTCCGCGTCCGGTCAGTTCAACCGGCGCGTCCGGTCAGCATGATAGTAGCAGCACTTTGTTCCTAACGGCTCTATTCTTTGGGACTACTTATAAATATGTGTTTGGCCGGTTTGAGGAGGACCCTCTTGTACATTTTGACTCTCTAACATCCTCTTGGGCTAAGCACAACCCCTCCCACTCATCTCCATTGCTTGATTGCCAAATCAAAGTGAGATTGAGTGATCTCAAATGCATTTGCTTGTGAGTTTGCATCTAGTTGGCACTTGGGTGTTCTTTTGCTGCAAGATTCTTGTTTCTCTTGGTGGTTGCCGCCACCTAGATGGCTTGGAACAGCGGAGGAGGTCCGGCACGAGTTGGAGGTTGTTCGTGGCTGGCTCCGGCGACTTGTGAGGGGCTTTGCACCTTCCCCGGCGAAGAGCCATAAGGTAGCTCTAATATATTGCGCGTGTCATTGAGTTACCTCGCTAGCGGTAGGTTCTTGCGGCGCTCTTAGAGAGCTTGGGTGTGGATTCCCAATTAGCCACCAAACCATGTAGTGTTGGTCGACACAACGGGGACTAGCGTGCTGGCAAGCACGTGAACCTCGGGAGAAAATCTTGGAGTCTCTCTTGATATTGTGATTGATTGTCTCCCGGTGATTGGCTTTATATTGGTATTCTTCATTGGATCACTTGTCTCTACATGTCGGTATAAAATCATCTTCCCATCATTTACTTACCGCAACTTTACCTTGTGTTTTAGCTTGTTTAGTTGTGTTCGTTCTTGTTGCTAGCTCTCTAGGTAGTAGTAGTTGTAGCAACATAGCTTGTGTGTGCCATAGAGACATTAGATAACTAGAATTGCATCTAGGTGGCTTGCTTAACACTTAGAGCTAGAGCAGACCGTATTTATCGCCATTTGTGCACTAATCTTTGCTCTAGTGTTTTGTAGAGTTTTAATTTATGCTATTCACCTCCTAGCAAATTTGGACCTTTCACCAGCCACCAATCGCCCTCACCCATCTCACTCCAAGCTCTGCTCGGAGCTAGAGCACCCCTTCTCACTCTCCATCTCTCCTTTCCCTCCTCCAGTAGCGGGCTAGGCTCATTCTTCCCAAATCGGGAGCCGCCGCTGCCATTGGAGCCGCTTCTTTCCTCCTCCCTCTCCGCTGCATCTCAGGCCAATTAGGTAGGCAGGTGAGTCCCCAAGCCCCTCCAGTAGCCCGTGCTCACCCTATTTCCTCTCGTAGCCCTTTGTATTGCCCCGCCACCGTGCACCACCCTCCGTCGGGCCGCCGTGGCCGGTGACCACCACCGGTGAGGCTTGGATGGACACTACACCACCACTAGCACGTACACTGAGCACTCGCACTTGCACGCACACGTAGAATTGATCACATTGTACACTACACGCACATCTGCACCACACCGTGCCACCGCCTCTACTCCGGCGAGCTACCACCATCGCCGTGGTTGCTCCCCGTCGGTAGGGTCACCATCTACGGTCATAGGGTGAGCCCACGAGCCCCGTCCACTGCTCCACACCTAGCACAGGGGCACGACGTCGCCAGCGAACCCAACCCCAATGAGCCTATGGCCGATCCCTTGCTTCACCACCACACTGGAGCCGTCGACCTGACGGCGTCCACCCTCCGTTCCCCTCCGTCCTCTCCCTCTCTCTGTCATGTGGGACCGAGCCAAAATGGCGTCATTCCTCTCTCATTCCTCTTAATGGGACCGGAAGGCCCACGTGTCAGTGGCCCACACTGCCGACCCCCCTGTCACTCACACACGCACAACACACACACACCAGCACGGGGTACACATAGGTAATTGCTAGGTACACCCTGCAGTTGTACACAGAGAGCCATAAACCCCTTTTCTGGACTTAGAAAAATTCCCAAAAAATTTGTAAAATAACTAGATGAAATAAGGAATATATTCATGTAATTAGTTCATATTTTCATGCACCAAAAAAGTCATATAAAATATTGCTTAGTAAATTAAATATAGGATAAACTTCTAAAATGCATAACTATTGCATACTAACTCCGTTTCGCATAAAACCACTTCTAGAATTCATCTAAAATCTAGCCCTATGCATTCACCCTAGTGCCACCATATTGTTCTATGCTTGCTTTTCCTTTTGTTCTATGTTTCAACGGTAGTCTTATACAAAAAGCTCTGCCCAACAAACGAAGGTAACTACTAGGAGAACGAGGACCCAGACTATGTAGACGTGCTAGAAGGAGACAACAACGAAGGCAAGTCCTAGCTCCCCCTTCTACCATCTGCTTTAAATTATATTAATACATACTCTTGATTTAATGAGTTAGTATCCTAGTTTTGAGCTCCATTATTATGTGATTGATGTTGAATTGAGATAAACGGTACATGGTTATTTTACGAGCTCCGTAATGAAAATATGCCTAAGATAATAATTTGAGGAACTTGAACTTGGTAAACCTAAACCTTGACAGGGGGCGAGCAAGGGTAATTTATGTGGGGATAGATTACCTTTAGTAGGAACCCCTGGTGTGGGTTTCTGCAGGAGATATTCGCCTTGGTCACATAAGGACCGGTTCATAGTCTCTTTCGCCTAGTGATTTATTACGTACAGCTACATGTCTATATAGGTAGACTTGATCTCACACCCCGTTAGATAAAGTATAGTTCATACTAGGAGGCCGGTGTAGGCAGCGGAATATCAGGAGCAGGCACGGATGCTAGGTGACCTTCCATGGCCCGGTTAGCGTGGTTGCTTTGTGGTCTTTCATGTTAAGCCCTTGGATATTTTGGCCGAGTTCGAGCCCATCTTATTGTTTGAATGGCTGGGTACGAGCCATGTGTGATGTGATTGGCCGGGTATGAGCCGTGTTATGAGATTTTGGCCGGGTACGAGCCTATGATTATCATTGGGGCCAGGTACGAGCCCATGACTATTGATTAGGCCATGTGCGAGCCCATAATATAGTTTTGGTAGTCGGATAATCGAGTTGATTTCCAACCCTAGAGAAACCGTAGTAGAACTATATGGACATCTAAGGTCACGTACACTCGGGTATGGGGTCTCATTAGAACCATTCGGTCCGCTGATCACGAAATGGATGGCGTCTATCATGTGGGGAAATTTGTACACCTCTGCAGAGTTACTTTAAACCTAATTGAATAGCCACGTCCTTAGAATGGGCAGATGCTAGGATATGACACTATGATTAGACTAACCCTTTTTGTTTATGTGTAACTAACCTATAATATGAAAACCTTAATACTAACCTAGGAACTAGTGGGAATGATAATGCTCCGCTAGGACCCAACCTATAATTATAAACAACATACCGCTTCTTTTCCACCTATGGTTAGGGCTTGCTGAGTACGTATGTACTCACCCGTTGTTGACTCACAGACTTCGGCACTGATGAGGACCAAGGCTTCGATGAGGAGGCATATGATGAGGACTAGGAATCGCTCGAGGATCTGATCGTAGGATGTGGACATCGAAGCTAGGGTTTCAGCTACGCTCGAGCTTGCCTGTGGATTAGGAAGTCGCTACGTTGTGTAATAGTATCGTACTAGAAACCACCGTGGTGTAATAAATTGCTGTTCCTCGACAGTAGTCATCCGCTAGACATGTAACCCCTATTTGCGCCCTTCGGGCCGCTGTCGTAAAACTCTACTTATTTTAGATATCAATAAAGCTCAGAACTTTTACTATATATATATATGTATCTGTGTGCCATTTCTATATTTTGTGCGCACTTGTGCGTGATCCTAGCGCAAGTATTGATGCACCTAGGACTCTCAAAATGAGGGGCCAACAAAGAGTAAACAGTTCATCACCGTACAGTGGGAGGACAACAAAGTCGTTGGACACTTGTCCCACAATATCGCCGCATGGACACGAGTACCATACGGCACACAAAGCATCAGAACCTGCCCAGTTTTGCTCCACCGTTAACGAGATGAACTCAACAACCTAGTGGGTATATAGCTCGTGATCTCACACACGGATAAGAACAAAACCGAAGTAAATAACATGAGTGGGCACCCAAGATATCATACCAAACTATAGAAGGTGTAGCAAGACACAAATTAATAAGATAACTAGCAGGATACAAATTACAAGGAGGAGGAAATCACCCCTCGATATTTACTCTTCATTAAGAGTAGATTGGAGGATCCGCTCCACGTCGACTCCAGCAAGTATTGTGTCACTAGCGGCGCTGAAGTCAGCTACTAATGACCCAATCGTCATCGCGGACGATTGTGGCGGAAATCCTAGGTCCGCTTGACGCAAGTCCACCGCGTCGCCGGACTGAAGCTAGGCAGCAGCCAGTGCTCTAGTGGCCCCCACCTGAACACCATGCGTGACCACGACCATGACACACGCAGGCATTGCGCGAAGGCGCTCCTCGACCTCTGCTGGAGCAACGTGATCCTCCACAGGGAACACCGCGTTGGAAGCAACACCTCTAGCCCCGCGAAGGGTTTCAAGGTCTTGAGTCCGTTCATTGATGAGACCCTACAGCAAGAGCTGTCTGGCCTAAAGAACGTGGCGCTCGCACCTGGAAGTCACCACATCGACAAGATGGTGCCCCGCAACCAGCTGTTCTCGGAAGGCTAGAAAGAACAACAAATAGTTCAATGGCAGGACGCAATGGGATGGATGCGGATTCAAATGCGATCCTAGCAGTAATTACCGACAAGCTGCGCCTGCGCTGCAACCCTCTCCCGGTGAGCCGAGGCCAGCATAACCTTTGCAGCCTCCAAGGAAGACCATAGCCTCTCCGCTACCCCGTGCATCTCTAAGATGGTGGTGTAGCTACGATCGAGGTCCCTAATCTCCGAGTTCATTTCTGCTTCGTCGACCAAATCATCAGAGTCATCAGAGTCAGTAGAACGAATGGGGGAGGGATGGCGCTACAAAGAGGTGGCAGGCTCGTGCGAGGCAAAGGCGACCATCCGTTGGTGGACGGCCGCGGAGTGGACCCTATATAGCAGACGGTGTTAGGGCAACTCCAGTGATACAATGGATGAAAGACGAACTTACTAGATTAGGGTGCAAGTAGGAGGACGCCTACTCAACTCAAGTGATGACTCCATTGGTTGCTTGTCATGGTCCATCGATCTTGTCAAGGCAGAGTAGAGGATTGAGTAGAGATCGCAAAGGGAAGGTGAGTCTGAGAGCTCGGCAGTTAATCACCTCCTTTTCTTCTGCTTTTCTTATTATAGCCTTAAAAAAGTTTTGGGTGGTCGTCGAACTCCCATGGCCACGGAAGTTACAACCATGTCACGCCCCCACGACTCCCAGCGCGGCGGGTTTCCCAAGCGTAACCATGCATCGGAAGGCGAACCATCAAGACCAACGCTTCAACTGGCCGGATGATACGCAAATTTTGACTACCACGGATTCTAGCCTAGAAATTACTCCCTCCATTCCAAATTATAAGGCATTCCAAGAATCTTGGAAAGTCAAAGCATCTTAAGTTTGACCAAAATTATAGAGAAAATTACAAAAATTTATAACATCAAATAGGTATACTATGAAAATATAATTAATAAAGAATCTAATGGTACTTAATTGGTGTCATAAATATTATTATCTTATCATATAAATTTGGTCAAACTTGAGATCCTTTGACTCTCCAAGATTCTTGGAATGCCTTATAATTTGGGATGGAGGGAGTAATAGGGAGAAGTTGGAACACGTGCAGTTTCCACCAGAACATGTTCATCAAATCGAAGGCCAGCACTATAAATTTTGACTACTCTGCTACACGTCTTTCCTGTGTCTATATTCCTCATTCATCCCCAGCGCGCGCATGCACCGTGCCGCCAGTCGCTACAACCGGCACCGATTGACTCGGTCGATCCAGCATGAGTAGAGATGAAAGAAGTGCACTACACACAACACAGGTGAGGCCCATACATGAACAGCCGCTGGTAGTTGCGGCAATTCCGTTCCCTATCTCCACCCCCGCCGCAATCCCCACCCCTCCCCCGCCAAGCCATGCCTGCTAGCACCATCGCTGCCTCCAATAAGGCCATCATGGAGGTGGTGCTCACCAAGGATGATGCCTATGCCATCTGCCTCAAGGTGTTGGCCGATAGATATCAGGAGGACGACATCGACGTCGGTAGAGCCATGTCGACGCTTTGGGCCATGCCCTGCTCCCATGTCTTCCACCGGGACCGCATCTTCCAATGGCTCTGTCTTAACGCCATCTGTCCTCGCTGTCACCACCAGCTACAGCTGCCCACCACAAATGATGAGGAGGAGGAGGGAGGAGGGAGGAGGAGGGAGGAGGACTACAAGAGTGATGGCAGCGCCGGTGATGACTAGGTTTAGGGTGTTCTATAATGTCGTGATGTTCATGTAGTATATATGTGATGCTCTGTGTTGTTTTTTACAATGTTCAAGTGATACACATGTGATGTTCCATTGTGTTCTGTGATGCATTTTGTGATGTTCTAGCAGTATACATGTGATGTCCTGCGAAATTTGACTGACAAGAAAACAAAATATCAGGCAACTGCATTTGAGTAAAACTATTAGGTTTAATAGATTCGTCTCACAAATTAGTCTCCATCTGTGCAATTAGTTTTATGTACAAACATCCGATGTGACAACATGTTTGAATTATGTTTCAACACTCCTTGGATTGAACTCCCTATTATGCTATGAAACATACTGTACCCAACATATATGAGTCGCGGACAATGCGGATATAAATAATTACATTATGTGCAAAGCAAAGACCGTATCATACTCCAATGAGTAAGCAGTTCATCACCGTATATTAGGGGGACCAACATAGTCATTGGACACTCGTCACACAATCTCGCCGCATGGACACCCGGATCGTACGGCACACCAAGCATTAGAATTTTCCTAGTTTCGCACCACCATTAACTTAATAAGCTAACATTGTCCTTGTTCCATAGAAAAAAGATATTTTTACAAATGGCAGGGAGGACAAAATCACAACCGATCTACTCTTCATCAAGAGCAGAATGGACGATGTCATCCATGTTCACTGTAGCAACAATTGCGTCACCGGCGGCCCCAAACTCAGCCACCAATGACGCAATCCTCCTCGGGGACGATACTGGTGGTGCCGGGAATCCTGGGTCCACATCACACAAGTCCACGGCGTCGCCGAACCGGAGCTGGGCGGCAGCCAGAGCTCTGGTGGTCCCCACCCAGACGCCGAACGAGACCACGCCCACGATACGTGCAAGAAGTGCGTGCAGACGCTCCTCGACCTCCGTTGGAGCAACGGGCTCCGCCGTAGGGGACACGGCGTTGCAAGCAATGATGGCCACTACACGAAGGGTTTTAAGGTCGTGGTTTCATTGTTCAAGGAGATCCGCCAGCACTTGGTGTCTCTCCTCGACGATGCAGAGTTCACGGCTGGCAGTCGCCACGCTGAGAAGATGTCGCCCCACGTTCTGGCGCTCCACGTCCAGCTATTCTTGGACGGTTGGAAGATTGAAAGAAGAACAAAAATGCCAATGGGAGGATGCAATGGGATGCGGATTCAAATGCGATAGTAGCAGTAATTACCGACAATCTCCGCCTGTGCCAGAACCCTCTCCTGGTTAGCCTTGGCCACCGCCACCGCCGTAGCCTCTAGGGATGACCGTAGCTGGTCCGCTTCCACATGCATCTCATGGATGGTGTCAGTGTCCCGGTTGAGCTTCTTGACCAAGGTGCCGATGTCTTGTTTGTCGCTTGATGAAGCATCACCGGCGGCAGCCATGGGAGAAGGAACGGCGGAGGGATGGCGCGCTGAAGAGGCATCAGGTTCGTGGGAGGCAAGGCGAGCATCCGGCGGTAGACTGGGCGAGAAGAAGTCATCCCTATATAGCACAGGGCATCAGGGAAACTCCAATGAGTCAAAGGAGGAGTAACTAGCTTACCGGATCAGGGCATCAACACAAGGACGGTTGGTCCTCGTCTCATCAGCTGATAGTGACCTTGGGCGCTTGTCGTGGGCCATTGATCTTGGTGAGGCAGAGCACAGGATTGACAAGAGATCGCGAGGGGAAGGTGAGTCTGAGAGCTCGATACGTGCCTCCTTCTCCTTTTCTTCTGCTTTTCTAGCCGCAAAGTCTCGGGCGGCCATCCAACTCCCACGGCGGGGGGAGTTATAGCCACATGCCTGCGCACCCCCACCACCCCCACGTCTCTAGGTGGGTTGGGTTTCCCAAGACGTCAAGAACGACGCTACAAGTTCGCCCCAATGCTTATTCAGTGAAGCAACGGCGAAGATCGCGGCCAACGTTCAAGATCAAGGTGCCATAGAGCACTGCATAGCATGACGATATGTAACAGGACCGCATCATATGGTCTAGTCAATCTGAAGCATCATATGGTCCCATGACTCTATACTTTCATTCTATGGTTTCATAAACATTTAATTCCATGACTCTCACTGAGACTGGTCTTATGCTATACTCAACATGTATGAGTCAACGACAATGCGGCTATAAGAATTACGTTATGTGCAAAGCAAAGACAACGATAAACATTCAAGCATTTCATCACCATATGTTATGTTGTCGTTGAACACTCGTCTCACAATCTCGCCGTATTAAGACTTGTATCATACGGTCTAGAAAGCATTAGAATGTGCCCAGTAGTTTTGCTCCATCATTATCGTGAGAAATTCAATTTTTGCTCTAAAAATCTAAATATAGCCTACACAACAAGTATACCACATCTGTTGGAGTTGCTCACACACAGATAAGTAGCAAATAGAAGTGGTGGGCACCAAAAATATAGTTTAGGCACACATAAGTTCACAAAGTAAAGCATCAAAACATAGACTGCCTTGCAACAGAGTTCGAAAATAAAGACTACATTGGTAATTAAATTTCATCACTGACACTTTTGTTTGCATCGTCGATGGGAGTGGTTTTCTTCTCCTTCTCTCCTTCTTCCTTCTCTTGTTCCTGTGCTGACTCCATAGTGCTTCTTCCATAGGCAGTGGTCGTGGCATCATCGTCGATGGTGGTGGTACTCTTCCCCTTCTCTCCTTCTTCCTTCTCTTGTTCCTGTGCTGACTTCATTGTGCTTCTTCCATGGGCAGTGGTCGTGGGGTCATCGTCAATGGTAGTGGTAGTCTTCTCCTTCTCTCCTTCTTGCGGCGCTGCTGGCTCCTATGATGAGTCCGTAGTGCCGCTTCCATGGGCAGTGTTCACATCAGCTACGACATTGTTAATTATCGAATGAGCCTTAGTAGAATCGATCTCCATGTCCTCCTATTCTTGAGACCCTGTAGTTTGATCTCCTGTTTCCATACTTGCATTTGTCCGTTCATCAGTCTCCATATCATGCTGAGCTTTACTTCCCGTATCTGGCTGACCATCAGTCGCTGTCCTATTCACCTCTTGCCTATCTTCCTATTGAACCTGTAAAATCAGACCCTGAGAGAGCTGATGACTAGGAGTAGCACACAAAGGGTGATTAGTTGGCAGCCTATCCGGTGGAGCTGGAAGACTGCTACGTTCGATAAGATAGGCAAATTTATAGTCCCAGTTGGCTCTATCCTCATTCATTTGTTCCATCATCCTAGTTTGAGCAGCGAGTATTGATGCATGCATCTCAGCCATGTGTCATTTTTCCTTGCCTGGTCTCGGGTAAATTGCAAGAGTTGTCTTTGCATGCCAAACATCAACCTTACCATGTCATTCGTAGGTTCACCAGAAGCTCCCGCCTCATGATCATGTGCATCTGTTCTGATTTGTTGACCCGGTGATGGAGTTTCCATATAGTCTTCGTCATCACTGTCAGTATCCATACCCATCCCAGCAAGAGTTGCAGTAGCCTTTGCCTCTCTCAAACACAAGTCCTCTTGGTCTGCCGTGGCTTGCTATGCTGGTGTCATAAGTTCATACATTGCTCTCAAGCCACGTGATCCTCTACGTCTGTCATTTAGCCCAGGAGGTTTATAGTCTGGGAACCTGTCCTAGCGTTGTCCAACTAAACGCAATAGACACAAGATGCTATGGTCTTTTCCAAGAGCGAACAGATGATATGAACATAAGGCATCCTCCTCTTTCCCTTGAAACCATCAGCAATCTAGTCCTCCCACTCACAAATGAGCAAGTCAACAATATCGAATTCGATGTGTCCCAACACCAAAGCAAGTAGCCATTGTTGCATGACTATGATTGCCTCACCAAATCCGGCCCTTGGGTACAACGACTTCTTGAAGGCAAGGAGGAGAGTAGCTGATAGTTGTGTCAACTCTTTTGGTCTCCTCAAAGCACTGAAAGGTTGCCTAAAGATAATCAAAACCATCTCAATGGGTGGTTCCATCCATCTTGCTAGGACACGACAAGGAGGTTCTACTGACGGGTAACATAACTCATGTACTTTTCGCTCTATAAGTGGAACATCCAAAGCCACCAGCTATCTGCTATCTAGTGAGCTGGTGATGATCCCCGGCAAACATGAACTCAATGCATTTTCGATCTTTGGGAATCCACAAAGAAGCAAAAAATACCTTCACCCATTCTAGAACATAACGGTGCGGCCTAGTCAACAAGTCAAATAGTTCGATCATGTATGATAGGTGACCCTTTATCTCTTCCTCAGTAGCTCCTACCGCTTTCGCCAGGTCCTCAACTATAAGCCGACGGTGACCACAACACTTGACGGGTTCATTACAAATGGCATCGTAGAAGGCACGCTGAAGTGTAGTCTAGAATGGCCCTTTTCTGACCGGCCTTGGGAGAATCCACCACTCCTTTGGGGTAACAAACCTCAATGCCTTAATCTTGCTAGCTCTGAAACTCAACAACTACTGAACTATGGGAACTAGCACCTGTTGAACTGTGGGAACCGGCACCTGTTCCTTCTCCTCTTCCCTCTGCCGCCATGACAAAGCTCGTTAACCAATGCCACATCATTTTAAGTTGCGAGCCGAGCGTCAGGGAACTATATCGGGCGAGATGCTGCGCCGATTTATCACCTATTCTGCTGCTCTTAGAGTGCTTTCTTGTGCCTCGGTGAATTTTCTTTTCCTAGGCTTCTTTGTAACCGACAACGAATTCACTTGTTGTACCTATCTTGCTTTTTTTTGTCCTGGCCATGTTAATTCACAAAACCCGCAAAACTACGCAAAGATGGCTGGTTAAAAACTTACGAAATTGGAAGTCACACTTTGCTATTTCTAAGGGAATCTTGCAACACTTTGTTATTCTATAAGATGTGGAGGTCTTAAAATGTGTGTAGCAACGAAACAGCCCAAAATTTTATGTATACTTCCTATTAATTCACAATTCAATTTATGTACTTCAGCATTCGGGCAACAATGCACCTATGTGAGTGTGATGGCTTCCAATTGAATTACTCCCTCTGTCTCTGAAAGAATCAATTCCTAGAGTTGTCTTAAGTCAAACTTTTAAACTTTGACTGAATTTTTAGAAAAAAATGCTAAGATTTATGGTATCAAACTAGTATCATTAGATTTATCATAGAATATTTTCATAAGATGCTCATTTTATATCATAGATGTTGTTACTCTTTTCTATAAAGCTAGTCAAACTTAAAAAGTTTGACTAGACTTTAGCAGCACTTTTCAGTGAATGAACAATATTTTCCTCTCACAACAAATTAGCATAAGCCAAATTTCAGCGAAACGAATAGGAACATTGCAATTAATTCTTATTGGAGATAGCGAGGAGGCCTGGGCGCCTTTAGATTCAATGACTGTGAGGTTTGCGCCTTTAGCTTTTGAGGTAGTTAGCGGCAGGAGATACGGATTGTGGTGGCGCGACACAAGGAACCGGTGGCGTAGGAGCAGCCGATAGGCATTCCGGCGGGAGGAGCAGAGGCCGCCATAGGTGCACGGGTGGGCCGCACAATGATTTTGGCACGGCGCAGCCCGAAGATCTGGATGGGGACAGCATAGGTTTTCCTTTCTTTGGATAGCAGGCAGCAGCGGCGGGCGCCCTGAGTGTCGGGACTGGACGGCAGGCCTTAGGTTTGGGTGGCACTCCTCTCTTAGTCAACTCGCTGATGTGTGGGCCCCGTCTGTCAGATTCTCCTTGTGGACGTCCCGGATTCAATACACAATGATGGACGGCTTAGATTCCAAACAATAAAGAACAGAAGACCATAACATATGCCAGCGTAATGGGCATCAACCATCACAAAACCGCTCTGATTCAAAATCGCTCTGATTCGATGTGAAATGATGGCGAGCATTGGGGCGATGCCTCGGGAACCACAACCAGTGCGACATTGCCGTCGGTCACCTCGGGAACCCAACAACGCTGTTTTGGGCTTTGCCATCGAGATGGCATCGAACATCTAAGAACAAGTAGCACAATGCACTGAGTGGCCGGAACATACTCTTTGAATAACTAGGAAGCCTCCCAGCGACGAGCAATGGCAAGATACAGCACTGGCGAGTCAACTAGCGACTCGTCTAGCGACGAGTCTGGGGAGGACTTGGCGAATCGCCACAGTGCCAGCGAGGAGGAGGAGGTGGTGGAGGCACCAACAGTCACCGTTGAGGAGGAGGATGGAAGCGACATGGACGGTGGGAATGTTTATAACTTCCCTACTGTTCCGCTTTAGCCGGATTTCGAGGAGCCGGAGGGCAGCGACAGCGATGGTGGGAATGTTGATAACATCCCCGCCATTCTGTCAGGCTTCTCTCTGACGCCGTGCTACAAGAAGCCTAGGATCCCTCCATTCCCGCCTGTTGAGATCGTGTCTGATGACGAGGAGGAGGATGACGACAAGTCGAGTGAAGACACTGGGTCGGAGGCATCCTCCTCCTCTAGCAGTGGTGGGGGTAGCGGCATCGAGCAAGACTAAGTCAATTTTAGGTGTAGTTCGTTAGTACTAGTAGCCTAGCCCAGTAGTACATTGGCGGGTGCATTGTAGTGCTTTTGAGGTGTCATTTTTGTGTATTTTGGAGTGCCCTCATTAGCAGTCCCCATGTACCCATATAACATTAGAAATGAATCTAAGTATTCTACTATTATAGTGCTCGTTCTTCATTGTCTCGGGTCCTTCTTCCTCCTCTCAGAGGAGGGCGCGCTAGAGAAATAAACCAATTTGCAAACACAACAAAGATGGCACACTAGTTTAGCTACAATAATGACAACATGCATCCTAGACAAAATTAACAGGTCCACAGACAATCAAATAACATTGGTCCATTTGAACATGTCGTGACAGAGAAATACATCAAATGCAGTTTTAGTCACTGCTTTGCTAATGATTTCAAGAACAAGAACAAGGGAACATAAGGAAGAAAGTAAGGTCTGCTCATGAACCCTGACAGGACCCTATGTCTACCATACGGAAAGACACGAGCAGGGATGGCAAGAACTTTTTTGCTGTCCATGTCATACGCGATGAATCTTTTTTCCTCCCCAACAAAGAATATCAAATTCCATTCTAGGTGAACTGCAATCGCTGTGTAGTCCGACTCATAGTCCATATAACCAAATTGAATATTAGTCTTTGCAAACACCTTCAGCGTGCTGACAGTATGCTTCAATGTCCATTTATTAGTAGCATAGTCTTCTAGGATCTAGGTTGAAAGGTAGGACACACTGTGACCACCAACACCACCAACAGTACATATACCACCAACAGTACCAGGAGGCCTAGGAATTTTCCTCCATGTCTTTCCCTCCATATCCACTGCAAGTATCACAGAGTACCCCATAATGTGCAGAAAACCGTTAAGAAACACACTCGCTGATCTTGAACGTATCACATCATCAATGTCCTGGCCCCATTCAGATTCCTTATAGATCCATTCTTTAGTTTGAGATGAGTAGATATCCACACCTATGCACTCAACATCCTCATCCTCCACAAATTCAATCACATAGTAGTGCGAGGAGGCTGTCGGATCGAACCTCAATCGAGCCTGACCAACAGCACGGATGCTAGGCAGCAGTAGCCGCAAACTATTGGTTACCAGATTGCAGACGACATATCAGGATCCAGCACCAGTAGCCTCAACGCATGAGCATAGGATGAGGTCATTGCAACAATCTAAGATAGCTACATTGTCCCTGGGAAAGGGTAAGAAGTACAAGTCAGGGCGTCCACCAGTGAAGCTGGTGAAGTTTCGCATGCCGTTCTCTCCGTCGTAGATGAAGCCAGCCACAGTCTGGGGCAGCACCTTACGATTGTTGGAGATGAGGCAGTTCCAGGAGGGACACACACATTTGCAGCAGAACAAGGATCGGGCGGGGAGGCTGTGATAGAACCGTCCAAATTATAAGAACATAAGTACAAAAACAATCACCGGAGTGATCAAATCCCTATACTTATGCTCCCATAACCCTGGTAGTCCGTGAAATCATGAAGGATTTCAAACAACTTACAACAAGCCAAGATCATACATGATTTAACACAACATACCATCTGTTACAACATTTCACAAGTAGCTTACAGCGTACAACCATCAGAGTTTAAAATAAAATATTACAAACCAAGTTTGAGTAGCGGAAGCAACATAGTTTAAAAACATAACTCCAGTAGTTCAAATACATTGCCAGTTCATAGTCACGTCCCACAAAAGCATATCAGGTGAGAACTCTAGCAGAGACCGCGCCCCAATAGCCTAGTCTTCGTCCTCGACAGGGAGAAGGCAGTACTTGCAGCAACCATGATAGAAAAGGTCATCTGCAACACATGGGAAATAAACCCTGAGTATGAGAAGATACTCAGCTAGACTTACCCGACAAAAACCAGAAATAACAAGACACCAAGGAGTATGCAGGGCTAACATGAAGTGGAGCTTGCTTGATGACATTTTGCATTAAAAGCTCAAGTAACATAAGTACTCATTTAATACTTAGCATCAAGTTAATCATAATTAACCTATCCTCTAGATTAGCACCTGTTCTATAGCAACCACTTGCTTAAGGGCAAACAATAATAACCATAGCAGGTATAATAAAGCCATCATCAACATCATCATTCCTGAACCTTCCATTATTTAGTGTATCTACTATGGAGACACTCCCGCCAAGTTTTCATTAATCGGGAAAGACGGCGACTCGAATCGAATTACACTCAGCTGAAGGGTATTCCTAACACTCACCCGACAAACACCGCTAAAGGAAGCCATAGATCACCTTTGGTACCACTCAGAAATCACGGGCCCAATCAGCGCCACACTCTCAAGGATAGCATGCCACCAGGGCGATCAGGACCTCCAGGTACCTGCCCTTGGACACTAGCAATTTGCAATGACTCCCCTCCGAGGCGCACTCAAACAGACTGGCTTTTGGCCTGAGTCGAGCTACTAGGCTTTGTGGTCGGTCACCAGACCTGGCCAACTAAGTGTTAGGCATGCATTCAACATGACAAAGGAAAGGCTCCAAGAATCGGTCCTTAATCGACATAGACGGAGTCACTATAAGCATAACAATCCTACCAGCCTCCGTTCGGTCTCCATTTCAAATAACCAGGTTCTTTTCCACGATAGCAAATATAACCAACCGTGCCAAATATAAATATCCCTAAAGCTCACAGGTGATAGGAGATCACCTGACTTCTACCGTTTAAAGCAGGACTAAGCAATCTACTCAATCCTGACCTACATAGGCTTAAGGTATATTTTCTGGACAAGGATTGGATATAAATGCAGCAAATTTTTTCAATCAACACCTATAACTTAATGCATCAATATATATAACATATATACTCAAGTGTATTTCAGAAATTAGGAGGCCTATAATGCTTCGGGGCTTGCCTTTCACGAAGTTGCAAGGCGTGTGATCCGAATAATCAACCACATCTCCTTCTGGTGCTTCTTCGGCGGCCTGCACCTCCTACTCCGGTGGCTTCTCCTCCGGGTTCGGCTCGAATTCCAAAAGAGTGACTCCCTCCGAAAAACCTATTGCATGCCGATGCACGAGATGAATATCATGGATGCATAAAAGATGACATGATGCTCATGAATGAAGAATAATACTTAGCATAACATCACTGGATGTTCATTGACCGAGTAGGTGCAATGCTCTATTCAAATCACTTTAAAGAGTAGGTGCAAATCTCCTCTATGTAGAGCAAGAGTGCACACTCACCGAGTTTACACAATCTAAGGTATAATTGCTCATCCTCAGTTAGAGGCCTGGTACCTGCATCTATCAACTTATTTCAATTAGCCTAAGCATCTAAAACATCCCAATCATGTTTAAGCAAAGCAAACAAACCATCGGGCAATTTCAGCAACTCAGAGCATACAATAGCAGTCAAGTAATTTACTCATAACCGGAGATTTATACATCCAAATGACTTGCAACAAGACAATCTAGAAAGCTTATGAAATTATCTACATTTCATCTTTAATCATCAAAGCATGATTCCCAATTTTAGCAGGTCGAAAACATGCATTAACAGAAACTGGTTTAAACAAGACAGAGAGCAAAGAAAACGGTGACCTAAGTTTAAATTGCTGTAACACCTAAACTACTAGGCCAAATGCCACCAAATTTTAACAGTAACTAGATACATGAGTTCTTTACAACTTTTGTACTCACAAGTTTCCCAGAAAACATCATTAACATGGGGTAATTTACCTTGCCCCCAAAACTGTCCATAAACTAATAATTGCAAGAAATAATTATTACTTATGTTGCAAACCTATAATTGGACAAAACCAACTTTACTAACTCATCACACATATCAAAGGAACACCAGAAAACATAGTGTCCACCACCAAATAAATTTATTTAATACATTTCTTAATTTATTTGTATAACAAGGGGTAATTATGAACCTACATCAAAAGTGCTCAATAATTTCCACAAAAATTACTGTAATGCATACATGTCCTCAATAGGCTGCTGTAAAATTTTCATAACATTTGCACAAGTAGAACATTCTATGCAAAAATAACAAGCTATCAATGATTATAAAAGCATTTAAATAAAATACCTCACAAAGCCCCATTTCCACAATCCACACTACTGCCCTAACATTTTTCATAAGCAACACATATCAATACAAGACCAACCCAAGTGGAATCACATTTTTAGCATGCATAAAACCTTAGATATACATTTTTCCATGTTTATTAGGGCATAAAAAAGATAATTATACAGTAATTATTTCACTGTGAAACATGGCATATTTCATATTTTTAATAAAAACTAGAGTCTATCATGAACACAACCCAACTTGAACCACCTCATTTGGAGCTCTAGAAATCAAGATATAAATTTCCAAAGATTGCATTCAAAACTGAATTTGAATAAACCCTAAACCCTAAGCACTGTCACTGATAGGTGGGACCCGTGGGGGTCAATAGGCCCACATGGCAGCAGCACAGAAACAAGGGAGGCAGTTTGACCGCCGCTAGCTCATCACCGGCGAGGACTCCGGTGAGGCCGAGGGCACCGGCGTGCTCGCCTCGACGAGCCGCACCTAACCATGCCCTCCACTCAACCGCTACCGAGCTCTAGCTAGGACGGCGGCATGCATAGCAGACGGCGAAGGGGGTCCGACGGTGCCCCGGCAAGGTCCGGCCATGTTGGGCGCGGCTAAGCTCGGTACGAGCTTCTAGGGCTCGTGGGGAAGCTGAGGGAAGGAAGAGAGGGGGGTGAGAGGGCTCCGGTGATAGCCGGCCACGGCGAGCTCCAACTCCGGCGAGCCTCGGTCATGGTGGTGGCGGCGGGAGTTGCCAATAGGCCCTTACCTAAGCTCGGTCAGCTCTGCGAGTAGGTGGGGATGGTAGCGCGAGGCAATGCGGAGCTGCTGGCGTGTTGGCTCGGGCAATGGCGCGGCAGTGGCGAAGGTAGGCGGTGGTGGAGCTCTCGGTGGCACAGTCGCCTCGGCTCTGCCAGTGCATGCGTGAGTGAGCAAAGTGAGTGAGCAGGGGGGCGAGGCAAGGATGTCATGGAGGTCGTGCGGCTCACCCTGGGCTAACGTGCGGGCCCGTCGACAGCTTACGATCGCCATGAGGTGACCACACGACAGCCACGGCCTGTGGTCGGTCGTCCACTGCCATTCAGTCAAGGCGGCCATGAGGCCCTGAAACGATGACTGACGGCCCAACTTCGATGATCATTGCCTCCTAAACCAGCTATGGTTAGCGAAAGAGACAATTACCAAAGTTGTAGAGTGAAGTGGGATCTCCAACTTTGTCAAAGTGAGTTTGAGCTGGATCAGCCTGGTTGCAAGTTACAGTGCTCCAAAGAAGGGCTCAGTGAAACTGCAAGTCAGTTATTGACTTAGGAAAATTTCTAAGTCCAAAACAACCCCTACTTTCACCTTGTGAGCCCAATTAGACCAAGTTATACACCTTTCTAGCTTAAGGTCACTACCAAATTTGCTACAACTTTTGTTTAGGTGCCACTGCCATGCAAAGTCTCTAAGTGACATTTTATATTTGGTCAAACAAAAGAAGTCACAAAGGGCTCAAAGCCAAAGTAAACCCTAAGTGCATAATTTGACAATAAGTGCATAATTTGACAATATGACCAACACTAACATTGCTCCATTTTACTTCCTAAATGTAGCTAGGGTGTTTTGGTGGGTCACCACATTCATTTGCATGTGATACATGTACTCTAACTTCTCAAATCAACTGAAACATACACTTGAAACATACGAAACATTCAACTGAAACAGGTGAAACAATCAATTGAAACAACTGAAATAGAGACATGCAACACTTGAAACAAAGTACATGGGACATGTACAACCCCTCTAGGGTACTAGGTATAACATAGGGACATCACATATGATACACACATGCATAAGCACTAATGAAACATCATGTTGCAACATTGAAACATATGATGATGCACATGTGATAATGTGATGAATGTGCTTACGTGATGCCATGCAAATGAACAAATGCAAGCCAAACACCTGGGGTGTTACAGAGGCAGCGGAGGATCTCAAGAAAGACATCCTCCATGAGGCTGGCCAGAGCGTTCCTCTTGCCGGGGGCCTCCTCCATGTCGTAGAGTCTGTGATCGTCAGTGTGCAGTAGGATGAGAGCTTCCTTACTAAGGAGATCACTAAGATCTAGTTTGTATCAATCCACATGTGTTGTGGTGGATTGAAGTGGATCTTGAGCTACACTTTACAGCAATCCACCTCAACACATGTGAATTAAGATGACTCTGACAACATCCAAACAAGGCTTAAAGAGGAAAATAATCCGACAAAGATCCATCATTGAAGTGTGAAAGCGTACCTTGCCTTTGGATCTGGTGGCGGCGCGACGCGAGGCGTGCACACATACAACAAGAGAGGACAATGGGCCAACCATGCGAAAGGTGGTGGCGGTGGCCGGCCAGCCTTATTAGGTCTGGTTACTTCACCGCTGGTTCGTACGCTAATCTGATGGTAATAACCTAATCATCGCCAGATCTTACTATAGCGTACCCGTCCATCTTGGAACTGGTGGTAAAAACAACCATTATCTCTATCAGTTTCGTTGGGCGGCGAGCATACGGCGAGCAGCTGGCGGTGAAAACCCTTGTACCACTGGTCTGGCGCACGATATGGTGGAGATGGGTAGTATTTTGTTCACCGTCAGATCGTACGCTGAGCCAGTGGTGAAAGCCTCCATCACTGTCGGTTATTCGGTCAGGAGGGGCCCCAGGGGTCACGAGCCTGTAGTGATGCGTATCACCGCTGGTTATCACAAAACGGTTGGTGAAGGAGGCGGCGGTGAATAGCATTTCTGTAGTAGTGTTAACTGTAACACCCCAGGTGTTTGCCTTGCATTGGTGCATGATATGAGCATGACATGAGCATGTGCACCATTATTTCATGTGCATAGTTCTTGAAACATGACCTTGCAACAATTGCAACATCCATGATTGAATGCATGTCTTAGGTATGTTTGTTTATTAATGCTAGCTTATGTGTGTACTACACCTGTAGTAGTATGATGTGTGACACAACACCTTGAAACATGATCATGAAACATATGCAACACTCTAAGTTGGCTCATGAAACACATAGTTGCAACACCATGTTGCATTAGCTTGATTAGTGATGTTTCAATGCACTTTGGTGTGACTTTTGCTCATATGAGATGCTATTGTGTAAATTGTTGCTTGGAAACATTTTTAACATGTTAGTGGAGCAAAATAAGCTAGGGTCTATATTCATGTTTTGGGCCAAATTCCAATTTGACCTAGTTTGATCCCTATTTGACCATAGGAGTTTGTATGTTTGACCGATTCAAAAATGATATTTAGAGACTTTCCATGTGTGTGACACCTTAACAAAGTTTGTGCACAATTTTGTGTAGAACAAAAGTTGTTCTTGTGCCATCTCATGAAAATGGATGGATCATGCTCTAACATGGCCTACAAGTCAGCATGGAAGGCTGATTTCTGCACTTAGCATTTTTAGCTAAGTCTGTTTGGACTTCTAGTTTCCAGGTGCCCATCTTCATAGCTCTCTAGCTTGCAAAGAAGCCGAGCCAGGTTTTGTGCTAGTAGAGTTGTAGGTAGATCTCATGTAGCTATAATCAAAACTCTACTATGGCTTTGGCTAACTCGAGCTGGTTTAGGAGATAAACTTTGACCAAAACCGGCTATCAGTCATCACTAGACAACATAGTTTTCGTGTACACCTATTGGGACCCTGGTATCTCGCAGACCGTGACAAATCAGCTCTAGTGCTTGTTGACTTGAATGAAGATCTCACATATCTCTACTCGAAAGTCTCTTCTGGCTTTCGCTAGTTCTTGCTGGTGTGGGAGATATTGGGCGCTCGAGATCGACTGTCAGGCTTAGTCTTTTACTGAATCGAAGTTTAGTTCATCAGATCAAATTAAAATCCAACCTCGACGGTGGCTGACCGGTTGCAGGAAGCTCGCGCTGTGTGGCAACACGCGTCGACACCGCATGCAGCTTGGACACCCGAAGTCGCCACACCGACTGGAGTGCTCCCGCTCACCCTCATTCGCACCCCACAGTTCCTCACCTCGCTCGACTTCGCCAGAGCACCGCCGCGCGCCTCACTGAGCCTAGCTCCCACGCCGCCGCACCCCGTGTCAAATAACTCGCGCCAATCCCTCCGTCGCACTCCGCTCTACCCTCTCCGCCCCTTAGTTGGCTCGTTCGCGCAGCAAATCATGTCCGGAATCCGTTTCCACACCGTTGCCATCACCAGAGCTCTACTGAGCTCATCGCCTCTCCGTGGTCGGCCTCCGCCTTAGTGTCTTCTGCCCTTCTTCCTTGTGTTTCGTAGTCTCGGTGTCTAGTCGTTACTTAGGGCATCGGTTGTTTAAACTCTATTGTAGTAGTTTGGCCGGAGATCATCGGCGCATCGTCGGATTTCCACCACCGCCCGCCATGGTCGGCGGCGACCCCTCCGCAGTGCACCTTATGCCCACCAAAGCACATCAGAGGGTGCCGGAGACCTTGAGGAGCGCATTGGTGCCACTCTCGTCGCCGGCCGCCTTGTCGCCAGCGAGATTTTCGGCCGCCGGTCCCCTCCCCTGCCTCAGTTTCTATGGCAAGCGGGCCCCAGCCATCAGCGTGCCCCTCTCCTCTATTTCGGTTGTGGGCCGCCGTGTGGGCCAGGCCGCTGAGGCCCAGTGGCCATTAAAGCCTGTGTAGGTTTAGGTTTTTATCTTTTCTGATTAATGCTGATTTGTGTGCTGTTTTGGAAATTCTTGTAAATTCGTAGAAAGAATCCAAAAATAGAAAATGAGGACTTTTTGGAATCCTCATGAAGTGTACTTTGCAGTAGTGTATTAAATGATGGCATGTTAGTTTATGTTCTCTGGAGTTAGTAATTACTTTTACTAAGTGCTTTATTTAATTATGTGAATTTGATAATTCCATATCTCACTGTGTGGTGATCCTTTTGCTGTGAAATTTTTGTGGGATGCTAAGCATGCTTTGGTGATGCTTCAGTTAAATTTTCATGAATTTTGGATGTCATATGCTTCAATTATCAATTATCCATTGAATATGCTTTATATTGATTATCCATTTGCTTATTATGATATCTCCTAATATACTTGTCAATTTGAGATAAAATTTTTATGGTAGCCTTCTGGTACCTTATTAATGCTCCTGTAATTTTATTAGAATTTTCTGGGTACATTTTGTAATTATTAATTTTTATGCCTATGCATTTAAATACATGGGAAAAGTCCTTTTAAATAAATGTTTACATAAGTAACATGATATGATCTGGTGTTAATTTAACATGTTCTAAGTTATTGTCAAGTTGGTTTGGCCATTTGCAATATTTTGGTCATCTTTTATAGTTCAATTTGTTATAATTCATTGATTTCTGGACAGATTTCAGAGATGAGTAATTTGAGCAATGTTATGATTGTTTTCATGCTCTATGTTGTATACAAGAGTTGTAGTAAACTTTATGATGTGCCTGCTGTTCAAATTTGGTGGGATTTGGCCACATGGTTTAGGAGTTATGCGTGTTTTAAGTTGGATCCAGTTGCAGCCTACTCTCTGTTTGCCCAGAACAGATTCTGGGAATTTATGATTTCGACCTGGTAAACTTTTGAATCATGCTTTGGTATCTGAAGATGAAATGTAGAAAATTTCATTAGCCTTCCATAATGTCCTAATGCATGTCCATTGGAGTTATAGAACTCCAGTTATGCATTTTCTTAGCTGCTGCTGTTAACATGTTGGAAATGCTAAATTTCTGGAATCTTGTTATGTGTGTGTTTTAGTCTTAACTTTGTGGTACTTAGTGGTTGCTTAAGGATGTTTAAACATGTTAATACCGGAGAGGAGGTTTGCACCTAAGCTTAAAGTGATTTGAATCGAGCACCACACGACTTGGTTTTGTGCTTATGATGTTGCTATGTCATTACTTTCATCTTCGCATCATTCATACATGTTCATAAATCATCATATCATCCTTGGTGCATACATGAAGTTCATTTGGTGCATATACATGCAATAGGTGTGCCGAGGATTGTGTCACGAGCGAAGTCCCGCAAAGCGTGAACCCCGAAGTTGGAGTCCGTTCGGGAGCCGGAGGTCCAGTCCAACAAACCCGGAGGAGACGTGGGAACTGTTCTTGAAGCCAAACCTTGAACCATCTTCTTTCGGTTAAGGCAAGCCTCGGAGCATTATAAGACTCCCTACTTTTCAAAGCAAATACTATATATGTGTTATATGTATTGTTGCAATACGTGTAGGAGTTGGGTGAAACCCTTGCTGCATTGATATCACTCCTTGTCCAGATATATGAACCTGAATCCTATGTAGAACAGGATCGTATCTATGCTTAGCCATGCTTAATTAGCTTGGTAGAAGTCGGGTGATTCCCTGTCACCTGCGAGATATAGGGCTGTACCTAGGCACGGTTGGCTATATTTGCTATCGTGGAAAAGAACCATGTGTTAATATGAATAAAAGATCGGGCGGGGTCTTATGGTTGTAGTGACGCCGCCTGTGTCGGTTAAGGACCGAGACCTGGAGACTTCTATGTCATTTTGAACACATGCTTGACACTTAGCTGGCCGGCCTGAGGTTGCCGACCATGAAGCCGGGTAGCTCAACTCAGGCTATGAAGTTGAAAAGTGGAAGTAGCCTCGGAAGGGAGCCAGGGGGTCCAAGGGCAGGTGAGTTAAAAGTCCTAAGCATCCTGGCCACTGGTATCCCCGAGAACGCGGCACTGTTCAAGCCCACCCTGAGTTGTACAAAGGTTATCTACGGCTGCTTTAGCGGGGTTTGCTGGGTGAGTGTCAGGAATACCCCCCCTCAGCTGAGTTGGAATCAATTCGAGTCGCCATCTCTCCCGGATAGTGAGAAACTGGACTGGTTATCTCCAGCGTAGATACACTAATTATATTGATGGTTCAGAATTGATGACAAGGATGATGATGACAGCCATGATAAAACCGGATATGGTTATTATTGCTTGCTTAGCTTAATCAAGTGATTGCTATAGTACAGGTACTAATATAGTTAGCAGGTTAATAATGATTAACTTGATGCTTAAGCAAATAATGGTTACTTACCTGTATTAAGCCTTTTTGCAATTGAATCAAGCTAGCCCACTATATAAAGCCTTGCATACTCCTTGGTGTCACTTTATTTCTGATTTCTGGCAGGTAAGTCTAGCTGAGTACATTCTCGTACTCAGGGTTTATTCCCACCTGTTGTAGGTAGCATATTCGTATATGTTGCCACAAGTATTGTCTTTGCTATTTGGGTGTGAAGACTAGACCATATGGGAATGGTTCTATAGTATCTCTTCTGGTATGCTTCTGGTAGGATGTGACTATGTACTGGCAGTATTTGACTTCAAATAGTTTCAGAAATTATGTTGCTTCCGCTAATCTTTATTTTGGTTAAATTATTCATACTCTGATGTATGAGAGCTACTTATGAACTATTGTAACAAGTGCTGTGTTATGTTGAATCACTACGATCTTGGTTGCTCTCGGTTTGGTTTGAAATCTCTCATGATTTCGTGGACTACTGGAGTTATATGAGCTCAAGTTTGAGAATTTGATCGCTTCAGGATTGTTTTTGGACTTGTGCCCTTATAATTTGGACGGTTCCGTGACATTAACCTTCAAATAGAAATATTTGATGTGTGGGGCATTGCCTTCATGGGGCCATTTCAAAAGTCCCAAGATTGCGAGTACATCCTCATCGTTGTTGACTACGTATCAAAATAGGTGGAAGCACTACCCTACCGAGCTGCTGACGCTAGACATGCAAGGAAGATGTTTTAGGAAGTAATCTTCCCTCGCTTTGGAACATCTAGGATGGTGATAAGCGATGGAGGATCCCACTTCATTGATAAGACATTCAGAGCATTCCTGAGAGAGTTAGGAGCCAAGCACAATATTGCCACTCCATACCATCCTCAGACCAGCGGTCAAGCCAAGACCTCGAACAAGCAAATCAAGAACATCTTCCAGAAGACGGTCAATGAGATGGGAAAAGGATGGAAGAACAAGCTTTCCTGATGCACTATGGGCATATAGGATAGCTTACAAGACCCCCATCGGCATGTCACCATACCAGCTTGTCTATGGAAAGAGTTGCCACTTGCCTGTTGAGCTTGAACACCGACGTCATTGGGCAATCAAAAGCTAGAATATGGATGTGAAGCTAGCCGACAAAAATAGACAAAAACAAATTGCCAAGCTAGAAGAATAGCGAGAGAAGGCGTACCACAGTGCCAAGCTATATAAGGAAACAACAAAAAGATGGCATGATCACTGAATCAAGCTCAAAGAATTCAAGCAAGGTGACAAGATCTTGTTCTTCAACTCAAAGGTCAAGCTATTTGGTGAAGGAAAATTGCGAAGTAAATGGCAAGGACCGTACACTGTCATCAACACTTTGTCAAATGGCGCAATCACCATCCAAGATGATGATGGTAACATTTTTAAAGTCAACGGTCAATGTTTAAAATTTTTTCTTGAGCCATCTGATAACTTTGACTTTAACTTAGAAATAGATAAAATAGATTTAATAGCTTTTGATAAATTTGTTCAAAACTTATGAAAATATAAAAATATGACCATGCTAACATATTATTTTATTTACTTGAAAATATAAAAATATTTGTTTTCTTGTCAAGCAAGTCATCATGGTAAAATGACCAAAGTACCCTCACTAGACATACCATGATCTTTGCTTGATTCTTACTGGACACATGTATATTCATCCATTAATGCAAGATCATATGAAGTTTGAAATTTGAATTATGAATATTCCTTTGATTGACCTTGATCACAAACAAATCCTGCTCTATCACACTGTGATCGAAACGAATAAAAATCCGACACCAGCATCAACACGATACTCATACATGCAAATGAATGTGGACGAAGTTTCGTACCGAGGGGAGGAGCTGGGGGGTGCAGGCACACCCTAGGTGCAGCCGCACCCCACCTGACTCCACTGGCCCTCTATCTTCTCCAATATCTTCTTGATCCTTTGAGTATCACATCCATGGCGGTGTCTGATTCACTTCCTTCTCGGTGGAGGCCTGAGCACCTATATAAGCTATTTCCGCCTCTCATCTCCTCACACCAAGCCTCAAGCTCTCTCCTCTCCCTCATACAAACTTTCAAGCTCTCAAAAGTTCTTAGAGTCCTGCAATGGCTAGCTACGCGCTCTCTTTGTACAAAGCTTCAAGCTCTATTTATGACCTAGATATAGCACCAGTGTCGGTTGACTACACTCTCGAGAGCTTGTACGTGAGGGAGGAAGCTAGGCTCATAACGGAGGAGCCACTTGCCATCATGCTGCCACCAAGCTACATGAGTGGTGGCTCAAGCACCAAGTCAACAGCACGTTCCAATGTGCCCCAAGGTGGCACCAAGGAGAAGAAGAAGGCGCCCGCTCGTCCAACCACCGACGCCATTGGCGTCAAGCGGAAGGCCTCCGTTAGTAGCAAATCGAGCAAGCACACCAATGTAACACCTTCGGGCAACTCCGTGTCTCACGCAGTTCATCCATACCATCCGCTAGGCCGAGCCCTTCTTACACCGTGGTTGGTGTGCGCAAACCCGATGGCGGGTATGGGAAGGCGCTCATGCGCAAACCGGCCAAGAAGTTGGTAAGCGAACCAGCTCCCTCCGCAAAGGGTTCAGAATCCTTAGGCGCACCTCTTAGAATCAAGAGGTTTAGGCCAAGGCCCCTGATCAGGCGTCCCGTAGGACAGTATGAGAGTAGCGATGATGAGGACACCTCTACCATCGCCTCTCTTAGCGCTGAAAATGCTAGCCTGTGAGAGCTTTTGTGGGAGCTTAACAATAACCTTGCCGCCAAGCTCATCAAAATTAGAGACATGGTCAATGACATCAATAGCTTGCATTTCAAGTTAGACCAGAAGTTGGAAAAGGTGGCTAGGGCAGCAGGAGTGGTAGACGCTTTGGCTGAACCACTTTAGACCACTCCCGCTAAACAAAGAAATAGGCGCAACATTTACCTTTTCAAAGTTTATTTCCTATCATTTTGAATTCCTCATGTAATGTGCCTACCTCCGACTCAGTTTTGTTATTATTAGAAATATTTGTTGCACTTGTTTTCTTTTCTTTTATGTCTAATAAAGAACAGGTAAGAAAACAAGCGTGGGGGAGGAACCACACTCACCTCCGACTCAGTTGCACAAAAAGATGGACAAATTTAAAACTCGGTTTGTGCAACTCTCACTCTCTCATTCTATACTTTAATAAATAAGCTTTAAAATGAAATAAATGATAAAATGAATTGGAAACAAACATGCTCCATCTCTATGTCTTCCTATGATTAAAAAGTTTGCATACTTTTTATTCCTTGCTAATATTCCTGAAAACTTGTGAACACTTTTTAGTACGAAACCCATTGCATCTAAGTAATTGACGAATGAGATATAGTAGGATGACATGACTCTTGCTCTATCATTGCAAAGTACTTGGGATTTATTTCACAAAATCAAAATTCAAATAGCATGTTCCTTGAATGAAATTCAAATACCTACCAAGGCCATATATGATTATTCATGACAAAAAACCTTCCACATATGCCTCTTACTCTTGTGTTGAGTCTTGTCAAGTTTTGTGACCCCTGTGAGTCGTTTCATGCTCCTAGGATCAAACTCACATACACGCCACAAATAATTAGCTATTCCTACACTAGGAATACGCTACAACATGCTTTTCCATCCACAAAATAAATACTCCATGTCTTACAAATACAATCTCTCTAGCATACTTTCAAAAAGAGATAGGAGGGCTATGCAAAAAGATTGAAAAAGAATAGGGCACATAAAGGTCCCAAAGTATAGAAAAAAAGAGGGACACAATGAAGGTCCCAAGAGTATTAAAAAAATGATGAGCACATGAAGGCTCATGAAAAGAATAAAGATAGCCATGTCTCAAATTCAAAAGCTAGAAAAAGAGACCCTATCCAACAAAGGAGTATAAATGCCACAAAAAATATTCCACACACTTGCACTATTTTGATCTAAGAGTATGACACTTCCCTCCGGTGCGGTCCAAGATTTGAATTGATAGCCCAGGGGCTCGTGGGCTGTGCCCATCAAGCACGCTCGCGTGCACCCTCCGGCCGAGGGGTTCGGCCGAGACTGACCCCGTAGCGCCTTCAGCCTAAGGTTCGGGGGCTGCCCTGAGCCCTGGGCGCCTGATCTACACCGCCACCGTGCTCGGCATTTGGCTCTTGCCCGGCTACCGATGCTAGCTAAGGCCCGGGCGCAAGAAGACAAGCACCCAGGCTACCAATGCTCGTGGGCTCCCTGACGACATTCTCGAGGCACGCCCCTGCCAGCTGCTCCTTCGACAGGGTCACGTCCAGGGTGTGACACAAGAAGACAAAGCCCTCTAGTGGCCTCTGGGAGCTGGTGGGCTTCTGGGCCCGCACGTCAGCCACTAGAGCCGACCTCCCTCGTCACCAGGAAGATTCTAGAAGGTCTCACCCAGGGGAGGCCGGTCCAAGCTGGCAAGACCTGACACTTAGTGTGTTAGGGCAGAACAGCCGGATGACGCCCAGGCTTCTTTGGCTCCAAGGCACCTCAACGGTCCACGGCGCTCCGCTACAAGGCCTCCATGGACCCCGATGCATGTGGACCGTAGGCTAGAAACCACAACCGCCTTGTACTGACCCGTCCCATTATATATAAGGGACATGGTCAGATCCATAGAAAGGGAGACGATTAGACGATCAATCGAGACATCAGATCATTTGCCACAACACACACCGCCTTCTCTGCTCTGTTGCCCAGAGCAGAGCAGTCCTCGGGGGAGCTCCGGCAGTTCCTCCACCGTCTTCTTCCTCTCCAGCGAGGGGGAGACACCTCTAGTGGCATGGCAACCACCACCTTAGGAATAGCATCAAGCTAGCCCCTACCAAACCTTCTTCCTCTACTCACCGATTTAACCCCACAGATTCTGGGTGTTCTTGAGTACAACGATCATCAGTTGCTGGACACAGGGACCGACTTGGCCCAAACCAGGATAAACCCCTGTGTCTCCTATGTGTTTCTTGTGTTCTTGAGTTCACTCGAGCCACCATATCCGTCATGCGATGACACCATATGAACAACATGCTTGCCGCGGTTTCGACCCCGTGACAGCTGGCGCGCCAGGTAGGGGGCAGCGTCAAGTGTGATTCTGGCTCTACGGTGGCTGGAGCCACCTGCCATGTCGTCAGAGCAGGCGGTGTTGCCCTAGATAGCGGCGTCCACATCTCCAACACGATCACCCCACTCCTTGGGGAGCCCCGATTGGTGAAGGAACCGGCGCATCGAGCAAGCTAAGTTCCCCGCCCATCTAAAAATCCCTCCTTTTTCATGATCTCTTCAATCAGTGCTCGAGGGATGCACTGACCATGGTTAAGTCGACCTGCTCCTAGGATTGTAAACCTCCTCACCCCGATCTCGTAGTCGGGGACCAAACCACCCTGCTCTTCTCCACGGGACATCAGCTGGGATAGGCTGACGCCTCAACGTCGCACGGGCACGACCCAAGCTAACGGGGCTAAACGCTGATGACCAATGGACCCAAAGGGGAGGGTAGAAGTCGGGGATGCTCCCCACTAAGATGAACTTGGTGTGGGGTGCAAACGATAAATAGAAGCATGAAGATTTAACATGTGGGCACGCCCTCGAATGTCATGGTTGTTTGGAAAGGGGGAGAAACCCCCATAAAAGTACAATAGCAAAGCATTACAATCAAATCTTGTCACGTAGGTCCAGGGGACGCTGGAGGATCCACGGGGGCACCGTCCTCTTTAGGGTACTCATCCATTAGTAGGAGCCTGTCGTCAACAACCCCGGCTGTAGGACCAACCAGGGGGGCAACTGCCTCCTAGGCCTCTTAGGCCTCCTCCAGCTTCTTCTCTGAGGTCTTCTCGGGCATCCGCCTTGCCACAGGGCGCAGATCGACCTCGGGGTGCCAAAGCCTCGTCTACTCAGGGCAGTGTTGGCCCCTTGGCGGACCGCGCCCCTGACAACCTATGGAACGTGCGCCGCAAGGGAGACCACCCATTCAGCGAGATTAAGCCCAACCTCCGGGGGTGGCAGCAGTAGAGCAGCACACACCTCCTTCAAGCCGGTGGTGAACCTTTGTAGCTCTACCCGTGCCATGTCCATCTGCCACCCACGTTCTTCCAAGGCGGCCTGACTCTCCGCTGACACCTTTGACTTCGCCCGCAGCTCGCCCCACAGGCTGTCGCGTTCCACCCGCAGCTTCCCCCCATCCTCCTCAAGTTGGAGGGCCTTGCCGCGCTCGACCGCCAGCTCCCCCCGTAGCCCTGCATCGTGTAGAGGGAGAAATTGAGTTCATGGAGCCTAGGAGCAGAACGACCCTGCCCTGGAGGCGAGGGAAAGAAGAGAGAGGAAAGGATGTACCTGCTGTGACTCATTGGGTTTCATGGAGCTCGGAATGGGTGGTGTCCCTCATGGTCTCCAGCAGGCCCAGGCACCCCCCTCAGCTCCGTGACAACACCTTCGGCCGTCCGCCGGGCCTCCTCCACCTCAACAACCTTGTGCCGAGGCTCCTTGGCCCTCACCTCCGCGACACGCCTGGCCTTCTGCCCTGCCTCCAGCTCAAACTCCACCTGTGCTAGGGTGCCACGCGCGTTGTCAGCTCTCGGACGAGCACCTCCGTCAATGCCTCCACCCGCTCAATTGGCAATGGACGGGGGCCGGGCAACGAGGCGGGCAGGGCTTTCCCCTCTCACCTTGGGGAATTGGGAAGCGCCTGCAGCGCAAGCTTCTCCCACTCCCAGACCAGCTCTGACTTCCTCTGGGAGTGCTCTAGCAATGCCTGCATCGATGACGCAAAAACTCAGGAAAGCCTCTAGCGCCAGACATGGCGTCGGTTTTCATTTAAATTAACTCTTATTGCACAGGAATTGTACAGCCCGTGCTGGTGGTGGAAGAACTCCCTGGCACGCCCTGTCAACCGCAAATGAATCATAGAAGAAGGAGACCAGCTCATTGAAGGCGCCATGCCACTGGATTAGTTCCAGCCATGCATCCGCTTTAGGTCCGTCATCCAAGACACGGAGCCCCCTTGTCGAAGGTGCGATGGGGGGGCGGCACCACCGCTGTAACACCCTAGGTGTTTGTCCCTAGTTAAGCAGTCGGTTTGAGCTCAAACATGACAGATCAAAGTGGTGTTGAAGATGTCAAAGTCAAATGTATGAAATTGAGCTCAACTTGAATTTGGATAAAACACCTTGTTTACATGATAACCCTTTTCAAGATATATGTTTGAGGGATGTTAATGGAACTTGTTTCATGTTTCTCATATCACTCTCTATATATAGTGATCACTGGAAAAGTTTCATGAAGTTTAGAATCAAGAAGTCACATGAAATGATAAATTATATCTTTGCTTGGATTGCACCATTAAGTGAATGGAAACATAGGTCATCAACCAAACCTTGCAACCTTGCCCAAATGACTCTAGATGAACACTACAACAAAAGTCGTGAAAGGTTCATGTTGAGCAAATGTCATGAAAATGCTTCAACGGATCCAAAAAGATAATTCAAGCTTTATCGTAATACTACTTTGGTCAAAGTACAACTATGGGTTCTATACCTGTTTTGATATTGGACCTTAAATAAATGTTGTAGTTCATATTATGTAGAACAAACTTTGTTTTTGGACCAAGAGCTAAATCAGCTTGGAAGTAAGGCAAACCGAGGCTCAAAGTTTGAATCAACCGCTGTTTTTAGGGCATGAAATAATTCCAAGTCATGGAAATGCCAATCGATGTCCTTAGATTGACATGCCGCGTTCTTGAGATTTGGTTAAACAACTTGAGTTGGGCCAAATATAAAAGTTGAACATAATTCATTGGAGAAGAGCTTACAAAAAGTTGGATCAAGTTTGACTCAGGTTTGACCAAGTTTTGACCATTGCCTTTAATCGTTGTCCTCACAATTGACACTGTTAAGTTAGGACTTAGTTAACTGCTAATCTGTTGCTCTAATGGACATGGCCCCTTAATAAAATTCGTAGAGCATCATCTGGACAACAACTTTGATTCAAGGCCCAGGACCCAGTTCAGAGTGAAGCCGGCCCAAAAATGGCCTCCAACATGGGCACAGAGATGCACACCATGTGTTCGAGATTATGCCCTCATGGTGACCATGCAGCAGGGCACCCGCACCATGGCTGGACACACGCCCCCTTGCCTCTCCACGCATCCTGCGCCTTGCTGCCAATGTGGAAGAGCACTAGAGCACCCTCCCCATCCCCTCCACTCCCTCTCGCTCCCTGCCCCTCGCCCTCTGCACTGCGCCGCGTGTGCCGGAGCATGCCCGCCATGGACGGTCGGCCCGAGCGCGCTGCCACGCTGTCATCGCTGCTCCGCGCCTCCTCAGCCCTAGCTAGCTGTGCCCTGGTCTTCCTCACCCCACGCCACTCCTCCCAAGCTCTTTTTCTGACACCGCTCGCTGCCACTGCTCTTCATCGGTGAAGCAGCTGACACTGCCATAGCTGGCCCGTGTGGCCGGACTGCCTCGGGTAGCAGCAGGCCGAACTACGCCCTTCTCCGGATGCGCACAGGTTAGGGCTGGCCACATCTCCACCACTGGCTGCCCCTCTGCCATCGCAGTGTGCCACCACTGGAGCTGGACCACCATCGGTGCCTGCACACGTGGCCAGGAGGCCACGGGCCACATCAGTCCATGCCGCCAGTGCCCACAGGAGCGGCGGGCACCCCGCGGTCTAGCGCGACCACTCCCTGCCGCTGCCAGCCCCTGCTAGGCAAGGCCGGTCGGCCCCAAGCAGTCCCCTACTCCATGTCTATGAAAGAGAGGAGGAAGGACCCCGCACTCAAATAGGAACACGTCCAGGGGGTTTTCTGTAGAATTCGTGACTCGTGAATAGTGCCGATAAGGACCTATTTGTAGGAAATTAGCTGAACTTTGGAAATTCATAGTAATTCAAAGAAAAATCATAAAATAGCAAATGAGGACTTTTTGTAATCCTTGTGAGTAGATCTACACAATAGAGTCATAATATGATATATGTTAGTAGAAGGTTTCTACTGTTTTTATTTATTCTTGTAAAGTGCTTTTACAAATGCTTTTAAGTTGGATAGATGCATATCTTGAGTTATTAAAGTCCAAAAATGATAATTCTAGTTGTGTTAATCTTGTGATGACATGCTCTAGCTAAGGAAAATATTAAACATACTAGTTGCTTAATGTTTTTATAAGGTTTTGGTTTAATCTTGTTAAATAGGAAATTCTAGCTTATGTTGCTTGTTATTTTCAAATCTAAAGTTTTATTGCTCTAATTGTTGTGAAATTTTTATGGTTGGCTAATGATGCAATAGATGCACTCTGGTTAAAATTTCATGAATTTTGGATGCAGTATGTGTGATTTATAGATTTATCTTGCTCTCACATGGTTTCTTGCAATAGCAATTTGTCTTTTTCATAGAGGCTGCTATGCTTATTCAAATGGCATAAAATTTTTACAGTAGACTATTGGGAGTATATGTGAGCTATTGTAAGTTTTGTAGAATTTACTTTGTAGAATTTACTGTGCACTTTTGGTATATGTTCATTAATTCACCTTGTTATCTAAATAATTAAGAAATGCATTAAAAGGATTTATTTAGTAATGAACACTATGTTTTATGGTGTTCATTTGATATGTGAAATATGATGGTTACATTGGTTTTGCTCAGATGTATGTTTGAAACATAAGTTAACTTCTATTTTCTTGCCTTGGTCCAATCTAGACAGTTTTTGGAACTGTATGAATTACACCTTGATAATGATGTTTGTTGAGAAACTTGTTTGCGACAAAGTTGTAGATAACTCACTCATCTAACTTTTTTTAAAATTTGGTGGTATTTGGCCCTATGGTTTGTGAGTTATGCCTGTTCAAAGTTAGGTTTCAGAAATGGCTACCCTCTGTCAATTCTAAACCAGTTTCTATAAATGTGTATATTTGACCTGGTTAACTCGTGAATCATGCTGAGATGTTTAAAGATGAAATGTAGAAAATTTTGTAAGCTTTCCATAATATCTTGTTACATGTCATTTGGATTTATAGAACTCTAGTTATGATTTAATTACTCAGCTGCTGCTCGTGTGTCCAGAATCTGGTAGATTCTAGTTTTAGTTGTTTGCTTCACTTTGCCTTGCTTTGCATGTTGCTAAGTGTGATTCATGTCTTTGATGCTGGTCTATTGCACTCCCATGTATTCATGCACTTGCATCTTGCATCTCATCTAGGTACGCTAGATGCACCATGTGAAGGACGATATGTTGGAGCCGAACCTAAAGATGGTGCTTGGCGGATCCATTCCGAAGATGGAAGGACTAAACAAGTGTTAGGACCGAAGATATCGTCAAGACGGTTCCAGCTAACTGAACTGACTTGTGTCAGATCCCAGGCAAGCCCCAGAGCATTATAAGCCTCCAACTTTATGAAACCAATTGGATATATATGTTATATGTATTGCTGCATTAAGTTATAGGAGTTGGTTGGAAACACTTGCTGCATGTTGACGGGAGATAAGTGTCATTTTTAATAGTCAACATAGCATGAAAAAGGACCTAAATATAAATATCATCTAGCTATAGGGGTTACATGGATAGAATTCCACGAGTTTTGGTGAATATCTATTTCTGCAGGGGGTTATCAGGAAATGACCAAAGAAGGCCCACATGTAAGATTTACATAGAGAGAAAGACCTCACGCACAAGAATACTCTAGAAGACTCTAGAAGACACTAGACCAGACCGGAGGCTGGTTGGCCACGTAGGTAGGGCGCCCGCCCACCTATGTGGACCAATCAGGTCCAGTCTCACGAATCGCCCCTCCACCGCCTTTGAGGTTGAATAATAATCGTAGATCAAGGTCGGTTTGATCCGACGACTGTGGTGCTTCCTAGAGGGCTATATAAGCAAGGCCCCTAGCCCCTAGAGGAGGCATCCCAAAAAACCCTAATTCATTTTCTCTAGTAGGGATCAGCTGAGAGGGGTCCCTCGAATGGATCTCCTCTCCATAGCTAGCCATCAAGAGAAGATTAGTCCTCATTAGGATCTAGTCTTAGCAAAATAGAGAGATAGAGAGCGAGGGAAGAGTTGGAGGTGGTGCTGGCATGTCGGTGCTCCCGCTCCGGCTTGTACTTCGACAGATTCAGGCTTCTCCGAGTCTGCATCCAGGATACTTCTGGTAATTGATCTTTGTTCAAGTATTTATCTTACTCTTTTGTTCATTGGTTCACAGTTCTTATGATTGCTCTAGTTCTTGTTAGCGCCCTGAATTAGAGTAGTAATTATTAGCATAAGCGTGGTGCTTAGGCTGTCGGTTACCTGTGTTTGCGCCCTATTCTCTGGTTGTGTGGTAGTTATGGGAGGTGATAGCCCCGTCCACACCGAATTGAGTAGGTTCTTAAATTAGTAGGACCGTAGTCGCGTCGGTAGAGTTATCCTTAGTGGTGCTTTCCCGTCTAGTGGCGTCCTGAAGTGAACATTAGAAGGACATTTGAATCATAACCTTGGCACCTTGCCTTGCATAGGATCATTACCATAGGAATCTTCTCTACCCATCATATCTTGAACCTTGATTGCTACCCTTGGATAAACTAGTTGTTTGGTGATCCACACACGTTTCCCTGTAGATACAATATTTAAAACCCTCCGGGTGAAAGCTACAACGGTATCCGTGCGCTTGCGGATTTATCTGTGTGCGTTGAAAAATACCAACAAGTTTTCTGGCGCCATTGCCGGGGAAACGGTTGCTGTGATTCGTCAAACCAAATTTGTCCTTGTATCTTTCCTTTTCAAGCATGGATAACATCACTCCTATCAATCAATATGCTGCTACCACGGGTGCCCAACTAGAGCCACCAGAATCTTCCAAACCTATCCTCACACCTGGCTATGAGTTAAATTCGTGCTTAATAAATATGGTCCAGGACCATTCATTCTCAGGAGAAGACGATGAAAACCCATACACACACCTACGGGAATTTGAGCTAATTTATGCATGCTTGCAAATTGAAGGCATGTTGCATGAAACATTAAGGTGGAAGCTATTTCTGTTCTCTTTAACGGGAAAAGCTAGACACTGGTATTCCCGAACAGTAGGGAGTGTACAAGGAGATTGGGGAACTTTATGCTCTAGCTTTTGCTTACATTTCTTTCCCATTCTCTCTGTGGTTAAACTTCGAACAAAGGTTCTAACTTTTAAACAAGAAGAAAAAGAATCTCTTGGTATGGCTTGGGCACGTTTTCATGACCTACTCAATTCTGGCCCTGACCTTTCCATTCAAGACCAAATGCTCTTGCAACACTTTTATGTGGGTCTTAGTGGAGAAACCACACAACTTCTTTATACATCCTCTGGAGGCTCTTTATTGCATCTCTCTGCTAGTGAAGGGAGAGAAATCCTTATAAAAATCCTTGAAAACACTCCTTATACTAGCATTCCCGATGATCCCCCAGAAGACGTAGTTGAGACAGCTCCTAAGGAAGAATCTATGATAGTTGAGCTTGAACCTTTTGCTACTCCACTTGAAGCCTCAACTATCCTCCAAGTTCTTGAACCGCTGAAGGAGGAAGAAATTCCACTTTCGGAAGACATGTTTAAGTTCGAGGAGTATCTTTTCTCCAATTTTGGAAACACCTCAAATTATTCTGCAAGTAGGAAGTCTTCAGCACCGTCTGCACCTAACCAGCACCTTTCTGATCCAACCGAAGATAAGTTCCTTAAAGAAAATGTGAAGGAGTTGACAACAATCATAAGTAATGATTGGTTGAGAGAATTCGAGCTTTTGCATGAAGTCATTTGTCTAGATTCTCCTTCTACCTCTATTAGTTGTCAGATTCATCAAACCTCCTTCGATGCTACTTACAATCCAGTTGTAGGAGTAAATATCATGTCTAAGTATTTTGCACATACACTTTTTGAAGACATGCAATTAACTCCAACAACCAAGCTTCTAAAAAGTCTCTCAGGCCAAATCCTTCCTAGTGAAGGAATCTTTCGCTTCATTCCTATCAAAGTAGACGAAACCAAGGTGTACCTTAGTTTCTATATTTTCGATACTTGGGAATTTGACCTTTTGATTGGATATCCACTAGAGAGACTTATCCATGAAGGAAGAAATGGGAGTGTAAATGTACATCTCGGGAAAAGCCTAAACCATTCCATTCCCATCACCCAATCACTCCACACCGAGATGGAGTTAAGTCCCAAGCAAGAACCAATGGAGAGGATAATGACAATGTCTTTCCTAGAATCATTCGACAAAGATCTCGAAGAAGTCGCCAAAGATTTCATCGAAGAAATAGAACAACCGCGAAATCCTTTACCTTTGGATGAAACTCAGGAACCTCCAAAATCCCCCATTGAGCTAAAACCCCTTCCTTCAGGATTGAAATACGCTTTTCTAAATGATGACAAGGAGTCTCCTGTGATAATTAGTGATAAACTTTCTGAATACGAGACCATCCGACTCCTTACTATTTTAGAAAAGCATCATTCTGCTTTCGGCTACTCACTCCAAGACCTCAAGGGGATTAGTCCTGCCCTTTGCACTCATCGCATTCCTATAGACCTAGCTTATACACCATCTAGGGAGCCCCAACATAGGCTCAACAATGCGATGAGGGATGTTGTTAAAAAAAGAGGTTTTGAAACTTTTGCATGCTGGGATAATATATCTTGTACCACATAGTGAGTGGGTGAGCCCGGTGCAAGTTGTACCCAAGAAAGGGGGTATGACTATGGTAAAAAATGAGAGAAATGAATTGATCCCACAACGAACCGTCACTGGATGGCGGATGTGCATCGATTACCGAAAACTTAACAAGGCAACAAAGAAAGTTCACTTCCCATTACCCTTCATTGATGAGATGCTAGAATGGCTTGCAAAGCACTCTTTCTTTTGTTTCCTTGATGGGTATTCTGGTTACCATCAAATCCTGATCCATCCTGATGACCAAAGCAAAACCACTTTCACTTGTCCCTATGGAACTTATGCCTATCGTAGGATGTATTTTGGTCTATGCAATGCTCCAGCCTCGTTCCAAAGGTGCATGATGTCTATATTTTCTGATATGATAGAGAAAATCATGGAAGTTTTTATGGATGACTTTTCTATTTATGGAAAAACTTTTGATGATTGCTTAGAAAACTTAGACAAGGTTTTGCAAGGATGTGTGGAAAAGCACTTAGTCCTTAATTGGAAAAAATGTCATTTCATGGTTAGAGAGGGCATAGTTCTTGGACACTTGGTGTCCGAACGTGGGATCGAAGTAGATCGTGCAAAGATAGAAGTGATAGAGAATTTGCCTCCTCCCACAAACATCAAAGGGGTATGAAGTTTTCTTGGTCATGCGGGGTTCTATAGATGTTTTATAAAAGACTTTTCTCACATTGCTAGACCCCTCACAAATTTGCTAGCCAAGGATGCTCCCTTTGAGTTTGATGATAAGTGTTTAGATGCTTTTCATATTCTTAAGAAAGCACTCATCTCTGCACCAATCATTCAACCCCCTGATTGGTCGCTACCTTTTGAAATCATGTGTGATGCTAGTGATTATGCTATGGGGGCAGTTTTGGGTCAAACAAAGGATAGAAAGCATCATGCAATTGCTTATGCTAGTAAAACTCTGTCAGGACCTCAATTATGCAACAACTGAAAAAGAGCTCCTGGCTATCGTTTTTGCTGTTGACAAGTTTAGATCTTACTTAGTAGGAGCTAGGTGATTGTTCATACTGATCATGCTGCTTTGAAATACCTGCTCACTAAGAAAGATGCTAAACCACGACTTATAAGATGGATTTTGTTACTCCAAGAATTTGATTTAGAAATAAAAGATAAAAAAGGAGTAGAAAATTCTATAGCCGATCACTTGTCCAGGATGCAGTTTGAAAATCCACAGGAATTGCCCATCAATGACTACCTGCGAGACGACATGCTCTACAAGGTCACGAGCATCAACCCCTGGTAGGCAAATATTGTCAATTTTATGGTTGCAGGTTATGTACCACCAGGAGAGAACAAACGTAAGCTCATTCAAGAAAGTCATCTCCACATATGGGATGAACCATACCTCTTTCGAGTCTGCTCTGATGGTCTACTCAGAAGGTGTGTACCAACGGAAGAAGGAATCAAGATCATTGAAAGATGCCATTCATCACCATATGGAGGACATTATGGGGCATTCCGCACTCATGTAAAAATCTAGCAATGTGGATTTTTCTGGCCAACCATGTATGAAGACACAAAAGATTTCATCCGGACATGTGGAGCATGTCAGAGGCATGGGAACATAAATACACGAGATGCCATGCCACTCACCAACAATCTCCAGATAGAACTCTTTGATGTCTGGGGAATCGACTACAAGGGACCATTTCCAAAGTCCAAGCAGTGTGAATACATCTTAGTGGCGGTTGACTATGTTTCAAAGTGGGTTGAAGCTCTACCATGTTGAGCTGTAGATTCCAATCATGCCAAGAGGATGTTTGCAGAAACCATCTTTCCACGCTTTGAAGTTCCACGCATGGTGATTAGTGATGGAGGTTCTCACTTCATTGATAGGAAGTTTCAACGCTTCTTACACAATCATGGGGTCCGTCACAATGTTGCGACACCATACCATCCTCAAATAAGTGGGCAAGCAGAAACATCAAATAAGCAGATCAAGAACATTCTGCAAAAGACTGTCAACGAGATGGGGACAGGCTGGAAGGACAAGCTTCATGGAGCACTATGGGCTTACAGAATAGCCTACAAAACACCTCTTGGAATGTCACCATACCAGCTGGTCTATGGGAAGACATGCCACTTACTTGTCGAGCTGGAATTCAAGGTACACTAGGCCATAAAGAGATGGAACATGGATTTTGAAGAAGCTGGGGAGAAAAGAAAGATGCAACTCTCTGAGCTTGAGGAATGGCGAGAAAAGGCATGTCATAATGCAAAGATCTACAAAGAGAGGACAAAGAGGTGGCATGACAAAAGATTGAAGAAGAAGGAATTCAAACCAGGTGACAAGGTGTTACTATTCAACTCTAGAGTGAAGCTATTCAAACATGGGAAACTACAAAGTAAATGGGAAGGACCATTCAAGGTAATTGAAGTAGCACCACATGGAGCGGTCACGCTTCAAAACGATGAAGGTAAGCTTTTCAAGGTAAATGGCCAACGTCTAAAAGTTTTCCTTGATGCACAATTACCAGAAGAAGAATTAGACATAGTTAATTATATAGAATTTAAAATTACTAAAAGAAAGAAAAAGGATACCTTGCTAAATTCTGCATAGAAATCATGGGCAACACTCTAGACAATTAATTCTTAATTTTCTAACCCTTAATCTGTTCCACGAATTTTGTTGTCTATTTGAGTTGTGTAGGAGTTATTAAGAAGAGCCGACAAGTAAGTGGATGTTCTATCCACTAGTGGAGCACTGTCTCAACAATCATCATCAATCGATGCTCTACTAGAGGAAGTACATCTTCACTACAAGTCTGCTACACTATAAGATCGAACGACTACGTCAACATCTAGCTTGGGGGAGAGCACCCCCATGTATCCAGCTAAGTATTTTCTTCCCTCAGCTTTACTTTATTCCTTACAAGTTTTCTTAATTAGTAATAATAATGGTCTAAAATAACTAAAGCAAAATAAAAAGGGTGTGTCTAGTTTACTTGTTTTTGTTCTTAAAAGAGTTGTTAATAAAAGAGGACTATTTAAGTAATCTCTTGCATGGAAATGATGAATAGTTGCTCTATCATAATTCCTTTCAAGTACCTAGTTTTCAACGTCGAACTCTCTCAAATTTTGGACACAATTGTTTTGATCTAAGATTTGCTTTGAACCTGAAACTTGTGGGTAGCAAATGCTTGATCTAAGTCTAGGTAGTTGGCGGATATGATATGGGAAGGTTTGAGCTGTTGTTTATCTTGTTCCTAGAGATACTAGAGTTCAGGAGATTTCATCTTTTGAAAACATAAAAATGCTGCATGATGAGTTCCTATATGATGAGAGCTTGAATTCCTACCATAGCCATATATACATGCTTCTTAGACTAGGAAAACTACCACTCATATTTACTGCTTGTAAGCATTGAGTGTGGTCAAGCTATGTCGACTCTTAGGGATTGGTCATGCGGTTAAAATCAAGATCACGCACACTCCACCCATATATGCTGCTTCTACCCTAGAAGTACGCATCCACATACTTTCCATTTTAGACACATCCCAAAATTGTTTTACTCCTACACTGGGAGTAAGCATCATGAATTTCTCTTCATCCATTGCTAGCCCCTTTTGTTACGCAATAAAGCTCCAAGTATTCCTTTTACTACTACCTCTATCCATATATCCAAAAAGAGGCTTGGGTGCTCTAAAAAAAAGAGAAAGAAAAAGAAAAGAGAGGAAAAAGAAAAATAAAAGAAAGAGGACAAATGTCCCAACATAGAGAGATTTTGAGCAGCCCAAGTTCATCCCAAAATTCTTCAAAGATCAAGAGAGGTGTGTATTTCTTCAAAGGAGCAAAAGTAAAATTAGGTATTCACCATTATCATCCCTTTACCCCTTCATTTCTACATACATCTGTCATCATCACCATTTTCCACTATCACCATATATCCACTCAAACCATATACGTAGGACCACACACATGCACATCTTGATTTGACTGTATGGCTGGACTCATTCCTCTGGATCCAAGGTTTAACTGTGCAATAGAAGTTTGCAAGTATGTATTAGTTGTCTCCCCACCTATGAGCTCCACATAAGCCTGTTAATTGTAGGATGAGAGAGAGAAGGCATACACCATTAATGCCTTGGTAAGGATCCACAAATACCACAAATGAGGGACTTGAGAGGGTCATACAAAGGAATCTCTGAGTTTTATTTGAAAATCTTGCAAAACTCCGGAATAATAGTTGATCAAAGAGCTTGAAACATGGCACTTGACTTAACCGTTCTGTCTTTCAACTACTCAAGACCCAAGTGATGGCTACAAGCCCCATGGTGGAAGGTAATATGGGTAAGTTTGAAAGTCAGAATAGTTCACTATAATCCAGAGGAAAGTTCTTGTTTGAACGCATGTGTACTTTTGAGGCATGAAAGCATTGTAGCAATTCCCGATCCATCACTGAGTTTATCTTTGCTCAGGGACGAGCAAAAGGTAAGCTTGGGGGAGTTGTTGATGGGAGATAAGTGTCATTTTTAACCGTCAACATAGCATAAAAAAGGACCTAAATATAAATATCATCTAGCTATAGGGGTTACACTAACAGAATTCCATGAGTTTTGGTGAATATCTATTTCTGCAGGGGGTTATCAGGAAATGACCAAAGAAGGCCCACATGTAAGATTTACATAGAGAGAAAGACCTCACGCACAAGAATACTCTAGAAGACTTCAGAAGACACCACACCAGACCGGAGGCCGGTTGGCCACGTAGGCAGGGCGCCCGCCCAACTACGTGGACCAATCAAGTTTAGTCTCATGGATCGCCCCTCCACCGCCTTTGAGGGTGAATAATAATCGTAGATCAAGGTCGGCTTGATCCGACGGCTGTGGTGCTTTCTAGAGGGCTATATAAGCAAGGCCCCTGGCCCCTGGAGGAGGCATCCCAAAAAACCCTAATTCATTTTCTCCAGTAGGGATCAACTGAGAGGGGTCCCTTGAATGGATCTCTCCATAGCTAGCCATCAAGAGAAGATTAGTCTTCATTAGGATATAGTCTTAGCAAAATAGAGAGATAGAGAGTGAGGGAAGAGTTAGAGGTGGTGCCGGCATGTTGGTGCTCCCTCTCCGGCTTGTACTTCGTCAAATTCAGGCTTCTCCGAGTCTGCATCCGGGATACTTCTGGTAATTGACTTTTATTCAAGTATTTATCTTACTCTTTTGTTCATTGGTTCACAGTTCTTATGATTGCTCTAGTTCTTGTTAGCGCTCTGAATTAGAGTAGTAATTGTTAAAATAAGCGTGGTGCTTAGGCTGTCGGTTACCTATGTTTGCGCCCTATTCTCTGGTTGTGTGGTAGTTACGGGAGGTGACAGCCCCGTCCACACCGAATTGAGTAGGTTCTTAAATTAGTAGGACCATAGTCGCGTCGGTAGAGTTATCCTTAGTGGTGCTTTCTCATCTAGCGGCATCCCGAAGTGAACATTAGAAGGACATTTGAATCATAACCTTGCCTTGCATAGGATCATTACCATAGGAATCCTCTCTACCCATCATATCTTAAACCTTGATTGTTACCCTTGGATAAACTAGTTGATTGGCGATCCAGACACATTTCCCTATGGATACGATATTAAAAACCCTCCGGGTAAAAGCTACAACGGTATCCGTGCGCTTACGGATTTATCTGTGTTTGTCCAGAAAGTATACCTTGAATTCTATTTAGGTTCAGAATCAAGTAAATGCTTAGCCATGCTCAGACCGGTAGAAGTCGGGTGATTTTCTATCACCTACAAGATGTAGGGATCGATCCGGTCACGGTTGACAATATTTGCTATCGTGGAAAAGAACCATGTGTTAATAATCTGAAATGAGACTGGGCGGGATGATGATAGTGAAGCAATAAGGCATGAAGGTCTTGGGTGTGGATCTATCCCTGTCTGTGTCAAGTAAGGACCGATGCTTGGAGCCTTTCCTGTTCATGTTGAACGCATGGCTTTCACTTAGCTGGCCAGACCTGAGTGTCTGACCGCGAAGCCGAGTAGCTCAGCTCAGGCCAAAAACTGATCTGTTTGAGTGCGCCTCGGAGGGGAGTCATTGCAAATTGCTAGTGTCCAAGGGCAGGTACCTGGAGGTCCTAATCTTCTTGGTAGCATGGTGTCCCAAATCGATGGCTGCCTTTAGCGGGGTTTGCCGTGTGAGTGTTGGGAATATTTCCTCAGCTGAGTTGTAATTCGATTTGAGTCACCGTCTCACCCGGTTAGTGAGAACTTGACGAGAGTATCTCCATTGTAGATACACTAAATGAACTGATGGTTATGACGATGACAATGATGATGATGATGGCCTTATTAAACCTGATATGGTGATTAATGCTTGCTCCTTAATCAAGTGATTGCTATAGTACAAGTGCTAATCTAGATGATAGGTTAATGATTATTAACTTGGTGCTTAAGTAATAAATGGTTACTTATCTGTACTAAACATTTATACAAAATGTTGTCAAGCTAGCCCCACTTATATCAACCTTGCATACTCCTTGGTGTCATTTTTATTTCTGGTTTTGATAGGTAAGTCTAGCTGAGTACATTCTCGTACTCAGGGTTTATTCCCACTTGTTGTAGGTTGTGATGTATCATGGCTACTGCAAGAATTAGATGACTCCTACCGTAGTGGAGGAGTAAGATCATGGGTATGATCCTTCTTAGTTATCTTGTCTATGATGCTTTTGTTGGAATTGATCTTGATATTGGCATGTATTTGAAATAAGGGTGATGTTAGTTTTAAAGTACTTTGCTTTCGCTACTTTTCAAATTGAGTTGTAATAACTATGTCGAACTCCGATGTATGTTGAACTACTTGTGAAATGGATGTAACATGTGACTTGTTATGTTGAATCACTACGATCTTGGCTTGTATGTTGGTTGGTTTGAAATCCCTCGTGATTTTGTTGGACTACCGGAGTTATATGGGTTCAAGTATGACAATTTGACCACTTCGGTGATTTTATACTTGTACTCTTATAATTTGGACGGTTCCGTGACAACCACTGAAGACGAGCCAGCCTCCTTGTGCCCTAGAGGTAGCGGGATGCCAGTGACAATGGCCTCCACTGAGTTCCCTCCCCCTCGGAGGGGGAGCCCTTGGAGGGAAGGCTGCCTTCCACGGCGCTGGGATCAGCCCGACGCGCCGGGGCTGCTGCCGTCACGTCGTCAGCGGTGACCTTAGGTGGCAGCGACCCGTTTGTCCGAGGCGAGAGCAGTAGGCAGCGCCACACCCAGAACACCAGAGGGTGCACCATCGCCCCTGCTGTAGAAGACTTCCTGCGAATCAACAGCCTCACTGTCAAGCAGAAAATTGGCCTTCAACAAAACAGAGACGCCCGAACCTGTGGGCGGTACTCACCTGCCGCTTGAAGAAAGCCTCAAGGTGGAGCACCTCTTCCGTGATGGTCCCCCTCCGTGGGGGAACCCAAGCAGGGATGCTTCCCGGCCGCCCTTTCGGAAGGCGACTCCCCTAGGGAGAGGATGAGCAACATCTCCCCCACCGTCGAGGAAGGCCCACCATCAACGACCTCAGCCCCCTTACCTCCGGGGCTAGGGGGGAGCGAGACTGCCCCTTTGAAGGGGAAGTCATCGGGACTCGGCTCATATACGAAGAAGGGTGCTGGGCCCACTTTGGCCCCCGGCTCCCCCGCGGTGGACCCCAGGACCATCCATGCTAGCCCGTCCATGGACTCCTCCGAAAGCTGGCCCTCCGCCACAGTAGAAGAATCCCTAAGCCTGATGTACTCCAGCATCAGGGTCAGCCTCGTCGCTAGGGCAAGAACCCAGTGCAGCAAGAACTCCCGAAGCACTGCCCGGTCGATCAGTCCGGCATGCTTCAGGGCGGTGATTTAGTTCAGAAGCCCCTCCATGACCTCTAGCGTCGACCCCTTCGGCAGGCTCTTCCACAATGGCGGCATCGCGGGCCCCAGACGGTCTGGCGAGTAGGCAGGAAGGCAACCCGGCGGGATCAGAGAGGTAGAACCACTTCTGGTGCCAACCCTTCTCTGAGGTAGGGAAGGAGATATCCAGGTATCTTGTCTTCAAGTTGTTGTGAAGTTGTATGGCAGTGGCACCGATCCGCTGCACAGATCCGTCGCCGTCCTTTTTCAAGTTGAGGTGGAAGATCCGCATCCACAGGTCGAAATGGGTATCAATCCCTAGGTAACACTCACAGAGGGTGATGAATACCATGAGGTGTAGAACCCCATGTGGTGTTAGATCATGAAGCCGCAGCTCGAAGAAGCGAAGGAACCTCCCCACGATTGGGTGCGCAGGGATGCCGAATCCGGCGATGTGGAAGTGGACAAAGGAGATGACCTATGACTCCCCCGGTGCCGGCTCAGATGCCTCTGGATCAGGGATATCCCATCTGGTGGGTGGAAGGATTAGCCAAGCTCGGGCCACCTCCAACATCTCACCCTCGGCCTTCGAAGTATCCCACTCCGCCATTGCAGACAAGGTGAGGGGATGAGGGGAGGGCAAGAGCAGGAATGATGGCAAGTGAGAAGGAGGATGACGGAGATGGGGGAAGAGTGCTAGGCAAGCTCGTGCGCTCTCCCTCTCCCTCTCTCACCGGGCCTCCTTATGACCCGAGCACACCTAGGTGGGAATGCAGTCTGCTAGGCGTGACGGCCCACTTTGTGCACGCCTCCTTATGGACTTGGGGGATCTGCCTCCCCCCAGGCCCACCTGTAGTCATCGTCGGCTCGGATCCAACCACTTCAAGGCTCCTCCACCGATAGATCTGCTCCACATGGCCCCTAATGTCTCATCCCCTAGACGGGGCAGGGTGACACGGGGGTAGCGCGCTTTAACTCCTCCACCAGGCACAACGGCCCAGATGCCATCAACCGCCTACGCAAGCCATCAACAGATGGGACGTGCTCATACGGCATCCCTCCCGCTGGTAAGGAGGCCTCACGATGGCCTCGGGGGCTGCGCCCACTCCCCAGACGGAGTAGCCCGACCCTTCGATCGATGAAGGCTCGGGTGGCGCATCCCCTAAAAATCAACCAACTCCCCAGAGTTGGATCAAGAACCGTCGAGCGATAGGACCCAATGAGGGTCCCCAGCCCAAGGCTCGGGCATTCCAAGCTCCCCGATCCTTGGCAACACAAGGTCGGCCCTAGAAGGCCGTCTCGAGAGGATCTAGCCCTGTTATCGTACCCCCCAGAAGGGTGTGGTGCTCTAGCTGATTAGTTGGCCTCGAGCCAGAGCCCCGTGCTTATGATCACCCGACCCATGGCAGGGCCCAATCGAAAGGAGGGGCGCCCCCCGGCCTCTAGTTGGTAACTCCCAGATGAGCCTGCCAAGCCCTCGCTCGAGCTGAAGATCCGAGCACCATGGACTCATGAGGGGGCCATCACCACTAACACTCGCCCTCGATGGCCGAGCCAGCCTCCTCATGTTTTTGTAGGTGAGGTCCTCAAGCAAGGCAACACCTCCTCGATCAGTAGAAATGTCCCCACTACAGAGGATTCGGTCACCACAAGGTCGAATTCAGCCCTTCATCGCCATCGCGACAAGTGAGGCCACGAAGGGCTCGGGGGCTCCTATCGAGATCATAACATCCAGGTATGTCAAAATCTCAATTTCAGGTGGTTCCTGATCATCTGGAGATCCCCCGGCCTATCCCGCCTGGATAGCCCGGGGGCTCAGGTGCTGTGCCCATTAGGCATGCTCATGCGCACCCTTCGGCCGAGCCTGACCCCGCGACGCCTTCAGCCTAAGGCTCAGGGGCTGCCCTGAGCCTTAGGCACCTGATCTACACCGCCACTACGCCCGGCCTTTGGCTCCTGCCTGGCTACCGATGCCAGCCATGGCTCGGGTGCAAGAAGACAAGCACTCGGGCTACCGATGCCTGGGGGCTCCCCAGCGACGCTCCTGAGGTGCACCCCTACCAGCTGCTCCTCTGACAAGGTCACGTCCGAGGCATGACACAAGAAGACAAAGCCCCCAGCGGCCTTCGGGGGCTGGTGGGCTTCCGGGCCTGCACGTCAGCCACTGGAGACGACCTCTCTCATCGCCAGAAAGACACCAGAAGATCTCACCTGGGGGAGGCCGGTCCAAGCCAACAAGACGTGACACTTAGTATGTCAGGGCAGAACAACCGGATGATGCCTAGGCTTCTTCGGCTCCATGGATCCTTAATGGTCCACGGCGCTCTGCTGTAACGCCTCCATGGAGTTTGGCGCACGTAGACCATAGGCTAGAAACCACAACCGCATTGTACCTGACCCCTCCCATTATATGTAAGGGACAGGGTCATGTCGACGAGATATGGTCGGCAGTCTACCGAGGGGTATGCCCAAGGTAGTAGATTATTGGCAGACAGGTGCGCAAGCTATGAAATAGATGGTGACGCAAGACAGACACGAGGATTTATCCAGGTTCGGCCGCCATGAGGGCGTAATACCTATGTCCTGCGTCAGATTGTATTGCTCTGTATGAAGAGATGTAATGAGATGTGTTTTGAGGGGGTCCTCAGCCCGCCTTATATAGTCTTGGGAGCAGGGTTACAAATCTGGAAACTAATCCTAGTCGGTTACAATTGCCATAGCTGACCAGATAAGGATTCCTATTCTAACCGACCAGGATCTTACTTGATCTCTAAGTTTGCTTTCCTTCCTTGCACAGGGCGCCGAGCAGATCGACTGGGCCGTGCATCATCCTTGTCATGGGTCGGGCCCACTGATCTGAGCCAGCCCAAGTCTAGCCATAGGAGTATAGGGGTTAATACCCCCACAGCTAGTCCCCGAGCACTATGCATTGTGATGTGACACGCCGTCTTGACCTTCTCCGAACAGTGAGGCTTAAGTTCTTTACGTCTCCGACCAGTCAAAACGCCATCCAAGCAGTTGTTGGAAGCCTCCGACCAGCTTGAAATACAGCCAACCACTGTTGTCGCCGGAGAAGTAGGTTGTCCGAAGAATGTATGGTGCTCTTGAGAAAAAGAAAAAGATTTCCTTCCTAGTGAAGTGTGCCCACTTGTATTTCTGAAAAGAAATGTAAGCAGGGGAAACAAAGCGTAGGGGTCAAAAAATAAGCATATTCATCGCAAGGTGAAGTGTGCCCACTTAGTCCCCGAGCCTAGTAATAGGTGACGTAGGCATGTGGTGCCGGGGTCTTAAAATGAACAGCCTTAGAAACTAGATACTGAGATGCACCGACAGGTGCATCGTACCGATGTAGTCCCCGAGCTTGCTGGAAGGCGAAGTATGAACCTTGTAGCAAGGTCTAAAAAAGCGCTGACCTCTCAACTGTATGCGAGTCAAATTTCACATGTAGCCGAGGAAAATAGACCTCAAGCTGTGGTCGGGGAGTGGTCAAAACAGTCCCCGAGCACAGCGTAAGGCATGGTCGACGAGTCCCCGAGCATAGTCGAAGAGTGATCGACGAGTCCCCGAGCGTGATCAGGGAGTTTATTGTGCTCGGTGGTCTGAGATGGACTGTAATCACCAGACCAGTCCCCGAGTGTTGTGTATCTCCAACACCTTTTTCTCTGTTATATTTTGTCTTTCTTTCTCTCTCATCTTTCTTTTTTTTGTTTTTGTAACCGGACCCATTGTCTTAGAAGTCTCCCTGATGCTACGTTGCAGTCATGCTTTTGTCTTGTCAATCACACTGTGGGCCAGCGTCTGTCACGACGCATCACCATGGGCCCTCCCACGTTGTAACCGAGGGAGCGCATTTACTGGCGCAGGTGCTGGTAAAAAGTGGAAACTGCACAGTGCGTGCCACTATTCACGCGCACGATCCCCGAGTATCTTAGGGAGGTGGAATGGCATGATTAATGGGATAAATAGCCGCTATGCGGCCGTTCCCCATTTACACCCAACAGTCACTTTTGCAAACCAATCGCCTTCTTCCAGCCCGCGTGCCCTATTCCGATTCCATCGCCGCCATTAGCACACCTCGCCGCCATTAGGAGCGATGCACTCTCTTTCCACCAGTGAGCCAAAGCAAAGAGGTGAGAGAGGTAGAGGATGGCCAAGACGGAGGCGCAGAAAAGGGCCGAGGTGATGAAGGAGTAGTGGAAGTCGAGGGCCACCGAATCGTCCATCAACGATCTCGTCGGCCTGGGGGTGCTTCACAACAAGGCACTCGGAGGCTGGAGAGCGTCGAACTCGGAAAGCTTCCCCGATCCCCAACCCGATGAGATTGTTGTATTCGAAGATTTCTTCAAGAGGGGATTTGGGGTTCCTATTCATCCTTTCCTCCAAGGGCTTTGTCTTTACTATGAGATTAGGATTTGCAATCTACATCCCAATTCAATCCTTCTTGTCTCCACCTTCATTCATCTCTGTGAAGCTTTTTGTGGATTTGCTCCACATTTTGATCTCTTCGGTTATCTATTCTATCTTCAGAAGAAGGGGTCCAAGGGGGGATCTCATATCGCCGGCAGAGTGTACCCGACATTCTGTGACGGAATGAAGTTGGAGTGCCACAGCTGCCCCTGGAACACCTCCGTCGGTGATTGGTACAAGAAGTGGTTTTACATCCGATAAGAACCCAACACCGCCACCCTTTGTGACGTCGGCTACATCCCGGAGAAGAGGGCTAGCTGGAACGAGAAACCTAAGTACGCCGGGCAGGTGAGGGAGCTCATGGAGCTACTGCCGTGGAACCATCTGGATGGACCAGCTATAGCCGGGAGCTTCATCAGTCGGCGAGTACAACCCTTCCAGAAGAGGGTGCACGCCGGCTACGAGTACCAGGGCTCAGCCGACCAGACGACGATGCGTCCAAACCGGCTGCACGAGGACAAGATCAAGCGGAGGATTGCAGAGCTATTCAACCTGGCAGATCCATCATACCATCCGTTGAGCGTCATCATGCATGCATACAAACTCATCCGACCAGCTCCAAAGGTACCCTTAGCATCTATCTGTTGTGTCGACCACATAGTTGATAAAAAACATCTGTTGTAATCCCTATTGTTCCTGTGATGTTAGGTGCACGGCGTTAAAAGGCACTTGCTATACGTGTCTCTGGCGCTCAGGATTGACCATCCGAGGAGCGTGGTGCCCCCTCCGCGAAACGTGCAGCAGTGCTACGCTCACGTTGATGACAACGAGGGGGGAGAAGGAGCACCGAGCACCGGGACCGACACTAGGAGCAGGATGGCTGAGAAGCAACCAGTCGCCCCCGAACACTCGAAGAAGAGGCCTGGGAGCTTAGAAGCCATGGGAGTGCCTAAGAATCTGACCAGCAAGCATCGTCGGTTAATACAAGACTGGTCGGATGAAGACGAAGAAGAAAACCTGACCACTAATCTGCTCAACCCTCATCAAAGGAAGGGCGTAGAGCAGACAGTCCAGGAGGGACCATCGAGACCAGCAGTGACACCAGCGCGGGGAACGCCGACGGCGTCAACTGCGGCTGCGTCACATGTGCCGCCACCAAGTGAGGGTGGCTAGAGCTCGTCGGGCCAGCAAGGGAGCCGAGGACGACCGCGTCGGCGCGCATTCTCAGTCGCACATGGTCAGGCGGACATGTAAGTATCTGCATACTTCGGTAAGCATTAGTAGTAAAGGCAAGTAGTAATATGCAACATCAACTGTGCTTTTATTAAATTGTAGCTCAGCATCGATGGAGGTCCCCGAGGAGCTCGCCACCGGTGGGAAGCCGTCATCGGCCGACGCGAGAGCGACCAGCGAGCAGGCGGCGCCAAGCGCCGACCCAAAGGAGCCGACAATGGTGGAGACAGCCACCGAGCAGAGGGCATTCGAGCAGGTGCCGCCTGAAGCACCAAGCGTGGAACACGCAGCCCCGGAGGAGAGGCGAGTCCCTGAGCCAAGACAAGAAGCACCAGAGCAGTCGGCAGCCACCTCAAGCACACAGGAGGTGTTCTACCCGACGCCGTGGCTCGCGGGAAAGCTCCGGTGGTGGTGTCCAGGCCCGAGAGCAGCCAGCGACAGGAGGAGGCCGGAGCTGGCCAGCAGCAAGAATAGCACAAGACTGCCAATGCCGTGGAGTCTGACGATGACGTCCTTGAGGAAATTGAGGGGCATCCCCAGGATAGGCGTCAGCATGTGTACGTATGCCATCAGTGTGGGGATCATTACATCTACCACGAAGAAATCCCCACGGCTGACGAGACAAGAAAAGTCAAGCTGGCGGCAAAGCGGCTTATAGCCGAAGTACAGGTAAGCTGCCCTTTTATGCCTTCATAGACTAGTATCATGATGCATTTGATATGAATGATACTATGTTCGCCTTACTGGATATCGTGAAGACGGTGAAGTACCATAAGCGGTGCTTCAACCAAATTGAACCAACATTCAAAGAAAACCATGAGCTGACAGCCGAGGTGGATCGGCTGCGTAGAAAGCTCAAGACCATCGAAAAAGAGAAGACAGAGCTAGAAGCAATTCAACATAACACCGTCATCCAGCTCAGCCAAAAATAGCATGAGAGGATGGGTAAGTTGTCCAGCCACGTCTCCCCAAGCACTGAAAAGTGTTGTCAATAGATATTCTTGTACTGACCAGCCTATCTGTAGGCTTGGCAAATGAAGTGGCTGGTCTTCGAGAAGAGAATGCGCGCTTGGTCGGAGAGTGCACGCGACTGACAATAGTACACGACCAGCTGGCACAAGACCACGCGCAGCTCCTAGATCAATCCGTAAAGATAACCGAGGAGTTGAAGGCGAACAACCTCGAGCTGAACAGTAAGTGTTGATTGTCTTGGTCTTACTATGTCAGTACAGTATGTTTCCATATGATACTTCCTTGACCGGAGTGCTACTCTGCAGAATTAAAGTTGAACGCGAAAAAGCACCTCGAGGAGATTATCAAAGATCGTGATGCCTGTTCGGCAAAGACGCTCGAGCTCGGGAAGGACCAGGATCTCTGGAAGGGTCGGTGCAACCAAATGGTGGCCGGTATCATGCCAGTGCTGGACCTGATCAACCCAGAGTTCCCAGCACCTGAGGCTAGAGCACAGCCTCTTGGAGTGCTCGACAAGTGCCAGCGTGCCTTGGGATGGCTCCAATAGTTCGTGAAGGAGGACGGGGAATACGCGGGCGCCCATGTGCTCAGCATGGTGCATGCGCACTACCCGCTGATTGACTTCAAGCACTTCGAGTTGGGGTATCCCAAGGAGGTTGGCCCGAAGCAAGCAGATGAACTACGGATCTAGCTGCTTGACTAGTCAGCTTCAATAATGGGTGACATCAACTTGTGCGGGACATCGTCACCGCCGGGGTAGGAGCCAACATCTTCAAGTCAGCTACCGGGAGCTGCGGTCTCGACCAGCCAGTCCCCGGTGCCAGAAACTTCATCTGCGGAGTGACCGAAGGCTATGGTCTTGACCAGCCAGACCCCGGTGGCACCTGCTTCCTCAGCCAAAGAGGCGCCGCCACCATCGAGCGGTGAAAAGGCAAAGAGCAGCGCCCAGCCCGAGCACCGAGCGCCGACCAGCCAGTAGCCTTTAGCTGTAGAAAGAAGAACAGTTTTAGTTTATTGTAGACTTGTGCCTCGTCAGGCAAGCCTGTAATAATGTACTATTAAGATAATGTAAGCTTGTTGTGTCTTCGTATGAAAAGCGTTTAAAGCTTGTATATTGTGTGGACGATAACTAAGTTAGAACGTATAAGTGTTCTGTTTTAGTTGTAACTGTTGGGAGACACGTCATCCTGTTGAATCCGTACAGCCCTAGCTGGATCTGTGGTCTAAGAGCGAGGCACAGAGCCTGTTCACACGTAAGAGCTCATAGGTCAGACCAGGGAGTGCAGTCGACCACCCGGGGCGTAGAGAGCAGGTCCCGTGCATGCGTGGGGATAAGTCGAAGACGGGGCTGGCTCCGAGAACTCGAGAAAGGATGGTGGTCTGTCAACTGGTCTATTATAAAATATTGAGAAAGAATAGTATCCAGACAAACACATTGAGTGAAACATAAATGCTTTATTGAAATAATCAAAATACAAGAAGGGTACATATCTTTCTCTTTCAATGCTTCAAGGGTAGAAGCGCCTAAGCTCATCAATATGCCAGGAATTGGGCAGCACGGTGCCATCGAGATAAGCCAGCCTATAGGAAGTAGGCCGTGTAACCTCTGTGACCTCAAATGGTCCCTCCCACGGTGACGAAAGCTTGTGCATGCCGTCTTGATTCATCTTCCACTTCAGGACTAGGTCACCGACCACGAAGAACCTCTCTTTGACATTCTTGTTGTAATACTTACGTAGTACAGCAAGGTACTTGGCAGTACGCACACAGGAATCAAGCCGCCGCTCCTCAGAGTAGTTTACCTCAAGTTCTCGTGACTCATCAGACCTGTCCTCGTCGAAGTTCTCAACCCTTGGTGATCGAAAAGCGATGTCGGCAGGGAGCACTGCTTCTGCACCGTAGACCATGAAGTAGGGAGAGGTGCCCGTATTTCCACTAGGTTGGGTGCGAAGACCCCAGACCACAGCCGATAGTTCCTTGAGCCATCTGCCGGGCGCTTTATTGTTTTCTCTGTACAATCTTTTCTTCAACGCATCGAGGATCATGTCGTTTGCCCTTTCAACCTATCCATTAGCTCTGGGATGCGCCACTGACACATATTTTACAACAATGCTCCTTTCATCGCAGAAGTCCCAGAATGCACTGCCAGTGAACTGAGTCCCTAGGTCTATGATGATGTTGTTGGGGAGGCCGAAACGGTGTATGATCTGGTCGAGGAATTCGACCGCTTTTTCTAAAGATGCCTTGGTCAAGGGCATATACTCGATCCACTTGGAGAACTTGTCGATCATCATGAACACGCATTTGAAAGGGCCTAATCATATCCAGTCCCCAGCACACAAAGGGCCAGGAGGTTGGTATGGTCTTGATCTCATGTGCTGGTATATGTATGTGCTTCATGAAAAATTGACACCTGTTGCAGTGGTGTACCAGCTTCTCTGCATCGGCCACGACGGACGGCTAGTAGAATCCTGCTCTGAAAGCTTTACTGACCAGGGTTCGTGAGGTGGCGTGATTGCCGCAGGTGCCACTGTGAATTTCTTCGAGCAGTTCAATGCCTGCCTCTTGAGTGATGCACTTCATCAAGACTTCTTCCTTCGCATTCTTGCGCATGAGGATGCCGTCGACCAGTATGTTCTGTTTGCTACGGCGTATAAGGCGCCCATTCTCTGTTCGGTCAGTATAACCAGTTCCATCCTGTAGATACTTGATAAAGGGTACCCTCCAGTCACTATTATCAGTGGTCAAAGGCAAAGTATGAGTGGTCGGGGAAGGTTCCGTATTGATCTGAGGAGGAACCGTGGCCACTAGCTGCTGGTCTGGGGGCTTTTTGACAATGTGATCTTCTGCTTCCTTGATTGACAGGTTGACAAGATCTTGGACGAACACGCCATGTGGGACTTTGGCTCGGGATGACCCTAACTTGGACAACTCATCGGCTGCTTTATTTTTATCCTGGACCACATGTGCGTATTCGATGCTGTAGAACTTGCCTTCCAACTTTCTGATTTCCTTGCAATAAGCATCCATCTTCTCGCTAGTCGTGTCTTAGTCTTTATTAAGCTAGTATATGACTAGGGCCGAGTTGCCATAGACATACAGGCGCATGACACCAAGCTCGATCGCAATCTGCATGTCGTGGAGACAAGCCTCATATTCTGCAGTATTATTAGATGCAGGGAAATGAAGCCTGAGGACATAGCGGAGTTCGTCTTTATTTGGTGAAATAAAGAGCATGCCTACTCCTACGCCATCAATTTTGAGAGAACCATCAAAATACATCTTCCAGTATTCGAGTAGCCCCTGATCGGGAGGCACGCTTAGGTGTGTCCATTCAACTATAAAATCAACTAGGGCTAGAGACTTAATAGTTGTACGGCTCTGGAACTCCAGGGAGTAGGGCATAACTCCATCGCCCATTTGACAATGCGTCCGTTAGCGTCCTTGTTCCGGATGATGTCCCCAAGCGAAAAATTGGTCTTGACCACCACCTGATATCCGTCGAAGTAATGTTTCAACTTTCAGGATGTAATCAAGATGGCGTAGATTAGCTTCTGAATTTGAGGGTACCTAGATTTGGACTCATTGAGTACCTCACTGATGAAGTAAACAGGGCACTGGACTTTGTAAACATGGTCGGGTTCCTCACACTCGACCACGATGACTGTAGAGACCACGCGATCAGTGGCCGCAACATAGAGGAAAAGGACATCGTCGTTCTGAGGAGCAGTAAGGACTGGAGGAGAGGTAAGGAACTCTTTTAGCTGTGTGAAGGCAGCGTTTTGCTTCCTCCGACCAAACAAACTTCTCTGATGCCTTAAGCAATTTGAAGAAAGGCAGGCCCTTCTCGCCGAGTCGCGAGATGAAGCGGCTGAGGGCGGCCATACATCCAGTGAGCTTCTGGATATCCTTGATGTTTTTTGGGGGCTGCATATCTAGAACAGCCTTAACCTTAGTTAGATTGGGGTGTATGCCATCGTGACTAACGACGTTACCCAGCAATATACCAAACGGGACTCTGAAGATACACTTCTTAGGATTGAGATTCCATTGGTACTTGTTAAGGGCCGTGAAAATCCGCTAGAGATTGTCGACCAAGGTATGGGCCTCCCTGGTTTTTACAACCACATCATCAACGCAGGCTTCGACAAGGTCATCCTTTATCTCATTCTAGAGACAGTTCTGGATGGCGCGCTGGTATGTGGCCCCCGCGTTCTTGAGCCCGAACGACATTATTGTGTAGCAGTAGGCGCCGAAAGGCGTGATAAAAGACGTCTTGATCTGGTCATCTTTGTTGAGAGCGATCTGGTGATAAGCAGAGTAGCAATCGAGAAAGGACAGTAGCTCACCGCCAGCTGTTGAGTCAATGACCTCATCTATATGAGGTAAGCCGAAGGGGTCTTTAGGGCAGTGTTTGTTGAGATTAGTATAATCGACACACATTCTCCATTCATTATTCTTTTTGTGTACAAGCACTGGGTTGGCTAACCACTCCGGGTGATACACTTCTTTGATAAATCCGGCTGCTAAAAGCCATGTAACTTCTACCCTAATTGTCTCCTTTTTGTCGCGAGCGAACCATCGTAGCTTCTGCTTGATGGGTTTGACAGTCTTCGAGACATTCAAGGAGTGCTCGATCAGGTGCGGAGGTACACTGGGCATGTCCGCGGGTTTCCACGTGAACACACATACGTTGTCCCTCAGAAACCTGATGAGCACGTCTTCCTATTTGGGATCCAGATTGGCCCCGATAAGGGCCATCTTGCTGGAATCACCATCGACCAGCTAGATCTCCTTGTGGTCCTTGGACTTGATGCTCTTGCACAGGGCTTGTAGCTCTAGGATCTCCAGGTGGTCGGCGGGAGTCTTGGTGGCAGCGACCAAGGTCTGCTCCATGCAGATCGAGAGGTCAGTGGCTTCGGCCACTTTGAAACCATCCTCTTCACAGGTATAAGCAGTGTAGACATTGCCTCTGAGCGTGAGGACACCATGCTCGGTGGGCATCTTGAGCACTAGGTATGAGTAGTGTGGCACAGCCATGAATTTGGTGAGCGCCGGTCGACAAAGGATGGCGTGGTAGGTGTCGTCGAAGTCCGCGACCACGAAGTTGACGTAGTCGGTGCGAAAGTGCTCTGCAGTCCCAAACTGCACAGGGAGCGTGATCTATCCGAGAGGTATAGAGCTCTGTCTAGGGAGAACACCCTAGAACTATGCCTCGTAGGGTTTGAGATCAACCTGGCTCAGTTTTAGAGCAGGCAAGCTATTGCCAAATAGGATGTCAATGGAACTGCCACCATCTATAAGGACCCTCTCGAATCGAACGCTGTTGATGCAGGGATCGAGGACGAGGGGAAACTAGCCAGGTTCAGGAATTATGGCCCAGCGGTCTTCATGGCTGAAGGAGATTTATCGGTGAGACCAGGCTGGAAACCTGGGATCGGTGATGAGGTCATCGGCATTGGCGACGCTCATGCAAGCTCGTTTGAGCAATTTGCGCTCACGTTTGGACTCTAGAGACACCTTTCCACCAAAGATGGAGTGGACGGTTTTGGTGGGAGCGACGTATTGACGACGAGGATCTCTGTCCTGTTCGTCATCATCGTCGTCACCATCTCGTCATTGTGCGTCGTTGTCGACCCTTGCTGCGTCATCGGCGGTGATCTGCTTGGCGTAGATGTTCTTGAGGAAGCGGCAATTCTCCATGGCGTGATTGGATTTGGGATGAAGCTGGCAGGGACCCTTCAGGGCCTTGTTGTAGTCATCCTAGTAATCACGGTGACCACTTGGCTTCTTAACCACGTTGACTTCATGATTGTCCTCGTGGGGACACTTGCCTCTGTAGTCGTCACGGCGGTCGCGCTGCCGATCACAGTTGTCTCGGTGGTCACGGTTGTCGTTGCGCTGATCACGACGATCACAGTTGTCGTTCTGACCATGGTTATTGCGGTTGTCATCGTGGCGCGGTGGGTGTTCGGGCGTGACGGCCCTCCCACGTCTTCCTTGATTATCTTTTCAGCGTCATCTGTGTCCATGTAGTTTTTGGCGGTGGCGAGCAACTCAGAGAATGTGGTCGGCCGTTTCCGGAGTAGATTGCTTCTGAGGGCGTCGTGGTGACGGAGGCCCCTGATGAAGGCCGAGACTGCCTCATCATGATAGATTTTGGGGATCTTGAGGCGCATATCCGAGAAGCGTCGGATGTAGTCGCGCAGCGGCTCATCCTTGCAGTCACGTATGCACTCAAGGTCATACTTATTGCCCGGCTGGTCACACATGGTGATGAAGTTGTCGATGAAGGCCTACTTGAGTTGTGCCCAGCTATCGAACTGGTTCTCCGGCAGGCTCAAGAGCCATTGATGACCTGCTTGATCAAGAACAACTGTAAGATAATTAGCCATTACATGTTCATCGCCCGAAGCTGATCGGACGATGATCTCATAATGAGTGATCCAGTTCTCGGGGTTCTCCTTGCCGTCGTACTTCCTGAGCTTTTCAAGCTTGAAGTTCTTCGGCCATACGACTTGTCGGAGATGAGGAGTGAACTATTTTAGGCTAGGAGGACCATGCTCAGTGTCGTATTCGATGCGATGGACGTTCTCATAAGCTTGACGGTCATTAGCGTGGCTAAGGATGCGACTATGGGCATCACGCGAAGGGAGTTGCTGGCGGAGATCGCGGTTGGGGTCTTGATTCACTTCCTAATCTTGATTACTGTGGTGATTGCGGTTGTCATCTCGACGACCATGACCACCTCTGTGAGCAGCGTCACCGTCGCCATCGTTATTACCACCACCGCCACCGCCAGCTCCACCATCACCGCCACCACCACCGCCTCGAGGGTTGACTGGGGGTGGACCATGTTGGCGACTTGGGTGTTTTGAAGCGCGATGACTCCGGCTAGATGCAATTGACGTGCTTGAGGTAATCTAAACTCGTTTAGCTAGCTCGACAGTTTGGCCCATAGCAGCGATCAGATGTGCACGAATGTCATCGCGGACCTGCTAGATTTCTGGTTGGTCAGGTAAGTGGTCCAAGTTGGCCATGGCGACAGCCATGTTGGCACTTGGAGTCCTGAAAACTAGCCGCTCGCCAACCCTGTCAGAGGCGTTGGCTAGATCTCTTGGTCAGGGTCCCCTTCGACGCTCTTCTTCTTCTGCCTCTAGGCGACGGCGTTCGGCGCGATCGGCGTTACACTGTTCACGAAGCTGCCGTTGCTCGTCAGTTTCTCCCACGACTGCAGGCTCGTCATTACTGATGTTGAGCACCATGTTACCACATCTTGGTGGGAACCTTGGGATCGGAGGAAAACCTGGAGGATATGGTAATGGATCCATATCATATTCGTCATCGAGGTGTTCAACCTCGGTATGGACAGAGCGTGTAGATCCGGTGCTGGAGTCACCATCCTCGAGAAGCGTATGAACATAGCCTTCATGATGTTCTTGGACTCTGACCATGTTGACAGCATTGCCTGGTGAAGGTCGAGGTATATCCAGGAAGTACAAATCTAAAACATGGTCTCGCTCTGTGGGACCCATGAACAGATGAGGTGTACGATACGCGTACTCAGAAGCAACATTTTTCAGGCCATATGGGAGGGCCTGGCAATCCTCCATCAGGGCTTGGTACTCAGAGAGCCTGAGGCCGGGTGTAGGAACCGGGCGAAGGCGTACTATACGTCCTTTAGGAGTAGCGGTGACCACTAGATCTGTATCAAGCCGTGTTGGACGGTGAGCCTGAACTGGTCGGGTAGATCTGTTGTGGTGAAGAAGTACCTGCTCGGTAGATTGATTTTGAATTGAATCTACTAAAGTCAGGGTTTGCCAGAGCTTATGGCTGACCTGGTCGATAGCTTCGATTAGGTTGGTGTTGTCGATCATCCTTCCTTTGTAGCGGGGAAGTGGTCGACAAGTTGTCGGCGTGGTCGGAGCCGTTGCTGGGGTGGTCGGAGCTGTAGCCAGCGTGGTCGGAGTCATAGCTGATGAAGACATGGTTGACGCAGATTGGATCTGCGCCTCCTCTATGGCAGTGGCGGTGAAGCTGTTGACGCCGGTGGTCCAGGTGATCTGGCCGATGGTGAACAAGAGACCGTCCGCCACAGCCGTGGAGTCGGGGATGATGACCATCTTGCTCGCCTAGGAAGCTGTACGCACACCCCCTACCTGGCGCGCCACTACCGATGAGATATGGTCGGCAGTCTACCGAGGGGTATGCCCAAGGTAGTAGATTGTCGGCAGACAGGTGCGCAAGCTATGAACTAGATGGCGACGCAAGACAGACATGAGGATTTATCCAGGTTTGGCCGCCGTGAGGGCATAATACATACGTCCTGCGTCAGATTGTATTGCTCTATATGAAGAGATATAATGAGATGTGTTTTGAGGGGGTCCCCTGCCCGCCTTATATAGTCTAGGGGGCAAGGTTACAAATCTGGAAACTAATCCTAGTCGGTTACAATTGCCATAGCTGGCCGGATAAGGATTCCTATTCTAACCGACCAGGATCTTGCTTGATCTCCAAGTTTGCTTTCCTTCCTTACGCGGGGCGCCGAGCAAATTGACTAGGCCACGCGTCATCCTTGTCATGGGCTGGGCCCACTAATCTGAGCCAGCCCAAGTCTAGCCATAGGGGTATAGGGGTTAATACCCCCACAGGTTGGATCCATAGAAAGGGAGATGATTAGACGATCAATCGAGACATCAGATCATTCGCCACAACACACACCGCCTTCTCTACTCTCTTGCTCAGAGCAGAGCAATCCTTGGGGGAGCTCTGGCAGTTCCTCCACCGTCTCCTTCCTCTCCGGTGAGGGGAGACACCTCCGGCGGCGTGGCAACCACCACCTTAGGACTAGCATCAAGCCAGCCCCTTACCAAACCTTCTTCCTCTACTCAGCGATTGTAGCCCCCTAGATTCTAGGTGTTCTTGAGTACGAGGATCATTAGCTGCTAGATGTAGGGACTGACTTGGCCCAAACTAGGATAAACCCCTGCGTCTCCTATGTGTTTCTTGTGTTCTTGAGTTCACTAGAGCCACCGTATCCATCGTGCGATGACACCATCCGAACAATATGCTTGTCACGGTTTCGACCCCGCGAAAACAACATATACAAGGTAAGTGTGTATCACAATGTTCATCCATACCCAAAACTCCAGATAAGCTTTTTAGAGGTAGGATGATCAAAAGAAGGCAAAATTCTCAAAAATGCCTTGTGAGGAACCACTTACAAATTCTGAGTAACCCGAGAGAATCATTCAAGGAACAAAAGCTATCGTTGTTTTCAAATCATACAAAACCCAAGTTTCTAAGCATGATTGCAGTGAGAAGATTTGCATCCAGGTTGTTCCATTTTTTAATTATTCATGATACTTTGGTAGACACATGGAAGTTCACAAGTTGTGGTGAAGCTTGGAATAACCTGTATGCAAATGTTTTCAAATCAAGGAGATGAACCCGCTTAGTCCTCAGAACTTTACTCAAGGACGAGCAAAGGACTAAGTGTGGGGGAGCTTGTTGGCAGTTCTTAACGTATATTTATATCACCAACATTTGAACATAATAAAGGAAATATGACTACCAATCAAAACTTAGGAATATGGCTTTATGACTAACATTTCCACAAGTTTTGGTATGTATATGTTTTGCAGGCATACACGGAAAACAACAAAATACGCTTTTCAAGTGACATTTAAGAAAAACAAATACAAAATCCCACTCAAACTCAGAACTGGACCAAGACACCAGCAGGGGAGGCCTCCAGGCCTAGCCAGCAACCCACCAGAGCAAGGCGATAGCGAGTGGGCTGCCCCAAGGTGCGGCCGCACCCTGGGTGTGCCCACACCGCCCCCAGAGCCGCCTGAACCCACCTTGCTCTGGCGGTGCATTCAATGCTGGGGGAGGCGGTTGCATGTGGTGCCTTCCAAAAATACATGAGCAACCAACCTCTCTCAAGCTATAAAAGGAGCCTCCCTCCTCACATTCAAGGATCATCATACACACTTTGGAGAAGAAGAGGGGCTACACACATTTCCTTTAGCTTCTAGCTAGACTAGAGTAGGAAGTGAGAGAGGGAAAGAGTTAGAGAAAAGAGCAAAGTAGCGGTAGCCTCTACCTTGAGTACTCGGCGAGCCTTGTATCTCGGGTGGACGGAGTGCCGGACTTGTCGGCTCCCTCTACGCTTGTACCTCTACGATCATCTTAATAATTGGAGTAAGAAGTTCGTGTTCATCTTTCGGTTATGATTCCATAAGTCAAGTTATCATTTGTTACTACTTGCTTGCGGGTTCGTCGTCCGTCCTTGTGACGGGTGCTCTAGTAGAGGACTCCTGATAAACACGGAAGTTCCTAGCCAACGCTAGAGTAGTAATGGTTAGCGTAGACATGGTGTCTGAGCTATACGTTACCTTCGTTTGCCTCGTATCCCACAGTTGAGGGGTAGGCGGCAGGTGGTGACAGCCCTGTCCGTCCCTCGTAATCCCCCACATTCGGGTATGACGTTGAGCTACACGCCAAAGGTACTTGGCAGACCAAGTATAAGCCAGTGCCCGAAGTGAGTCTATAGTAGCAAAGTTATTCACTTAAGGTGTCTACCCATATATGAACCTCACTACCCAAGTTATCCTTCAATCTTTTCTCTAGGTAAGCTAGCTAAGAGACTGCTTACAAAACCATTCCTTTAGGAAAATTATTGGCAGTTCTTAACGCACATTTATACCGCCAACATTTCAACAAAATAAAGGAAATATGACTACCAAAACTTAGGAATAGGCCTTTGTGACTAACATTTCCACAAGTTTTGGTATGTATATGTTTTGCAAGCACAAACACGGAAAACAACAAAATACGCTTTCCAAGTGACATATTTAAGCAAAACAAATACAAAAGCCCACTTAACTTTGCAATTGGATCGAGACACTGACGTGGGAGCCCTCTAGGCCCAGCCAGCAGCCCACCAGAGCAAGGTGGTGGCCACTAGGCTGGCCCAGGGTGCGGGCGCACTGCCCCTAGTGCCGCCCGGGCCCACCTTGCTCTGGCGGTTCATTCAATGCGCTAAGAGGTCGGTTGCATGGGTACTTACCAAAAATACTTCACCAAACTGACCTCCTCAAGCTATATAAGAAGGGCTACACCTCACATCAAAGGATAATCATACACATTTGAGAAGAAAAAGAAGGGCTACACACATTCCATTAGCTTCTAGCTAGACTATAGTAGGGAGTGAGAGAGGGAAAGAGCCAGAGGAATAGCGGAGTAGCGGTAGCTCTACCTTGAGTGCTCGGCAAGCCTTGTATCTTGGGAGGATGAAGTGCCAGACTTGTTGGCTCCCTCTAAGCTTCTACCTCTATGATCGTCTTACTAATTGGAGTAAGAAGTTTGTGTTCATCTTTCGGTTTGATTCACTAAGTTAAGTTATCGTTGTTACTACTTACTTGCGGGATTGTCATCCGTCCTTGTGACAGGTGCTCTAGTAGAGGACTTCTGATAAAGGTAGAAGTTCTTGGCCAACACTAGAGTAGTGGCGGTTAGCGTAGACGTGATGTCTAAGCTACATGTTACCTTCGTTTGCCTTGTCTCCCACGGTTGAGGGCTAGGCGACAGGTGGTGACAACCCTATCTGCCCTTGTAATCCTTCACATCAGGATACAGCGTAGAGCTACAGGCTAGTATTGCTTGGCAGACTAGGTGTACGGCGATGCCCGAAGTGAGTTTGTAGTAGCAAAGTTATCTTCGGTTAAGGTTTCTGCCCTTAGACGAACCTCACTACCCAAGTTACCCTTCATCCTTTTCTCTAGGTAAACTAGCCAAGAGACTACTTGCAATACCATTCCTTTGGGAAAATACGATACCCTGAATACTTCTGGGTGAAGTGCTACAATGGTACTTCCATACGCTTGCGGACTTTTCTGCTTATGCTAAGAAGCACCAAGACTCACCCCTTGAGCAAGTGTAAGTGGATAGTGATTCGTTCGCTACTGACCCTGCCACTTTAGAGTGAGGGAGGTATTCAGGAAGGTCACTAGTCTGACTCTAAAACCTCTGACACTCATTGTCACATAAATCTTCCAATACCCGGACGAGCTCGAATTATCTTATTTCAGTGGATGTGTGCTCCTTCGGGGGAAACCGGAAAACTGGTTGGCCCAAGCTGTAACCAAAGTATGAGCTCCTGAAATTTGGAAAAAGAGTTTTATGGCGTGCCCCTGCTGGTCTTGCTTTGTCCTGCTACTTCCTTTCAGTGAAGTAGACGTCACTTGTTCTACCAGTTATCAGCTCGAAGAGTAACACACGCTACTGCTGACAGCTGCTCATGCGTTCATTATTCACCCATAGTAATGCCCGCACTGCGATACTAATTTGCTTTAGGGCTCAGGACAACGTCCTTCTTTCTTCACTAATGAAGCTCGCGATAATTTGTACCATGTTGCTTGATGGGTCTCGAAGGAAAACGTGACATCCTTAGCGCTCAATAACAAAAGACCTTCAGTGGGTCATCCCAAAAACCAACTATCTTAGTGACGCACGGGCGATGGAGGTGCACCTACCCCATCCTCATTATTGTTTTACGACTAGGACTTAATGATGCAAAACCACTACTTACACGTCGGAATACGTCGAGAATCAACTTCTCAAGTACAGCGGTACCTCTACTCTAAATACGGCATCCATGATGTCCTAGAAGCCATGCTTATGATTATCGAGAACACCCGAACGGGACGTTGACAACGTCCCGAGGGCTACGCCCAAGAAACTACGTTTCCCGATATGGGGTGTACCACCCGAGTCAGCCACATACAGCTGCCAGGGAATGACGTTCCTTGATGTACAATGTACCACTGCCACACTCGATACTTGAAGAAGATTTTCGCCACCCGAGAAATGCTCTTGGTACTCGAACGGCGACATACTGGCTCCTCGATACTCGGGAATATCTAATTGCGCTGTTCAAATACCTCGGCTACTACCCGAGGATGCTCACTATATACTTACAGTATGCAGAACTTACAGGGGAAATTGTGACGTCCCGAGGGCTTGAAGCCACGTGCTAGCTTATCACTAAGTCCTACGGGGGCTACTGTCAGAGATATGGGCTAGGGGTACCTGCACCGCCCGTATATCTGATCACCACTGAGCTACCGGCCCAGCAGCTGTCAAGGGAAGGCCCCCAAGGGCTGATGCGGTCGACCAACGTGGAGATCAAGGCAAACCGAGACAAGCATATCTGGATGATAGCTAGAATCAATCTGTTGTAACAAACTAGGAACACGATCTATTAGCTCGATCGCTCTATCTGTAACCCTACCTCCCTTGCCTATATAAAGGAGGTTAGAGACCTTGGGGTTGGGATCCGACTTTCATCATTTCAATCAACCCGTAGCTAGGAGCAATAGCCCTTATAATTGAGCATATGAATACAAGAGCAGCCGCACCACTGGAGTAAGGTTTAGTGTGCACCACGCCCCGAACCAGTATAAATCCCTGTCTCTCGTGTGCTACCATCTGATTCCATCTATGCGATCACATTGCTTGCATTGCCGGAGCAAAACAATCCGACAGTAGGGTCGGTCAAAACTGCATTTGTTAGCATATACTTAACTCTTATAGCCGCCACCAACTCACAAAAATCAAGAGGAAAACCTTCCCCTTTGTGTTTTTTTTTGGCAGCACGTCACTTGTTACTGTGCTGCACTATGAGTCTCGACTCTCGAGGAGGAAGAAGGACGTAAGGAGGTTTTAGCCGGTCTTACGAACCTCTCGGCCCCTAGAAATGGTGGTAATTTCCAGCGGACCACACCCCTAAAAATGATGATTTCCAGTGGCAGTCTCTCCTTGAAAAAGGTAGTGCTCTTACAAATCGTTCTTGTAGCACCGGCTCTATATACATGCACCAAAAATCCTGCATGGCATTGGATAAGATTACCTACGAGACTTACATATAGCATGTCCTTGACCTAACAATTGACCTAACAAACCAAACCAAACAACAACACGATGAAAGTCTGACAGCTTCTTGCAATTAATATCTTGGGCTGGAGACATGCATGCATACACCTCGAGATCAGTAGGTACAGTTGGCGTACCGAGTCCCATTGATGAAGTTCACCGGGAAGCAGGACACCCTGATGTGGTACGGCCGTGTGCATGCCAGCCCGACCTTGAACAACACCTTGGCTATCACCACCACAGTGCAGTTTGGCCATTTCCCCGTGCCGCCGCCCTGCGCCGACGCCGTCGTGCTATCCAGCTGATAGTACTCGGCCCACCCGGCGACCTTGGTCACGTTGTACGGTGGCTGCTGGTACCCGCTCATGCTCACCTCGGCTGAATACCACTCAGACGGGGTTATCCATATCTCGGTGTTGAGGGTGGTGTAGTGCACCTCCATGCGCCGGCTGGTGTTGTTCGCAGAAAGAGTGAAGTTGTAGAATTTTTGCTGTTTGTACAGCCCAGGATTGAGGCTTGCATCTTCGATGGAGAAGAAGACTTGTGCCGGAGTGAGGCGGACGATGATGACTGCGGTGATGGCGACCACGACCAGGGTTCCTATCATGGCCGCAACTACAAGGTGCTTGCTGCTCCATCCTTTGAGAGGAGGGATACACATCGCCATGGCAAGTATGAGTCTATCTAGCTAGCCAGTCAGACATTTGGAGTATATAAAGGATCATAGGGACGCATGCCCGGAAATGAGGCTCTTAGTCGTCGTTTCTGGGTTGCATAATTTCGAATGCCAACTTTAATTGAGTTTTAGATCTTCGAGAAGTGCCCCATACATTCTAAATGTCACTGCATGTTATTGTAATCCAAAACATAAACATCGTCTAAGTCTTATTTGAATATGGCCAGGTCGGAGGAATATGTGTGGCGCCATATGGCCGGATTCCTCCAAGAGGAAGGGGATGGAGAAATATTGCTCCAAGGGGAAGTTGCGAGAGAATCCAACCCCGTACAAGTCCAATAGCCATATACGGATCTAAAAATATGACTCATCAATCAGCTGCCAGCAGACGCAGCCATGTGACTCCATCGAACCTTATTCAAAGTCCTTCTACAATGACATAAAATAAGTATGGACCGCTTCACATGCATGTTCCTTTTTTAGGGGACTCATCGATCAGCTGCCAGCAGACGCAGCCATGTGACTCCATCGAACCTTATTCAAAGTCCTTCTACAATGACATAAAATAAGTATGGACCGCTTCACATGCATGTTCCTTTTTTAGGGGACTCATCGATCAGCTGCCAGCAGACGCAGCCATGTGACTACATCGAACCTTATTCAAAGTCCTTCTACAATGACATAAATAGGTATGGACCGCTTCACATGCATGTTCCTTTTTTAGAGGACTCATCGATCAGCTGCCAGCAGACGCAGCCATGTGACTACATCGAATCTTAATTATTCAAAGTCCTTCTATACAATGACATAAAATAAGTATGGACCGCTTCACATGCATGTTCCTTTTTTAGGGAACATTTCTTGAGAGAACGTGTATGGACCGCAGCACGTGTTCCTTTTTTAGGGAATATTTCTTTCCTTTTCTGAAAGAGCATAGGCGTGCATGTTGGTTTAGGGATAGCATCTGACGGTTTTTAAAGTGAAAGCATCATGAGTTCATGACCTGCACGGGTTATTTTTTCTTAAAAAAAACACAGACATAGACAATCACTAGTATACATGCACGTACACTCATTCTGATGAATATACATACAACTCTACCCTATGAGTACAACCAAAACTCTAGGCAGAAGATCTTGAGATTGACCAAATCGTCATAGGCATCCAGTGAATGATAAATCTAAGGTATTTAAAGACCGGAAAGTGAAAGCATAATAAGACGGTGTTGCGGAAATACTCATAAGAGTACGGTGCATGTACGTATCCTTGTATGTCAGCATCTGTACTATATTTTGCCAAAAGAACAACTGACGAAACACACTTCCGGTTCCTGTGGTTGGGAGAAGGCTGAATTATCACTTTATAAAGAAGAGTGTGTCCTAATTCTACCTGGACGGTGTGGGGCAGGGATTGGGATTTCGTTTTTGGAAAATTTTCAGTCCCCATCGAAAACACCGAACTTCGCGAAATTTTGGGCGAAATTTGGCGTAAAAAGTGCATATTTTGCTTGACATACCAAGATTCCAGGCAAATAGTAATTTCGATCACCACCAAAAGACCGAAGTTTCATGAAATTCGGGAAATTTTGGCCAAAATTTTGAACACTGGTGTGGGGTGGGGTGGGGTGTGGTGGAGTGGGGGTTGGGAGGGGGAGTAAGAACTTGTTTACATACATAGGGAGAATGTTAGCTGTCAAAACTTTGCCATGGCTGATCCTAACAGGAGGTTAATAGGTTGCTTAATTGTTAGCCAAGCTAGCCAAACCCAGCTAATTGGCCCTAATAGCAGCCATCATAGCAAGAAATATAAAAAACACCCCTAACAGTTCCATCTAATCCGTTTCCTGCACGCATGCAAAATCAAGCTGGAACAGTCGAAACCAAGTGCAAACAAAGTTTGCCTATAGCTATTAGCCTATGTACTATCCAAACAGCATAGTGCTAATTTTAGTCATCTACTCCTTCCTCGTTTTGACTTTTTAGATACATAGTTTTTATTATGCTTCTAGATATGGTAGAAACTATATATATCAAGAAAGAACAAAACGTGGTCGCTGAAATTTGGTTTATGCTGATGCTTATGCTGATTTGTTATGAGAGAAAAATACTGTTCTTTCGCTGAAAAGTAGTGTTGACGTCGTCTAACCAAAGAGAATGGGCATTTGGACAGTAATTTATGGGTATATATGGCGTAAAAAAGCACTTAGAAAAGGTATAATAAAAGGCACTACTTATGAACTCCGGCCGGTCCCTACCTAGACAAGTCCAACCACCCTACCTACGTGAACGGACAGGGAAAAAATGGCAGCATGCCGCGATGGCGAGAACACTACATTCCCGTTCCTAGCCACGGTGCGCTCACTGGTGGCCATTGTGGTCTCCGTGCTCGCCGTTGCAGTGGTGGTGATGGTGATCGTCTTCGTCCACCGCCCTGTGGAGATGGACTTCCAGAGCTACGGCTATGTCCAGACACAAGAATGGTGGTGGAATTATAACAACACCACGTGTGTGTACGAGCCAGCGGAAGAGGTGCAGATGTTGATCCTCCTCGACGCCCTCAACCCCAGCGGCCGCGGCCAGATCCAGGTCAACATTAACACTGTCCGCGTCCTGGACGGCCTCAATGCGTCCTTCACGGAGATGGTGGAGTTCTGCTGGTACAAGCCGAAGACGAATGTCAGCTTCGACCTGCAGCCGCACAGCTCGCACAGATTCAGGAGGTGGGTCACGCTCGACGGGTCAGCAGAACCAGCGCTGTACTACCTCTACGACAGGCACCGCCAAGACGGGAGCCTCGGCTTCCCCGTGATGGTGGTGGTGGAGACCACCTACAAGCCAGCGCACTCGGAGAAGAGCATCAACAAGACCTATTATTGCTGGCCGGTTACCTTCCTCCGCAGCTATGTGAGCACCCCGGATGGCGGCGAGGTTGCTTGCAAGACGACCGAAGATATGGAGTACCCGGTCTCATGGAAGGACCCTCCGCCGGTGCCATCTCCTCCGCCAGCAGTAGCAGGTAATGGAAAATCACCTGCTGGTACTTGATCAGAGACCGCATGCATCAACAACTTCATGTCCGCACAGTAGTGTGCCTCCATCGGGATGAACTGTAGTATCTTTTACTTCGCACTTATGTTTAATTTGTGGAAGTTGTGTGTTTGAGTGAGTGCGCTTTGCTTGCTTTAGCTTTCAACATTCAACCACTTGTTAAGGCTGAAAGACCGGAAACGGTGACCAGAGGGGGTGAATGGGAGTCTCAAATTTCTTTCGAAATATTCAACCGCCAGTTCCAAAGTTCACCGCCAAACACGCAAACCAATCACTGAGATGTGCATGACCCAACCAGTGGGTGGATTTTTCTAGGAACATAGCGGGACAACACAAACAAGCAAGAAGCGCTTCTCGAAACCAAAGGACGGAAAATGAGACACCCAACTCCTATTGAGAAAAAGTGAGTTCCCGAATTTGAAATACCCAAGCCTGACAAGAGTACCTAGATAAGTTCCTTGGAACAGTAGAAACCCAACGTAAAAGACGGAACGTGAATCGTAGGTCAAATGACGAAAGACAGGCTGCTGAACTAAGCACAGTCGGTCCATGCTGGACATGTCCGGTATGCTAAACAGCACAGAGTGACCTTAGGAGAAAAATTGAAAACCCTCTCAAATGGTGTCAAAAAATTAAAAAATTTTAACCACGGCCTCTAAACACATTCAGGTAGGTCTCCACAAAATTTCAGCTCCAAACTTGAAAGTTTGACCTAGCGGACACGTCCGACATTCACACCGGATGTGTTTGGCATGTACGAGCAGTTCTCGGGAAAAAAAACGATTCGAAACCTGTTTGCCATCAAAACCAATTAAATTCAATTGGTCTATTTGTTGAGCTTTAGAAAATCTCAATCGTCCTTTATCAATAGCCGATTGGATCACTCGACGGAATATATTGCAATTAGAAGTATTATGATCAGATAAGTTATGCCACTTGCAATATGTAAGCTCTTCTAAATTTTTAACAGATGGCAAAACATTGTGATCAATGATTCTAATAAAATTATTCTTGAGCAAAATATCAAAGATATGATCACAAAAAGTAAAGTCAAAGGTGTACTTTGATTTCTTGAGCCGATTCTTTTGTGGAATCGGCTTTAAAGCATGGCAAACGAAGGGATCAGATTTAATATCAATCCATTCGGCCACACCTTTGCAATTGCTTTTGAGAAGCCTTAGTTTTGATAAACTACCACTATCAGTCTTGCCATATAGCATAATGTGTTGGCCGATAGATTCTGAATTTATTTTATCATCCACAAGTAAAATACCTTCCTCAATGGGTCTTTTAAAACAACTAGCAAGAATATCAATAACAGATGTAGCAATTGTAATAATATGACCAGATTGGGAATTTGGTAAAGGACTTGTACCTTGTGCCTTGTTGATCAGACAAGACAAGTGCATATCCTTGATTTGAATGACGTTGCTCTTCATCTACAGAAACTAATCAACAAGAGGGGTCAAATTACCCGTTGTGTTAGGCCGAGATAGAGACCAGATTTAATTTGTTGATGAGGCAGAATACTTTTTTAGTTTATTACGCTTATGATCAAATAAATTAATCACCCCAAAATAGACATGATCGTTGTGTATCTCACTGCTGCCAGGAAAGAAACAGACGCTTGGAATAAATCATTCATTATAGCAATTAATAAATGGAAAGAATTTGGCATTAGTTCATGAGGAATTCTGTATGAATAGGGATAAAGGAAGGAAAGAATATAGGACGGCCACCTCTGAAAATCATTAATCAGCGGAGACAGACGTCTTTAGATGCCCATCTCCGAGAATCAATTTTCGGAGACGAACGTCCTAGGACTTCCGCCTCCGTAAATGATTTTTGGAGATAGGTATTTTCTTGGAGCCTCCCTGACCATTTACGGAGGCAGTCGCTAGGTAATGCCCATCTCCAAAATGATTTGATCCTGACTCCTAGAGTCATTTTTCTAGTAGTGTTCATTAATGATTAACAGAGGTGGGCATTTTAAGGTGGCTGGCTCTCTTAATACCATTAACGAAGGTAGGCTTCTTTGGCGCCCACCTCAGTTAATTGATTATCTGAGACGGCCATGGCTCCTGCCTCTGGAAATGGCCAATTTATAGTGATCATTTGCCAGAGGCGGATGTCATGCCCACCTCTGGAAATCCAAAATGCCCGCATCTGAAAACCATTTTAGTAGTTAGTGAACATTTTATTTTTAGAAAATATATTTTTCAGGTGGTTTGTATTATTAAGACATCTCTAGAAATTAATTAACAGAGGCAACTTTGTTACACAAACCACCATTATAAACGTTTGCACTGGTGGTTGACTTAAGTATTTCGCCTATGTAAATTTCTTTTCATAAGCGGCATTGTTATGTCAATAACGGCCGGTGTAAATAGATTTACACTAGCGGTTCTCCAGTATATGCCAGTAGAACGTCATCATTTTCATTGATCTTTCATGGTGGCAGTTTGCAAAACCGCCTGTAAAGATACAAAAACTACCGCCAGCAGAACACATTTCTATACTAGTGATGGTCAGAAGTTTAGAAGGTTTGCAGAAATCGTAAAGCGACTTGCAATTATAATTATCTCAATTAGGACATAGAAATAATAAATTATTATAAAAATGTGTATTAGTTCAAGACTTGAAGTTACGTCACAAAGATAGGGAGAAGTTAATAAGGTCAAATTAACATCCGAGAAAGCAGGACAAAGTATGGAGGCCCTTTAAGTTCATTCCAAGATCGATTGTCCTCTATCTATGCAACACAGTATTGGCAGCTCCTCAGAGCAAAAAATGACCACCTAGTTTAGGCGACGCCCATCTATGCATTCTAAAGTTAAGCACTAGAGAGTTCACGCTGTATATATATAAATAAATAAATACGAGTATTATAGCGCCGGCGTCGTTCCTCCAACGAGAAGAAGCACAGATAGCAACAACAACAGTGGCGGCGTCCGGGCTCAGCAGGAGCACAACCACGGTGGCGCTCCTTGTCCTTCTGATGCTGCTGTCGTCCGCCGCGTCAGAGGCGCAACGCCATCAGAAATGGCAACCCCCGGTAATCTATCCATGGATGCCCCTGGTAATCTACCCGTCGCCGGTACGGCCTCCTCCACGCTCTGGGCACCACGGCCGGGTCGTGGACTTGCCCTCCACCATGGACAAGCAGACGCAGGCCCCGGCGGCAGTGCAGCAAGACGACCAACCTGCCGGCTCCGGCTGGTCGTCGCTGCAGCCTTGGAATTGATCAATTGAAGCCGCCGTAGCTATAATAAGATCAGTTGAAAGCTAAGAAGCACCATATTGTTGTACGGTTTTATACTTTTATGTATGATGATGCATGATGAATAAATTTAAGTAACATTGCATAATTTCCAATGTATGCGAGTGGGCCGAGCTAAAGCCATAATTATCTGCGAACACAATTACGTGAGCCCAGCTGTATTTCTGTGTGGGTTCTGGAGTACCGCATTATCTTGTGCTTGCTTCTCATTGAGCGGGAGGTCAAGGTAATGAATATTCAGGTTACCGAACAAACGATATGATGAATCGTGTGAACAACTGATTTGAACCAATAACAACGAACCATCTTCAAAATATCTTTTGTTCTTGGTGAATGTACCAATATGCTCGCCGCCGCCTGACTCGCCCCTACGGAAGCGGCCGCAACCGCAACTCTCACTACCACCACCCGCCGCCGCAGTTTCTAGGGCCCCTCTTCTTCTTTCTCTCTGATGCGTCTACCGGGGACAAGAAGAGGAGGGGACCCATCCTTTTTTCCGTAGTTTTTCTATCTAGTTTCTAGGGCTGCCGCAGTTTTCCATAGTTTTCCAATAAATTTTTTAGCGAAATTAGATGATTTTTGGTCGGGATCGGGTTTGCCTACGATGATTTCGGTTATTGCCACGACAAGATCGTCATTGCAGGCGTCGATTTCATCGGCAGGCGGCCAATTTGTGACCTTTATCTGCAAGGGCATGGGTGCTTCTAGGAGCCCACTATGAGGATAGCGGCTCAGGGTCATCGATCTCATCATCGATCGTCGTGGAGAGGATTTCAAGGTCTCGAGGTAATGAATCTGCAGCTTATGTCGTATCTGACGATGCAACCCAATATTCTTTTAGCGATTTAGATGTGTTTTGGATTGGTTTAGAAGTGTTGGATCTTGCGACATGTTCAATGTTTTGGGGTTGGTCATTGGATTCGGCATAAGGACTGCATTTTGGCTCCGACGTTCGAGGGAAGCCATTAGGGAAGAAGACATGGAAGAATCTGGATAGAATATTATTATATTTTTTATTTCAGATTTTTCATGTGTAATTTAGGGATCTACTGTGTCAAGATTTAATATAAGTCCCCCTTCCCTTCGAAAAAGAAGTACCAATATGCTCCACTAGTCCAAAGGTGCATCTGAATCTGGAATCACCTGCATCCACCGTGGATTTGCTCCACCTCGGGTCTATATGATTTGTGAAAATGTTTGGTACAGCTCCACCTCCATCTCTATCTCACTTCCATCTAGGTCTCATGCCTTAGGGTACAACATGAAAAAATGCAAAAAAAAAAACAACAGCTTCGCAAGAGGTGAGGCGGGCGCGCGGCCTCGCGGGCGGGCACGATCACACCAGGCGGACACGCCTCACGCCGGGGGCAGGGCTCGGCCATGGCGCGAGCGGAGCTCGCGGCAATGGTGACTAGGCGTACCGTAACAGTCGTGGACGGAGCTAGCGGGAGGGGTGCGACAACTGGGGCGGCGCTCGTGGCTATGCCGCTCGTGACGACCAGGCATGGGGACGCGGGCACTCGCGGTGGCGAGGAAGATGCGAAACAAAACGAATTGAACCATTATTTCTGTGTAACCAGTGGCAGTGGTGGGTAATTTCCTCCAACTCCACCAAACTTGGATTTGGTGGAGGACCCCTGTGCTGCTCCCCCAATTTGGTGAATCTGGGGGCAGATCCACCATTTTGGTGCAGCAGCTGCTGCATCCAAAACCGTTTGGCCAGAAAAATGGGATCCAGATCTGGTTTTGATGAATCTAGAGCTAGTGGAGCTTTACCAAACAGGCCCATAACATAATTTTTGCAGTCACTATATCTTTGTTTTTAATCAATTGAGAAAGCTTGAGTGGCAGAATTCTTAGAGTGACTTGTAAGTACAATTGGCTCAATTAGAACATAGATATTGATGAGTTAGAGCTCCAGCCAAAGCCCTCAAATTAGGGCCCCTACTTTTCATTTGAGAGGCTACTATTACTTTTGAGGGTATGTTTTTTTTGTTGCATCTACTCCAAGAGAGCCCTCAAATTAGGATCCTCAAACCCATTCTAGTAGGCACTAGCACAATGGACCCACTCATCACTTGACCATATCTGTTGCCGTTCTAATCGATTGAGCTATGCAGGAGCGAGGGCGAGGAGTGCCAGAGATGGCAAGGGCGGGGTCGAGCGCCCTCCTGGGAGGGGAGGAACCGCATGGAATGGGCCTCATTGGGGGACGAGATGGGTGCCGCGGAGAGGAGCTGCACCAGGCTGAGGGCTTCATCGGTGGAGCCACATCGGATTGGGAATTATAATTGGTGATGGCATCGGGGAGAGTGAGGATGAAAAAAAAAATATGTGTGACAATTGTAAAGTTTGGTATAATGTGATGTCTCCTTAGGCTCACGGCTTCGTGAAATAAAGTTAGGAACGGCCCCTAGAGTGGCATTACAATCTCGGCTAACAAGTAGATGGAACAACAAGATAACAAACTTCCTATACAAGAAATCTAAACACTGCAACAACCCATCTACACTGTCGCAACGACATGCACATATCCATATGTCTTAACCTCATAAATATAAATTTCCTTATATAACATCATCATCAGCTAGCCGGCAAATATCAAAAGACGACAACGTTACTGCTGCTATATTACCCTGAACTAAAACCACCTCTTCTTACTGCTATATTACCCTAACTTAAAGTAGTACAAAGAATCATGAGTTACCTAAACCTTTTTATTAATATACTACAATATGTTCAAAATGAATTATAACGATATTATTATTATTATTATTATTATTTTGTTCCTATTGTAACACACATTAATTTTCATCTTTTGATCTAAATAATTTCGGTGCAGGGAACTTTACGCCACTACTACATACAGCTTATCACCGGCTCTAGAACCCCCTTTACCAACGGTTTTGGCCCCCATTGGTAAAAGTCGGCGGTGTTCAGCGAGCCTCATCTCTACCGGTTGCGCGCCGGCGGTGACGATATTTACCACCGTGGGTCCGACGTACCATCCAGCGGCGATGATCTCATGACCACCGCCGGCCAAGCTCACAAGCCGGTGCTGACATTGTACACACATCAACGCTGGCTTGTCGTGCTAACCGGCGGTAACGATGGAACCATCGACGCCGGACCAGCGTACCATCTAGCGGTGGTGATGGAACCATCAATGCCGGGCCAGCATACCATCCGGCAGTGGTGATGGAACTATCAACGCCGGGCCGGCGTACCATCCGGGGGTGATGATAAAGTCATCGATACCGGTCCGGCGTACCATCCGGCGGTCATACTGGAACCATCGACGCCGGGCTGGCATACCGTCCGTCGGTAATGAGGGAACCATCGTTGCTAGGCTGGCGTACCATCTAGCGGTGACGATGAAGACACCAACATTACTGATAAATTTTTTTTTTGAATCAGCAAACGCTACTGAAGTTGTGGCATAATCTAGCACTGTTCATTGATCGGCAATAGGTATGGCACTAGATAAAAGATTGCAAACTACATGCTACTTACTATGCTTCCTGATGGAAAAATATATCACTGCAAACGGATTGGCTACAAATGAATTGTTGTGAAAATCACACTCAAGAAGCGTTTTTGGTAATAGAGTACAACATATGTTCAAACTTAAATATCATTGTTGCATTATTTTGTTCTCATTGCAACACACAGGCATTGACCCTAGTACATCAACTATTTACCAACTATGTATGTTAACATGTTACCAACTATGTATGTTAACGTGGTAACATAAATGGCATGCAAGTAAATATTAGACCAATCTTCGTACATGTATATTATTGTGTGACTTCATACAGGCATACTTAAGAACAATAGATCATGCGATCCTAACTTAAGTTGGCAAAATAAGTAGCACCCAGCATTAGTGTAGGAGATCATATGGACATATGACAAAGAGGAGTGGGTAATTTGGACATAACATGGTTGAAGACTTGTCTTATCATTAATTCCTATATATACAGTCATGTGTAACCATTCCTTTACCATGTATTTTTTATTACCAATCGATATTAAGGCCCTGTTGGCATGGCTTCACTTCTCCATAAACAACTCTATTAGTGGAGCAAGAGCCATTTTGGTAAACCAATGGGCAAAGCAGCTCCACATGTAGAGCTCTTTAAAACATGGCCTCACAAAATCCAATATTGGGCCCACCAGGGCAAGGTGAAGTTGGATGAAGCCACAATTTTCGGCTCCACCCTCCACATATCATTTGTAGAACATGATTTAAGAGACTTCTTGGGTGAAGCCATTTGGTTTTACTCCGTCTTACACAAAACGGCTTAAAACAGCTTCAGGAGCCGGTGAAGAAGCTGTGTCAAACAGGGCCGCCGTAATACAGTGTTATCTTTGTTCCCGACCATACCATCATTGATTTTATTTGAATTAGAAAGGTGGAAACAAAAACAATTAGGACTCATCATACCATTACCAACCATTTTCAACACTGCACGTAGCCTCGAGAAAAGCAGGTTCTGGGCCTAATTTAGTCATATTCCAAATATAGTATAGACAGAGAAACTTGCTATATCGAAATAACATTGCTAGCTAGAAGTCTATAAAAATGTTTTACTTTTATAACTCCCGCTTGCCACAATTATGATTGAACTTTGACTTGAATTCTTTAGAAAAATATGGCATTGAAAATAAAAAGGATTGTATACTACGGAAGTACCCTTTTTTTTTGGTGAATATACTAATAGCATTTATTTATTTTATAATGCCACTACGTTTTCATGTACATCTATTGTCAGAGCTTGAGAAAGTATGAGTGACAGAAATCTTGAAGTTAAGGGACCTATATTACAGTTGGTTGAATTATAACATATTGATTATATTGAGTTATAAAAGTAGTAGTAAATGAAGAGTTGAAGTTATGTCTTTAAGATAGAAAAATTTAATAAGGACTAACTAACCAAAAAGAAGGCAAAGCACAAAAATGCATTAATCACATTCCGAAATTGGTCTACTATTTGAACATACTTTTGAAAACTTAAGGAAGATATAAGTGCAAGCTAAACATATTCAGCCGTGCAATAGAAGTCTTCTATCTGAGCATATATAAAAATTTGATAAATATAGGAAACTCTAAATGCAAGCCAAACATATGTGAGGGCCATAAAAGCATTCCCCTAATCAGATTGATTTCCATATGCATGCCTTATTTAGAAACTAGGCTTGACTATATATTTATACATGGGGTCCAAGCTTCCATTGTAACACCCAAAATTTGCAAGAGTATAAAATAGTTTAAATTGATTTATTATGCAATTGTTTGTGCATTAAAACATAGGGGAAATAATACTTTTATTAGAATTAAAATGCAATATAAGGCTAGGAATATGTTTATGCATTCATGCTGGTGCATTTGTTTTTACTATGTGGAGTGGTTTTGTCTGAAGTTTAAACCGATTCAAATTTGATTGAAAATGTATTTAGAAAACTGGGAAAAGAAATAGAAAAGAAGAAATTTTCTTTTCCTCCTTCTTCCCTTGTTTTCGGCCCGTTGGTCCAGCTGGCCTAGCGCCGGCCTGCTCCCTTCCCCACTCCTCGCAGGCCTGCTCCGGCTCCATAGGCCCAAGTGGCACCGCAGGAGCGCAGCTCCATAGGCCCAAGTGGCACCGCAGGAGCCCAGCTCCATGCTCACAGGTTCATGCAGGCGCTCTCCTCTTAACTTCGCAAGGCTGCTCGCTCCTTCTTCTGGGCCGGCCCAAAGCCAAGTCGCGAGCCCGCTTCTATCGTCCTTCCTTGGTTATGTTGACGCCAAGGACCCGCATGACAGCGTGTCATCTCCCTTCTCTTGCTCGAGTCCGGCTCGAACCTGACGCCGCCAATCCTGAAATTCATGGGATCTTTCCCATGCAGAGCGCACCTTAGCCCTATATAATTCTGCCCCAAGCCCGCTGCCCTCCTTTTTCACCGAATCGCAGCACCGGATGCCCTAATCCGATCTCTCCATCGTCAAAACCCTAAACTACCGCCGCCGAGGTGCAATCCGCCAAGTTGACGCATTTCCATCACTGTGAGTACCCCAATGAGCTCCGCGTCACGATTTCGAACCCCCCGAGGCCCTCGCATTTCATTTTCTTGGTTTGTTTTGCTCACCAAGCGTTGCCGATGAACACAGGGGCTCCGCCGCCGCCATCCCGAGCCGCATCTCGCCCTCGATCCACCCATGTTCCCGTTTTCTACTCTGGTGAGTCCGCGTCCAGCTCCTCGTTCGTTTGGTACCAGCCGCATGTTGTTTGGTGGCCGGAATAGCTTGATCAAGTTGCGCCGTCGAGGTTTCTCACCGTCGGTAATTGCAGCCGCCGCGGTCTCCCTCTATTCCGGCGGCCACTCTCTCTCCCCTCCTTTTTTCTAATCTTGGCCGTTCATCTCCGATCCAACGACCGAGGATCACCAGTACCCCTTTGGCTGGTGTTTATGCTAAAGAGCCCCTCCTTTTTCATCTAATCGAACCCGCAATCCTAAAGCGTAATCCAAAAATACGCTTTCTTCTTTAGAAAACGTAAATTCTGCCGGTTTAAATGAAAACCATGTTTCAAATGTTTCAAGGATTTGTTTTATTTATAAAATGCGCGTTTTAACTCCGATTTGACCCGTTCAAGTTGCGTTAGTTTGTATTTGCGAGCTCTATATGTTAGTGCTACTGTATAGTAGGTTTGTAACCTTTAAATTTTGAGCTTATATTAAAGTAATTATTTATCTATAGGAAATCTTAGTAAATTCATAACTTTCACATTTTAACTCTGTTTTTCGTGATCTTTACGTTTGTGTGATTGTAGTAACGTGTAGAAGAGTTTTATAAACATTTATACTGTTTTGCTACTGTTGGTGTACTGTTCTAATTACATCCCTTTATTTGCTTCGTGTATGATTGCTCGGATGATTGCGTGTTGATGCTTGGTGATCGAGTATAGACGGTGAGCAGTTTCTTGACGATCAGGGGTATTACATTGAGCCATACCAGCAGTACCATCAGGAAAGATTTGATCAAGGAAAGTATAACATGGGACCATCCTTGTTGTCGTAATCACTGAAATTATCATACGTATGCATGTGTCCTCCTTGACAACCATAGAGATTATAACTTAGCTATTAATATCTTGTTTCCTTGTCACCTATGGGTTGTGCATTTGGGTAGCTATTGCTAGCGCTTAATTATGAACGATGATCTTGTAATCGGACTAATGAATTATGTGATCAACCTTTAACGATGATTTTACTACTGTTGAAAGGGGGCTAGAGCAAGGGGTTATATTGTTGCTCTGGTTTCTCTTCGTAAGGACTTACCTGTAAGTGATAACCGGGATTGACAGTACAGCTGTGAGGGCTATATGGCTCTAGCTTTTGTTCTTTAAAGGACCTTTTCTAGCTTGTTAGTGGTTACTTTAAATGGTGTAAGAATGGCTTGACACATTGGGTGTAGGATAACCTCTAGTCTTATGAGTATAGCCGCGAAGGAGGTGTGCCATTTGAAAAGGGGTTCCTACGTCTACCTGCCGAGTGAATCTAATGGCCCTAACTTGATAGACGAACTTTTAAATGGCTTTATATGGTTTTCTATGTTTGGGGATTCATGACCCTCTAGCATATGAAAATCATGACTCACAGTGAAAGTGTACACCTCTGCACAGAGTTTAATAAACTAGTATACTAGCCGTGCTCATGGACACGAGCGGCCTTGGGGATTCTTACAGAATAGTTGCTCACCATTGTTATATCATGTTTAATTATTGTTGTTATTCTTATGCTCATGTTAGTGCTATTCATTATCCTTGTTACAAATGATCATTGGTTCATTAATGGGAATTGGTTCATCTTGATGCTACTCAATTGCTAATTATATGATGATTCAAAGCTAAATGCAATCAAATAGTGTCTAGCCTTTTGTGCCTCATGAACCATGTGTTATACTTGTGGAGTACGACATGTGCTCACTCTTGCTATTTCCAGCACAACAGATGATGAGTACAACGAGGACTATCGTAATGAGTATTAGGATTGGCGTCAACCAGTCAATCATGTCCCTATGTCTGGAGCTTCCACGAAAGATTTATTATTAGTTGCTACATTTATTGTATAAGAGTATGTGATAATATTCACTCAATACGTAATAAGTACTGTGATGATACTTCTATAATTTGTCAACTTGTGTGTGAGACTATTTCCTGGGTGCACATGAGTCTTTTAAGCATCCTACTTTTGTCCTTAAAAATGGGTGTTACATCCATCCACCTCAATGCTCTCCTATGCATAAAGATTCATAAAAAGAGAAGAAGAAAAAAATCACAAGCTAGCCACGGGTAGCAGCAAGAATAGTATTGTTGGGGCCACCGCATCATTAATTGAGGTCGTGGTGGCACTGACACTACTAACCACACTTTTGACGATGATGGCAGATTTACAACCACACTCGGCATTGCCACCTAGCGTGGTTGGGGATTTGCTGCCACGGGGGAGAGTACCTCCCTCCGGGCCTAGCCATCCACCACCCATGGTGGCGATACCACCATCATGTTTAATACCACCCACCAGACCTAGGAAGCCTCCTTCCACGATGGCGATGCCACCTGATGGGGTTGGGGATTTGCTACCGCGGGGGCCTAGCCCTTCACCTGGTTGTCTGCTTCCACCACCGTGGAGGAAACCACCCAGTGGGGTTATCAACTCACCACCCTATGGGCATAGAAAGTCACCGCCCATGGTGGTGGTGCCACCATGGAGGAGAATACCACGCTGTGGCGAACCTACCAAGCCACCATCCATGGAGGAAATGATTGACCATGGTAAGCATGCACTCGATGTGAATGAGAAACTTGTTGGTATTGGAGGGATGAATCCACAAGGATGACTCAATGTAACTTCTAAGCAAGAACATAAATAATAAGGGCACTCTGGTCTGTTTATTTTTCTTGAGTTCATGCATATTGTCTCAGAATGATTCTCTTCGCAACATGAATGTCACCTTTGCTTCAAAGATGAAGTGGCCTACAATACCCTTCGAACAACCACCATCTCGACCTTGTGTTGTAAGATCCTCTAGTTTCTTACAAACTGACAGCAAACAAACAATGCCTATCACTAACAAGCCGACAAGAAGGTGTAGTTCAATTTCTTTGACTCTGGACTAGATTGACAAAAGAAACTAAAACACATAAATCAAAGTGTAAATAACTACTACATTTTGTTTCAGTGGCTATTGAAAAAGACATTCACCTCTAAAATATTAATTTTCATGTGCCTTGAAAGATTTTTCTTGCACTTATCTTGGCCTACCTCTCACAATTCACAAGCTGACCAAGAACGACCTTCTCCCATTGATTGTCAAGGTGGTTGATTACCTCCATGGATGGAAGGCTTCCTTAATGAACAAATTTTGTCGTTTGATCATGGTTAAGGTGGTTTTAATTAACTACAGTACCCATCAACCTCATGATTGCTATGGATATGCCTAAGTGGGTTTTGCTAAGTGGCGCAAAGGCTTCCTTTGGAAAGGCCAAGAGCTAGAAAATGGCGGGTACTGTCTAGTTGCTTGGGCTCCAACTCCTTGAGAAGCCTCTTTGGGAGTTGATCAATAGTGATGGGATGAATGATATTATCCTCATTGGACGCATTGGTGAGGTCACTCTTCCTGTTATTGTCTTGATCTTCAGGTATATCTTGATCTCTTGATCGATCTCTTTCCCCAATGGAGTCACCAAAAAGTGTGTTGACGGCAATTGAGATCTGAATCACACACCAGTAAGGGCTAACACGCCCTAGGTTGCAATCAACATATCACACGACGCAAGCAACTCCAAGATCGACGAAACCATTTAGAGATCGATTAGGCCAATCTAGAGCCCGTCCTTTGCCATAAAATCTTGTGAACACCTCCCGGAAGGACCCATCGGGGAGATGCACACCTAGGGTTGTTATAGGGTTGCAAGGCGACCTAGAACACCGATGAATCTTGAGGAGATGCAATGAATAGCTGAAGGGTTGGAAAAGGGCAAAACTTGGGTAATTGATGTAAAAAGACGATTGAGTGTTGTATCATTCAATTGGACATGATCCTCTGATATATATAGAGGGGGTGGTCTTATCCCAATCGAAAACGAGTCCAAATCGTAATCTCCAAGTTTCGTATGTGAAAGCATGTTCAAAAACCGATTTCGAAAGTAATAAGTTCGGACTCCATGAAGGAAATCAGCCTAGCTAGTCCTGCTGCTACTGCCTGGTTGGCCAGTTTTGTCAGACTCAGGGAACCGGACAGCTAGGCAGCAGCAGCGGGACCGCCCAGGCTGGTTGGGCATGGCACATCACAGAGTGCCTGGCCTAGCCAGGTCCCAAACTAGCCAGACTAGTTCTGTCAGGGAGAGGGCACAACCCACACCAGCAGCACAAGGGGTAAGTCCAGCCTATTCAGCTTGAGGACCGGCCAGGCCGGTTCAATAGGGTTAGTGCCACATTCTTCTTATTTTCCTTCCCGGAGCTTAATGCGATGATCCAAAATATGTTTGAGGACCCCTCAGTCATCATGAATATAATTACTAAGCCCTTTGGCCATTTTTGGTCGTCAACAAGTTCTCATCAAATTAGGGTTGAATAGGACTCAAAACTGCCAAAACTGGCTCATGCCGATTTCCAAACAGGCCTGAACCGGTTTCCATATGCTGGGTCAGCCACCAGTCAAAACCGGCTTGGGCCAATTTCTTGGGCCTGGTGTCAGTCCCTACAGCATGGACCAGTTTATACTGGTTTTGTCCAATTTTATCCAATTAAGTCCAATTTAATCAGTGGCGGACCCAGCAGGGTTTTCGGTAGTCTCAGGACTACCCTAGATTCCCGGTGACCAAGGTAACGTAGCACTGTAGCAAGAACTGTAGCATACTGTGGAGCACTGTTTCTATACTGTGTGCCTACCCAAAGAAATGATTCTGGGTCCGCCACTGAATTTAATTCGAATTTAATTCCTTCAGTCCAAATTTTATCCCTCTATTTATATTTGACTCCTCTGATCATATTTTGCTGTCAACAGATGTTTTCAAGGGTAGCAATAAGGTGCTTGATGTTAGACTGCCCTCTTGAAGTTGCATTGCATGTTGTCCGAGAACACCAAGTTGTATCTTTATTCTCTGTAGCCGTGGCATTCAGCGGGCTCAAAAGTCAGGCATGACAGCTCAGAAATGAATAAGCATAGTAGTACACAAGTGACTATTGACATCAGGCAAAACAGAGGTTGTGGTACCATAAAAAGTGAAGATAATGAAAAACTTGGACACAAATAGTCTCAAATCTGTATGAAGTTGGCTTCTGCAGATCAGCCCTCATATTATTTTGCAGGATGATCCATCTGTGCCATGGAAGACTAATAGACCAAGTGCCACCTAGGAAAGTAGACAATACATAGTAATAACAAAATAAATCCATTGCTTTTTCATAGGAGAGATGGAAACGAAGGAGAAAAGGAGGTGACCTGCCATCACCGAAGAAAGAAAAAAAGGGCAAATGAGAAAAGAAAAAATATTACCTGAGCCACTGACAGACATGGCAAAATATTCAGTGCATACCACATCTTCGGTACAACCGTGAAAACCCTTTGCAAATAGTGCATTGGTAGATGTGCATATGCACTAGAGGACAATTGTTCTCTAGTGCATATGCAAATGAAATTTGTTATTTTCATATGAATTTTTGCAATACGAGTTTGAATCTCAAATTTTGTGGCAATGCACATCTACCAATGCACTATTGGTGTGCATAGTTTCAAATAATTTGAAAACTCCTAAGTATGGTTTTAATGGGGTTTTCACGGATTGCACCGAAGATGTGGTTTGCACCGAATATTTTGCCGACATACATATTCCGCTTGTCATAAGAAAGAAGAGGCTGAGGATTGAGGGTTCTTGTTAGAGTTTGGGTCACGAAGATATGCCTCCAAAACTATGTTTGGTTCAATTTACTCCCTCAACTATTTCATTTGGTCCAATTTATACTACTTAACAAAATTTTTGTTTCTCTAGATAAAAAATGTGTTTTCATTTAAATTTTTGTGAGATGTTAGAGAATATCATATTTTGTGCTACAAAAATACATTGCCAATTTTTCATCAATATGTTCAATAATATTTTGTATCCCTAGTGTAAATTTATTATTAAATTTATTAACCTGTGACAAATAATGATGAAAAATTAAGATATATTTTTAAGCTAAAGAATAATGTCCTCTACCATCTTAGAAAATTTAAAATCAAAATTCAACTTATAAGGGGAGAAACAAAAATAACAAATCTAGTTAAAGGGTAAATTAGACCTACAGAAATAGTTGGCGAAGTAAGCAGAACCCAAAAATTAGTGTAGGAGATAATCTGGACATATGACAAAAAGGAGCGGGTAATTTGGACCTAACATGGTTGAAGACTTGTCTTATCATATATATATATATATATATATATATATATATATATATATACACACACACACACACACACACTACCCTGTAGCTAGCTACAAAATAACTTATTTTATAGCCACTTTGGTTCAAATACCATTGACATATGGAGAAGAGAGATATAGAAATAAGAAATATTATAAGTATCCTAAGAATTATGAAAAAGGAAAGGTAAGAACTAAGAAACGATATTTCTTACGAAGATCAGATAATAGAGCTCCTTTCTTACATAAGAGAAATGTAAGAAGATATAATCCTAGAAAGAATTATGATAATACTTGCAGATGTTTCATCTGTAATTCACCAGATCACTTAAGTAAAACTTGTCCTAATAAAGATAAGAAGAGGTATTCCAATAAGCAAGAAGAACAAGAAAAGGTTCTAATTATAGATAGTGTAAATGAAAATATTTTAGTATGTGATGATGATATAATGGATGATGAGTCAATATATTCAATTATAGAGACAGATGAAATAGAATATGATGTAGAAAATGAATCAAGTGATGAAGAATTAGATTTAATTGATGAGTTAGCTGGACTAAAGATAGAAATGATGGATCAAATAGACTGTAAAGAGGAATAGAATATATATATATACACACACTACCCTGTAGCTAGCTACAAAATAACTTATTCTGTAGCAACTTTGAGTTACGATAATTTGTATGCTAAATTATGAGATTATAGTAACACCTTACTATGTGATTTACTATAATGTTACAGTAATATATATTCAGTAGCCAGCTATAAAATAAGTTATTTTGTAGCCACCTCTATTATGTAACTGTTCCTTTAACATGTATGATCGATTAACTACCGATATTAACATAGGCCGTAATACCAGTGCTATCTTTGTTCCCGGCCATAGCATCATCGATTTTATTTCAATTAAAAAAAGTGAAATCAAAAACAATTTAGGCCTCTTCGTACCATTACCGACCATTTACAACACTACACGTAACATCGAGAAAAGCAGGTTCTGCACCTAATTTATTTATATTCCAAATATAGTATAGACTTAGAAACTTGCATATATACTCACGGATATAAATACAAGTAGACCCTATCTCCCAGCAGAGCACGCCCTCAAGCTGATCTTAAGATTAATGCATCTTAATATACCGACATGCACCACTGAAACAATAATGTTCGTTTAGACTCTATGCTGTTAAAGTTTTTTCTAAAGGACTGCCGGTAAATATATATGTTTATAACGAAGAGGACTGGCTATATGGAAATAACATTGCTACCTCTAGAAGTCCGTAAAAATGTTTTACTTTTATAACTCCCCTTGTCACGATTACGATTGAACTTTTGACTTGAATTCCCTAGAAAAATATATGGCAATGAAAATGAAAAGATTTGTACACACTAAAAGCATTGTTTCCTTATAATGCCACTACGTTTTCATGTACGTCGATTGTCAGAGCTTGAGAAAGTATGAGCGACAGAAATCTTAAAGGAACTGGTAATTACAACTGGTTGATTATATTGAGTCGTAAAAAGTAGTAGTAAATGAAGAGTTGAAGTTATGTCTTTAAGATAGAGAAAATTTAATAAGGACTAATTAAGAAAAAATAGCAGGCAAAGCACAAAGATGCACTAAACACATTCCGAAACTGCTCTTCTATTTGAACATACTTTGGAAAAGTTAAGGAAGATATAAGTGCAAGCCAAACATATTCTGCTGTGTAATAGAAGTCTTCCATTTGAGCATATATTAAAATTTGATAAATATAAGAAACCATAAATGCAAGCCAAACATATGTGAGCTCCATAAAAGCATTCCACTAATCGGATTGATTTCCATATGCATGCCTTATTTGCAAGCTAGGCTCGACTATATATATACAGGGGGTCCAAGCTTCCATCGACCTCAATGCTCTCCTATGCACAAAGATCCACAAAAAGAGAAGAAAAAAAATCACATGCTAGCCATGGCAAGCAGCAAGAATAGTATCGCCGGGGCCACCGCATCATCAATTGTGGTCGTGGTGGCACTGACACTACTGACCACACTTTTGACAACGATGGCAGATGCACAGCCATACTCGGCAATGCAACATGGCATGGTTGGGGATTTGCTGCCACGGGGAAGGATACCTCCCTCCGGGCCTAGCCATCCGCCGCCCCTGGTGGCGATGCCACCATCGTGGAAAAGACCACCCGTCGGACCTAGGAAGCCTCCTTCCACGGTGGCGATGACACCAAATGTGGTTGGGGATTTGCTGCCACGGGGGCCAAGCCCTTCGCCTGGCCGTCCGCTACCACTTGTCAGACCTAGGAAGCCTCCTTCCACGGTGGCGATGACACCAAATGTGGTTGGGGATTTGCTGCCATTGTGGTCTAGCCCTTCGCCTGGCCGTCCGCTGCCACCATGCTGTGGCAAACCTACCAAGCCACCATCCATGGAGGAAATGATCGACCATGGTAATAAGCATGGGCTCGATGTGAATGAGAAACTTGTTGGTAATGGAGGGATGAATACTCAAGGATGACGCGATGTAACTTCTAAGCAAGAACAATAATAATAAGAGCACTCTAGGTTCTTTATTTTTCTTGAGTTCATACGTATTGTCTCGGAAAGATTCTCTTCGCAATCCGAATGTCACTTTTGCTTCAAAGATGAAGTGGCCTACAATACCCTTCGGACAACCACCATCTTAACCCTGTGTTGTAAGATCCTCTAGTTTCTTGCAAACTTACAGCAGACAAACAAAGCCTATCACTAACAAGCCGACAAGAAGGTGTAGTTCAATTTCTTCGAGTCAGGACAAGATTGACAAAAGAAATTAAAACATATGGATCAAAGTGTAAATAACTACTAGAACTCTACTTTTTGAGATGCTACATTTTATTTTCATTGGCTAATGAAAACAATGTCATGCACCTCTATATGTTTTAATTTCTTGGGGGTTGGTTGATGACCTAGCTTTACAGACAACAGTTCCAGCACAAATAGAAGCTAAGTATTACTGTACCATACAGCAGCAGGTCTGCATATACAATGCTTTTTCCCTTGGAAGCATCAGGTTCGCGCCTCAGAAGCGTATTTGGAGAGGTTGGGCACCCTTGCGATGTAATTTTTTTGTTTGGATGGCCATTAACAACAGTTGTTGGACTGCCTATTGCCTGGCCAAGCGGGGGCTTCCTCGCCTGCTAGCATGCCTGCTTTGTGATTAGGCGGAGGAAAATATTCAACACATCCTCGTCTCATGTGTGTTGGCTTCGCAAATTTGGAAACCGTTTTTTCAACAGCTGGAGCTGTTATGTTTTACAACTCAAGTATCCAATATTCTCTTCTCTGGTTGGTGATGCGGCACCGTCAAAGGGGGTCTAAGGGGTTCACACAAAGGCCCCAATAGTCTGATCATTTTAGTTGCTTTATTGGGAATTGTGGAAGCACCAAAATGCTTGCATTTTTTTGAAGGTGCTAGGCCTAATATAGAGGTGCTTCTTCAATTTGTGGCCAATGAGAGTAATCTACGGTGTATAGCGGGAGCCACGGCCTTACATGAGTTCCTTGCTGGTCTGGGATCATCCCTAGGTCCTTCTCCTTGGTCGTTTGAGGTTGCTGATCATGTTTCCCTAGTTTATTTTCTAGTATGCTGTATTCACTAAACCCCGTTTGGGGGTTGCTTAGGAGGGGCTTTCTTACTTTCCTCCCTTTGTATTTTTTTATTCTTCTTTTTAATGAAACTACTAGATGATATCCCGCCACTACAGGAGGCTGGCGCTTCCCCGAGTGCCTAATACACTCGGGGAAGAGGCAAAAACACTCAGGAAAGGCTTTCTCGAGTGTTGCACTCGGGGAAGAGGTAACGGGGAATCTCGTAACGGTGAAGAGCTCTTCCCCGAGTGCCAAAAAATATGCACTCGGGGAAGGCTTCTCCGAGTGCCGTCCCGGCACTCGGGGAAGAATTGACGCCGTCCACTCCAACGGTCGTTGCCGTCAGGTTTTTTATTTTTAAATTTCTTCCCCGAGTGCAACACTCGGGGAAGAATTTTGATTTTTTTAAAAAAAAAATTCTTCCCCGAGTGTCGCATCAGAGACACTCGGGGAAGAGATTTTTTAAATAAAGAAACAAATTTCTTCCCCGAGTGCCTCTCATGCGACACTCGGGGAAAAAATTTATTTCTTTATTTAAAAAACCTCTTCCCCGAGTGCCTCTCATGCGACACTCGGGGAAGAAATTGGTTTTTTTTTTAAAAAAAAACCTCTTCCCCGAGTGCTTCTGCCAGGCACTCGGGAAGCCACCACCGAAAATAATTTATTTTTGGCTTTTTCATGTAAACAACAAAGCATATATATACATATATATATATATATATATATATATATATATATATATATATATATATATATATATATATATATATATATATATATATATATATATATATATCAACATCAATATATCGCAAACCACATTTATATATCCCTTACGACCGAATTTGTCCGAAATCGACAATATTATTACAAACCACTTGTTCAAAGTACACAATATTCGTAGTTCACAATATTCGTAGTTCAAAGTACACAATATTCGTAGTTCTCCTCCGGAACCTGCACATTAATGACATCTTGTTGTAAGCACCCAAAACAACTACTATGTACTAAAATATATTAACCACCTATTTGGTTGGCATTCTGCATTTTGGAAGCAGAAGCATTTTCCAGTAAACCAAACATAGCCTGAGAAGAGCTAGAGTTTTACTTCAGGACTTTAGCAGAAGAGCATAATGCGGCATATTCCTTACCTTCTCCCACGAACTGGAGGCAAGTGAATCAAATGATTGAGTACTTCTATCAGTAGTCCCAGGTCATGAAGCAAAAAAATCAAGAGCAAGGGCGAGAGTGTTTTCTATGTTGTCACCATCCTCATCCAACCAAATTGCAGCCAGTATAGCAAGCAACTTCATGGACTGCAGTAAAATAGAGAATAATTTTCAGCTACTACAATAATCCATTTATGTTTCAAATATATAGTTCAGATAATAAATAGATGAATGCGAAGAAGGGAGCAACCTCATATCATATTTGGCACAAAGTTCAGATAATTTTGCCGCACGAACTGAAGCTACATGTGCTTGAATGTCACGATTAAGTTTATCCTTAACTTTTAGAGGTCCCATTTCACTTGTTGAATAGCAGCGTCTGCCAAAAATTAAGCTCATATGTAACAAGAAATGTGTTTAGGTAGAAAAGGAGTGGGTTCAAAACTGAACAATTACATTATTTTCAATAGGAGTTCACTCAAAAGTTTGTGTGCTGTAGCAGGTAATAAATATTAACTTGTGTTTGACAGCTGTTAAGTACCTCAAAAGGGCACTTAATTAAATTTTTCTGAACTAGGCAGTAAGCAGCAATTAATTTACTTTTGTCGTCGTTTTTAGCAGGGCAGTGTAGGAAGTCTAACTCTCAATTCCTTGTAAATATTATGCTTGCTCAAAAAAAATTTGGATAGAAGTAATGCCATTGTCAGATAAAGAGTGCTACATATAAGAGGCACAGTACAACTGCTTCGAGCATTACATTTTACCTTTTAGTTTGGATAGTACCTGTGACACCTTTTTGGTGCTAACCTCTTGGCATTTGCATGTTTCTGAATCTCTATGAGATCTCCTGAGTTCAGACCACAAATCAATCTAATTGTTGGGTCTGCATCAAACGTTTATTTATCAAGATTTACTTATCTAAGCAACTGAAATGACAACAGCTAGAAAACGTTAACATCAATACTTGGCCTAGTTCTAGAAAATGAACAACCCATATGCAGATTAAAAAAACAAAGAAAATGGTAATGAAGCATAACTGATTGAAATGCAATCAAAATGGTAAGGAAGATTTCGCGGTGGGGACATCGGAGAGCAGTTGTACCTAGCAGCATGGGGGAGGGAGGTCATCGACGGCACCGGTTTCCGCTCCTTCTTCGCTGGGGGGGCCACCATGGGCGCAGCCCGTCGCTTCTTCGCAGGGAGGGGGCTGAGGTGGGCGAGCAGGGAAGCCACCTGGAGGGGGCGCCACCGCCGCCGCCGCCGCCGCCGTGAGGGGGCTTCTTCGCAGGGAGGGGGCCGCCGCCCGCCCGCCCTTCGAGTAGCGCCGCACATCGAGTTGCCACCCGCCGTCTCCGCCGGCCGCGCCGCTACTCCAGCCGCCCGCAAGGCCGGGCCGCAGGCTAGGGTTTCGATTTTGGCGTTTGGGGGCACGGGATGAAGTGCGGCCGTGCGGGTGGTGGCTGAGTTGGGACTCGACCTGGGAGAGTGGGAGTGGGGACGGGGCCGTGAGAGCCCAGGAGGGGCTGGACCTGGCTGAGTGTTGTTCTTTTTTTTTCTTTTTTCTCGTCATCATGTGCAGATCGCAGCGAGCGAGGAAGGCGCAAAACTATTGAAATCGTAGGAAAAAATATTCGGCGCACAAAATTCCTGTTCCCAGTAGCGAGTGAAAACAGGTCCAGCCGGGCCACTGCTGTGCCCACGTTGGGCCAACCCATTGCGTTGCCTACTGAGCTCGCGGCCATATGCCCGGAGCCGAGGCACAATCCCAGTGTAGAAGGGCCTTTAGCTGTTAAAGTTTGATAGATAAAAAAAACTACTAAATCTAACACAAATGTAGTTGTACTATAGTGGTATGGCTTTTCGTTTGGATTCACGAGATCGTTGCATTCAATCCCCAAGTTGACTCTTTTTTTAAATGTTAATACTAGTTCTTAAATACATGGAAAAGGAAAAAATATGCACATTTTGGCACTCGGGGAAGAATTTTTCTTTTTTTTTGTTTTTTTCTCTCAATTTTTTTGTGATGCCTTTCCACATTATTTCAAACTCCTTGTTCAAATTTGGTACAGTTTTGACTTTTTTTGGTATATTTCGTTAGTTTTTTTCGTTTCTTTGAATTTTCTTGCACACTTCCAATTTGAACTGCAGGTGCATAAAATATTGGAATTTGGTGATTTAAAAAATGATATTCATGATATTTGGTGTATGTTTAGGTTGTCTCCAGGAACTCACATGAAATGCCGAGCCTCCTGCTGTCGTACCATGGCGAACAACTTGCGGGAAAAAATTATTTAAATTATATAAAATCCGAACGAAGTCCGAAAATCACGAAACTTGACTGGGCGTCGTTTTGTCGCACGTAGAGGCTATGGTAAAAAAATTGAGAAGGTTTCGAGCTAGTAGCGACGTCGGATGCCTAAAACCCAGACCTCCTCGTGTGATCTCGTGTGATCACATGTGGAGATGTCTGGGTTTTAGGCATCCGACGTCGCTAGTTGCTCGAAACCTTCTCAATTTTTTATCATAGCCTATGCATGCTATAACACGACGCCCAGTCAAGTTTCATGATTTTCGGACTTCATTTGGATTTTATATAATTTAAATACACTTTTTCCGCAAGTTGTTCGCGATGGTACGGCAACAAGATGGTTGACATTTCATGTGGCTTCATGGAAACGGACTCAACATACACCAAATAAACATGAATATGATTTTTTGAATCACCATATTCCATTATTTCATGCATCTGCAGTTCAAATTGGAAGTGTGCAAAAAAATTCAAAGAAACGAAAAAAACTAACGAAATATACCAAACAAAGTCAAAATTATCCCAAATTTGAACAAAGAGTTTGAAATAATGTGGGAAGGCATCAAAAAAACTGGGGCAAAAAACAAAAAAAATAAAAATTCTTCCTCGAGTGCTAGGAGCATGCACTCGGGGAAGAAGCCTCTTCCCCGAGTGTCTGCTCTGATACTCGGGGAAGAGGCCTCTTCCCCGAGTGCTAAATTCTGACACTCGGGAAAGAGGCCTCTTCCCCGAGTGTCAAATTCTGACACTCGGGGAAGCTTAAAAAAAGAAAAAACATAACGGCGTGTAAAGGTTGGCCGTCATGTACAATTTTCTTCCCCGAGTGCAACACTCGGGGAAGAGGACCTTCCCCGAGTGCCTATAAATCTGGGGCACTCGGGGAAGCCTCTCTTCCCCGAGTGTATTTCTTCCCCGAGTGCAACACTCGGGGAAGAGCTAGTTCCCCGAGTGCATGTTTTTTTGCACTCGGGGAAGCCACAGACACTCGGGAAAGCACGTTACTGTGGAAATTTATAGTATTCCCTGTATATTTAAACATTTGATTAAACATAATATATCTTGTGATATGTATAAAATGAATTAAGGAAGGAAGGATATATGGATGGTACAAAATCTTATGTGGTAAACAATGACAAAAGCAGAGATAAAAAAACAATAACAAAAGCAATGTTACCAAGGCAGTCATATAGAAGGAAAACATTACTGAACGGCCCTGCAAAAGACGATGCAGCGCGTACGGCCAGGTGCTGCACCGCATTGGCCAGCTTCAGGCTGTGGTTGTCGCTGCGCCACCCCAGGCAAGGTCGAAGAAGCAGATTCCGCTGTCGCCGAGAAACTCTGCAAATGCATGGGAGATGCAATCAGAGTGGAGGAGTCGAAAGATTCGTAGCTCCAGTCGGTGCAGAGCTACACGGTTGCCACCGTCTGCGTCGACTTAACAACTAGCATGACGATAGCAGTAAACATTGAGAAGTTCGGGCTGGTGATGCCGTCGAAGCACGTCTTCTAGCAGTCTCGAAGAACTCGCTGGCGACGGTTGCAGCATCGGGCAGGAGAAGCGAGGAGTCAGGAGGCGGTGCTCCGAGCACATGTGACGACGGGACCGGTGTAGGAGCCGGGAACCGGCCAGAGGAGATAACCACGTGACTACGTGAGCAGGAGGCAGATCAGGGCCGGCCAATCGATCACAAAAGCTCAAAACGATGCTGACACATAGGGGAGGCGAGTATATTTATACACGAAGGCAGGATGGTTCAGTTTCTTCCACATGCAATTTTATAGCGACACTTCAATTAGACCATGCAGTTTTGTCTGAGGTGACAGACGTACAGATGAGGCAATAATGGTTGTGACTGTTCATTTGGTGACTGTTGGTTTAGTGCGCACTGATTCTTGGGGCAGTAGTTTCTGGGCAATTACAGCTAGGGAAACCGAAGGGAATCAGTGGCGGGCTACAAAATATGTGGTGACGTGGCTGAACAGGAAGCCAGGAAATTAGCTAGTGGGGTTCTCCTATTTGGGTATAGAAGATGATACGTAGCTCTCATGCGTAATTCAAGAAAAAAATAGTGCCGGCCCAATGTTGTAGCCCACCTAACGAGTACTATAACCCACGGGATTAGGGCATGTACAACCCACAGACGGGGCCGTCTCCAAGAGACTGGAATCTGATATACAAACAGTTAAAAAGATAGGCCATACAACCCACAGACGGTGAGTTGTCTGCAAGCAGTTTAATGCTTTGCATGTAGTCAAAATCAATTGTAAATTCCATTTTGTATACTATTGTGTTGCTATTTGCAGATATCAGGTAGTAGTTTAGAATCATGCTATTTTCAGAACTAGACTAGATAATCCAGAAGAATTAGATAATCCAAGAAAGATAGAATAATCAAGAACAGTAACTAAGACAACATGCTCGCAGTCACTAACAGCCACTAGAACAATTGCAGCTACAGATTAGATAATTTCTGAACTGAAGAAGAACCACATCCGGGCTATTTTCAGAACTTCTATTTTCTGAATTGAACAAAACTGCAATCATACAATTTCAGTCTTCAGAAGCTACCAACGATAGTAACCTGTCTACTTGGAGAACAATCTGAATTTACATGATACCGCAGGACCATGTCACTGCAAGCTACCTCATTTTGATTGATAAATCAAAGTAAGAACCGAAACAATAAAAAAAATCAGAAGCAGACCCCATCCTGCTGATAGCTGTTCATTCAGATAACAGTTTTTTATTCTTTCTGGGATCAAACATAACTGCAATCACTGAATAGGCAGTATAAGGATCAAACATAACTGCAATCATTGAATAGGCAGTATAACAGCGGTTTTCAAAGGAGATAATTTCTGAACCCAAACATAACTGCAATCACTGAATAGGCAGTATATTGAAGTTCCCAAACATAAGCATACTAGGCTGACCCAGAAGATCTACTGCAAACAAAGGACCAGAACAAACATTCAGATAGCTATTTCAGAATACAGGTCACACATTTAACTGAAAGCAGATAGCTCTTTCATCAGAACATAGAAGCTCCAGAATAATCGCCTCTTGCAGATCCGCTCGACAATCGCCTCAGCCTCCTCCTTGGATACGCCTCGTTCTTGCTCGCAGCGTCGAAGGCCTAGCAGCAGCTCGAAGATGTCTTCTCGGTTGCCGCCGCCGGCTTCTCCCCCGCCGTGCCGGCCGGTGGCGCCGCCGCCGCCACCGCCACCAAGATCCATGGCGGAGTTGAGGATGGTGATGGGCGGTGCGGAGGGGGACGTTGAGGCAGCGGAGGAGGAGAGGAGAACGCGTGCGCACGAGATCCAGCCGTCGTTGAGTCGAAGAGACGAGACCTACAACGCTGCTGGAGCTGCCTTCTCCGCCTCGGAGCACAGGCCGCTCCCGTCGTCTTGTGAGACGACGCGGCCTCCGTCTCCAAGCCACAATAGGGTGCCTTCTGCAAAATCAATGACGAAGAGACGAGCCGAGGAGACCCGTTGTACGTGCCCTTAGAGAGGAGGGAGTTTAGCTTGACATCAGTGTTCCATAGGCTCGAGAGATAGCTGAGCTCAAATTTTCTCACATTTTAAGGCTGTACTTAATACAACAGCTGTCTTATTACATTAAAATGGTTTTTTTTGGCATGTGGACGGTCATTCAAGTAGCGTGCCCACTCCTACATAAACGTCCCCAATTGCTAAGAAAAAATCACGCCAGAAGGTTTGTTACACATTGTGGCTGCCCTTTAATTCCAAAATGACGTGGACTCCACGTGTCAGGTTCCTTTTTTTAATCACAGCACCCTCTCTTCGTCTCCCTTGAGGCCTTGACTGGCTCTTCTCATCTCCCTCCTCTTCGGCCACTTGGCTGGCTCCTCTCCTGCAGGTTCAGGTTCTCCTAGCGCCCCTCAGGCGGCTGCTGTGACCCCTGTCACGCCCGCCCTGATTGAGCAGCTAGCACCTACGGACTGGGCTCTTCCGGAGTCGTCTCACCAACTGATTCCAGCGCCACTCGCGGCGTCGGCTGCTCCTTCCCCTCCCCACCAGTCGGTTCACAAGCAGCCCCAAGCTCCTGTGCGCAACATCACCCACGTCTACACCAGGCGCTCGGCACCCGCACCAGCACCCTCTCCTGCTGCTGCTGCGGTTGGTCCAACAGGAACTATTGCTGCCACAACTGCTCCTGCAAGCACTACTGCTGCAGCCACTGCTCCCACAGGCACTGCTGCTGCAGCGGCTGCTCCTGCAGGCACTGCTGCTCCCACAGCCACTCCTGCTGGCACTACTACTACTGTGGCTACTTCTGCTGGGACATCGCATGCACCGACAGGTGCTGTTTCTATTCCTCCGGTGGTCAACCATCATCCCATGACCACTAGAGGGAAGCTTGGTTTCCGCCAGCCCGCCATCTACCACGCGGTCTCCCTCTCCCCCATCACAAAGACTCACCGGAGTGCCTTTGCAGATTCCAATTGGCGAGCTGCCATGGAAGAGGAGTATACTGCTCTTCTATCCAACCACACATGGGATCTCGTTCCTCGACCGTCCAATGCTAATGTGGTGACTGGCAAGTGGATTTTTTGTCACAAGTTTCATGTCGATGGTTCCTTGGATCGATATAAGGCTCGTTGGGTCCTTTGTGGCTTCACCCAATGCCCTGGCGTTGATTATGATGAGACATTCAGTCCTGTAGTGAAACCTGCTAAGGTCCGGATAGTTCTTTCTCTGGCTCTCTCGCAGCATTGGCCTATTTATCAGCTGGACGTGAAGAATTCCTTCATGGTACCCTCACTGAGACTATCTACTGTTGTCAGCCTACTAGTTTTGTTGACACCGCTCTTCCTGGTCATGTTTGTCGCCTCAATAAGTCCCTGTATGGCCTCAAACAAGCACCTTGTGTGTGGTACAGTTGCTTCGCCACATATCTTCTGTCTATTGGATTTGTTGAAGCCAAGGCAGATACCTCTCTGTTCATCTACCGCTGGGGATCTAAAACTGTCTATTTGCTGCTCTATGTTGATGACATTGTTCTAACTGCATCCGGTGACACTCTCCTTCACAGCACCATCACCGCCCTGCAGCAAGAATTCTCAATGAAAGACTTGGGTCCTCTACATCATTTTTTGGGATTTCTGTCCAGCAGCACTCTGGAGGCTTATTTGTATCCAAACATCAGTACACAGTTGACATTCTTCAGCGAGCTGGCATGGTTGACTGCAAACCGTGCAGTATTCCGGTTGACACTAACACTACTACACAACTGACCTTTCGTCGATCGCTCAAAATGCCTTTAGTCTCGGCGATTTCGGCGCCCAGGACTAAATAGGGCTTTAGTCCCGGTTGGTGTTACCAACCGGGACTAAAGGTCACTTGCCAACGGCTCTGTTGTCAGACGCTGTCGGGAGGGACAACACCAACCGGGACTAAAGCCCTGCCTTTAGTCCTGGTTGGTGCCACCGACCGGGACTACAGCTTTTGTCCCGGTCCGTGGCACCGACCGGGACTATAGGACTGGCTTTAGTCCCGGTTGGTGTTACCAACCGGGATTAAAACCTCCCCTATAAATTGAACCTCTCTCTTCTTCCTCCCTGTCCGAGCCCAAGCTTCCTTGTTCATGTTCTTGTTGCTTGTTCTTCCATTGTTCTTGCTTGTCTCATCTCCGGCGATCAATCCACTTCAAACGCTTCTATGTCGTCGTCGATTTGTTTGAAAGGTTGCTAGCTTCATCCTCCTATGTTTTAGCAGCACCATATGTAAATCCATGTTGTATATGGCTATTTTATTTCATATTGCTAGCTCCAATCACTTTTCATGTTTGAATTTTTATGAACGATGTTAATTATAGTACCTAGAAAGTAGTATACACATATAATGTTTAGTTCTATTATAGACTTTTTAGGATACTTTTTACTTTAATTTGTTCATGTTCTCATTTTAAAATATTAAATAATGTTGCTTCTTTGTAATTTTGAAACAAATTAATTTTAACTTTAAAAATTCTTCAAATTAATTTTATTTAGAGATAAAATTACACCTTTTAATAGAAAAATACAAATTTTATGATTTTGCTATCTTTTTATTAACGTCCACAAATTAATTTTATGAAATGATGAACCACTTATAAAATTTTGAACTCAATTAGACAAGGTTGTGCCGCGCTCTTTTCTCATGCTGGGCTTTTAATTATGTGATGCCATATAATGTAGATAATGACACGCCATTGGATATACAATGCCGATCGCCGCTCCAACGAGTTCATTGAGGGCGTGCGAGAATTCTGCAGAGTGGCAGAGGAAAACAAGCGGGATGGTTTTATGTGCTGTCCATGTGCCGTGTGTATGAATTTGAAAGAATTTTGTAGCTCAAGAAGTATTCACTTGCACTTGTTCGAGTCGGGTTTCATGCCAAACTACATTTGTTGGACCAAGCACGGAGAGACCGGGGTTATGATGGAAGAAGGTGAAGAAAAACAAGCGGACCCTGACGATGTTTTTGCTCAATACTGTGACTTCGCGATGGAGGAAGGTGAAGAAGAGGCGGATGCAGAAAACAGTATCGCTGAAGATGACGATGCTCTTGGTGATGTCATTTGCGACGCACAGAGAGATTGTGAAAGTGAAAAGGAGAAGGCTAAGTTTGACCAAATGCTAGAGGATCACAAAAAGTTACTCTACCCGTCGGCCGAAGATGGGCAGAAAAAGCTAGGCACGACACTGGAGTTGTTACAGTGAAAGGCAGAGAATGGTATATCTAACAATGCATTTGGGAAATTACTGAAGATCCAAAAAAAGATCCTTCCGAAGCCTAATGAATTGCCCACCACTACATACGAAGGAAAAAAGATCGTTTGCCCTTTAGGATTACAAATCGAGAAGATACATGCATGTCCTAATGACTGCATCCTGTACCGTGGCGAGCACGAGAATTTAGATGAATGCCCTGTTTGCCATGCGTCATGGTACAAGATCTTGCGAGATGATCCTGGCGATGTTGAGGATGAAGAACGTCCGAAGAAGAGAATCCCTGCCAAGGTTATGTGGTATGCTCCAATAATTCCACGCCTAAAACGACTGTTCAGAAACAAGGAGCACGCAAAGTTGTTGCGATGGCACAAAGAAGACCGTAAGGTGGACAACATGTTGAGACACCCTGCAGATGGGTCCCAGTGGAGAGAAATAGATAGAGAATTCCCGGACTTTGCAGACGACGTAAGAAACCTAAGGTTCGCATTGAGTACTGATGGATTTAATCCTTTTGGGGACCAGAGCTCTAGTCATAGCACTTGGCCCGTTACTCTATGTATCTACAACCTTCCTCCATGGTTATGCATGAAGCGGAAGTTCATTATGATGCCGGTGCTCATCCAAGGCCCGAAGCAACCTGGCAATGACATCGATGTCTACCTGAGGCCATTAGTTGAGGAACTCCAGCTGCTATGGAGCAAACCAGGTGTGCGTGTGTGGGATGAGTACAAACAGGAAGAATTCGACCTGCGAGTATTTTTGTTCGTGACAATCAATGATTGGCCAGCTCTAAGTAATCTTTCAGGACAGACAAATAAGGGATATAATGCATGCACCCATTGTTTTGGTGACCTTGAGGTTGTCTATTTAAAAAAATGTTGAAAGTTCGTGTACCTTGGCTATCGTCGATTTCTTGCTAAGAACCACCAGTTGAGAAAGAAAGGCAAACATTTTAAAGGTACGGCAGAACACCGGTCCAAGCCAGGCAACCGAGATGGGGCAGAGGTATTCAAGATGGTCAAGGATTAGAAAGTAGTGTTTGGAAAGGGACAAGGCAGGGAACCTGTTCCGAAAGACGCTTCGGGGCGTGCCCCAATGTGGAAAAAGAAGTCAAAATTTTGGGAGCTACCATATTAGAAAGACCTTGAGGTCCGCCACTTGATCGACGTGATGTACCTGACAAAGAATCTTTGTGTCAATCTCCTAGGGTTCATGGGTGTGTTTGGAAAGCCTAAGGATACCCTTGAGGCACGAGAGGACTTGAAGCGCATGAAAGAACGAGACAACCTGCATCCAGAGAAGACAGATGATGGACGCCATTACTTAAGACCTGCTAGCTACACTCTTAGCAATGAGGAGAAGGAAAGCATGTTTGAGTGCCTAAGCAGCATCAAAGTCCCATCTGGGTTCTCCTCCAATATAAAGCGTATAATAAATGTGCCGGAGAAGAAATTTGTCAACTTAAAATCGCACGACTGCCACGTGATTATGACGCAACTGCTTCCAGTTGCCTTAAGAGGAATTCTACCTCCACATGTACGTCTGGCCACCGTGAAGCTGTGTGCATTCCTCATGCAATTTCTCAGAAGGCAATCAATCCTTTTGATCTAGCTACTCTACAGAATGATGTGGTTCAATGTCTTGTCAGCTTTGAGTTGGTGTTTCCTCCATCCTTCTTAGATGTCATGACACATCTCCTAGTTCATCTAGTCAAAGAGATTAATATCCTGGGTCCTGTGTTCCTACACAACATGTTTCCCTTAGAGAGATTTATGGGTGTACTGAAAAATATGTTCACCAGCGGGGTCGGCCAGAAGGAAGCATCGCCAAGGGATACGGGACAGAGGAGGTCATTGAGTTCTGTGTGGACTTCATTCCTGACCTTGACCCGATTGGTCTTCCTGAATCATAGAAAAGAAAACATATATCAGCCAGGGTGATGATTCTTTCAATAAAGCGCACTACACAGTTCTTCGAAACTCCACTGTGGTGGAACCGTATATTGAGAAACACATGGATTTTGTACAATCTGAGAATCTTGGGAAGAATGAGGCTTGGATTATGCGTCATCACATGGAAACATTCGGTGATTGGTTGCGAAAAAATGTCAGGGTGATAAAACTATTGGAGATTAACTGTATTTGTTGGCTAGGCAACCAGCGTGGCACGTCCTCACGTACAAAGGGTACGAGATAAATAGAAATACATTTTACACTGTATCCCAAGATAAAAAGAGTACCAACCAAAACAGTGGTGTCCGCATGGATGCTACGGAACCGAATGGGACATACACACATATTATGGTTGCATAGAGGAGATTTGAGAACTAGACTATGCACATAATTTTAAAGTCCCTCTATTCCGATGCCAATGTGTGAAGATGAACAGAAGGGTATCAGTCGATAAGGAGTACGGAATGACAATAGTGGACCTCAACAATATTAGGTATAGAAATGATCCATTCATCCTTGCTGCTGATGTGAATCAGGTGTTCTATGTGAAAGACATGTCTACAAAACCCAAGAGAGGGAAACACGACGAGAAAAAAACCAACGAGCCAAAGCGCTACATAGTTCTTACAGGAAACGAAACATCATGGGAATTGAAGACAAGTCAGATGTGTCAGAGGATTATGAAAAGGATGAACGAATCCCACCCTTCTGTGTGGCCAAAGACCCAAGCATCTTGCTCGCTGCTGAAGACACTCCATGGTTACGGAATGATCATAACCAAGGGCATTACGTCAAGAAAAAGTTTACCACTGTGCCCGTTTGATATAGGTAGTGAACTCAAATTAATAATGTGTATTTGACATCTTGTGTAATATAATCTGTAACATTATGTGTTGAAATTCAATTTGAGTGGTTCAAACTTTGCTATATGTGGGAATTGTGGATTTTCAACTACACTTTGCCAACACTTTGTCAAATGCAAAAATGGTCTATATATGAACAACACTTTGTCAAATGCAAAAATGGTCTATATATGAAATATAGATCTTGATGAGTGGAACAATATTGGTATTCATGACTTTTCCAGTCGAGACCATCTAGGGTTCCGAAAACCGGCGTTTGGCTATGAATTCTTTCAAAATTCAAAATTGAGTGGTTCAAACTTTTGCAAATGAAAAGTTGACCATTAGACCAAATGTAGGTCTTGATGAGTGGAACAAACTTTGTATTCATGAGTTTTCCATTCGAGACCATCCAGGGTTCAGTCAAAGTGTGTTTCTAAAATCTAATGTTTTGACTTTGGTCAAACTTGGTCAAATGACCCATTTGATGACTTCAAATGAAAAACTTTTGAATACCAAGTTGTTAGAGCTCATCAAGATCTACATTTGATACATGGACCATATTTTCATCTGGATAAATTTTAGCAAGTCCCAGGCACATGTTTTCAAAATCGAAGACGGGTTTTGGTCAAACTTGGACAAATGACAGACTAAATGACTTGAAATGAAAAACTTTGGAATACCCAGTTTTTAGAGCTCATCAAGATCCAAACTTTTTATATAGACCATTTTTATATTTGAAAAAGTTTAAATAAACAATACTCACCAAATCTTGAATCTCACACAAACTATATGAAACGATATGTTGGAATTGTGGATTTTCAACTACAGTTTGCCAACACTTTATCAAATGCAAAAATGGTCTATATATGAAATGTAGATCTTGATGAGTGGAACAATATTGGTATTCATGACTTTTCTAGTCGAGACCATCCAGGGTTCCGAAAACCGGCGTTTGACTATGAATTCTTTCAAAATTCAAAATTGAGTGGTTCAAACTTTTACAAATGAAAATTTGACCATTAGACCAAATGTAGGTCTTGATGAGTGGAACAAACTTTGTATTCATGAGTTTTCCATTCGAGACCATCCAGGGTTTCAAAAACCGATGTGTATCTCTGAAAATTTTAAATTTTAAAATTTAGACAATCAATGTCGCGCATTTAGATAATTATTATTGAAGAAACAAAAGTTTAACGTCCAAATGACCCAAAAACAAAGTTTCTGTCGAAAGCCAACAATTTCATATATTTTAATTGCCCATTATATTTTTGCATTAACACAATATTCATTATAAATAACATTTATTTTCGATAATATGAAATATTTGAAAAAAAATGTGTTTAGAATTTTTGTAATGCACAATAGAGTCAAACTAAACTAATGTGTATTTTTGAAAAAATTTATGATAAATATTTAATTTACTATGCATTTAGAAAGATGAAAGGAAAAAAGGTGAAAAATAAAATTCACCAAATTCTGGCACCTAAACAGGCGCCAGAATTTTGTGGAAGGACCTTTAGTCCCGGGCCTGGCCACCGCCCGGGACTAAAGGGCCTTTAGTCCCGGGTGGTGGCTAGGCCCGGGACTAAAGGTCCCCTGCCCTATAAAGGCAGGGGCTTCTTCCTCCCCCTCCCCCACCCGCACGCGTCCCTATAATCGCCGAACCCTAACCACCGCTGCCGTCTTCATCGCCGCGTCGTCCTCGCCACCCTCTTCCTCGCCGTCGTCAACTCCCCACGCACCGCCACGCCGTGCGCCGCCCTGAGGACCGCCCCGAGCACCGCCGCCGCCGTACGTCGTCGCACACGCACGCCCGAGCTCCTCGGCGCCTCTCTCTATCTTCTTCTCGCCGACGAGCCACGCGTCCTCCGGCGAGCGCGTCCTCCGGTGAGCCGCGCGCGGCGCCCTCGTCCTTACGGGGCCGGTCGGGCCGCCCGCTGCCGCCGCCCGCGCGCGCGCGTCGTCTCGCTCGTTGTCCGGGCCGCCGTGCCGGGTCATCTCGTCGTCTGCGCGTCGTCTCGTCGTCCGGGCCACGCGGGTGTGGCCGCCACCGGCACGTGCGCGCGGCCCACCACCGGCCCCAGCGCGGCCGCCCCGCGCCGCCCCACGCCGACGACGACGCCGAGAGAAAAAAAATGCAAATGAACACTCCAAAATTTATGAAAAAAATGCAAATGAACACTCCAAAATTTATGAAAAAAATGCAAATTAACACTCCAAAAAAATGCAAATGAACACTTCAAAATTTTTTTGCAATGCATATAATAATTAAAACACTTATTTCGGATCACGGCGCGCGGCAGCGCGCGCCCTCCTCCTTCTCCGCACCCTCCTCCACCGGCCTCGCCTCGCGCGCGCGGCGCCACCGGCGTTTGCGTCCGCCGCCCTGCCGCCGTCTCCGCCGCCGTCGAAGATAGAGAGATCAGGGAACATAGGGAGAAGAGAGAGGAGGGAGAGGATGATGCATGGGACCCACACGAAAAACATGGAAAATATACATTACTAAAAAAATGATGTATACATATAATAATTATATATTAATTAGTATACATATAAATAGTGATGTAATAATTAATATTTAGGGATAATTAGGGAGACACACACACTAACACACACACATATATATTAATAATGTGATATAATATTTCATATGAATTAACACACACTCTTATAATATATTTGTTCCCTATTTCTTCCTCCTTCCAGATCGACGTCTCTCTGCCGCCGTCACCGAAGTCCCCGTCGTCTCCGCACCGACCGTCGTCTCTCCGCCGTCTCACCGGCTTCAAAATACAGGTATTGTTTAAATTAGTGCTATAATTAGTGGTACAATTAGTGGTATAAATTAGTGGTATATTTGTTAGCAAATGATGTTCATAATCAAATGACAGACACCCTAAACCCTAAACCCTAAACCCTATACCGTAAACCCTAAACCCTTAACCCTTAACCCTAAACCCTAGGCCGTAAACCCTAAGCCCTAAACCCTAAACCCTAAGCCGTAAACCCTAAGCCCTAATTGATGTCACGCGTACACACATATTTTTGCAGAAATGGCCGACCCGAGAGAAGACGAAGAAATATTGTTGAACATGATCCGCGGTAGCGCTGAAGAAGATCGTTATGACGATCGCGAAGGCGATGAGAACCCTGAGGGCATCGATGACGGTTCTCAATACTTGGTCGACCCGAATGACCAAGACAATGTTGGCGAGGTCTGTAATATATGTAGCCTCCTATGTTTATATACATGAAATTCAAAAAAATTCCTTTATTAATTGTCTTGTTTCTGCCTACATAGCCCTCTGGCTCGACGACAACCACGGGGACCAGCAGAAAAGTACGAGGCCCGAAGAAGCTGATGGAGGGCCGGTTGGTTATCACGGATTTTGACGAGGGAACAGGCCAGCCACGTGGACCCCATGCAAGGGCCTTTGTCAACCACTTAGGGTACCTTGCCCAGGATGGGATCCCGATCAATGTCCGTGAATGGAAGAAAAATAAGCAACACCCAGAAATCAATTATGTCTCCGACCGTGACAAGGAACTAGTTTGGGGTGACGTGTTGCAACATTTCACGCTAGACACAAACGATGAACAGTTGAAGGAAAGAGTTCGGGATTGGTCTATGAAGAAGATGGCCACACAATTCCAGTGCTTTAAGAAGATGCTATATAACGACTATATCAAGAAGAACAAGACTCTGGATTTCAACTGTAAGAACTTTGTCAAGCTACGGCCATTTTGGGATGAGTTTGTATAGTTCAAGGCGTCGGAAGAGGGTCAGCAACGGGCGAGAAGGAACCAAGAGAATGCCCGACACAAGATCTACCACCATACGATGGGATCAGGTGGCTACCCTACTGCCATTCCTAAGTGGGAAAAAGCCGAGCAAGAGCTAATTGACAGGGGGTTGGTGCTAGAATCCCTTGACTGGCCTGAGTGCGCCAAGCACTAGTTTTTCGCTCACGGAGGCCGCCTAGACCCAGAGACCGAAAAGGTCATGTATGGGGAACGCATCCAAGCTGTAGCAGAAAGATTTCATCAAGCCCGCTCCGTCGCTCAAAGTGGAGAGTGGCAGCCAAACAGAGATAAAGATGAGCTGACATACGCCCTGGGGAACCCTGAGCACGGTGGACGGACGAGAGGCTATGGCTCCGTGTCGTGGGAGCATGCCTTCCCTCAGGACAAAGAAACTTATAGAAGCCGCCAGAGAAAAAAAGGAAGAGGACAGGGAACGGCTACGCAAGTTGGAGGAGGCTGTTATGAAGACCAGTGAAGTCGCTCGTAAGGCACTAGAGCGGGAGGAAGCGCTTAAGGCCACTATGAATGAGCAAATCAGAAAGGCCGTGGAGGAAGTTGTAAGTTCCCGCCTCCAGAGCTTGTCATAGCCGGCCGCCAACATCAGCCCCGGCTCAGCTCAGTTGAAAAGCAGTTGTGCTTCTACGGAGGTGCCTATGAGGCAAGATGGTGACGCAGGGATGCGCTTCCCGATGGATGATGTCACTGCTCCGTTGACGTCCTGTGAGCTGCATATTCCGGAGGGGAATGCCACAGTCAAGGTGGCTACCGGTGTTGTATCTCCTATCGACCCCACCAAGACACCAAGGATCCACTCGGTCGCAATATCACCCGGATATGCTAGTGTCTCAGTGGATAGAGTGGTCAAAGGCCATGAAAATGTGGCTCTAGATATCGAAGGTGGTGATGGGGAGAAGACCCTAGGTGAAGCGGAGAAGACATTCATATGTTGGAAGAAATGGTACATCATTATTCCTGGGGCGCTGCCACCACAACCGAACCCTAGGTGTGGATGATTGTGAACGCAATTGCTTTTCAATAATTATGTATTGTATCTAATTACGGTTCACTCATGTATATACCTTGTTCATTTTTTTTCAAATTCAGGACCTCCCCAAGTCCGTCTATCCATTCACCACATGACCACAGTGCCGTGGGACACGACGACGACGATGATTTCATACGAGATAAGGCTGCATCCCCACCGCCGGCCATATCTCCTCCACGATGTACTCCAATGCCGCTAGTGGCCCAATCTCCTCCACAACAGCAAGCTCCAACCGCGCCGCCGCCGCCTCCGCTAATGCCGACAACGGCAGCCTCATCGGCACCGGCTGGTCCATCGAGGAACAAGAGGCCCGTTGACCCACAGAGATCGGTCCCACCACCTCCGCCAAAGGAACAAGCTGTGGTCACGAAGATCCTGAAGATGACCAAGCTTTCATACGAGAAGACTAATGAAGAACTTAATGCTTCAGTCAAGGCAGAAGTGAAAGCGTTCTTCAAAAAGACCAAAGCTGACGCACGAGCAAAGCAAGAGAAGCCATACCTAATGTATCCTCGTGTAAAGCTACGTCAAGTGGTGCAGGCTATGCAAGACGAGAAGCGTGCCGCTAGTAAAAAACCAGCGCCGCCACTATCAGACTTTGAGCGTACTATCACAAAGAAAATCAAGGAGGACAAAAGGAAATAGAAGGCGGCCGGGAAAGATGTTGCACAGCTCGGCCAACAAGCGCAGCAATCAGTGCCGCCACTAGTGGTTGAAAATCAATATGGTTCCAACATGAACTTGATGGAAATGTCGGTACCTGATGATGTGGACTTAGATGAACTCGCCAAGTGGATGAATGTGATTGGGCTTTCCTTAGAACAACTTCTCGGTCGGGAGGAACTAAGAACTGGTAAAGAGTTCGAAGTTGTTGATGAATGGCGGAGGAAGTACGTATATGACAGGAGTCTATGCGACCCTGCAAAGGTAAAAAATCTTGGTACACAAATGTACAAGCTGCACGAGTACTACTTGAGATTCTGTGCACAACATCAAATTGAACAATATCTGGGCGTCCAAGTCAGAGACCGTCACTACTTCCGTGGAGATGACGTCATCTGGGTAGAGTTTAGTGAAGTACACCAGCTTCTCTATATGGATGCTCTCGACAAATCTCTCATAAGCTGCTACTGTCTGTAAGTGATTCTTCCTTTTAATCAATAATCCCACTCTAGCATATGTACGAATTCATAATAACTATGCTCATGATGTGCAGACACATGATGAGAGAACTCAGATTGAAACAAGACGATCGAATTGGTTTTATCGATCCGTATGTCGTGTACAAGGACACAAAGACTAAAGATCCATTCAATCTGAAGATCAAGGAAATGGAGAAAAACCTCCGGAGGTTCTTTTATAACCAAAGGTATAAGGAGTTGATGCTCTTCCCTTACAATATGGGGTAAAGTGTTGTGTTATATCATGTCTTAGTCAATCCAACATTAATATATATATATATAAGTTGACTCTATAAACAAATGCAGGGATCAATGGATACTCATTGAGATTAAGATCAAGGAACAAACTATAAATGTGTGGGACTCAATGAGAAAAGAGCTGGCAATGTACCAAGACATGATAGACATGATCCAGAGGTAAGTTCTATCATTCTTTAAATATCGATGCCTGCTCCTTTACTTTACTATGCTATACCTAATCAACGATCGACTTATTGGGCAGGGCTTGGGCTTGGCTACAATAAAGATATCGTACGGATCTGAAAGTGCCACTTCCCCCTCCTATTCTACATAAGTGGGTGCCCAGACAACCGTACGGAACCAATTTATGTGGATACTATGTTTGCGAGTACATGCGGTGTAGCAAATTTACACCTGCTAAAGAGATGCTAAAAGTAAGTAACATGTGTATACAGTAAATTCATATCTTATTTATTTGTTGAAACTAAATAAATCTTATGTATATTAATATCTTTTCCTTTAATTAATGCAAATGGAAGGAGTGGGAATTGAAAGAACAAGTGTTCAAGCACACAATACTCGTCACAATCTAGGAGACGATCGCAGGTTTCATCAACAATCATGTCATCCCGGAAGACAGCAAGTTCCACCACAACCCTAGGTTGGATTTGAAGAGTCCAAACAAGGACGAACACTTGTATGAGCTTTGAGTGGCGGGCAAACATTTGTGTAACTCATTAACCGGCGGCCGAACACTTGATTACTTGTATATTATTGTAAATGTAATGTGTATGTACGTATATGTATAGCTCTATAATATATATATATATATATATATATATATATATATACGGATCAATATATATATATATAGTTTCATACTTTATTTGTGTGCAATAATAACGCTCTCGTATAGGTGCAATATATACGGATAATAGCAGCGAAGAATAAATTGGTAAACAATATAACTGAAAACCAAAATCAATAATGAATTGGAAAGAAAAAGGAAAAAGAAAAAAACCTTTAGTCCCGGTTGGTAATACCAACCGGGACTAAAAGGTGCTGCGCCACATCGATGCCTGGCAGCACCTTTAGTCCCGGTTGGTATTACCAACCGGGACTAAAGGTCCCATTTAGTCCTGGGCCTGCGAACCGGTACTAAAGGTGGGACATTTAGTCCCGAAACCTTAGTCCCGGCTCACAGTCCGGGACTAGAGGTCCTTTTGGACCGGGACTAAAGCCCCGTTGTGCAGCAGTGTAATACCAAAGTATCTGCTAAGGATGGCATCCCTGTTGTTGATCCCACTCAATATCGCAGCCTTGCTGGTGCCCTTCAATACCTCAACTTTACCAGACCCGACATCACCTATGCAGTTAAACAAGTATGCCTCCATATGTACGATCCTCGTGAGCCTCATTTGACTGCTGTTAAGCGGATCTTATGCTACCTCAAGGGCACTCTCCACCACGGTCTTCTTCAGCCTTCCAGCCCCTCTGAGCTGGTGGTCTACACGGATGCCGACTAGGTCGGTTGCCCAAACACGCGCCGATCAACCTGCGGCTACGCTGTGTTCCTCGGTGGCAACTTGATTTACTGGTCGTCCAAATGACAACACACAGTTTCTCGCTCCAGTGCTGAAGCTGAATGCCGGGTTGTGGCCAATGGAGTGGCCGAAGCATGCTGGCTTCGCCAACTCGTGCAGGAACTCAACGCCCCCTTGCCACGGAGTACACTAGTCTACTGTGACAATGTCAATGCTGTCTACCTGTCCACCAATCCGGTTCAGCATCAGCGCACGAAACATGTCGAGATTGATCTCCACTTCGTTCGCGAACGCGTTGCTATTGGTGCTGTTCGTGTCCTCCACGTTCCGACAACATCTCAGTTTGCTGACATCTTCATCAAAGGCCTCCCCACAAGTCTTCAATGAGTTTCGCTCCGGTCTTCATGTCTGCACTGCCAACACTTCGACTGCCGGGGGTGTTAGCATTTAATACCTGCTATTACTTTGTATTAATACCTGCCATTACTTTGTATTGGTCGTGTGCTGCCTGGGAACTCCCCAGGCAACACGCCTGGGACTTCCCCCTCTTAACTCTCTAGTCTGGGACTTCTCCCTCTTAACTCTCTAGCTTAGCCTCTCTCTATTTATACTTGTAACAGTCCTCTTCTTCATCTATGGAAAATATAGTACTCAGAGCAGGTTTGTGCTCTATTACCAACAAGATTCAAGAGCTCAAAGCTCGTGTTGAGGAGCAGAGTCAAAGCCATGATAGGTACAGGATACATGAATCTATCTCGGAGTATGGAGTGGTGGAAGTTGACCCAAGGCTGCCTGTGCTGTTTGAGGATGCGAAAAGGCTTGTCGGCATTGATGGTCCGCAGTCAGAAATCATCAAATTGTTGCTGGAAGGCGATGGTGATCCTGGACAACTTAAAGTGGTAGCCATCGTGGGTTTTGGGCCCTGTTTAGTTCCCAGAAAATTTTGCAAAATTTTTCAGATTCCCCGTCACATCGAATCTTTGGACACATGCATGAAGCATTAAATATAGATAAAAAATAAAACTAATTACACAGTTTAGACGAAATGGACGAGATGAATCTTTTAAGCCTAATTAGACCATGATCGGACAATATTTGCCAAATAACAACGAAAAGCGCTACAGTGCCGTTTTGCAAAATTTTTTGCATCTAAACCAGCCCTTGGTGGTCTTGGCAAGACAACACTTGCAAACTAGGTGCATGCTAAAATAAAGAATGAGTTTGACTGTACGGCATTCGTGTCAGTGTCTACAAGTCCTGACATGCCAAAGATTCTGAAGGACATACTATCTAGAATTGGATATGGTGGCACGGAAATGGAAGATGACGTCCAAAAGCTTATTGAGATCATTAGAGCATTGCTCAATAATAAGAGGTACTCCGTATACGATTATCTGGGACTTATGATGATATATTTAACTGTGGAAATTTAATATTCTCTATTTCTCATCGACTTTCTCAAATATCTAGATTTTTCCATTGTCTAATAGAAATATGTGAACTTACCAAGGAAGCTTATCAGAAGCTATCTCTATCTTGTTTGTTTGTTGAGCAAGTCAATTTCATTCATTTTCAAATTGCCAACCATTATTCTGTTTCCAACAAAAAAAACATTTAATAACAACACAGAATTAATTTTAGGAGTTCTTATTTTCATTTTTATCCACATAGATCTTTCTTTTTTATTTTACCAATTTATTGAAATTTGTTTTCTTGTTTTTGTGGGAATGTTTTTTCTTAGATAATTTCCCTCTTGAGCTTAATGTTGTATGAAGTTGAAAAATTATTTGCCAAGCATGGTTCTGTTTCCAACAAAAAAAATCAATTAATAACATCACAGAATTACATTTTAGGAGTTCTTATTTTTATTCACATAGATCTTTCTTTTTTTATTTAAAATTTAGATTGAGTTTTTAGTTTTCTACATGAATTTTACTATGCCCAAAAATATATGTACTTTACATTGAAGTTACCTTGATTTAAGCATGAATCATAAACCAAAGCATCACCAAACAAGTGCTCATTCTCGTTTGTTTCCACGAGACCAAGTGACATATTACTCATTTACTTTGTCATATTGTTTTTGTATTTAAAATGTTGTTACTTTGCTTGTATCTTTGGAAATCCCATTTGGATTGGATAACAGACATCGTGCAGACAACATTGACTTTGAAGTCACTTACTTTGCAGGTACCTTGTCATAATTGATGACTTATGGAGGACCAAGGATTGGCGCACTATTGAGTGCGCTTTTGTGGAAAATAATTATGGCGGTAGAGTGATAACTACCACACGCAATCAAGATGTTGCTATGGCTTGTTGCTTTAGTGGTCAAGGTAATGTATACCATATGCAACCCCTTAATGAGCTTCACTCAAGAAGGCTGTTTTTTAAAAGGTTATGTGACACAGAGGACGGTTGTCCTATGCAATTCAAAGAGATTTCGGATGACATGTTAAAGAAATGTAAAGGGGTACCATTGGCAATTACTAGCATTGCAAGCCTTTTGGCTAACCAATGTATGCATGTGGAGACATGGGAAAAGGTACGTAATTCATTGGGTTCTGAATTAGACACGAATCCTACATTGGAATGGATGAGACATGTGCTAAGTCTTAGCTACAATGATCTGTCCTATGAGCTCAAAACATGCTTGATATATCTTGGTTCTTATCCTGAAGATTATGAAATTTGAAAGTTTGATTTGTTGAGAAAATGGATTGCCGAAGGATTTGTTAGGGGAAAACATGGTTTAGATCTGGAGGAAGCTGCTGATAACTGTTTCAATGAACTCATCAACAGAAGTATGATCCAACCTTGCTTCAATGATGATGATTCTGGTGAGGTGTGGGCATGTCGAGTTCACGACCTAATGCTTGATCTTATTATATCAAAGTGCAAAGAGGAAAACTTCACTATAATTGATGGGAAGTTTACCATGAATAGAGCATCGCAAGTTCGTTGGATCAGCCATCAGTTCAGTCACAGGGGCATGGCCCTGTCAGTCGAAAGGATGGTTCCATCACAAGTTCGGTCATATAATACATTCCCTGCAGCTGATTGTATGCCTCCACTTTCAATGTTTAAACTTCTGAGAGTTTTGGACATGGACCAGGGCTCATATGCGGGGCCACAATCTATGTGCCTTCATATAATAGGCAGGGTTGTACCTCAGTAACCAATCATCAGATTTTACTTCCTTGTCGTCTTTAAGGCATCTATCTCTTCCAATACTTGGAGGAAGTATAGCATTGAGAAATGGGCTTAGCAAGCTGTGTAACCTACACACTCTATTCCGTTTTGACATCGGGATTAATTCCATAGAGTGCATCAGAGCAAGCCCAATAAGCTTGTCTTATAGACAAGCCAGGTCATTTGGAGACTACATTTACAGCCGATTTGTACAACAATTAGTCTCATCATCATCTCTAAAGTAAGCTATTTTATTTGAGTGGGGTCACTTGCATTTAACTCTTTGTCCCGTGGATACTATGGCCTTGCTGCTGGAAGCAACAAGCACGGGCGCGTGCTTGGCTCTTGTGCATTGGGAGCTGCGTTCAGCTGGTCGACGGATGCATCGACCGCTTTCTTCTCTCTCTTCCTTTCTCTCTCTTCCACGTCAGATTTTGATGAGCTGTCTTGGCTATAAGACAAGCTGACATGACTTATTGTACCTGCTCTCAGGGATCTTGGCGGGTTGACCAATATTAGAGAGCTAAGTGTTTTTTACTCTAGGCTAGGTGATGCAGAAGATAATACTGACACAATCCTGGCTGCCTCTCTTGACAAACTTGGGAACGGCAACCTCGGCTGTCTGGTTTTTAAGGATGTGTCAGGTCGTAGAGCCCCTTCAACACAATTCTGGAGTAATTGCTTGTCACATCCACGACATCTGCAGAGACTTCGTTTGGGTGGAGTAATAGTACCCAAGATCCCAAATTGGATAGCACATGCTGACAGCTTGGCCTATTTGTATCAACTAGAAGTCCAGGAGCTTTGGAGTGATGGCATCAAGGTTCTTGCACAGTTGCTGTTGCGACGTGTATTGCTGCATAGGGAGTGGGAGATGGCTGGCAGAGGCTTGAATGCCTGGCGGCAAACTGGCAGCGCCGTGCTCGGCGCCTTGACTAGGGCTAGAACGCGAGAGAGCGGCAACGCCAAAGAGCGAGAGAGATTAACTCAATCTCTGGCTAATTCTCATTAATGAATAATGTTCCACAGTTATAAAGAAATGGTAACAAACCTCTCCTCACTCTAAGGAACAAACTCCTAATCTCTCTGAGGTAACAAACCAATGAAACAAACTCAGCTACCGCGAACAAACCACGACGCCGCGACATGGTGACCATGCGCTAGCGCTCCTGCCGCGATCCACCTTCAGCCACTTGCTTTGCCACAGCGTTGGTATACTTTGCCGACCATAACATCACTCCCCCCTCGACAAATAGCTCGTCCTCGAGCTGGAAGGAGGGGAACTCGGCGCGAAGATCTTCAAGCGGCTCCCAAGTGGCATCTACTTCCGGAAGGCCCGCCCACTAGACGAGGACATGCCACTGGCCGCGGCGAAGTTGAGCCCATAACGCACGCTCTAGCTGCTGGAGGTGATGGCCGTGGTGCAGCGGAGGCAATGCCGGAGGCATAGTTGGCGGAGCGCCCCGAAACGGCTTGAGGACGCCAATGTGGAAGACATCGTGGATGCACGCGCCCGCCGGAAGCGCCAGACGATATGCGACATCGCCGATTCGTTCAGTGATCTGGAACGGCCCGGCGAACCGAGGGCTCAGCTTGCCCTGTGGTCCAGGCAGCAGCGACTGGACTGGGCGGTGAAGGACGCGCAACCATACCCAGTCGCCCACCGCGAACTCCAGCTGGCAATGGTGGTCGTCGTAGTAGCGCTTCTCATACTCCTGCGCCTGAAGGAGACGCTCCCGGACGTCGGCAAGGACCGCATCACGGTCCTGGAGCAACGCATCCACGGTGTCTGTATGGGCCGTACCTGTAGTGTAAGGAATCAAGGCCGGCAGAGGGTGGCCGTATACCACCTAGAATGGAGTGGTGTGCAGGGCGGAGTGATATGATGTGTTGTAACAATACTCCACCCAGGGCAGCCATTCAAGCCACGCGCGTGGGCGATCACCGGTGATGCAGCGGAGGTACATGGCAATGGTCTTGTTCACTGCCTCCGACTGGCCATCTGTTTGGGGATGGAAGGCCGTCCTTAGGCGTAGCTTGACTCCTGCGAGCTTGAACAGATCACGCCACACGTTGCCGGTGAACACGGGATCCCGGTCACTGACGATAGAGTTAGGGAACCCGTGTAGGCGAACGATGGCCTCGAAGAACGCCTTGGCGACTGTGGAGGCAATCTAGGGATGGCTCAACGCGATGAAGTGGGTGTGCTTGGAGAGAAGCGATCGACCACGGTCAAGATGACACTCTTGCCATGGACGCGGGGTAGGCCCTCAATGAAGTCGAGGGAGATATCTGACCACACCCGTGAGGGCACCTCCAGGGATTACAGCAAACCAGCCGGCAGCAATGACTCCACCTTGTTCCTTTGGCACATGGTGCACGCGCGCACATAGTCACGCACCAGTGCGCGATCCTGCTCGATGAAGAACTCAGCGTGAAGCCGATGTAGAGTTTTCTGGAAGCCCTCATGGCCGGCGGAGTGGGCAAGCTCGAGGATGGTGGGCAGCGCTGCAGACGCTGCCGGTATGAAGACGCGGGCGCCGTGGAGGATGAGACCATCCATGATGCGCCAAGGGGCGCCCTGCTCAGCGACAACTGAGTCCCAGAGGGCGCGTAGCTCAGCATTGTCATTGAGCTCGCGGTGTAAGGTGGTGAAGAGGTCGAAGGCCAAGCCGGACAGGGTGGTAAGGTGATCGTCAGCCTCATCCCAGCGTGACTGGGCGTCCGCGGCCATGTTGAGGTGCCCTGGCCAGAACTCGACAGAGAAGTCATAGCCAAACAATTTGCTTACCAATTGATGTTGCGGCAGCATGGACAGGCATTGATCTAGGAGAAATTTGAGCGCATAGTGGTCAATGCGCACCACAAAACGCTGGCCCCATAGATACGGCCACCAATGGCGATCCACTTGCACCAAGCAGATGATCTCCCGTTCATACGCGGCCAGCTTCATGTGGCGTGGTGAGAACGGACGACTGAAGAATGCGATCGTGCCGGTGCCTTGATGGAGGATCGCGCCAGACGCGTCGCAGTCCACGACGAATGGCTGCTCAAAGTCCGACAGCTGGAGGACCGGCGCCGCGGACAGTGCCTGTTTGAGGGCGGCGAATGCCGCTGCGGCTGCCTTGGACCACAGGAACGAGTCCTCTTGAAGGAGCTGCGTGAGGGGTGCAGTGATGGCGTCGAAGTCCTTGATGAAGCAGCGGTAGTACCCCTCTAAGCCGAGGAAGCCGCGGAGACCCCACACGGAACGCAGCGGTGGTCAGGACGTCATGGCGTCCACCTTGTCCCGGTCTATCACCACACCGTCCGTCGAGATGACGTGACCAAGATAGGCCACGGATGACGAGGCGAACGAACACTTGCTGCGCTTGACACGCAACTTGTGGTCGTGCAGCGCCATGAGGACTACTTTGACGCGTTGGAGATGAGTCATCCATGACGTGCTGTAGATTAGGATGTCATCGAAGAAAACCAAAACGAACTTATGGAGGAAGGGCTGGAGCACGGTGTTCATGAGACTCTAGAATGTCGCCGGCGCGTTCATGAGGCCGAATGACATGACCAACAATTCGAAGTGGCCATGGTGAGTGCGGAAAGCCGTCTTCTCGATGTCGACCGGATGCATCCGGACTTAATGGTAGCCGGAATGTAGATCCAACTTGGTGAAGAAGTGGGCGCCCTTGAGTTCATCCAAATGCTCTTCCACAACATGGATGGGAAACTTATCCTTGACGGTGTGCTCGTTCAAAGCGCGATAATCGATGCAAAAGCACCACGAAGCATCCGGTTTCTTGACAAGGAGTACTGGCGCGGAGAACGCCAACATGCTCGGGCAGATGATGCCCTGTGCCAGCATGGCTGCACACTGAGACTCCAGTTCGTCCTTCTGGAGCTGTGGATACCGATACGGCCGGACGGTGACTGACGCAGTATTGGGCTGGAGATGTATCCGATGGTCGCAGAGGCGGGCAAGTGGCGGGCCTTGCGGCTCGACAAAGACATCGTCGAAGGACTGGAGCAGACGGTCCAGCAGGACTGACCCGTCATTGTGGATGGCATGGAGGCACTATGTAGATTGAACATCATGGCGCGTGGAGCCAATGCCGCACCAAAACACCCAGCGTCCTTCACGCCAAAAGGCCATGCAAAGGTCGTCAAAGTCCCACAAAATGGGCCCGAGCGTGCGGAAGAAGGTGACACCGAGGACCATGTCATATCTGTCGATTGGGATATTGGAGTAGCAGTCAATGGTGAATGTCTTGTCGGCGATGCGGATCCCGATGTCGCGGGCGAGGCCGCGGCAAGCGACGCGGTCACCATTGGCCACGATGACCCCCGCGCCCAGGCACAGCTGGAACTGGAGCCCGATGCGGCATGCGACGTCGCTGTGCACAAAATTATGCGTGGACCCCGAGTCCAGTAGGGCGACGAACTGCTCATTGCCGATGGTGATGTACAGTTGCATAGTGTCCTCAATGTGAATGCCTGTGATGGTGTTGAGCGAGATCATCGGGGCGTCGGGTCGAACGGCACCGGTTCGGTGGTCGGCTCCTCCACGATATAGTCGGAGACCTCCAGATAGAAGAGGCAGGAGCACTTGTGGTCGTGAATGTACGTCTCGTCACAATTGTAGCAAAGGCCCTGCTTGCGGGGCTCGGCCATCTCCTCTGGCGTCAAGCGCTTGAATGGTTGAGGAGGTGGGGCCAAAGACGAAGCTGGCTGACCCTTGTGCACCGGCTGCAGTTGACGACACGGGAAGGGCATTGGAGGCGTGGCGAGCCAGTCTCGTAGGTGGAGCAGGCAAGGCGAGGAGGAGCGCCGTGTTGCGGCACTCATATGCCGTGCAAGCCGCATGGCGTGCTACAAATCTTGCGGGTCATGGAGCTCCACATCGACCCCGATATGGTCTGGCAAACCGCCCGTGAAGAGTTGCGCCTGCTGGTAAGGCGTCAGGCGGCCAGCGTGCGCTATCCTGGCTTCGAACGCGTCCAGGTAGGCGTCCACCGACGTCGTGAATGGCAGGCGCGCCAAATCCACCTGGTGATTGGTGCTGAGTGGCGGTCCAAAATGCTGGTGGCAGAGCTGCTTGAACTCATCCCACGATGGCATGCCGGCATCGCGTTTGAGCACGTAGTAACATTGCTGTGCAGTGCTAGTGAGATGGAACGAGGTGAGCCACACCTTGTCGACCTCGCGAGTGAGCTGGGCGCGGAAGAAGCGCTCGCAGCGATTGAGCCAGCCCAAGGGATCCTCCTTGCCATCATAAGTCGAAAACAAGAGCTTATGGTAGCGTGGAACACTGGCGGCCTCCGGTGGATCGCGCGGCCGGGGCGGCAGCATCTGCATCGTAGCCGAGGACGGGGGTGTGGGAATGTTGACAATGGATGAAATGGATGGGACGGGTGATGGTGAAGACGGGAAGTTGATGTGTGTAATGGGCATGCCCAGAGATTGCTATGTCGGCTATGTGGACACCGCCGCGGACGCTGGCAGCAACTACGCGACCGAAGGAAGTGAAGGCGTGATTGGCGGTGCAGCGGACAGCTCGGAGATAACAGGGCCCATGGCCAGGAGTTGAGGAATGCCCCCGTAGCCCAGGAGGCCGTAGGGCAGGAATGGCGGTGCCGAGGATGAGGGACGACCCTCGAGAGCCACCATTCGTGTGGTGAGGTCCCCCATCTGTCACTGCATCCCGTGGATGGCGGCGGTCAGCACGTTGAGGGCGTCTGTGGGAATGGTGGTGAGCGGTGGTTGGGAGATGGGAAGGGATGCGGTGGGAACCAGGGCTGCGCTGGTGATGGCGGGCTGTGGCGTGGTGGTGGTGACGGCGGTGGTGGGAATAGCGGCGGATACCAAACATGGCTGATACCAGGTTGTTGCGACGTGTATTGCTGCGTAGGGAGTAGGAGTGGGAGATGGCGAACTGGCGGTGCCGTGCTCGGCGCCTTGACTAGGGCTAGAACGCGAGAGAGCAGCAACGCCAAAAAGCGAGAGAGATTAACTGAATCTCTGGCTAATTCTCATTAATGAATAATGTTCCACACTTATAACCAAATGGTAACAAACCTCTCCTCACCCTAAGGAACAAAACTCCTAATCTCTCTGAGGTAACAAACCAATGAAACAAACTTGGCTGCCGCGAACAAACCGCGATGCCGCAAAGTGGTGACCGCGCACTGGCGCTCCTGCCGCGGTCCACCTTCGACCACTTGCTTTGCTACGGCGTTGGTATACTTTGCCGACCATAACAGTTGCCCTGCCTCATTTTCCTCATGTTAGAAACTAAGACAAACCCAGAGAAAAACGTCATTATCCACTCAAACACATTCCCTAGCCTGAAGCATTTTGATTTCCGTTGTGAGCTGTCACTCCTCACTTTTGAGCCAGCCACAATGCCACAGCTAAAGAGACTGAAGATACTACTTGATGGTCGTGGACAAGGTGCAATGCAACTGCAAGATGGCAGTCCAGTTGGTGGGATCGAGCACCTTGCTAGCCTTGAAGAGATCTCCATGTATATATATGCCAAATGTGATCATAGGTCAAAAATAGAATCTGTATGCAGAGACACCATCAGCAGGCATCCTAAAAGGCAAGCCATACAGATTCATGTAGACTGTATATGAGTTTAATGAAAATGGAAACGTCAGACACTGTTGCTGGGATTAGTGGAGGAGGATAAATATGCAATAGTACCGGGCAGTCAAGAAGACTAAAAATGCTGGATTACTGGTATGCAGTATACTTATGCTGTTCTTAGTTTGTTCTGTGCTTTGTCTCTTCTTTTATTTTTGAAATATATGATCATATCCTCTCTGTACCTTTCTTTGATTAGGATTTGAATATATGGTATATGTTTTGCTCTGCTACAGTGCTACGTTGGATGCCTTGTTCATGCCTTCAACTCTCATGGTTGATTACTTGATTCTGCCAGGGGCACAATAAATAGGCACAAGGTCATCGCTCTTTTAATAGAAAATCTTTCCTGTCATCAGACTAAAATGATTGATCTGTCCATACAATCTGTTCACAATAATACTGCCAAAGACCATTCTCTAAATTTTGTTCTTCCATTTAAACTAAGACTACAATTGATTAAAAGATTATAACTGACACCTCCAAGTGACCTGTTTTGTTTTTGTCAATACATAGCTTCAAATTCTAGAGAGGATATATTTCTTTTTTCTGATCAAAGAAGTATAAGAAAATGCCACAGAAACTGCATATTTTTTCCTCATAACCTAATGACACAGAAACTTCAAATATGGTTTTTTTTCCCTCTGATCAAACAGTACCAATTATGACAGGAACTGCAGATTTCTTAACCGTATGACTAGCACTTTGTAAAATGCTCCAATGACTTTAGGATCACGACCTTCATCAGGGCACGTGAAAAAAGGAATGTGATATTGACACGGTGTAGCTGTCATCTATTTAGACTCTGAAAATGTATGCGAGTCATAGAAACTTCTTTCCATTTGTGGTGGGAATTGGTGAGCAGTACTGTTGGTGACATGTTAAGGAAAGGAATGAACTCCCTCATTATCCTTGGAGCCTGGACTTTATGGACACACCGCAACAAGTGCGTTTTTGATGGCACAGCCCCAAATATTGCAGGCGCACTGGCTGTAGCTGAAGATAAGGGAAAGGCGTGGTCGTTGGTAGGGGCTCGAGGTTTGTCCCTCCTAGCTGCCATTCTCCAGGTGGTTAGGGCTCTGTCTTGTGTGTTTTTTGTGAGTTTTTGTGTTGTTTGGCCACTTGTCCTCTTTTTTCATCTTCTTAATATAATGATGCGCAGTTCTCCTGTGTTTTCGAGAAAAAAATGTATGCGAGTTCCCTGGAACCCTGAAACTTGGTTATGTTTTTGCCGAAGCTAAACTGCTAAAGAAGGTTATGTGCAAGATTTATCACACTACAAGTGGTCCTGGTGTAGTGGTGTACAAACCTAGAACTACCAATTGTTTGGCTGCATGATTTGTCTAATTTTTTCTCCTTTTTTTTTTGCTGGTTTGTCCAGTACTAAATAGGACTGCCAATATATGTCTACTTTCCCAGGTGGTTCTTGGTCTATTAGCCTTCCATGGCACAGATGGATCATCCTGCAAAACAATATGAGGTCTGATCTGCAGAAGCCAACTTCATACAGATTGAGATCATTTGTGTCCAGCTTTTTCATTATTTCTTCGCTTCTTTGTGATACAACTACCTCTGTTTTGCTAGATGACATATTAATCACTTGTGAATATGATTATTCATTTCTGAGCTGTCATGCCTGAATTTCGAGCCAGTGGTTTGTCCGGTACTAACTAGGATTAAATATATGTTGCAGATCACTTACTCCTAGGTGGCGTGTATGGATTGACAAGCATCAACGAGAAACACCCTTTATTAAAAAAAAAGCTTCCTTTATTAAAAAAATTATCTCATTTCCATGTTATCCAGAGCCCCCAAATAATCGTTAGCAAAAGGAAGGCTCAAACTTAGCCGACTGAGCACCCTAGGAACTAGTCACCATTGAATTTTTATTAAAGCATTGCAATTCACGGGAAATCCTAGAAGACAAAGCAAGAGAGACGAATCTATGGTGCATTCTGTTTGTCCTTTGGCCAATCTCCATGATGGTCCTTTCAACTTGGGTGTGGATCCCAATGACAAAAATGAATTGCGCAGATTTCTGCATCATAAGAACCTCCACCACCCAGTTACATGGAAATTCCACTAAACCATTGCACTCAAATGCAGAGCAAAAACCACCTCACACCATTGCCCCTGCTAGAGGGGGGCTAGCTAGGAGGTTGAGATGGCAAGCATGGTGGTGAGTGCTTCCACTGGGGTGCTGAGCTCACTTCTCTCCAAGCTATCACTGCTGCTTAGTGATCAGTACATGCAACGCAAGGGGGTCCGAAGAGATATTGAGCTCCTCAGATGTGAGTTGACTAACATGAATGCTGCACTGGAGAAGCTAGCAGACATGGAGAATCTTGATGGCCAAACAAAGGTGTGGAGAGACAAGGTTCGTGAGATGGGCTATGATATCGAGGATTGAATTGACATTTTCATGCACCAGCTTGGCCAAGGAGATGACAAGGATGGCTTGTTTCACAAGATTGCGCGCAAGATTAGAGAATTGCGACTGCACTATCAGCTTGCAACAATGATTCATGACATCAAAGCTCGTGTTGAGGAGCACAGTAAAATACGAGATAGATACAGGATTGATGAATCTATCTCAACATCTAGAGTGGTGGTGGAAGTTGACCCAAGGCTGCCTGCATTGTTCGAGGATGCAGAAAGGCTTGTGGGCATTGATGGTCCACGGGAGGAAATCACCAAATTGTTGATTGAAGAAGGTGGCAGTCTTTCTGGACAACTTAAAGTGGTGTCCATCGTGGGTTTTGGTGGCCTCAGCAAGACAACACTTGCGAACCAAGTACACGCTAAAATAAAAAATGAGTTTGAATGTTCAGCGTTTGTGTCCGTCTCTAGAACTCCCTACATGCCAAAGATTTTAAAGGATATACTGTCTGGAGTTGGATCTGATGGTAAGGAAGTGGAAGATGACATCCAAAAGCTTGTCAAAATCCTTAGAGCACAACTCACAAATAAGAGGTATATGTTTACCTAGGATTTAAGATAATGTATTTATTAGTCGAAGTTTCTAATTCTCCATTTCTAGTCGCTGTTCTCAAATGTCTACAGTTATTGTCTAATAGCAATATGTGAACATACCAAGCTTTTCTAAATTAAGCTTATAGATAGCTATCTTGTACGTTGAGCAAGTCGTTTTGATTAAAAATTTTCAAGCATGATTTGTTACCAACAAAAGGTCATATAATATATAACATCACAAAATTAAATTTTAAAAGTTCTTATTTCAACATAGATCTTTTTTTATTTATACGATTTATGGATTTTTTCTGGTTTTCGTGGGACTTTTTTTCTTAGATAAGTTCCCCCTCAAGCTTAATGGTGTATATAAAGTTGTACTCAAGATGAAAAAAATATTAACTGGTGTCTATACTCTGTAGTAGTAGCGGTATATTTTGCACTTTCAAAAATTAGGATGAGTTTTAGTTTTCAAATAAAGTTTACTAGGCACTAAATATGTAATAGGTTACTTTGAGGTTACCCATTACGTGGAATTAAGCATGAACCATAATCAAAACATCATGGAACAAATGTTTATTCCTCTGCTTCTTTCCACGAGACCTAAGTCGTGGCATGTTCTTATATTTTCTTTGACCTATTGTCATTGTATCTAAAACTTTATCACTTTGCATGTATCATGTGGAGACTTTGACTTAGAAATTACTTATTGCAGGTACCTTATCATAATTGATGACTTATGGAACACCAGAGATTGGCGCACTATTGAGTGTGCTTTTGTGGAGAATAATAATGGCAGTAGAGTGATAACTACCACACGCATTCAAGATGTTGCTACAGCTTGTTGCTATCCAAGTCGAGGCCAAGTATTCCAGATGCAACCCCTTAATGAGCTTCAGTCAAGTAGGCTGTTTTTCAAAAGGTTATTTGGCACACAGGATGGTTGTCCCCAACAATTTAGAAAGATTTCAAATGACATGTTAAGGAAATGCAAAGGTGTACCATTGGCAATTACTAGCATCGCAAGCCTTTTGGCTAACCAAAGCATGCATGTCGAGATATGGGAGAAGATACATAATTCAATGGGTTCCGAGTTGGACACAAATCCTACACTGGAATGGATGAGGCATGTGCTAACTCTTAGCTACAATGACCTGTCCCATGAGCTTAAGACATGCTTGCTATATCTTGGTGCATATCCTGAAGACTGTGTAATTTCGACTAATGTTTTGGTGAGAAAATGGATAGCCGAAGGATTTGTTAGGGAAAGGCATGGTTTAGATCTGGAGGAAGCTGCTGAAAATTGTTTGAACGAACTCATCAACAGAAGTATGATCGAACCATGCTTCAATGATCATGGTGAGGTGCAGGCATGTCAAGTTCATGATCTAATGCTTGATCTTATTATATCCAAGTGCAAAAAGGAAGACTTCATTACTATAATTGATCGGAACTTCACCATGATTGGAGCACTGAAAGTTCGTCGGATCAGCCATCAGTTCCATAACAGAGACATAGCCCTGGTATTTGAGAGGATGAGTCAATCACAAGTTCGGTCATGTAAGTTCTTCTCTGCAGCTGACTGCATGCCTCCGCTTTCGAAGTTTAAGCTCTTGAGAGTTTTGGACATGGACCAGCCGAGCTCACATGTGCGGCCAGAATCTACGTGCCTTGATTTATCTGCTATAAATCACCTTTTTTCTGCTGAGGTATCTGAGAGTCGTGGGCTTTCGTTTGGTGCTGCCAAAGAAGTTTGGGAAACTGAAACATTTGATGACTCTAGATATTGAATCCACAATGTTGTATCCCTTGTACCAGTTAATGGATGTTACTTCTTTGTCATCTTTAAGGCATCTCACTCTTCCAACACCAGTTGGAAATGTAGTGCGGATAAATGGGCTTAGCAAGCTGTGCAACCTACGCACACTGATCCATTTTATTTACATCAGGGCTAGTAATTCCGTACAGTGCATCAGAGATCTTGGTGAGCTGACCAGTCTTAGGGAGCTTATTATGATTTATTACTCTCGGCCAGGTGACGTAGAAGATGGTCTTGACACAATACTGGCTGCCTCTCTTGACAAGCTTGGGAACAGCAACCTCCGTCTTCTGTATTTTAAAAAGTCACAGCTTGATGGCAGGCCCCCCTCAACACAGTTCTGGAGTAATCTCATCATACGTCCAAAGCATCTGCAGAGGCTTCGTTTGGACGGATATAACATACCCAAGGTCCCAAATTGGATTGCGCATGCTGACAGGTTGGCCTATTTGGAAGAACTACGAGTCCAGGAGCTCGGGCGTGATGGCATCCAGGTTCTTGGACAGTTGCCCTGCCTCATGTACCTCGAGTTAAGAGCTGAAACAACCCTAGAGAAAAACATCATTATCCACCCAAACACATTCCCTAGCCTGAAGCATTTTGATTTCTCTTGTGAGCTATCGTTCCTCACTTTTGAGCCATCCGCGATGCCACGGCTACAGATACTGAAGATAGGACTTGATGGCACTGAAGAAGGTGCAATGCAACTGCAAGAGGGAAGTCCAGTTGGTGGCATCGAGAACCTTGCTAGCCTTGAAAAGGTCTACTTGTTTATAGGAGTACTAGCCAATTGCGTTCACAGGCAGCCAAGAAGACTGAAAGTAGAGTCTGCATGCAGAGAAGCCATCAGCAGGCACCCGAAAAGTCAATCCATGCTGATTAATGTAAACTGTAACGAGTATGACGAATTTGGAGATGAAGTACAAGGGAGCCAAGAAGACTAAAAACGATGTATTGCTGGTACGCTTGAGCTGTCTTTATTTGTTCCGATCTTCGTCTCTTCTTTGATTTTTTAACCATGGTCATGTTTGCTTTGTTCCTTACAGTTGACTTGGATTTGTTATGGTTTCACCAAGTCGTACATGCATAGTATATGTTTGCAAGATTTGATCTGCTACTTTGGATGCCCTGTTCATGCCTTCACTTCCCCCTGTTGGTTCAGCCATAGTGGCATAACAAATAGGCATTTCGAAATATCTTACTCGTCATTTCGAAATGATTAATTTGTCCTGCATATGATCTGTCGTTCGCAATAGTGCTACTCAAAAACCATGGTCTAAATTTTGGCAGCCATTGTTTTTTACTTTCATTTAAACTAAGAATGCAGTTGATTGAAAAACTATAATTGGTATCTCCAACTCAAATGTTTTGTTTTCGTCAAGTACATTGCCTCAATACTTTAGAGAGGTTGTATTTTTTTTTTCCTCTGATCAAATTAAAGAACTATCAATAATGTCACAGTACCTGCAGATTTCTTTGTCATAACCTTATGACTAGGGCTACCTAAAATGCTCCTATTTCTTTGTCATAACCTTATGACTAGGGCTACCTAAAATGCTCCTATGACTTTAGAAGTTTGATCATCATTAAGGCACTTGAAATAAGGGGAATGGTTATGTTCACGGGCCATATCTGTCAGCTATTTACACTCTGAAAATGTATATAGCTTCTCTGGAGCCCTGAAACTTAGCTATTTTTCTTTTTGTCCAAATCAAATTTCTTCATAAGGTTATTAATTTTTTTCTCACAATATAAGTGACCCTGGTGTAAAGACCTTGCATTAACAATTGTCCAATTGTTGGCAGTACAATTTGTATAATTTTCACAAAATGTACGGTTGGTTTGTCCAGTACTAACTAGGACCGTGTATGTTGCAGATCGCCTACTCTCCCAGGTGGCACTTGGTTTCTTTGTCTTCCATGGCACAGCTAGATTACCTCCTGCAAAATAAAATGAGGGCTGATCTGCAGATGCAACGCTCAAATAGACTGAGACTATTTCTGTCCTATTTCTTCAATAGTTCTTTATGATAACACTACCGCTGTATTTCCAAACGACGGTAGTCTCTTGTGTAATATGCTTTCTCCATTTCTGTATGTTCTCAAACGAACATCTACTGTCTTCAATATATCCTAAGTGCCCTCTTTTATTCTGCAATTGATTTTCCGTTGGTCAATGAGACCCAGGTCAAAGAAATATGGAGCCAGCCAAGTTAAATATTTGTTGAGAAAACACTTCTGTACAAGCTTCATTATTCAGCGCCACATGCTGTCATACCAAACTTGCCTAGGGTCTGGCCTAATTCCAAAGAACTTTTGGGTTATATAATACTGCTGCATATATTTCGATGCATGCTTCATCGCCGCGCCAGTGGTGGTGGCGTCCATAGCATAGCAGAACGGGCCTATTCACGAGGCTGCCGGAACAAAGAGAAAACGAAACGATTATAGTTTGGTAAGTTTGTACTTTTTTATATTTATTTAAGGATAATGAAGAAGGAAGAACTTGTGGGTTTATTTGAACGCTAAACTAGATTAAAAACTATAATTTGATTGAATTTTTTGACGATGTTATTTCAACCCTCACCGAGATAGGTGAGTTTCACTGAATGTCGGTCATTTCAGACAGAATCCCAGAATCCACCTCGCTCGCATAGGTTCCCTCCTTGCTGGCTCATAGAGAAATGGAAGAGACGAACGGAGTCTGAAGGAAGGGAGTTCGGCTTGGGTCTGGACTTTGGATGGGCTGCGCCCATGAGAATCCAGGTGAAAAATAATTAAGCAATTGTTTAATTAATTTTTTTTGAGGCAAATAGGAGGGGTGAGGCACCCCTACTGAAAAAACTTTATTAATACAAAGACTTCAATTAATTAGCTGGGACTTTGAGATTCATGCGATTTTTTGAAAGAGGAGTATTGGTGTTTTACTTTATTTATGTGTGTATCATTGGTAACAAAATTAAGGTTCCCCGTTGAAACAAAATAAAGTCCGAATATTATCTTCCCTTCATCAGGCGCTGAATGGAGTCAACGGCAGATTAACCGTACCCCTGATTTCTATATTATTTTGGCGTGTTCTAATTGTGAGTATGGGTGTGTTCAATTGGTGAAAAGTGAATGAAAAGTTACTGTAGCAACTTTCGTTGTTATTTAATAAAATTTGTTCGGCCATGGACTAACTATGTTCAAAAGATTCATCTCGCCATTTATAGATAAACTATGCAATTAGTTATCTTTTTTAGCTATATTTAATGCTCCATGCATACGTTCAAAGATTTGATGTGATGGATGAAAGAGGAAATATTTTGAGTTTGCATGGAAAGTGAACATACCCTTTATAAGCAAGTGACTAGAATGTACGGAGTAAAAGGTAGTAGAGATATAATGGCCTCGTTCGGCTGGCTGGTGACTAGTACTGATTTATTGTGAGAGAAAAATACTGCTGGCTAGCTGATGGCTGGTGCTAAAATGACGTGAGATAAAAGGTGCCATTACGTAAAAAAAAAGTAGTAGAAGAAGGATCCAGGAAGAGGTCCACAAATTACCCCAACTATATAATAGTGCAAAAGGTACTGAAGACACAAGAAAGTGAACAGGAGAACACGGGAAGAGCTCTCAAGAAATTCTCCACAAATTACCCCAACTATATAATAATGCAAAAGGTACTGAAGACACAAGAAAGCGAACAGGAGAACACGGGAAGAGCTCTCAAGAAATTCCCCACCTTCATGGCTTCTCGTCTCTAACCCCAACACCAAAATTCCTCCAAATGCAAAGATTATTCTTCAAGATGGTGCCAAGAGCAGTCTAATCCTATTGCTTCCACTCCGTTCTTGGCTGATTGGGTGGTGCCGTCGCCGTCGTCCGTGCCGTTGCCACGCGAGCCGTCGCCGACCGGCCGGCCGTGCCGTGCGGCGCGTTGCCTCCGAAGGTCTTGCTTGCTGGCTATCTGCGGGCCTTACTTATTGCCGCTGCGGCGATTAAGCAGCTGACCGACGTGATTAAGGTTCTCCCTTTGAGATAAGCTCTGAATATTTCGATTGCGATTTCACACCATTGTTGACTTGTTTCTGACAGAGAGGGGAGCTAGCTAGGAGGTTGAGATGGCGGGCATGGTGGTGAGCGCTGCCACCGGGGTATTGAGCTCACTCCTCTCCAAGCTATCAGACCTGCTCACTGATCAGTACAAGCAACGCAAGGGGGTCCGAAGAGATATTGAGTTCCTCTGCCGTGAGTTGACTGACATGAATGCAGCGTTGGAGAAGCTGGCAGGCATGGAGAAGCTTGATGTCCAAACAAAGGTCTGGAGAGACAAGGTTCGCGAGATGGCCTACGATATCGAAGACTGCATGGATATCTTCATGCACAAGCTTGGCCAAGAAGGCGACAACAAGCAGGATGGATTGTTTCACAAGATTGTAGGCAAGGTTAGGGAGCTGCGACTGCACTATCAGCTTGCCAACAAGATTCAAGAGATCAGAGCTCGTGTTGAGGAGCAGGGTCAAAGCCGAGATAGATACAGGATTGATGAATCTATCCCAGAGTCTAGGGTGGTGAGAGTTGACCCAAAGCTGCCTGCAATGTATGAGGATGCAAAGAGGCTTGTGGGCATTGATGGTCCACGGGAGGAGATCATCAAACAGTTGATGGAAGAAGATGATAGCGAATCTGGACGACTTAAAGTGCTGTCCATCGTGGGTTTTGGTGGCCTCGGCAAGACAACACTTGCAAACCAAGTGTATGCTAAACTCAGGAATGAGTTTGAAAGCACGGCGTTCGTATCGGTCTCTAGAACTCCTCACATGCCTAAGATTTTGAAGGACATACTCTCTGAAGTTGAATTTGATGTCGAGGAAATGGGTGATGATGTCGAAAAGCTTATCAAGATCCTCAGAGAACAGCTCACGAATAAGAGGTATGTGTTTAGCTAGAATTTATGGTAATATATTTATTTGAACACTTTAGTACATGTTCTATTTCTCACTGGCTGTCTCAAATATCTATATTTTTTCCATTGTCGTCTTATCGTCTAATAGTAATATTTTAACTTCGTATTGATACACCCATAGCTCTTAAAAGTTATTTGGTCATACAATGATTTGCTATTTCGATCTTTCCTCCCTCGTATTGGCTTTTTTCTCAACTTTACTAGCAAATATCAAAAATGGTAGCTGAAACAATGGCAAAGGCATAAACTTCCTTCTTATTTAGGTGACATTACACATCTTTACTTTGTCATATTGTGATGCACAAACGGGATTGACTTAGAAGTTACTTACTTTGCAGGTACTTTGTCATAATTGATGACTTATGGAGCATCAAGGATTGGCACACTATTAAGTGCGCTTTTGTGGAAAATAATAATGCCAGCAGAGTGATAACTACCACACGTATTCAAGACGTTGCTACAGCCAGTTGCATCCCAAGTCAAGGCCACGTATACCAGATGCAACCCCTTAATAAGCTTCACTCAAGAAGGTTGTTTTTCAAAAGGTTATTTGACACAGAAGATAGTTGCCCTGGGCAATTCAAAGAGATTTCAGATGACATGTTAAGGAAATGTAAAGGGGTACCGTTGGCAATTACTAGCATCGCTAGCCTTTTGGCTAACCACATGCAAGTTGAGATATGGGAGAAGATATATAATTCATTGGGTTTCCAATTGCACACAAATCCTACACTGGAATGGATGAGGCATGTGCTAAGTCTTAGCTACAATGACCTCTCCCATGAGCTCAAGACATGTCTGCTATATCTTGGAATGTATCCTGAAGATTATGAAATCCCAAAGGAAGCTTTGGTGAGAAAATGGATGGCTGAAGGATTTGTTAGGGAAAAACATGGTTTAGATCTTGAGGAAGCTGCTGAGAACTGTTTCAATGAACTCATCAACAGAAGTATGATCCAACCTTGCTTCAATAAATATGGTTTTGGTGAGGTGTGGGCATGTCAAGTTCACGACCTAATGCTTGATCTTATTATATCAAAGTGCAAAGAGAAAAACTTCATCACAATAATTGATAAGAAGTACCCAATGAACGGAGCATCGCAAGTTCGCCGGATTAGCAATCAGTTCCATGACAGATACATGCCCCTGGCAGTGGAGAGTACGAGTTCATCAACGGTTCGGTCATATATTTCCTTCCCTGTGGCTGATTTTATGCCTCCACTTTCGAAATTTAAGCTTTTGAGGGTCTTGGACATGGAACGTAGATATTATATGGCCTCTATGTACCTTGATTTGTCTGCTATAAATCACCTTTTTCTGCTCAGGTATTTGAGGGTCAATGGCTTTAGTTTCGAGCTGCCAAAGAAATTTGGCAAGCTAAATCTTTTGATGACCCTAGATATGTCCCTTTCATGGTTGCATGGTGATGGTGAACAACTATCAGATTTTAATTCCTTGTCATCTCTAAGGCATCTCATGTTACCGGGAAGGGTAACATTCAAAAATGGGCTTAGCAAGTTGTGCAACCTACATGATCTGTCCTGCTTTGACATTGGGACTCATTCCATTGAGTGCATCAGAGATCTTGGTGAGTTGACCAATCTTAGGAATCTTAGAGTAAGTGGCATAGAAAATAATCCTAAGACAACAATCCTGGCTGCCTCTCTTAACAAGCTTGGGAACAGCAACCTCCGCCATCTAGCTTTACATGCTGAGTCAAATGCAACCACCGCACAATTCTGGAGTAATTGCTTGACACGTCCACGGCATCTACAGAGCTTTCACTTCTATCTCTATTCAATGCCCAAGCTACCAAATTGGATTGCACATGCTGACAGGTTGGCGCATGCTGCACTAGGCGTCCAGGAGCTCCGAAGTGATGACACCCAGGTGCTTGGACAGTTGCCCTGCCTCGTCTACCTCGAGTTGAGAGCTTGGACATTCCCAGAGAACATCATTATCCACCCAAACTCATTCCACAGGCTCAAGAGCTTCGAATTTAAGAAGTTTCAGTTTCAGCCTCAAGCAATGGGACACTTGACTTTTGAGCCTGAAGCAATGCCACACTTGAATTTTGAGCCTGAAGCAATGCCGCAGCTACAGAGACTGAGGATATACTATGATGCTCGCGAACAAGGTGCAATGCAGCTTGAAGGCGGCAGTCTAGTTGGTGGCATCGAGCACCTTGCTAGCCTTGAAAACTTCTCCTTGTCTTTAGATGCCAAATGCGATGTGGGGTCCAAAATAGAATCTGCATGGAGAGACGCCATCAGTAGGCACCCAAAAAGTCAAGCCTTGAAGATTGATGTAAGCTGTTATGAGTTTGAAGAAAATAGAAATTTCGTAAGAACAATGAGAAATACTGCTGCCGGGACTAGTGGAGAGGATTAAATATCAAGCGTGGTGATGAATTACTTACTGGTATGCTTATGTTGTCCATAGTTTGTTTTGAGTTTCGTCTCTCTTTACATTTTTGAACCCTGATCATGTTCCTGTTTCTTTCTTTGATTAGAATTTGCTAGAAACTTACCTAGATGGCTAGATTTGCTCTGCTACTTTGGATAAAATGTCATGCCTTCATTTCTCACCGTTGGAGTATGTTTTTAGGCCCATGAGGCTAAGGCCCATGTGGCCCATGTATGGAACCTATATAGCTACCCTTCTAGGGTTAGCCCTAATCAGTAGAATCACTTTCCTCAACATGGTATCCAGCCTCTCTCTCTGACTGCCAGCCGCCGCCGCTGCCGGCCTGCTGCTGCAGGCCATGGCTGGCCGGCCTCCCTCCCCTTCTCCTTCCTCCTACACCCAATTCCCTCCTCTCTCCTCCCCCTGGGACCCTCTGGTGCCGCGCCCCTACTCGTATGCAGCTGCCGCCCGCCCCGCCGTCCAGGGCGCTCGGCCTGGCGTGCAGCCGCCGACCGCCGCCCTCCCTCCCACCGGCGCTGGCACCTTCCCAGCCGCGGCCCACCACCTCCACCAACCCCTCAACTCCAGCAGCGGCCACCTTCCCCTCCAGCGCGGCCCCCTCCCTGCCGCCCCCCTCTCTTCCGCTGTTGGCGCCGATCTCCAGCCGGCTGCTGCTGATGCCGCTCCCCTCCCTGCCGGCGCCTTCACTACCAGTGCGGGGGGGGGGGGGACGCCCTGGAGGGCGCGGATGGCGTCACTGCCGCCGGCCTACAGCCCCTCCAGCCCCAGGAGCTGCTGCCAGAGGCCCGTGTGGCCCTCCAGCAGCCGCTCCGACCGGCAGCCACAAGTCTTCCTACTGGTTCCCAGACGGCCCTCCCTGGCGGTCTTCCTCTTGGCCTGACGGGACCGGACTCCGCCCTCGCCGCCGCCCTTGTCGCGGCTCGCGCGGCCGCCGCGGAGGGCCAGGCCCGTGTGCGCGCTGCTGCCCTCGTCTGGGAGCGTGAGCGCGATGCGGCCGATGCCCTGGCCCGCCAGATTGCCGAGGCCGAGCAGCTCCTCGCCCCTCCAGCGACCCAGGACGCCGGAGCCACCTCCTCCGCCTCGCCAGGTCGCCGCCTCTCCCACACCGCCGTCCTGTGGCACGACCCGGCCGACTCGCTCGTGGCTCAGCTTCACTACCAGGCCGGGGGGTCCAGAACATTCGCCTCCTCATCCCGGTCGTCCTCGAGCCGGAGTCGCCCTCCTACGCCCGCTGGCGGGACCTGGTGGTTCTCACTCTTCGCCGCTACGCCCTCGACGACCACGTCCTCGTTGACGCTTCGGTCGCCGTCCAGACCCCGTCGTGGTTTCGCCTGGACAGCATCGTCCTCTCCTGGATCCTGGGGACGATCTCTCTGGACCTCCACGACCTCGTCCGCACCTCCCCTGACGCGCGCCGGGCGTGGCTCGCCCTTGAGGGCCAGTTCCTGGGCAACGCCGAGGCCCGGGCTCTGCGCCTTGACGCGAGCTTCCGGACCTTCGTCCAGGGTGACCTCTCCGTCGGCGAGTTCTGCCGTCGGATGAAGGGCATGGCGGACTCCCTGGGGGACCTCGGGTGGCCCGTGGAGGATCGCATCTTGGTCCTCAACGTCCTCCGGGGGCTCAGCGACCGCTACGCCCACCTCCGAACGTTGATCACCCGCCAGCGGCCCTTCCCCATCTTCCTGGAGGTCCGTGACGATCTTGTCATGGAGGAGCTCACGCAGGGCCTCCAGTCGGGATCCACCACTTTCACGGGGTCCTCGTCCTCCTCGACGGCCCTGGCTGCTACTTCGCCGCATCCATCTGCTCCACCGCGGTCGACCGCTCCACCGCCACCATCTCTCCTGGGTCCTCCCTCCGGCCCGAGCGGGGGTGGGGGGGTCGTGGTCGTCGTCGCCGCGGAGGGGGTCGCGGGGGCGGCCGGGGTGGACATACCCAGGCTCCAGCACCTGGTGGGCCGCAGGGGGGCACCATGGCCCTTCTTCCAGAACCCGTGGTCCGGGCGCATCTCCATGTGGCCATACCACGCCCCCGGGGCCGACTCGCGTCCACCGGGGGCCATGCTCACCGGAGCTCCTTCTGCTGGTCCACCCGGCGCCTTCCCTGCTACGGCGTGGACTCCACCCTATGGACTCTTCCGGGGGTCACCGGATGGGACCAGGCGGCCCTGGCTCGCTCGTTCAGCACCATGGGCCTGACACCTTCGGTCGGACCCGAGTGGATCGCTGATTCGGGAGCCACCTACCACACCACTCCTGACCCCGGTATACTTTCGTCGCTCCACTCTCCCTCTTCCTCTCTTCCTTCGTCCATTATGGTCGCAAATGGTTCGTGTCTTCCAGTCACGTCTGTGGGTATCGCCGGTGCTCATGGCTCCTTTCGTCTTCCTGATGTTCTTGTTGCTCCTTCTATGGTTCATAATCTTCTTTCTATTCGTCGTTTTACAGCTGACAATTCTTGTTCTGTAGAATTTGACTCTTCTGGTCTTACTGTAAAGGATTTGGCTTCCCGGCGTTCTCTGCTCCGATGTGACAGCACCGGGCCCCTTTACACCCTTCGCTTCCCGGCGGCTCCTTCGTCTTCTTCGCCGTCTGTTTTGTCAGCTGCCTTCACCGCTTCTACTTCCTCTACTACCTGGCACCGGCGCCTCGGCCATCCTGGACGTGATGCCCTGATACAGCTCAGTCGTAGCTCTGGTCTTCCATGTACTCGAGCTCATGATGAGCAACTGTGTCATGCGTGCCAATTGGGCCGACATGTTCGTCTTTCTTTTTCTAGTTCTTCCCATGCGGCCCGCATTTTTGATCTTGTACATTGTGACCTATGGACGTCTCCTGTTCTGAGTATTTCTCGTTATAAGTACTATCTTGTGGTTGTTGATGATTTTTCGCATTATTCGTGGACATTTCCTCTCTGTGCGAAGTCAGATACGTTTACCACGCTCCTTCACTTCTTTACTTGGGTGTCACACAGTTCGGCCTCACCATCAAGGCCGTCCAGTGTGACAATGGTCGCGAGTTTGATAACTCCACCTCCCGAGCTTTCTTCCTCTCTCACGATGTTCAGTTGCGCATGTCTTGTCCATACACCTCTTCACAGAATGGCAAGGCTGAGCGGATGATTCGCACCACCAACGACACCGTGCGTACCCTTCTGTTTCAGGCCTCTCTTCCTGCTCGCTTCTGGGCTGAGGGCCTGCACACCTCCACCTACCTTCTTAACCGCCTTCCTTCCGCTGCCTGTCACGCTCCCACACCTCACCACGCCCTCTTCGTTACCCCGCCTCGGTACGATCACCTCCGCGTGTTTGGGTGTGCGTGTTACCCCAACACCGTTGCCACTTCTTCTCACAAGCTGGACCCTCGCTCCACGCTCTGTCTTCCTCGGGTACTCCCCGGATCAAAGGGGTACCGGTGCTTTGACCTTACCTCCCGACGGGTTCTCATCTCTCGCCATGTGGTGTTCGATGAGTCCGTCTTTTCCTTTTCCAGCACTACCACCCCTCAGGTCCCTGACCCTCCCTCCCTGTTTTCCACTGACCCGGTGGTCCAGCCACCTGTTTCGTGGTCTCCTGCAGGTACCGCTTCGCCGCGCTCCGTGCCGGCCACCTGTCCCGGATCCCCAGCGGGCCCGGGACCGTCGTCCTCTGGCACGGCCCCGTCCTCTCCGATTGGTGCAGACCCGGGGCCTTCGTCCCCCGCTTCTGCCCCGGGGGGTCGTGCCGGTCGCCGACGCCGGATCCTGCCCCGGCACCTCCGTCGAGGTTCGCCGCGCCGGTACGGGTGTACCAGCGCAGGCTGCGGCCGCCGCCGCTCGCGGTCCCTTCTCCGCCGGGGACACTGACACCACCGCCGCAGTCCCCGCCGGCTCGTGGTGCCCCGCCGGTCTACCACCCACCGCTGCTTCACCGACACCCACGGCATGTTCACCCGATGGTGACATGGCACGCAGCTGGCACACTGCCGCCTCGTGCCCTCGAGGCTTCGACCAGCGACGCGGTGGTCTCCCCGGTACCCTCTTCCGTCCACGACGCCCTATTGGACCCTCACTGGCGCCGTGCGATGGAAGAGGAGTACGCCGCGCTACTCGCCAACCAGACGTGGGAGTTGGTGCCCCGGCCACCAGGCTCCAACGTCGTCACCGGCAAGTGGATCTAGACCCACAAGCGCCGGGCCGATGGTTCTCTCGAGCGCTACAAGGCTCGATGGGTCCTCCGGGGTTTCACTCAACGCCCTGGAGTCGACTACGATGAGACCTTCAGCCTGGTGGTCAAGCCGGCCATCGTCCGTACCGTGCTCTCGCTGGCGCTTGCTCGGTCTTGGCCCGTCCACCAGCTGGACGTCAAGAACGCCTTCCTCCACGGCCTTCTTACCGAGACGGTGTACTGCAGTCAGCCGGCGGAGTTCGTCGATTCCACCCGTCCTGACATGGTCTGCCGGCTCAACAGGTCCATCTACGGCCTCAAGCAGGCACCTCGGGCGTGGAACCACCGGTTTGCTGCCTTCTTGCTGACCCTGGGGTTCATGGAGGCCAAGTCTGATACGTCCCTGTTCGTCTACCACTATGGGGCTGACACTGCATACTTGCTGCTCTATGTTGATGACATTGTACTCACGGCCTCCAGCGAGCCCCTTCTCCGCAGGATCATCGCCGCTCTCCAGCAGGAGTTCGCGATGAAGGATCTGGGTGAGCTCCACCACTTCCTCGGGGTCACAGTTGAGCACCGTCCTGCCGGGTTACTCCTTCACCAGTGGCAGTACACTCGGGACATCCTGGAGCGGGCTGGGATGACTGACTGCAACCCCTGCTCCACTCCGGTCGACACTCAGGGCAAGCTGTCTGAGGTTGAGGGACCCCCGGTGGTCGATCCCACTGCGTACAGTAGTCTCGCCGGGGCCCTTCAGTACCTCACCTTCACCCGGCCGGACATCACCTATGCAGTTCAGCAGGTCTGTCTTTATATGCATGACCCCCGGGAGCCTCACCTCACGGCTCTCAAGCGCCTCCTCCGCTACCTCCGGGGCACGCTCGACTACGGCCTCCTCCTCCATCGGGCCTCCTCCACCGACCTCGTCGTCTACACCGACGCTGACTGGGCAGGGTGTCCGGATACTCGCCGCTCCACCTCCGGCTACGCCGTCTTCCTGGGCGGCAACCTGGTGTCTTGGTCGTCCAAGCGCCAGCCGGTGGTCTCCCGGTCCAGCGCCGAGGCGGAGTACCGCGCCGTTGCTAACGGCGTGGCGGAGGCCGCCTGGCTCAGGCAGCTGCTTGCTGAGTTGCACACTCTGCCCTCCCGGAGCACACTGATCTACTGCGACAATGTCAGTGCGGTCTACCTCTCCACCAACCACATCCAGCACCAGCGGACGAAGCATGTGGAGATCGACCTCCACTTTGTCCGTGATCGGGTGGCCATGGGCGAGGTGCGGGTCCTTCATGTTCCGACGACCTCCCAGTTCGCGGACATCTTCACCAAAGGCCTTCCGTCCTCGACCTTCGCCGAGTTTCGCTCCAGCCTCAACATCACCGGTGGCTAGTTGCATCTGTGGGGGGTTGTGTGTGTTCTTTCTTGTTCAGCCTCGAACTCCGCTGCGCCGGTAGTTTAGACTGCGGGGGGTGTTGGAGTATGTGTTTAGGCCCATGAGGCTAAGGCCCATGTGACCCATGTATGGAACCTATATAGCTACCCTTCTAGGGTTAGCCCTAATCAATAGAATCACTTTCCTCAACACTCACGGCTCCTTCAGACATAGTGGCATAACCGATAGGCACAACCGCACAAGGGAGGCCTCAAGGGCAATCGATCTTTTCATAATATCTTCCTCGTCATTTCTAAATGATTTAATATGTCTGCATACCAGTCGCCAAATACATAGCTTAAATTATTTATAGCAAACATGTTTTTTCTCCTCTGGTCATGCCATAGGAACTGCAGATTTCTTCTCATAACCTTATGACTAGCGCTACCAAAAATGCTCCTGTAACTTTAGGATCATGACCTTCATCTCTTTAGACTCTGAAAATTTACGAGGCCCTGGAACCCTGAAACTTGGCTAATTTTTTGCCGAAGCTATACTGCTAAAGAAGGTTATGTACTTTTTTCACACAACAAGTGGCTCTGGTGTGCAAACCTTGAACTACCAATTGCGCTTGGCAGTAGGATTTGTATAATTTTCTCTCTTCTTTGCCTGGTTTGTCCGGTACTAACTAGGACCCAAAATATATGTCTACTTTCCCAGGTGGCGCTGACCTGATATGAGGCCTGATTTGCAGAAGCCAACTTCAACAGAGCTATACCATACGGCGATAACCTGGGGGATGGCAAGCAGCTTCCTGAGGAAGCCTAGAAGTTTGTCCTACCCATGTCTGCACTGGAGATGGCGATCAAAGCAGGGAAATGGATCAACCTCCAATCAGCTGGCATGTCCTTTAAGGCGTAAATGGGTATGGGTAGCAATTGCTATGTTGTTTTTATCTTCTGTTGATTGAACCTGAGAAGTTCCTTGTTCGGATGTAACCCATCCAGTTATTGTAACTAATCTTTGATCTCACTATGATAAGACTGGGTCATGCCCTATTACTCTAAAAAAATACTGCATTTTGAGACTGCCAATGATACTGCAGCTCAAGGGGTGAAAAAGAGTTGTAAGGATCATGCTTAGTCTTTGTGATTTAGTTGAAAACACAAGCACCTAGGATTATTTTAAAATTAGCTTTCGTAATGATAGAGATGGGTATAGTTTAGATACAAATTTAGGGGTTATTTTAATAATGGTAGAGGTGGGCAACTTAGATACAAAACTTCAGTGGTTATTTCCAATTATCTTTCATAACGGCATAGGTGATTAATTTGGTTCCAAATTTAGGGGTTAATTTATATGTTATCATAATGGCAAATGTGTGTGTTTTTTATATACAATAAAATAGAATCCAATATATGGCTATTTTTTGTGATGATAATTAGAGCATATTGAATTAAAGGTTAGACGTTCCTTATTATTTTGGGAATTTCTAGATTTATCTCTTTTCGTAGCATGTTTCATGAGGATCAATGTGTAGTGTATATTAAGTAAGTAATAGCAAGATTTTTTTTTTTTGGGTTCTTGCGCTGATATCGTGAGCTCATAGGCAATTTCACCATTTTTTTTTCTAAAAATAAGCACCATCCTGCTCAACGAAAGCATGATCTATTGTGGTACAGATGTATATATATCTAGCTACATTTATATAGTTCATTTATTATTGCAGCCACTATATAGCTCGTGTTTCTTTCGATCAAGAGAGCAGCCTGTGTATATACAGCAGCAATTGACGAGAGCAGTAGTAGTAGTAGCCCAGCCAACTAGCACCTTGCCAAGCTAGCTGCGTCACACCCAAAATAGTAGCTCACCAGCATCCAACAATGGCCACCCGAAACAGCAGGAGCACCGCCAGAGTGCCGGCGGTGGCACTGCTGCTTTTGCCGCCGTTTCTTATGCTGGCGATGACGGTCTCGCTGGCCTCAGCGTCGCGTCCTGCTGCTACCCTCAGCACGCAACCTGCCGCTCCAGCGCCGGTGGCGACTGATGTCGAGCTGGGCGAGGTGTCCGTCGCCGGCGGCATGCTGCTGGTGGTGACCAGGGCTTCTCCTTCCGAAACGCCAGGCACCGGGACAAGCGTCGTCTCCCCGGCGTCGACGGCACGTTCGGTGGAGCGGCACATCTCGCCGGCGTTAAGAGGCATCCCATCCTCCGGGCCTAGCAACGGGCACAACAGATCCAGCCCTGGGCCTGCAGGTGAGCCGCCGGCTGCCCAGTTGGCGTGATGTTCGCTGGCTGAGCTTCTGCTTCCGATCCATGAGGGCGTGTTTCTCGTGTTCCAAGGATTCTTGAGCTTGCATGCAAGACTCTTTATTGATGTGCCATTTCTTGGTCATTGCAAGTTTTGGCAACCGGCAATTTGAATACAAAGTGCCAAAACTGTGACGTTTCCTTCTCAAATCAAATAGTAGAAGTACGCAAGCCGTCAATGATCTGTCACTTGGTAAAACTATATGTTTTGCTTATGTTTTCGGTTCAATTCCAAAAAGAAAAGCTTAAATGCTGTATATGTCAGCTTACGCAATCAGCGTGTACATTTTATTCCAAAGGAATGTAAGAGAGCTTTGCCGTGAGCTTTATTAGACAAGAGAAGCGTGCACATCATTGCGAAGGCTTTTCTCTTTCCATAGTTTTCAGCCCATGACGTGTTTTGGCCCAATTTTATGCTATCTCTAGATTATCTCCCACCATAACTAATAGTTACACTTTCAATAATCCTAAAATAGAACACATTTCCACAAACAAATATTAGACACAGCAGTAAACATCCCTCCTCCAATAGTGATCCTAACATTATTTTCCAAAAACTACAAAAAAAAATGCAACATAATCCCATATGGGAAGAACCTTAGCTTCTCAACCTTAAAGAAACCCTCAACCAAAGGTTGCAAGGATCGGATTTTTGGTCCTATGACTCGAGCCCATCACTACAGACACACCTATGAATCTTAGCCATTCGCTGACAATGACCGCCAACTGGATTTCGATCGGGGATATCCATTCGACAACAACACAACCACCTCTTGCTTCCTCTACAAACAACAAGGCATGAAGGAGCATCGACGGAGTTGTTGTTGTGTAGAGTAAACTCCTTGATTCATGACAACTAGACAAGCGACATGGGATTGGGGAAGCAGGAACTAGTGACAGAGAAAGATGCATAGGTTGGGGCTCTAAGCAGGGGTGGCGACATCAATGGCCAAAAGGGGAAGAAGCCACAGATCTAGATCCGGGCCATGGCACATCATTTTTAGGGCTAGCCTCACCCACATCCTTGACGGGTGTCACTGGCGATGCAACAACGCCAAACCGAGAGGGAGAACATTGCGGAAGTGGCGTTGACCTCGTGGTGGACGCCGCAGATAGAGAAGCGATAGTGGTGTTGACCAATTGGTTCATCCCCATATCTGCATCTGAGGGGCACCCCAACCACGGTGAGGTCACCACCCTAGACATCCATGATGACGAGGGTAGAAGAAGCAACGAGTGTCATGTAGGGGGATAGACTATGACCGGGGCAGCATAAGCGCCCCAACATGGGTCACGGTGGTGCTGATTGGGGGATTGTTCCTCAGGCTATATCCGTATAGGACTCCCTAGCGACAACGTGGCCACCACACCCTAGCCATATGTGAGGACAAAGGTAGAAGTACGCAGCACAACACGAAGGAGAGAGCACAACGGCCGGCAACCATCAGAGCAAAGCCGCTTAACCAAGAGAGCAGGAGGTTGCACGACTACGGAGGCATGGGGAAGCTAATCTTGCGGAGGTGAAGTGATAGCCAAAGTCGGCAGCGGGGGAAATCCTTATTAGGTTTTGCCTGTGTCGCCCAGACCCACCTCAACATGGCCATACGATTAGATCACTATATAGAAGAATATAAGTCAGATAAATCATTGGTTACGCGGTGATCCAATAAGTGGTTTATTTTTTAAAACCATTTTTTTTGGATGATATTGTGAGCTCGGACACCATTTTTCAAGCACCATCCAGCTGAACGACAGCATGGTCTTTCATGGTGTGTATATATATTTGCAATTTGCATTTGTGTAGTTCATTTACTTATTGCAGACACTATAGCTCATATTTATTTATATCCATATATACTGTCAGAGGAGAATAATTACATATATATTTACATATACATGGTAATATGGTATATTTTTAGAAGGGCGGCAAAAGCTTTGCCGATTTTTATTAGACGATTTAAAAAAGAAACAAGCAAACAAAAAACATAGAGAGTACAAAAAAACTCAAAACGGCTACTTCTAAAGAAGCTACTGCAACCACTACTCGTACAGCAAAAAAGCAAAAAAGAGTGGGGGCAGGGCTACACAAAGGGGTGAGCGCAACTGGAAAGCTACTCCTGCCGATCGTGCTGTTGTCCTGGCCTAGTAGCAAACTGGTAACGTTGAATGTCATCCTTGCATAGGCTTGCAACCTGGCTCGCCTGTAAGCTACATTGTTGGAATGTTCTTCTATTGCGTTCCTTCCAAATGTTCCACCAAAAGTAAATCATGATTCCATCAAATGACTTCCTTTGTGCTCTGTTGAATTTGTTCCTGCACTTTCTCCAGAAGCCGTGGATTGATCCTGATGAAGGTACTGGGTTGAGAACTGATAGGTGTAACCAGATTTTCAGTTGTTCCCAGACTTGTTTAGTGTATGGACAGTCTTTGCAAAGATGGGTCGGCGTCTCTGGATCGGTTCCACAAAGTTTACAAATCGGATCATTGGGCCAGTTCCTCTTCAATAGATTGTTAGCAGTAAGTATCTTCTTATGTAGAAGGGTCCAGGCAAAGAAGCGACATTTAGGTTCAGCTTGTGCTTTCCAAATTGGCGTGAGTTTGAGGTTGCTGTAGGTGCCTTCAAATTGAATTTGGTAGGCGCTTTTGGTAGTATATTCCCCATCTTGTGTCCATCGCCATCTTATGGAGTCTTCCGTGCCCTCTTGTAGTTGAATACTACTTGTTAGCTCCCACAATTCCATATATTCTCTCAACTCCTGCTCTGTTTGTAGTGGGAGTATATGGCTAATCCATCTGTTTTCTTTCACTGCCATCTGCACTGTAAGTTTTTTCCTTTTTGATTTGTGGAAGAGATTCGGCGCAATGCTTTTCGGAGTCTTCCCATTAGCCCATGACGACGTCCAGAACCTGGCCGTCTGGCCATTACCCACGGCGACAATTGTTGAGGCCGCAAAAAGTTCACGGTCACGGTTGTCACAGGGAAGGTCCAGCGCGTTCCAGGCCCGGTCTTTGTGCTTCCACTGGAACCAAAGCCATCTAAGCCTTAGCGCCCTCGTGAATCTTTCAAGTTCCAGTATACCTAGCCCACCCTTGCTCTTTGGGAGACATGAAGTCGGCCAATTAACCAAGGAGTGCCCCCCATACACCTTGTCTGGTGTCTCTCCTCGCCATAGGAAGCTCTTCCTTAAGCGATCAATCCTTCGTATAAGCCACTTTTGTTCAGGGAAGACGGTCATGTGGTATATCGGCTGCGATGACAATACCGTTTTGACCAAAGTTTCCCTACCTGAAGATGAAAGCAGCCTACCTTTCCATCCCGGTAACCTTGCGCCAATTTTGTCAATCAAAGGTTGCACTTCAATCTTTCGGAGCTTGCGGATGTGGAGAGGCAGCCCCAAATATTTTCCTGGAAACCTACAAATCTTCCCTGGGAAATTTTGAAGCAGTTGGGGTAATGTCGCAGAATCCAGCCTAATGGGAAAGATCTCTGTTTTTGCAATATTAATTTTGAGGCCTGAGCATTCTCCGAAGAAATTCAAAATACTATATAGCCTCTGTAATTCTTCACCAGATGGTTCAGCGAAAATGGCTGCGTCATCTGCATATAGCGAGCATCTTAACTTAGCCGATTTTGGGAGGATTGGTCTGAGTACCCCTTTCTGCGCTGCCAATTCAATGATACGCTGTAGAGGGTCTATGGCCAGTATGAACAGCAGCGGTGAAAGTGGATCGCCCTGTCTTAAACCCCTTGCATGTTTGATCCCTCTCGTGGGCTGACCGTTGACTAGAACCTTGGAGGATGATGTGCCCAGCAGAGCCGCCACCCAATCTCGCCACTTAGTGCTGAAGCCAAGAGCTTGCATGACTTCCAAAAGATACGTCCACCCAATGGAATCAAACGCTTTGGAAATATCCAACTTGATGAAGAGCGCTGATTTCTTCTTTCGGTGCAGCAACTGAATAACCCTCTGTGCATATAGAAAGTTGTCGTGAATACATCTCTTTTTTATGAATGCATTTTGGGCGGTTGAGACCATCTCGTTCATCCTGGGAGCCAACCGGTTCGCTAGCAGCTTAGTGATTATTTTGGCCACACTGTTAATTAGGCTAATTGGCCTGTAATCTGAAATTGTGGCCACTACCTGGTTCTTTGGCAACAGAACAATGTTTGCTTGATTGACTAAATTGAGTCTTGCTGTTCGGTGGCTATAGAAGCTTTGAATTGCTTGCGTCAGGTCATCTTTTATAATCGTCCAACACTTCTTATAGAACAAGCCAATGAAACCATCCGGACCGGGCGATTTTTCAGATGGCATTTCTTTTACGACGGATTCGATTTCTTCTTGTGTGAAGGGTGCATCAAGGTCATTGAGATTATGATGTATATATCCTAACTCTTGCCAGTTGAGTGCCTTTGTCCTGGCTACAGGTGCCCCCATAATCTGGGAGAAGTGGGCATGTACTAGATTTGATTTTTCCTCCTGTAGGGTGACTGTCCCAGCCTGAGTAGTAAGCGCTGGAATGTAAGTTTTCTTTTTTCTCGCGTTGGCATGTAGGTGGAAAAATTTTGTGTTTGTGTCTCCCCTCCTAATCCAGGTTAGTCTAGAGTGCTGCCTCGCTCTAGTTTTCTGCATCGCTGCTAGCCCCAGAGCCTTGCTTTTCAGGTACTTCTTGAAGTTCATCTCATCTTGAGACAACAATCTTGTCTCCTGTGCTTTTTCCAGATTTGAGAGTGCTATGTTCAGAATAGCCCATTGTAACTTCCACTGTCCAAAATTCCTGCGTCGCCACATCTTCAGCGCTTTTGCAGTTCTCATTAACTTGACGTGGATCCTCAGTATAGCGTCCTGAGTGTTTACTGGCTTTTCCCAAGTCTCTTTCACCGTCTGTAGAAAATCTGGTCGAGTCACCCAACATGATTCAAACCTGAAGCCTCTGTAAAAATCACGAACTACGTCGCCCTGGAGGAACAGTGGGCAATGGTCAGACCCCATGGATGCTAATGCCTGGAGTTCTGCTCTTGGGAACAATTCTAACCATTCTGCCGTGGCAAAGAAATGATCAATTTTTGTCATAGTCGGGTTTTGCTGATCATTACACCACGTATACTTCTTTCCTCGAAGCTCAATAGGTGCTAGTAAAAGGTTGTCAATCGTAGCCTTGAAACCGTTCAATAGTGTCAAGTTTACTCTTCCGTTGTTCTTGTCCTGTGCACAGTAGATTAGATTGAAATCTCCTATCAGTAACCATGTTGGCAGCGTATTTTGCCTTAGGTCTGTGATCTCCTGCATGAACAACATTTTATCGTTGTCTGATTGTGGGCCGTATACCCCGGTGATTGACCACTGTGTGTTATCTGCCAGCATAGTTATTGTTGCCGTCACCGAGTTTGGGGTGAGGTGTGGATTTCCCAGACTAAAGAAACGCTGCGAGGCAGCGAGCAGTATACCTCCAGAAGCCCCTATAGATGGTAAGAAAACAGCGTTTAGCGCTAAGTCAGCTCCCACCGTTTCATTGATGAGGGTGTGTGTCCAGTTAGCAATCTTTGTTTCTTGCAGACAGACAACAGTTGCCCCCGATGAGACAATCTGATTTCGAACACTCCCCCTTTTAGCTCCATCATTTAGGCCTCGAACGTTCCAACAGATGATGTTACAGTTTTTTGTTGACATCGTTAACCTTGTTCCCTACTCTGATTAAAATCTGAAACGGCTGGTGATTTATTCTAAGCCTGAGGTAGGCACAATAAGGAGGGAATGAGCACGGCCAAAGGAGATAGCTAAACATGATCCACATCAACAGGCCGTAGCCGATCCAAGTCTCAGCATTACATGCAGTCTCAACGTAACGGGCAACGCACCGAAGGCAACACAGCCAGTAGGTGCCAACCCCAGACTCACCCAAATAGATCTCGCACCGAAGGACATATGGCCAGCAGGTGCCAATCCAGATCTTAACAGTACAGACATCGCACCGAAGGCTACTAGGCCAGCAGGTGCCAATCCCTAACCCATAACCAAGTCTGCTCTGCTGATTAACTACTAAAGAGCCACCCTGGGCACTACGATACAATGGGCATCTTGCCCCACCTCCGTTGCATGGAGGATGTAACATAGACCAAATGACGACTTGTGCCGGAGGCCCTTAGGCGTCCCGGCCTACCTGAGCAGCCATCCTCTTCCTGATGGTGCTCGCCTTGTTTTGCTTGATGCCCTGTTCGATCAGCGCCTGGATGGCCTCCATCTTGCTCAGCTCCAGCGGCCTCTGAAAATGTTGTGCATAGAAATCAAAATCAGCTTCCTCTTCATTAGCAGGTTTCCCTGCCAAGTCCCCTAATTTTTTGACTAGCAGATCATGTGCCACTTGGAAAGGATCTTTTCCGACATTTAGTTCTGCTTTTTTCGCTAACCTAATGCTTTTCCTCTGGCTCGCTGTGAGTGAGGAGTCAGTAGGGTCGTCCTCAGATTGAGTGGATGGCGTCTGGGTAATAACTTGCAGGATTGGCTGTTGTATTGTGGTTTCTAGGGAGTCTAGGAAAACATCTACTGGTATGGAATATTGAGACTGCTCGTTACTAGTGGTTGGTAATTCAGTGGAGTCAACATTTGGCTGTACTGCCTCTGTGCAAGGATTGGGCAACGAGGCGGTTGGTGTGGTCTGTGTCACTGTAGTGTCCGAAATCACGGGTGTCGGATCGGTTGTTTCTAGTATCGGCTCTACGTTTTCTTCTGTATTTGCAGCTGCAGGTTCTGCCCTGACGTTATGTTCAGGTGTTTGTACAGCCTGTCTATGACTCACTACTGGAGTATTAACCAAAGTGTCAAAAGCAACATGGGATTGCTGATTTCTCACCAGTTGGTTGCATGGCAGGATGGCCTCCCCCTCCATCCGCTTGAGAGTGTCTAGCATTGCTTGTTGCAGCACTTCTCCCATCTTGGCCATAGCATCTCCCACTGCCGGTTCCTTGGTGACCTCTACCCCGTTGGTTGGCCTGATGTTGAGAGTGGTGTCCTTGTTCGTGTCGCCCTTTTCCATCTCCCTGTTGGTCTTGAACTCTACAGGTGTGTTATGGACAACATTGAACTCTGCCATATCATCAAACAAAGGAGTAATGGAAGGTGTCGACTGAATATTAGAGTTACCCTTGATAAGCATGATGCTGTCGTCCTTCTGCGCTGGCTTGGGGGCCTTGAGTACCGTTGCTATTGGGTCTGCAAATGTCACCTTCTTTGGCTTCGGCTTGTCCTTGACTGACTTCACCCTCCACACCAATGCAGTGGCCTGGCGGTGGGATGTGGAGCCCCTGCTACGGGGTAGTGGGGAGCCCCTCCCCCCACGCCATCTGTTGGAGCTGATGCAGTCGTCCATTGCGCCCCTGCAGCGCGAGTTCCGTGCCCAAGTGGAGACACTGCGGTGACGACGGGTACCTCGGTTGCGGCGATCTTGGTCATTGTCGTGGTCCTCATCATCACGCCTCTGGTAGCGCCCGAAGCCCTGGCCACGGTCCTCCTGCCTGCCCGGGGGACGCTCACCAACGGAGTCGGGGGCGCCGTAGCTCCAGACGAGCTCCCTGCGCGGCTTGCGGTTCAGCGGGCCACCCATCCTTCCGCGTCCCTGCAGGAAGGTTAGGTCCTCAACCCACTCAAGATGGTTGCGCAGGGTGTAGACGTGGGCACGCTTGATGTCGACAGGCTCATCATGGTGAGGAGGTGCCTGGAAGGATGGGATCGATGTCGGTGGCTGCTCCCTGTCAGGCTCAGTGACGGTGAGGTGGACTTCCTTGGGGATGTCGCAGGGGTCGCAGCACCAAGCCCAAAGGTCGAATGTCCTGGTACGCTGGCGGCGGCGCGTCTTCTCCTCCAGGTAGTGCACGGCACAGCTCCGACCCAGCGCCTGCGCCGCCACCTCTTCAGCCCAGCAATGCACCGGGATGCCCTCTATGCGCACCTTGACGCGGAACTCCCAGGCGAAGTTGACGGCGTTCCGGCGCTCGTTCCAGGGAGCAAAGTGGAAGTCGCGGCCCCCATCAGAGATGGTGCCCCGATCCAGCAGCTGCTCCTTGTACGCCGGCTCGGAGAAGATGACCAGGAATTGCTCGGGGTAGTGCTTCACGATCTGGATGTCCTCGTGGCGGAGGCGCAGTCTGGTCCTGATGGCATCGCCAAGGTGATGGGCCTCCGTCTCATGGCTGTTGGAGTAGAGCCAGCAGACCACGGCCCTGTTGACAAGGTCGTCGCGGCGTCGTCGGATGGAGCCAGTCGCCGTCATCGCGCAGTAGGCCCGGGCCGGCCTAGCGCGCGGGTCACCTGGGTACCGCGCCGTCGCCATGCCCTTCGTACCGCGGACCGCTTCCGCGTAGGAGCGAAGGCCCGTCCCGGGGAGAGATGGAGGCGGGCGGGGTGGTGGAGGGGGCTTGAGTTTCAGAACTGTTGCCTCTGGTTCTTGCACTCCCCTGTATTTATGCAAAGAGGGCTGCTGAAGGCTGCATTCAACGGCTCGGTGCCCAGTGTGGTAACATTTCCAGCAGCGATGCGTGGTAGTGCAGGATCTGGCTATATGATTTGGTGAAAAACAATTAAAACATCGACCTTCCATCTTGGACCTAAATAACTCGAAACCCGTTGGCTTGCTGGGGGCTTTAATAGCTCTGGAATCTATATCTGTTTCTCTGTGCTTGCGTGTTGTCTTGGCTGGTTCCCATCCCTCTTCACTTATGGTGAAATTCATTTGCTTCTCCCAACGGCGCGAGCTCGACGATTGAGGCTGTGGGTGTGTAGCTGCTCCGTCTGTTGTAGCTGAGGCTGATGTCTGCAGTTCTACAAAGCTGGTCTTCTGATGGTCACCATGAATGCCCTCATCAACTTGAATACGTTTCCCCTTATGGCTGGCAGGTAACCTGGAACGCAGACTAGAGTCCTCATCAACCATTCCGTCCTGGGGCTGCGTCTCAGGCGATTGATTTGTTGGAGTGGCGCGTTGGCTGCTGGAAATCGGTGGCGGATGTGAATCCAGTGGATTGAAGGCGGGCCTGTCATCTCCCAGCTCTGCGCCCTCAGTGCGGCTTCTGAACTTTTCCAAATCTCTTGCCAACTCAGGGAACAACGCCCAAGCCTTCTCCTGCAATCCTAGATCGATTAATGTTGGGCTTGCTGGTTGTGGGAAAGCTTGAGGTGGAGATGGCCGTTGAGCAGGCGGAGTTTGCGGAATGGGCGGAGCTTGCGGATTGGACGGAGCTTGCGAAGTTGGCGCCGGCGACACGGGCTCCCCGTTGACCGGACCCATCCCAGCTTCGATCTCCTTGGACCCCGTGAGCGCTTGCGGTTGAGACCCATCAGTGGGTAGATCAGGCGATGGCGGGCTCGGATCTGCAGGTTGATGAGCGGGGGAGGAGGTGGTGGTGGCGGATCTAGGAGGATTCGGTGGTGGGACGAGGAAGGAGCTGAGGGGGTCAGGGTCGGGTGGGTCGGGTGGGTCGGCCATCTTCTTGAAATCAAATCTGATTACATGGTAATATGGTATAGACGTATAGTAGAAGAAGAGATCGAGCTGGAGCCTGTATAGAGAATAGTAGCGCCTTGCCAACGAGCACCTTGCCAAGCTAGCTACGTCACATTCACACACCAAAATATATAGGCATCCAAATATAAATATATATAGTAGCGCCCACCATCCAAATATAAATATAATTGTAAGCAGTGCTACAGCCTCTCGGCCTTCCATGAGCCGACTGGCCCTGTCGGTTGTCCAGCTGCCGATAGGGACGCTGCTATTTTGGCGGACGTCCACCACGTAGACCTATCGGTTAGCGAGCGGCTGATATATGTCAAATTTTAGTACAACAGCTTCTAGATTTGCAATTAATCATTAAAAATATTATTTAAAAAATTTCGGCAATTTCACCATTTTTCAAGCATCATCCATCTCACGAAATGCATGATCTTTCATGGCGTATATATATTTGCAATTTGCATTTATGTAGTTCATTTATTTATTGCATTGCAGCCACTATAGCTCATATTTATTTATATCCATATACTGCCAGATCAGGAGAATAATCATATATACATATGGTACACACCAAAATATATAGGCAGCTATATATATATATATATATGAGAGAGAGAGAGAGAGAGAGAGAGAGTAGCGCCCACCACCGAGTGGTCACCACCAACATCAGCCAACAATGGCCACCCGAAACAGCAGGACCGCCGCCAGACTGCCGGCGGCTGCAGCACTGCTGCTTCTGCCGCCGCTTCTTGTACTGGCGACAACCGTCTCGCTGGCCTCGGCGGCGCGTCCTGCTGCCCCCAGCCCGCAACCTGCCGCTCCAGCGCCGGTGGCGACGACTGATGTCGAGCCGGGCGAGGTGTCCGTCACCGCCGGCATCGGCATGCTGCTGGTGACGAAGGCTTCTCCTTCCGAAGCGCCGCCAGGCATCGAGACGACCGTCGTCGTCTCCCCGCCATTACCCATCCTACTACCCATCCCTCCCTCCGGGCCTAGCAACGGGCACAACAATCAGCCGCCGCGCGCCTCGCCAGGCGTGATGTAATGATGTTCTCGATCGGAGTACCTCTGTGTTTCTGCAGCATGCTTGCATGCATGAGGAGAGTTTCTCGTGTCATGTTCCATGGCGAGAGAAGCCTCAGCATGCATTTATGCATCAATACATGCTTTGTTAGTGCTATAATTGGTGATAAGCTTGTAAGACTCTTTATGTGTCATTTCTTGATCATCATGGCAACTACAATTTGAATACAAAGTGCCAACTGTGACCATGTTACCATGTTCATGGCGCTTTCTTTGATTTTCGCAACGAGTGGACGATGTTGTCTTTGAAAAATTCATGCATTCCACTTCTTCTAAAGCTCTTAGGCAACAACAAAGGATCAATGACTGCACCGCCCTAATAGGAGTCATTAGCAAGGCATCATTAACAATGAGGAGTGTGCACATTTTATTCGAAAGGAGGAAAAGAGCTTTGCCGCAAGTTTTATTAGACAAGAGAAGCATCCACGACATAGTTGTGAGGTCTTTCCTATTTTATTTTCGGCCCATGGCTTGTTTTGGGTCATGAAGTGATGTATCCCATATTGCTCCGTCTCCAATCTTACACATATTTTTCACTCCCCAGAATATTAAATTGGAACCTTTCGAAACAACAAAATACTAAAATAGGCACATGAAGCATCCTCTCCTCCATGGTGATCTAACTTTATTTCCAAAAGCTTTAAAATAAAACGTGATCATAATCTTATATGATATATGACTATATGAGGCCTGCATCCTATGGACGGCTGGATCTGAGCATTAATTTTCTCTGACCATTTGCTATGTATTGATCGCTGTCGCGGGCAGCCAAAGTCAAGATCACGTCTCGCGCCATAATCATAATCGCCTCCTTCAAGGGCTTGTTTGGATCTCATGAACAAATGATTAGTAGCTAAAAATTAGCTCTAGTTAACTAAAACAGGAGTGCTAATAGATGAGCTACTTTTTAACTACGCTTAGCTAGTTGTTAGTTCATTCATCAAATATAACTAGCTAATAGTTTATTATTAGTGGTATATGCACCTATTAGCCTAAGAATCCACCAAACATATTGGCTAATAGTTAGTTGGCTAATTTTTAACTAGCTAACTTTTAGCTCAAGTTAATAATTAGTCTTAGCTGGTTCAAATAAACATAATCTGTGAAGGATCGAAGCCTCCCGAGTGATGGCCTTCGTGGTGGTCACGAAGAAAGAGGCCAGCAGGGAGCGAATCAGTCAGATCTTGTTAATTTCATGAGTAGTTACTGTTTCTAACCCGGCAGCTGATTGCTTAGGCCCTGTTTTGCCAGTTTTTAAAAGTCTGGTTTTCTGAAACTGTGTGAGATCCAAACCGGTCAATTTTTCTGCCAGTTTTTTCAGATTCTTAAAACCAAAAAGCTGTTGATACTCAGTTTTTACCAGTTTCTTGTGACCCATAGAGCAATAAATGAAGTCAGGTTCTTAAAAACTGGAGGATCCAAACACGTCCAATAGTTTTTGCTCATAATCCAGATTTTAGAAAATAGAAGAAAAAACTAGTTTTTAAGAATCTGAACTAATCCAAACAGATCATTAGTACTGCTTGCTGGTAACGTTTATCTCATCTACCTTCCTTTGTTATTTTTTTAGATAATAATAAAGAAAATTTTGATTTTTTGGGTAATAATAAAGAAAAGTTTTGACATGAGACATTCCAAAAAAAGAGAAATTAGACCAAATCATTACGTAGACATCTGAAAAATCAAGGAAACAAAGGTTCAAACCTTAACAATCAACCCATATAAAATAAAAATAAAACATCCATTCAACACAGAAAAATTATGTTAGCTTACGCAACCACTAGGAGCGTGCGCATGTTGCGAGGACTCTTCCTTGTTTGTTTTTGGCCCATGACGTGTTTTTGTCCGATTCATTCGTTTTAAGCGTTCGGGCACCACCACATCTGCGTGATGTGTACCTTGTCGGCTGGTCGCTTAGTTCTTTTCCTATTTTATTTTTTCTTCTTCCTGTTTTATTTTTTCTTTTTAGTTACTTTTATTTACAATCTTTTTACTCTGTTCTGGATACATTGGTTTTATATATCTAAGTGTATAGTAAAATCTATGTATTTATAAAATTCGAAGCGTCTTATAATTTGGAATGGTGGGAGCACTTCTTATTATTTCAAATGTTCCCTCATCATGCATGGTCCATTTTCTTTTTCTTTAGCATTGTTGTGATTGCCACATGTACATTATTATTTATATTGTGGGAGATTTTCTTGTAAAAGTAGTATATTTTTATTTTAATTAAGTTGGAATATCTTTTTCTACAGTAGCCCCTTCATTCCAGATTGGAAGTTGTTTTGGATTTTCTAGTAGTATAACAAAAACAATATACACAAAAAACTAAATAACTTATAATTTGGAATGGTGGGAGTACCTTTTGAAAAAAATATGGAATGGTTAAACACCAAATTAAGTTCAAATATATATCACCAAATAATATGTGTTTGCACATCCTTCTTTGGACAAAAAAGATTTGAATCTTACCACGAATCAAATCAAATAGACACATTTTTTAAAAGAGAAGCTCTTAGAATAAATACAGAAAAAAAAATATGAGCATATGTGTCAAGCCAATTATTTAAACCTAGGCGGATAAATTCCACACAGTGAATATAACTAATTGAGCTACGGTCACAAACTTAATACATACCTAATATTAAAGAGCAAATTTATTTTTCTAACCCACTTTTTTTTACTTTTTCCAAGCTGCCCTCACGCCCTTGGTATCCTGTATGTAAACCAGATTCCTGACTCTGCTTGTACGAGTTAGTAACAACTCACGTCTAGCGATGATACAGAGCGTGATTCCAAAATATATTGGGTTTTCATGTAAAACACAGGCACATTTGCTAGTACATACAAAAGTGACTCAAAAAATGGATGACAACATAAATAAAGAATTCTTCTTTTTTATTTGTTTTTCTTTTGTCTTCCAATATTCCCTGCCCAAGCAGAACCAGCCGATAGTGCAGGGATGAAAGACAGAGGGTGATCGGTCTTTCATCAAGGAGAGTACATTACAGGCTGTTTTTGTTGTGGCTCCATCGGTTATGTATGCCATCCATACCCCACCTAACCAAATTCCAGCTCATCAGCATAAATTAAATTTGAAAAATGAAGGAAGATATAAATGAGTGCCAAACCATGGTGGTGCATTAAAAGTCTTCCATTTATTTTCTCTCCACAAGAGAAATCTACTCCCAACTCAACCTTATATATATGCGTTATGGGTCCAAACTTGTACCCACCACACACAACACTCTCCTATACAAGAAAAAACCCAAAGCCATGACTAGCAACAAGAACATTGCCGCCGCTGGGGCGACGGTGGCAGTGGTGTTCCTACTACTAGCGACGATGCTCCTAACACTAGTGGCGGATGCACGACCTTACATGGATGTGCTGCCTCCGTCGACATCAGATGGCGTGGTTGGGAATTTGTTGCCGCACAAGATAATACCGCCCTCTAGGCCCAGCGATTTCTGGGGCGGCGATGAGCCACCGCTACCGCCAGTACATGGCGTGGTTGGGAATTTGTTGCCACACAAGATCATACCGCCCTCTGGGCCTAGTGATTTCTGGGGCGGCGAGCCGCTACCGCCTGTGGAGGTGAAAATCAACCATGGTAATTGAGTGCAAGGAGTGGTGTGAATGAGAATAGTTGGTGATGTAGGGATGAATGCATCACAAGGACCATAATGCCATGTAATGACTTATGCAAGAACTTGAATAACAAGAGCACATGGTCTTGATCATTTTCCTTGAGTTCTTGCATATGCATGTGTATCCACTTTATTTGTCAAAACATGAGCTCAAGGTCAAGCGTCTTTTCTCTCTCTGCCTTCACTATCACCTAGCGCGCCGCCAAAAGCTTGTATACGAGCACGCAACGATGGAGGCAAGGCTCTCTCCCTGAGCCCAAGCACTCCCTCTCACCCGTTCTCTCTCATGCCTACTCATTGAGGTGACCATGTTAGAGGCTAGGCGGCTTGAGGATCGGTTGTCCGCCGTCCCCTTGGGTGGATCCGATCTCCCCATGGCTAAATCTGGCTAGGAGCAGTCTGTGGCGACGAAGCGAAGGTCGACTTGGGTACGTCATCTTGGTTAGGCTCCAGTCTCCCCATGGTGCATGAATGGCATCTTCCCTCTGGCGGCAAGCGGCGGCCACGCCATAGCCTTAGCTATGCCTTTTGGTAACATCAGAAACGGCAGCTTAGCAAGGGCCACGGTTTTGGCGCTGGCGTCACATTGTTGGCGGCACGCTCGCGTGAGGCATCATGGTTGATGTCCTCTTGGCATGTGGCGCGTCACGTTGTAGTTGTGGATGGATGGCTCAGGGCGCAAGGCTTGACCGGTGCGACCGGAGCCAATGACAGCGACACTCAAGGGCGTTGCTTCCCCTATTGCGGGTGTCATTATGCTTCCCTTCCTCTCACTGTGCATGATTCTTTGGGTGAAAACCCTGTCTAGATTCCTTGTACCAGCGACGACGGCGCTTCCGATGCTACATCCTTCTTCCATGAGGTGTCGTTCCAGATCGAGTTCATGTTCACCGACTAGTACTTGGTCCTCTTGCTCATTTTCGATGAGGCTCTACCTTTCTATGTTGCACTACACCACGCGGGGATGATTGAATTGCTTGGAAGAGTTTGCTTTGGCGAAGTTGGAGCTGCTATGTTGTGGGGTCCAACATAGCTCTGCAATGATGACATATGCAGCCTCTTTGGCGTGGTGTTAGTTCTCGCTGCAAGGGTGGTGTTTGTGACCTTAAGGCAATGATGACTAGTGGTGGGGCTGTGTCGTTTTGTGTTGGCTAATCAGTCATGCTATCGATGTTAGGGTTGTTAATGGTTTTCCTTTTTAATTAAACCATGCAGGTATAATGTTTTTCGACCTGATTTTGCTTATAAACTGGATCAACTCTTTTCTTTTGTAATTCAAAGACATAGCTCTTGCCACTTACCTTAAAAAAAAGAGAGAAAGATGTTAAGGTGGCTTACGGCAAGCTCAGACAACCTAAGTAATATTGGTGTTGGGAGACCTCCAGTTTTTGGACTTTGGTTTGAGAATGCGATGTGAAACTGGGTCAAGTAATATCAACCGAAACCTCAGACACCAAATGACCGCATAGCGCAGTGGATTAGCGCGTCTGACTTCGGATCAGAAGGTCGTGGGTTCGACTCCCACTGTGGTCGCCACTTCTTTTTCTCTCTGTTTTATTTTTGTTCTCTCACATCTTCTTTTCTTTCCTTTGTGGTCGTCACTTCTTTTATCTCTCTGTTTTTTTTTGTTCTCTCACGTTTTCTTTTCTTTTCTTTTCTTTTCCCCCTCTCCCTAGCCCAAGGACGGGCGGTCGGGCGCCCCTGAGCTTTGATTCCTCGAACTATAGCGCCAGGGGCAGTCAAGTCGTCGGCCGGCGAGCATGTTGCAAAGCTCTGCAATGTCTAGACCAAACACGCTCGAACCTTTGCTGCTGAGACCTCCTGGTTTGGCCAATGCATGCTCAATCCCTCCGGTCCACTCTTGTTCCATTTGATTTGCTCACGGCTCACGCCCCTTGGATTGGAGGCCAGCAGCGGATATATAGTTGAAACGATTCTAATTACATCAAGGAGACATACAAAGAGAAAGCGATACAACACATTGCCCAAGCGAAGACATCGCCTACGCATTGCCGCGCTGAGACCGCTAGTCTCTACTACCAGTGGCGGAGCTTGAGGGTGAAAAAGAGGGGGCCATCAGCACTAATTTCTTGCTTAATGTGCATCATTATTAATTTTAATCACCACTTTAATAGCTACTTAATAGAATTTTCAATCATCAAGGAGGGGCCATGGCCTGCATGTAGCTCTGCCAGTGTCTACTATGACGTCCTAGGAGTACACAGGCGGGAGCAGTGCCTGTGGATTCGCCGTGCACAGGTTCCTGCACAAAGAACATCAGGATCACCCAGCCTGTTCGCTTGGGTGAAAGTACTGTTGGCCGGTTTGTTGTGAGAGAAAAATACTATTGGCTGGCTGGAAATAAGTGGCTGAAAGCTTAAGCGAACAAGCTGACCATCGTCGCCGTGCTCGCCAAATTCGATCTTCACGACCATCCTCTCTCTCAAGCACTCGTCAACACGTATTACCCGTATGAGCAAGGCATAGGCATCCGTTGCACTCGTGTCATCACTCCACTCGGCACTCGCGAATGCCCAGCCGACCTGCCACCATGGCAAGTTAACTGGATCAAACCATTCTCGAAATTGCCTACATGTGTGTGTAATCAGGAGCGAAGATACGCAGTTTTTATAGGGGCTAAAAATGTACAAAAAAAAAAGTGACTCTGACCAAAATTTTCATCATATTTTCAAACTGTACTAGTGTAGTGACTTTTGCAGTTTAATTTGAACTCGGGCACATAAGCATCCAAACAGTGGTACACATTGCTCTTTCTAGTTCTAGATTGATTTGTCATCCTGTTGTATCAATTCAGCTAGTTGGTCCGGAGCATATGTATGACCCCCACGTGTCAACACTTCAGTAGCCTTCTCAGTAAATGGTTATTTAAACTTTTTAGTAAAGAAGGAACCTGGCAGACCTTAATTACAAATAAATATTGAGTTCAAAATGTTTTCCGGAAGGTCTTTCGAAGGCGAGGGAAGACTTTATTAGGGTGTGTGGAACCTTCAAGATAGGAGATGATTCACAAACTAAATTCTAGGAGAACAATTGGATGGGTTCTAAGTCCCTTAAAAGAACAATTTTCTAGCATGTATAACGTATGTCCGTTTGCTTGTGCTGAAAAACAAGTTGAAATACTGTTCCGACTGAAAAAAAAAACAAGCTGAAAAAAGTACGGATTATAAGCCGGCGTCATAGTCAATTACCCCATATTTTTTTGACCAGAAACTGTGGTAGTCAATTACCCCCATATGTTACAGTCGGAGGTAATTTGACGGCTTGGCTTAACCTAGTACCTAAAATTACTAATATTTACCTTAACACTATGAAAGACTTTTTTCCTAGGATTTACATGGACATGCATGGTATTTTTCAGTACGATCTATACCTCATACGCGCGGGAATTGGTTGACCGGCATTGTGAACAGTGAACGAAAGCTGTTCTTAGTGAGTGTCGCCACTCTTTTCTAGACTGTTATGTGTACACGGATTGATGTTGTTTCTTTAAATAAAGAAACGATTTATTTGTTTTATGCAGAAAGAACGTATCGGCTACGTTTTTCAGGCGTTGTTGGAGCATAGGAATACAAAGGAGACCATTCGAGTGGGACTTTTTCGCCAAGAGTAGATGGAGGAGCAATAATATAGACTTTGCTTATAACCACTTTTGATCTACTTGTGTTCTTTTCTTTTTTTTCACAGCAATTAGCTGAAAATTTTATAAAAACTTGGCTGCGTGCGCTTGCAGAGACTGAAAACTTTTTTTCCATTATCTAAAAAACAGTTCAGTAGCCCACTCCCTCTCACACATACACAATCTGCAAAATATTGTACAAGATGTCCTTGTTCGAGTGGCTCAGCTCACACTCAGACTCTTTGCAATTTTCCTCACATTCACAAAAACGCGACGTCCTTGCAATGAAAAAAGAGCACAGAGCAAATTATCGACTGCAGTAAAAAGATAACTGTAAATTTCCTCAGTCAAGCACAATGTGCAATTTCACTGCATTCACCATTCAGCAATGCACCTGGGCCGTGGGCCCTGGCCATGAGGTAGGACCTGCCAGGAGATTTTTTTTTTTCTGGCAGTGTGAACGCGCGACAGCGTCTCGTACCGGACGCAGGTTCAGTGACTTTCCTTAGGAAAGTCACGCTGCAACTTTCGCTATGTTATCCACCGCCCAACCAAAATCCAACGACAGAGATCGATTCAAGACATAGGATCGATTCAAGACATGGGACTTGTTTCTTCTTTCACGCAACATCCCCGCACGCCCGGATTGAAGCCTTGGAAGCTGAAGCTCCATTCGTCGCATCGCACCAGACCTCCGCGTGCGTTTTGCCGGCCGTCTGGCAGTAATGTCGCGCTTGCAGTCGGGCACGTACTAGCGTAGGGCCAGCTTGACCGTCTCCCACGCGGCGTCCGTGTTCCCAACGGCGATGGCGGCGGCGGCGCAGACACATACTAGTGCAGGAGAGGGTCGCAACACCGAAGGCCCAGCCGGCGGCGACGGCGGCTGGGGCCAAGGCTTGGCGTGAGATAGCAGGTGGGTTCGGCGGAGCAGGCCGAGGGAGCGCCATGACTGTGTCGCGACTCCCGAGTCACGACCTCGTCGGCTCAATTGCGTTGATGTGGACGAGGCGGAGGCCAAGTCGCCGGACTCGCGATCCGCGGAGCCGAGGTAGAGCAACAGCCTCGACGCGGAATCGCTCTCTCCGCGTTGCGCCATGGAACGGAAGGGACGAGGGCCGCACTGGCTGTGGCTGGAGATTGACCTCGGCCCCGGCCTCATCCCCATCGGTGTCCCTGTAGGAACAGCGGCCTGTCGCAGAACGGCGGAATGGGGAGGTCACGCCCACTGGCACTCCGGTGACAAGCAATGGACGGCGACGTATGTGGACCATGGAGCCTCGGCGTGAGCTTCATCTTCTCTTGGCCGGCGTGGCTTCCAGCCCCTCCGGGGAGACGCAGGACGGCACGGAGCGCTATGGCGGCGCGTGGCACCTTTGCAACGCACCGGTGGCTACCCCACTCGCCATGCCGACCTTCTCAATAGCCGCCCGCTCGCCGGGCCCTGCGCCAACGCCAACCGGTCACTCGCCACGCTCCACACCGCCCATGCAAGTTCGCCGCGCCGCCTACCGCGATGGCGGTGCGCTCGCCGCGTCCCATGTCCGCGACGGCTGCCGTTCGCCGTGTCCGTCGCCGTGCAGCCCTCCGTGGCGGCCTTGCGCGCACGCCGCATGCCGTGCCCGCGATGGCCGCCCGCTCGCCAGCGCCTCCGGTGCCTCGCGCTGTGCCACTGCTGGCCTGCAGCGCCGGAACGCCGCCGGCATCTTGCATCGCATTGCGTCGCACCGCTGCAGGCCTCCCGCGCCGAGCTCTCTCGCGTAGCCGCCGGCCAGCCTGCTCCCGCTGAACTCAAAGTTGTGAAGGACCAGTAGTCGAGCTTCAACTTCTGCACATGGCTGCCGCCGGCGCCGTCGTTTGGAGCCTGGCTCCCACGGTCCCACCTGACTAGCAGAGCCGAAGGGAAGAGAGACGAGTGGCTGAGGAGTGGCTGACAGATGGCCCCAAGAGCTGAGAGGAAGTAGAGCCTTTGGATCTGATTTGGAGGGCAGAGATGAAGGAAAGTTACGTTGTAACTTTACAGAGCAAAGTCAGTGAATCTCAGTCCTCTCGTACCTGCCGCCTGAGATTTGCCCATCATCAAACCTGCCGCCGCCGTCGCGCACCGACCAGCCGCCGCGCGCCTCCACCGTCTCCATCGCGCCGCCACAGGCACCAGGAGCCTGTATGGCCGCTCACGCCTCCGCGGCAGATCCGGGCACGGCGTTCAAGCTCCTCGTCTCCTGCCCCACCGGCCTCCCTCGCTCCCGCGTGCGTACCCTCTCTGTCTCGCCCAGTCTCCCCCACTCTTCTCTCCCTGCCGATTGCATGATCCGTTTGGTTCCATAGCACGGCGCCTGCCGCTGTTCCCACCCTAGCTTGGACGGCGACAGGGCCGACTTTTGTTGGTCCCTGGATCGTGCCTGGCCCCGGATTTGCATTCTCTGAACAATAGAACGATGAACCGAGCCACGAGTGTTGATATCTCTTTAGCTTGTTGTAGGTTTGTATGGAGTGCTAACAATTGCTTGTTTCCTCTGATTGAAATATAAGACCGTTAGAACATTTTAGTAATAACTAATAATATCTATAAAAATGTATTATATTTAATGAAAAGGGTTGTATATTGTTAAAGCACTTTTTATAATGAATCTTGTGTTGTTGATCTGTACAAAATTTTAGACATTGATAGTCAATGGTAAAAAAGTTGCTCTAGGACATACCTGGATGGACTTCATATTTGTGATTTGGAGTCTTGCCACAGCAACATTCTGATGGAGCTCATGTTGTTAACTGAAGGTTTCAGTTAAGTTTCATCAGTCATTTGACAGGATTCCTCACCCGGATGCAGCCTTGGAGGAATCTATAAGTGAGGTAATGTTATCTATTAATGTGCCTTTTTTTCAATTGTACATCTATCTGATGCATGCATGCATGCATCCACGGCCATTCTTCATATTTCTTGTTCCTGCAGATATGGAACCAAAGGCTTCAGCAGAACCCATCTCTATACAGTGGTACAAAGTTTCGGGTATGTATTTGTAGCTCTTGTATGCTCCTTTTGCTGCTCCACTGATACTTGAAGATACCGTCATTTAGTAATACGCACATTGTATTATTAAACTAAAAAAGAACTGAAAGTTTTCCCATGTTAAGTGACTTGGTACATGCTCTATATGAAGATGGTTTATATGAAAAAATGTCTTCATTTAGAATTTACACAGCCACAGAACCAACTCAATGTAACTCTCCAAGTCTTTGTTAAAATGTAGGGGTTTGCTATGCATGCTTCTGTCATGGGCATAAAGAGGGGCGCCGTAGGGCGCAAGTGTCCTAGTTGGGCCTTAAGCCCATTAGTGTTAATTAGTGTCTCTCTTAGTTATTTATCTATAGGAATAGTACCATATTGTCTAGGCACAAGAGGTGTTAGTCCTATGTACCCTTTATATTCAGCCCATGGGGCACAATGGAAATCAAGCAATCAGTTATGAAGAAACAATCTAGTCTCCCTCTATCTCTCAAGCTCTTGGCAAAGCATAAGGCCTAGTTATCTATCTCTAATTACCCCCAAACCATCCGCGCACTTAACACCTGGTATCAGATAGCCTGTCGATCCATCCATCCTAGTTCATCGTCGATCCTCTCCATCCAAAAACAAAAAATCCGATCCAGCAGAACCCTAATTCCGCCGCCGCCAGGCCAACCCCCACCATCGCCGCCGTCTTCACGCGCCGCCGCCGCCACAACACCACGCGCCGCCGCAGCCACAACCCACCACCATCCGCCCATGCCTTTCTTCTATTTTTAGCTGCCTCTTCCCCGTCTCCACCAGCCGCCGCGCCTCCATCTCCTCGCAGCCTCGATCTAGATCACTTCCTCCCGATCTCCACCACCATCCGCCGGCCACCACTGCATGCTACTCCTCCAACGCATGCCTTTCTTCTATTCTTAGCCCCACCACCAAGCACCACGCCTTTCTTCTCCTCTTTGCCGCACCATCAAGATTCTATTCTTAGCCACACCACCAAGCACCAGTCCAGGACAGCGCCAAGCTTAGGAGGGAAGGAAAGGCAGAGAATTGTCCGCGCCATCCGCGCGGCCCTCCTTCAGTTGCGCCGTCCACGCGCGGATCAAAGTCTCCACGCGCGGGGACTCCTCCGCGCGATTCGTCTTCACGCGCGCGCGGTCTTCACGTGCGGGCGCTGGTGGGACTCCGCGCGATTCTTCTTCACGCGCGGGCTGTCTCCTTCCGCGCGGGCCATCTCCTTCCGCGCGGGCCATCTCCACGCACGCGGGTCTTTCCCACACCGATCGTCTTCACGCGGGTGATCATCCCCACGCGCGTACCTTCGTCCCCTGCTTCAGCGGGACACTGTCCGTCGACGCCCGTACATGATGGAGTTCCCGCAGTTTGATGGAACCTCTGATCCGGAGGCCTTCATCAACCAGTGCGAGCTCTACTTCCGCCGGGAGCGCATCATGGTGGAAGAACGGGTCTGGATAGCTTCTTGCAATTTGAAAGCTGACGCCCGGGTTTGGTTCCTCCAATACCAGGAGGAGGAAGGCACCCCAGCGTGGCGTCACTTCACCGAGCTCCTGCAGCGGCGGTTCAAACCGCCCCCGGGCCCCGACCTGCTCGACAACTCCATGCGCCGCCTTGATAAGATGTCCGCACAACTTGATCGCATCCGGGCGTGTCTCGAGGCGATGGACAAGAGGGACCGTGAATGCCGGGCGGCTGTACGCCTCCAGGCAGCCACACGCGGACTCCTGGCACTCCGCCGAGCGCGGGCTCTTCGTGCCACAAAAGCATTGAAGGAGCAAGCAACGGTGCGCCTCCAGGCAGCAGTACGAGGATTGCTTGTTCGTCGCATGGTGCGGAAGATACGCATGCTCCTCAGCTCCTCGCTGTCATGCCTGTCCATCCCCTCGGCCCCTTCCATACATCATGCGGCTCCAATCGAAGGGGAGGTCCAAGTATGGGCGCTTCCAGTGCAGCGACCTCGCATCTCCATCCAGCATCAGGCATCAAAGGCTATGGCGATCTCATTCATCCTTGTGCCTGCCGTGGTGCTAGACACATCCAGCATAAGAGCCGGTTGCTTCACGCTCCACCCTTCAGCTTACATGAAGCCAACAGAGGCGCTCTTCCCATGGGATCCAGGTGGATATAGTTGTATTTTCGTCTTAAATAAAAATGGTAAGCCGAGATGTAAAAGGCTTAACCTTAGGTCGAGTCAAATAAGTCCGCGGAATCTATCCAGCTCGAGGACGAGCTGGGTCTCCAAGGGCGGGGGAGATGTCATGGGCATAAAGAGGGGCGCCGTAGGGCGCAAGTGTCCTAGTTGGGCCTTAAGCCCATTAGTGTTAATTAGTGTCTCTCTTAGTTATTTATCTATAGGAATAGTACCATATTGTCTAGGCACAAGAGGTGTTAGTCCTATGTACCCTTTATATTCAGCCCATGGGGCACAATGGAAATCAAGCAATCAGTTATGAAGAAACAATCTAGTCTCCCTCTATCTCTCAAGCTCTTGGCAAAGCATAAGGCCTAGTTATCTATCTCTAATTACCCCCAAACCATCCGCGCACTTAACAGCTTCCAAGTCCTAAGGGAAATTCCTAGTCAGTTCCACACATCATTTTCGTCAAAATGCACTTTCATCTTCAGTTCTTCACTTTTATTAGCTGTATGGAACTGCCAAGCGATGAATGTTAAGTAATTATGGCTTGTGTCATAGATTGTGTTAGTATTTCCTTTTTTTTCCTTTTATAGCTAAACATGTTTCATTATAGAAGTTAATGCATGCATTATTTTGAAACGATCTCTCTTTATCTGTTTTACTGCATTCATCATGCATTAGAATGCAGACTTTGACCACAATCACAAATTTTAGTATGGAGGAAATGCCTTGCACTACAAAGATGGAGCAAATCAGGAGTTCCATGTCTCTCTTCATTTGGGTCTCACAGACTACAGGTTGGTTTAACCATTTGTATTAACTCAAAACATATTTATAAAACAATATTCTGGCAGCCTATATTTCTTCTACTTTTGTCTCTACCCCTGTAACTTTCTTTGTGATATCTCAATGCAATAATGCCTCAATTTAACGACTCTGTCTACTTGCACGAAATAGGACATTTGTGGGAACAAATCTCAATCCATCGTGGGAGAAGTTTTTGGTCCCATCTGAAGGTAATAATTTGTAATCTTTAGTCACAGTTTTGTTGTGTGTAGCATGGCCTTTTGAATCTTAACTTTGGAGTCCTCTAGTTTCATGAATCGTGACCATACTACCTAAGTACCTAGTGCCTATCTGTTTCTTCCATTGCTTCAACTTTCAGAAATATGAATCCTTGACAACTATATTCATGTCCCTCTGTTTGGCCTTCCATTTCCCCCCAAAAAAAATATCTGCCCAACGCATACTTCTTGTCTGTGAGTGACTATTCATTTGGTATTTTGTCTTAGTACTCTGTGTGCTCAGAGTTAGATAACATGGTGTCCATCTTGGCAATTGTAAGAATGATCGATCTTGACCAAAACAATACCTCTTTCAATCTGATGGGGCTAGATGATTCTGTACATTGCCAACACATGTCAAATCCACTGGGCAATGGTGCGATTGTTGAGACATGTGATGAGAAGATTATTGTATTGCAAAGGAGCTACAATGTGGGGGAGTTTCCAGGATACTATGTTTTCCCTGGAGGACACTCAGAGGTAAATTCTTTAAGATTGCTTGACAATATTGAGTACAGTTGATGAAAGTGAAGACTTGTGTATATATTTAAGCTTTTTTCTTTCAGAACTACTAGGCTCAGTGTAGTTCCTCTTATGCTGTGAAATGAAGATGATGACAACACTACTGCTGGCTGCAGTACTGGCTTATTTAGTGGTGGCTTCTGCCAATGACCATGCTGTATTTTATTTTTGATGAGGTAGCATGCTGAATTGAAGTGGCATTCAAGGAGGAAGCTTTTTTCTTGAACTAATTCAAGGAGGAAGTTATACCTCATAATTAGGACTTAGAGAAATATATATTGAAACAGTTTTTGAAATTTAACCAGAATTTATTGAAAGGACTGAGGATGCCGCCTAGAGGGGGGGTTGAATAGGCGTTTCTAAAAATTAACACCTTCAAATGTGGAAACGATTAGTATAGGAATTTCCGATAACCCCTCATGAGGAAGCCACAGAGAATACAAACTATATTGAACAAGCCTAGAAGCTACAACCTTGCAACACAAAGATTAGTGCAGAGATTAAATAAGGTTGGCGCGGGGAGGTGATACCGGACACGTCCGGTATTCACGGGCTCTGCGGTCCAGCGCCTAACTTGTTCCTTTTGATTCCTCTTTTCACTCCAAGTTGTAGGCACCTACTAGTAACCTGTTCACAAGCTCAAGCAACACAAATAGATCACAGATATCAAATGAATGTGAATTGAGACACGATATTTGTTTACCGAAGTTCGAACTCCGTCGAGTCCTACTCTCTGTTGAGGGGGCTACGAGCGATCTAGCAAAGGTCAGCTCTAGAGGACCCACGAAGGTCAACTCTAGCCGGAGTCTTTTCCAACTCATTTTCCTCTTTCCACTAGATGATTCCTTCCCTTGCGGCGGTGGAATCAAACCATTACAAACTTTTCGAGGCACACCACAATCACTTGGGTGTCTCCGGCGACGTCTAGCCGTCTAGGACCAAAGAGTCCAAGAGTAACAAATGCGAATCACGAGATTGACATGACAATATGCACAAGTGCTCAAGTGGTGGCTTGCTCTCAATTTTAAATCTCCCTCAACCCACAAGATGGATTTTGCAATTTGGATCAGTCACTCACTAAGAGAGGGTTGGGGACTGTTCTCAAGGCTCAAAAACATGGATGGAAGTCAGCAGAATCAGCAGCCTCCAAAGGTGGAGGCTTGGGAGTATTTATAGACCCCACTCAAAAACTAGCCGTTTTCTAGCCGTTGAAATACCACCAGCACAGTGCCAAGGTTGGTAAGTTAGAAGCGCGCGCGAGAGGTCGGAACTCCCGACTCTTGCCGGGACTTCTGACAGCCGGAACTCCCGATGAACCAACTGGAGAACACCGAAGAAGTTGCTGTGGCCACTCATACCGGACATGTCTTGTACACTCGACTACAGCACAACGAGTTAGCACTTGTGTCTCTCTTTTACTCAAACCTCACATGGGTTGGCTTGAGCACTTATGAATAATCATCTATCAACATGATTATGCCCTCTTAATAGTACGGCGTACCTATTAACTCAAGATCAAATGAAAATGGAGTTTGAATCACTTGAGTTGATTTCCTTCAAACCACATGCCATAGCCTTCAATCTTCATCAAGTGAGGGTGTCAACATGTCAACTTTGCTTTTCTCCTTGAGCATAGCCATCTTGAGCATGTGACTTGATTCCATTCAATAGATGAGAAATAACTTCAAATGAATCAAGTCACTTCCAACAATTTATCCAATAAATTTGATCCTCCACTTCAACGTGACCATAATAGTTTGATTGGTACCTCAACTAAATGCAAGTACTTCCTTCTTCACCCTAGCTAGGTTTCTCGGTCGCCAAGCCGTCGCTTGCCCTTCACCCTTGCTTAGTACCTCGAAGCCTTTCTTTGCTATCTTCACCATCTCAAGCCATCAAGTCACACCTTGTGTTGAATCATCCTTTAAGTTCATAATTCATTCTTTCAATGTAGCAAGCTTCAAATATGAGACCATGCAATATGTAATTCCTTGTGTCTCATTAATCAATTCTTCAGTGTGCTTGCTTTCACATGAATTATAGAAATCCCACAATCAATAAGCCTTGCATGAATTACATGTGCATTGTTGTCTTGTGTTTAAACTAGATTGTTTATACAACAACACATCATTTTTGGCTTTTATCAGGTACCTGTGAGATAATTAATTTCCTATCCAACACTTAGCAAATAGGTTAGACCTTTAATCACTTTGTCATTCAATCATCCAAAACTCACTAAAGGGCTAGATGCACTTTCATTTATGGATCATGCATTACTCTGCCTTATATATGGCTTGTTGTTTTTCTTTTCCTGAACTCAGAAAAGTAGCTTCTGTTTTTGGAGGAAGTTAGGGGGTAGAGAGGGCGCACTTGGAAAATACATTTTGTTTTAAACCTGAAAGGATCAATCAGAGTGTTGAACCAGTGACAGTAATATACATGTGGCTTATTTTTTGAATTTCATTTTGTTTATACCAGCCACAAGAAATTGGAATCATGAGTCATCAAACTGATGAAGACCTTGCTCGTCTCAATGATCGAGTTTCACAAGAAATGTTTGACGGAATTATCCGTGAAGTGGTTGAGGAAACTGGAGTTCCTGCTAGTTCCCTGGTACGTAGAGGCCTACAATACATGAACAGGACCCAATAGAAAGAATGGATTTTAGTTTTTTTGTAATTGCCATCCAAAAAAGATTTCTTCTCTTTATGACTTTTCTTGGCATTTTCATTAACTATCAACATTTCATTTGCAGACGGATCCTGTCTTCATTGGAGTTTCTCGCCGTGAAATGAATGTTAGGCCAACTGCGTTCTTTTTTACAAAATGTAACATTGATTCCAGTGGTGTAAATGAGCTTTATTCTAAAGCTCAAGATGGCTATGAATCTACTAAACTATATGCAGTATCAGTGGTGAGTTTAGCTGCGATTGCAGCTCTCTGATCCTTAGCTTGCTTTTGGCTGCTTCTAATCACTGAAGTTGCTTTTTGAATTACAGGAAGAGCTGCAAGGAATGACCCAGCGAATGCCTGGCTGCCACAATGGTGGTTTTGCTCTATATGAATTGATGAGGAATGCTGCCAAAAGTTCATGAAGATGCCATTGTAAGTGTAATTGAAATATCGGATTTTATTCTGTGGTGTATCTTAAACAGGTTAACTTAGGAAACAGACGCAGCGATGCAAAGCTTCAAATTTTATGAAGCCTTGCCTTATTTCAAGTCTCATTTCCCCTTTATCCCTTTATTGGCACGTTGCTTCCTGATGCCGAATTATTCCTTGTAGGACTGAATAATTCTGATGGCATTGTCACATCAGAAAATAGGTGTGGAAACACGACGCAGAACACTGCATGTTCAGATCCATCAGATTACTGTTGTTTGCAGTAAATGTGCCATTTCCATATTTGTTGGGCTGACGAAGGTCTACATAGACCCTAGAAGAAGTGCTCAAAGAAATAAAAGCATGAAGTTAAATGTTCTCGGAAGACTGTAACAGAAGAAATTTCACGATGCTAACTTACATGCAGAGACGACTGTATTAGATTGTGATGGTATTTAATAAGAACAGAATCCACGGGCAACCTATGCCTCAGCCTCTCAGTGAGTTCTTCTGTTGGATCGTGAAACTTCAACGATACCTGATTCTATGCCCGTCCTCTTGATTTAGTGATGTAGGAACAGAAGGTGAAACTTATAGCTTATTACTCTGAAAATGATCCTATGCAAGGACCCTCTGATGCTATGGTTCATGTGCGAAAGAAGAGATACTTGTTACCTTGGTATGGATATACTTCATGCTAGGGTATGGATTCTACAATTTGCATCTTGACTTGCGTTGCTCCCTAGAATTGTTACCTCGGTGAATTTAGATTGGGTTGTGGATTTTTTTTCTCTGTCTAGCTGGTTGGATTCTTGAAAGGAAGATGGTAGCAAAATTGACCAGAGTGTCTGACATCAGCACAAGGACAAACCCAACTTTTCACTTAGAGGACCTCAACGACGCGTAGAACTGGCATCCGAATTGAACTCATGCTTGCTTGGAAACAAGAAGAGTTCGTTTGACAATTTGTCCGAATGACATTGCTTACGGTTCAGAACACAGAATTGAGTTTAGCAACTCACAAGCCAAGTATATATATCTATTATTGAGCCACAAATTAAAAACAGCAGCTCTCCACGATGGATTCTTCCTTTTTACTGTACAAAAACCAACGAGTTGGAGTCTGTGACTCATTTATTTTTTTTATTGCTGTGTAGCTAAAAGAACCTGGCTAGTGATAGCTGAGATTCTAAATGTGAGATGCGACTGGAATTTTGAATTCCTAGCTACCTTCTTGTTAGCTAACAAGAAACATGCTTTTGCTAACATTTTGAGTTCGGCCATGATCTGGTGTATTTGGAATCTTCGTAACAAGTTATGTTTTCAGGGGCTTACATGGACATGAGAAAAAATGGTGTTGTTTGGAATTGCAAGGATTCTGAGAAGGTGGAGACCACTGTATGAGCAAGAGCTGGGAAACATGGTGGACGCCGCAATCCAGGTGCTGGAGAACAAGGCAAGTCAACCACCAAGAATATGCTGGCATGGGGGGATGAGTTCAGGGTGGGAGACGCCGGCTTTTCAGTCTTCGGTACAGAGCTCCGCCGTTGTGATTCAGCCTGATGATATGCATCTTTCTGATGAGGGACATACTGTGGCAGGAGATGTCTCTGTTAAGTCTCAGCCGTTAGGCCTTGTTTAGCTTTTTGTTGCTTGTAATCTTTGGCGGGCGCGCCGTTACCTGTGCTGAACTTTCTGAATTGCTTTATGTCAATAAAGCAAGGGAAACCTTTCTTCTAAAAAAACCAACGTTTCCATAGAAAAGAGAATATTTACCGATAGTGCGTCGGGTCAGGCTTGAGTCATGATTTTCGACCCATGATTCAACCCGACTCAAAGTAGTAGAAAAACTCAAATAATCCTGAGAAATACCCTAAGAGCATCTAAGAGCACAACAATATCTCCCCTATCCACGTAAAACTGTCATATTGGGGACAAATTTCCCTTTTTTTGTTGCTCTAGTAGTTCCTCGATACCATGTGGACTACCTCAAACTCTGTCGCCCTCCTTGCCCCGGTAGCTCCCCTGCCTGGCGTGTGGCCAAGAGGTGCGACATTCTCTCCTCTCTCCAGCGTAGCTCAGCAGCGCGACGCCCTGCTCCTCTGCCCAACGTGGTGGTAGTGTCACGGCAGGAGCAGACTACCCGACGTGAAACGCGACGGCGATGTGGTGGATCACCATTATGGCCCTGCAATATTAGCGAGAGAGGAAGGAAAGGGGTCAACAACATGTTTGAGGTGTTGAGAAAAAAAATAAGAAAAGGGGTTTGAAAAAGAGATCTGGTACAGTTCTGTTGCATTACTTCAGCAGTATTTTTTAACAAACAAATAGTATTTTTTTCTCACAGCATTTTAAGGTAAACATTAACGCGAAAAATCAAAGAGAGGTGGGCAGGGGTGAATGGGATTAGGGATCCTGCCTACCCGATTTTGGGACGTCGGATTGGGATCTGACGGTAGCAAGCAGCTGTTTGCCCCGAAAGAAAACTCTTCTGGGAAAAGAAGCCCTAACAAAACCCCACCCCACCTCGCCCCTCCTCTTCCTCCCCGCCGCCGGCCTTCCCGATTTCGTCCACTCCAAGTTCTCCGACCAGCCCGTTCCTCCGCCGCTCATCGGAAGCAGGAAGCACCCGATCGAGAAGCGAGCTAGGCGCAGGTTCCTCGGACCATCGGCTGGCCACCCTGCCGCCCACGAGCTCCACTAGCTCTCCAACGACCCGCGCAGCAGAGCAGCCGGACCTCCCGCCGCCGCCGCCGCCGCCGACATGGGCGGGGGCCGCGCGCAGGTGAACAAGGCCCACAAGAGCCGCTTCGCGTCCAAGGCCTCCCGCCACGCGCACAAGATAGGTGAGCACAGCCTCGCTCGTCCCCGTTTCCCCTCCACCTTCCTCGACTCTTGTCTCATCCCACTGTTTGCGTCTGCTTCCAGACAAGGTCAGGAGCGGGAAGTCAGAGACCAGCCACCGCGCCGCCGTCAAGGGTGCCCGCGCCGCGCGCATCCAACAGAGCAAGGCGGTCAGTCTTCAATGCAGCACCGTGCACATATGTTTTTTGTTCCTTTTTTTTGTGTGTGCTGTAGTAGGGGTTATTAAAGCTGACAAATTCTGTAGCTCGCGCGGTTGTTTTTATTAGTTCATGTGTATTATTCTGAGGTGTGCTGCAACAGGAACTGAGTTCATATCAGTGTTGTTGCATAGGATTGGTCTGTGCAAAGATTAGGCAGGGTGTTTTTAGCTTGCTTTGAGCTTACAGTTAATTGGGAGGTTGCAGCCTTTGGGGTTTATTTATAGCTTCCTTTGAGCTTACAGTCATTGGGAGGTCGCAGCTTTTGGGTTTTATGAAAGGTCTCTCTTTTGAGCACAGTTATTGGTTTATTGCATGCCAGGTATCCAGGTTGATAGAATGCTAACCTGTTTAGCATGTATATCTTGGGCTTGCTGTCCTTTGCCTCCCTAGCCAGAACAATCCTTTATTTTGAAGGAAGGATGATTGTAATTTCAGGTCGAGTTTTCATTTGCTTTGTTTTTTCAGTAACTTACTACTGTTAAAAGGTGGAGGCTCAGGTAACTTATTGTTTACAGGGTGCATTTTTTTAAACGCCTCAGCTTTTTGCTCACATGTGGATGCAGAAGTGTCCTCAAATAATGCCTTGCCAATCATGTGCCATGCAACTTATATTATGGTTTCCTCATCCTTGTTTATAGTTTTTAACCTGCTGTGTAAAACGTTTTGCCGTGGGTGCAGATACGCGATAAAAAACGTGCTGCTTTGCTGAAGGAGAAACGTTCATCAAATGGACCTTCAAGCGCACCACGTGTCATTGTTAGTATTCTTAGCTTCTGCTCCTGGATCCTACCTGGTTACTCTTGTTCTGTGTTGTGGTCATACGATGGCCCATAGGTACGTCCTTAAGTCAGTTGGCAATTATTTATTGCAGGTTCTTGTTGGCCTTTCTTCATTAGCAAATGTCGGATCACTTGCCAAAGATCTTTTGGCATTTGCAGAAGGTGGTGATGGGAAACTGAAATCATCTACTGTTGCTTCTCCTACTTATAAGCTTCGAACCACGGTAAGTTCAAAACACACACTGTTCTGATGTTTTGAGTGTAACCACTATTAGTTCAAAATGAGGCTAGTGTTGAGTTTTTTGGTGTCATAATGCCTCATTGCATATGTATCCATCAATTATTGTACCCTTTTCTGTACTTTATAGCTGAGGTTTTTTTTTTGGAACTACTTTCTAGCTGAGTTAGACATTGTACTCTATGTCTCTTTCTCAGGTTCTAGTGATTTATTATTCGCTTATTAACCATAATATTTTGTTAAACTATTTGTTTCCAAGTATTCAATCTAGATAGTCAATTCACGTATAGAATTTTCATATTCATGATATCTGTGAAGGTACTGCAAGCACCTTATGGTGATCTTACCACATGCATGGAACTGGCTAAGGTACACGTTTTGAACCAAACTCAGGTTGTCTTGGTTGCTCTGTTATATTTTCTTAGCTCTAACCTGGAACCTGCAAATGTACCTGTGCTACATAGGTTGCTGATTTGTTAGCGTTCGTTCTACCAGCCAATTCATTCTACAGTAGTGATTCAAGCAGTCCAATTGACGATTTTGGATCTCAATGCCTGTCTGTATTTCGGGCCATGGGCTTACCTAGTACAGCCGTTTTCATCCGTGTAAGTTCTTGTCATGAGCATTTCTCATTAAAATATTGTTTTACAATTTCTGGTGATTTACCTGTTTAGTTCTCTAACATCATCAGGATCTTCCAGCGGATAGTAAAAGTAGGCAGGAATTGAAGAAAGCAGCAACTTCTTTCCTTTCTGCAGAGCTGCCTGAGGACTGCAAGTTTTACTTAGCAGACACAAAGGATGATTTGCATAAGGTTAGTATTCTTTTGAATATTGAATATTAGACCATCTGGTTACCTTCACGGTTGTTCTTTTGAACTCTCTGTTTTGATTACGTATTCTTCAAATTGTCCAGTTCATGTGGCATTTCAAGGAGCAGCATCTTTCGTCACCACATTGGAGAAGCCAGAGACCTTATGTTATGTCTGAGCAGGTTTTATTACTTGCTATGCTACACTATGTTGCTTTCCTAGAACAGTTGCTAATTTATATTGGCCAAATATGAATTTTTCCAAAAGAACTAAATTGATGTTCCAGTGTTGTAAGTTTTGTACTATACTACTTTTATATAATAACGGGTGGTACTGCTGCTTCAGGTCTGCATAAATCCTGATGAAAATACGGGATTGTGCACATTGCTCGTGTCTGGATATCTGCGGGCCCACAATCTTTCAGTGAATCAGCTTGTATGTGATCTATGTTTATTTTTTTAGCTTTTTTTGGAAAAATTATTTCTTAGCTATTTTGTCATTTCCTTTTCTAATACCTTCTCCATTCCAAAGGTACATGTTTCAGGTGCTGGTGATTTTCATTTGGGTCAAATTGATGTCCTCAAGGATCCATGTCCTCTTAGTGAGCGGAAAAGCTCTGATGTAATGGAAACAGAAGATAATGGAATTCAGGTTTGTTGTATAGAGGACTTGAAAGCCTTTGAAATTGAATAATACTAACATAATGATGCTAAGCACTTTTTGTATGCTAAGGTCGTATTTTAACACATATTTTGAACCTCCCGGTTTGTTTCAGATTGTTAACACCTTTGTTCCAGACCCTTCAAGTCAGGAACCCTTGCTTGTTGAAAATGTGCCAGATCCTCTTGCCGGGGAGCAGGTGAGTATTTTTTCCAATCCTGCTCCATGAGTTGTAATTTTAACAGGCATTTGTTATTGTGCTTTATTGGCTACATTCGCTGTACCACTATAAAATATAAATAGCGTCCGTATAAATAGTTCTCTTATTTGTAGATTTTCATTAACTACACTTCTTTCATCCATAGCATTTCAACTGTGATCATGCGTTCATATTGTGTTAGAATGTTTGTGCTTTTGTAAGTAAAAAGGTGTAAAGTTCACATAATCTTTTCAAAGCGCTAGTTTGTAATAATATTTATATTTGATTAGACTTGGCCAACGGAAGAAGATATGGAGGAGGCTAACATAAACAACAAACAGAGAAAATTGGTAAAGAGGAAGCTTCCCCGAGGCACTTCAGAGTACCAGGTTTGCAATTCTATTGGAGTTTGAAGTACCTCCTCTTTAAATTGGTTATATTATATTTACTACATTTACAAATAATCATCAAATGCTATTGCCAGGCTGCTTGGATTGTTGATGACACAGATGATGAAGATATTGACTCTGATAATGACAACCAGGCTGGTTCTGGAATGGTCATTGATGAGCAAGGTCACTCAGACCAAGGAAGTGATGGTTCGGATATAGATGCAGTGTCTCACTTTACGGAGAAGTTCGATGGAGAAACTATTGGGGATACTGAGATGGCAGTAAGTTCCTTTGTCCTCATTTGATGGGCTTTATGCATTTTAAAGCACTTGCTTGCAATATTGGAGTTCAGTGTTTCACTAGTAATCAGCTGTATGTTATGCCGTGTTTATGGGCCCAAAGGACCCGAAAGAGGACCACAGTTTCTTACATAGCCAGGTATTAGATAAGAAAGCTGGAGAATCTTTTAAGCGTCGATTGTTCACCAAACCAGTCCATACCATTTGGGTGGAAGTTACACCACCATGATCATGAGAGGTAGTCTACCAATAAAGGGCAAGAAGGAATTAGAAGGGGAAACTCATATTGTCCAATCCCAACTCCCAAGCACTGGCCATCTTTCCACTCTCCACTTTCATCTTCCATCCAATGTTTCGTCAGACCCTAAACACATATAGTAACAAGAAGACAGGTACTGTTGCAGCGCCAGGGTCATGGATAACTAATGGTGACATTTGATGAATTGGCTCAATGGTAGTGTGAGCCAGTTCATAGCCTTGGTCTTTTTGAACCATATAAATACAGCATGGGAGGCCCCTCGCTGTAAGATTTTATTTAAGAAAAAGAACCACTAAACAAGCAACTGTACACAGAAGAGGGAGGAGAAAACAACAAAAAGAAAACTGTATATAACAAGCAAGCAAGAGAAAGAAGGAGCTTAAGCAAAGAGGCTTAGTAGGGAGAGGAAAACTGGGTTTTTTTGAGTTGCTAAATCTGAGCCTGAAGCCTAGCTTCCTTGGAGAAGTGTTGTCTCCATGAATCAAAAGAGGGGTGACCACGATCAAAGATGAAGCTGTTTCTTTGTTTCCAGATTTGCCAGGCGCCAATGATGAAGAATTCCATGAAGACGGGACTCGAGAAATGTTGCTTGGCTTGAACTATCATTTTCATAGCCTTGATTAAGATTGCAGAGGAGAGGAACAAGAGTGAGAGATTTTGCTGACTATAAATGTTGTAGTCTCAGAACCATTTTGATGTTTGGCCAAAACTTGGTGGTGCCTTTGGTCCCTAGGTTTCTTGAATTGTTGCCTTGGGTTGTAAAATCGTACTATTGAAAAGCTGTGTGTGTGTATTTGATTTTGGGGTGGGGGTGGGGGATTTGCTAAATCGACCTTATTCCTTATCTTTTCAACTTGTTATCCTGTTGTTCCTTTTTTATCTGTAAATTATGAGGTTTCCGTCCTCTCCTTTTTTTTTAAATGATCACAAAATTCCTTTTGGGTGCATGGCAATGATAAACCATCTAAAAAAACGTAAAGTGATAGTTGTGCATTTGCAGGATGAAGAAAATTTGACTAAAGACCAGATAGAGGCAGAGATTAAGAAAATCAAAGAAGCTAATGCTGATGATGAAGGTATGGGTTTCTATTACCTTTAATGGGTTTTCTATAACCTTGTAACGTTAAATTGCCATTATTTGAGCATGATATACAAAGCTGCCTAACAAGTCTCCTGTCCAGTTCCTATTGTGTGGTCGTATGTTTTCCAGCAAGTTATGACTGCCTTGTTAAAAAAAAGCCAAAAAATTATGTTGTATGCATACTAAAAGGGTAACAAACATATATCCTTCAACTTTGACTGATGTGGTCATGGCCATGATTAGGGATTATGGGCTCCTCCCAGCTGTGAATTCAGCTATTAGGGCGGGGGCTTGCAATCCTATAATTTCAGGAACATTTTGGCAAAATAGCGCAACCCAGGGGCGGAGCTTGGCCAACGTAGGGAAGGGGGGGGGGGGGGTGCGGTGGCCACCCCTGGCCCATTAAAGCTTCTATAGTTCTATAGAATTAAAGCCCACTCTGCAATATCATAAACTTTTGCTCTTTGCTGTGATCAAATTAGTTTTATTGGCCCCTGCTGGAATTTGACCCAAGCTCCGCCTCTAGCTCAACCTATCCCAGTTTGAAATATGGGGAGTTCCCAGCATCGATCCCCTTGCTGGACTTCTTTCATATTGAAAGTTTTGGCTTTACAAAATTAATATTCAGATGGAAGATTTGAGTGAAACAAAGAAAACAGAGCCGCACAATCACCCTTGAGCATCAGAAGTTCAGAACCGAGCTTGTATCCACTGTAAGCAACTTCATCTTCACAACTTCCCGAGCCAATGCCACCTTGCTTCTTCTTTCCTCCCTGCACAACACTTCCTGTTGCTGCATAAAAGGTAGGAAACGATGTAGCACTGCATTAGGGTCAGATAGCATTTTGTTTGGCTTTGTTTTACATTTTAATCAGTTTCCAGTTTTATAGTTGATTTTTGTAACTAAGTCATAAGACAACCCTGAAAATCAGTCAGGAATATTAATGTATTGTCTTAGGCCCGTGTCGTCTTCACATTAGCTATGCTGGGTAGTGTCTCAATGGAGGTGTGGTCTGAAAATGATATGTCCTTTTTGGTTGAGCTTGAGCTAAGCAAAGATTTTCTTATATGACTTGTCCAAGTCAATATCTGTTCTGAATGGACTCTTAGCTTCTGTAAATTTTATCATTTTTTACCTTTTGGTAAGTGATTGACAAGAGATTACATGCATATCTCATATAATGTTGCAGAATTTCCTGATGAGGTGGAGACACCATTAGATGTCCCAGCAAAGAAACGGTTTGCAAAATACAGAGGACTAAAGTCATTTAGGACATCATCCTGGGATCCTAAGGTATCTATCATTTAATTAACACAAATTACTATATTTTTTGTTTAAAAGTTTCCATTTTAGTAGAGAACTTACTCATTTCATGTGATGGGTTTTATCTCATCCTGTTGGCTGTAGGAATCATTGCCATCTGACTATGCAAGAATATTTGCATTTGATAACTTTACACGAACTCAAAAGCATGTCCTTGCTAAAATGGCCGAGTTAGATGGAGGCGTGAAGGATTGTGCTCAAATGGGATCATATGTTAGGCTTTATGTGAAAAATGTTCCTACAGATATTGCTTCCAAACTTTGTCATCCATCAAGAAGAATACCTGTGGTTGTTTCTGGTCTTTTTCAACACGAGTCAAAAATTTCAGTTCTTCACTTCAGGTACTCATCCTTACTAATCAATAACTTTCATCTGGTCCAATTTTCTGGCCTTATTGCATATCTTGAATGGTGGTGTGTACTCGATTTTCATGTCAGAATAGCCTATGATGTATCACTCTTTAATTTATTTGCTCTTGGCTTGTGTCCTTATCTGGTGAAAGTAATATTGCTGCAATATGCTTCTTGTGCTTAGCATTCCTGTCTTTTTTTTCTTTTGCAGCATAAAGAAACATGACTCATATGAAGCTCCTATCAAATCTAAGGAGCCTCTGATTTTCAATGTTGGATTCCGGCAATTTACAGCAAGGTAATGGAAGTTTTAATATTATTAGGAGATATATATTTCTCTTCTCCTTTGTTTACCTTCACAGTGCCCCTTGGAAGATATCTCACTGCTCTTTTGTATCTTAGGCCATTGTTTTCATCCGACAACATCAACTGCAATAAGCATAAAATGGAGAGATTTCTACACCATGGCCGGTTTTCTGTTGCCTCTGTATATGCCCCAATTTCCTTCCCTCCACTTCCTCTAATCGTTTTGAAGAACAGAGATGGCGAGCAACCTGCCATTGCTGCTATAGGTTCACTAAAAAGTGTGGATCCAGATCGTATCATTCTGAAGAAAATTGTTTTGACTGGGTAAGCTTTGGGTGCATCAATCTTCACAAGGCAATTACTTGTGCGAAATCCGCATTCTTTTATCTTTCTTTGGAGGGGTCTGGTTTTCCTCCTGTACACAATCACTGCTATATTTTCAATTCATGTTTTGCTGAGTTTTCCAGTTTATGGAGACTGGTTATTTAGCCTTTAAGGCTCTTGTTTAGATCTCAGCTAATATAGTCGCACATGGGACATGTTATTATGTGCAGGTATCCACAGAGAGTCTCAAAACTGAAAGCAATCGTGCGGTACATGTTCCACAATCCCGACGATGTAAAATGGTTCAAGGCAAGTATTTATGCGCCATTGACATCTATCCGATTTACTCATGTTCAGTGCCAATAACAATATTATTTTTGCAGCCTGTAGAGTTGTGGACGAAACATGGTCGTCGTGGCCGCATCAAGGAGACTGTTGGTACTCATGGTGCGTCGGTTGATCAATCAATTCTTTTGACATCTTAGATTCAGTAATCATTATTATATCCTCATTTCTGTACCTTTTGCTAACGTTTTCTTTCCCTGACCCAGGTGCCATGAAATGCATATTCAATAGCAGCATTCAGCAGCATGATACTGTGTGCATGAGCTTGTACAAACGCGCTTACCCGAAATGGCCTGAACAGCTCTACCATGTATAAGATTTGCCTTGGACGTTTGCTTGTATCTGTACCAGCAGGCAGCAGGCTATCCAGATAAGGCCCATTGAGCGTGCCAAAACGGAATGAAAGGTTCCTGGAGCTGGAGTGCTGCGTAACTTTTAGGATTAGGAAATTGTTTTTGGTGTGGCCCGTCTTAGCTAGGAGGCCGAATTTTGATAGTGTGGTTTATTGCCGCAGAATTATCGTGTTCTGTTTGTTTTGTGGAGTTCAATTATGACGTTTTAAACTCCGTACAATACAATCCAGATTTTAGAAGCATCCATCCATATCTCAAGTCGCAAGCATGACACTAGCCTACAGGCCGTGTTGGCACGGGCATGGCTGTAACAGTGTCGATCCGTTCTTGGGCCGGGCCTCTCGTTCCTCCTTTTAGGTCCAGACCGTTTGGACATCTATAGCCAACATCGAGTTCCTTACACTGGAAAAAAAAACTTTGCCAACTAATTTCATTACTATAAATGTTTGGAATGATAACTCCGATGGGAGAATTTTGGGTACGACTTTCCTTAATTTGGTTAATGCTATTCTTGATGTTGTTTATTAATCTTGACGGGAAAAAATGTCCTTATAACTTTATGCTTACTTCTAGACAATCTCGTTAACTCTCTCCTGATAACGAGGCGTGTGTTGCTAATTCATGATCATGGAGGGATCCTCTTCAAGTAGTGATTTTTTGAGATAATGGATATGCATGATATTATTCTAAATAAATGAGGATACTATCACTTTCATCTCTACGACTAAAAAGAGCCAAATGTTATCGTCTTAGTAATATACTAATCGCCCCGCCACTCTAATCGCGCCCGCTCGGTAAAAAAGGGGAACGCTCACACGGCCTCTGTGGAGACGGTTTTCCTCACGCAGCTCGCCCACGCCGCCAGCTCCGGATCCCCGAGCGATAGGTCGCCGCCGCACCCGCCATCGCTCCCCGCGCCGTGGTCCTCATCTTGCCCTCGCCGTTGCACGCGCCGGCCCGACGTCTCCGCCGTCGTCTGCGCTGCCTCCGCCGTCTACGTCGCTCGTCGTCTCGTTGTGCCTCGCCGACCTAGGGTTTGGGGACGTGACGCCCGGCCACCGTCGCGCCGCCCCCAATCACGCCCGGTCTGCAGCCGGCCCAACCCCTCCCACGCAGCGTCGCCGACCGACGCAGTCCGCCGCTGCCCTGACCTGCTCCCGATGCCGCCGCCTGCCACCGCCCTGGCCCTCTCCCTCCGACGCCTGCAACGAGTTTGGCTTCTGGGGTGCGGCCACAGTGGCGAAAAAATATTGGGTTTTCAGGTGTACACCCATGTCCTTTACTGGCTCCGGACCCTGTCTCGAACTTAACCTGATTCATCCTTACTTGGTTCGGTAAGGTTGAAATCCCTCGAGAACAATGCGACGCACGGTGCTCTCCGATGAAGAAGGTATGTTTTTTTCGCTGATTTCTGCGGTTTGGTTTGTTCAGCGGTTTTCGTGGTGATTTGTGTGCATTTGCTGATGGAAATTGGTGGCTTTGTTGGAACCCTAGAAGATGAGATTGAGGCCGACGAGGAGGATTCGCGGTCCTCCCGGAGGGGCAGGGACGATATGGACGAGCATGACGACGATGAAGACGACGGTCTGTTTTTTCTCGCAATTTCTTCACGGTGTTGACTCTGGCTCGCCCTGATTGTGGGCTGTTTAGTTTTCTCCCCATCAGGGAGCAGTTTTGCTTCGTTACTATTCGAATTATTCAGTTTTTTTATTCTCTTCGAAGCAGCCATGGGATATAGCCATATAGGACGTCCTGATTGTTTACATGCTATAAATATTGAGCGTTATAAAATCTTTACTATGTATTCTAAATAAAGAATTTTGGCTATACAATACCTTGAATTGTGACTGCATACTCCAACCCCGCTGTCCTTTTGGATATATTGCTACTGAGTACTATGGAACACCCCTTTTTTATTTTATGTTTTAGGATTTTAAAAAAATGCCAAGCATGAACTAGGGATCGTCCATAGATACGCCAAGTCGCCAAGTGCCTAACTTCCATAGAATTTGCATACTCATTCTACCTTCAAACTCTTGTTATTCCTTTAAGTTCATTGTGATTTTTTCCCCTTTCCAAAGGAGTCTCATTACCTTTGCTTTTTCCTGCTAACCATGTACAGCTCGTTAAGTACTTAAGTTAATCTTCAGAACACTAGGAAATTCTTCATTCTGTGGTTTTTTGTATGAGCTTTGCGTTTTTATTTCTGGGTTACATGGCATGACTTCAGCAATGCTATTTTGCTTTCTATGAAAAAGTTTTATTTTGCACTGAATCATGATGCCGAGTATGGGTATGGCAGAGTGGGAAGTTCATTTAAGAATAATTTGTGTTAAGAGTATGCTATAACTTTAATGCTGATTTTCATGTTGAAGTATTTGGAAAGTCAATTTGAATTTTTATGTTATTTTTGCACAAATTTTTTAAGGTGACTTTTCAAGATTTTGATGTCTCAAATAGAGCAACAAAGCCTTGGACGTGCATTTTGGGACTGTAGATTATAGTGTGACATGCCAATTATTTGTTGTTCTGTTCTTGATCTCTGACGGAGTTTGTGTTTTTTTACTTTATACTTTATTATTAAACAAAGCACTTGAGCAACAACCATTGAAAATCAGAATGGGTAGCAGTGACTTCTAATGTGGCATTACTCTTCAGAGCATTAACAAAGTGATGTTGTTCCTGTTAGGCACACTCCTAAGCAGTTATATTGCAAATTGCATATACAATACCTTGGATCACCAATGGAAATCTCTGAATAACTAAAGAAATATTAGCATTCAAATGCATATGTATAGATCCCATTTCCATATCAGTTCCTCTTCTATGCAGTAACTCTTTTGGTTGGGGAAGTGTGGAAAAAGACAAACACATCATATATAGTATACCCAAATATTGTTCAGGCTTTAATATCCATCTGTTGCTACTAGGACTTGAGTTAACTAGATCTCCATATAATAAGTTGATGGTTGCTGATTATCTGGTATCTTTTGCATCATGTTTTAATTGTCTACTTTTGTACAATAGTGAAACATGGCCTCATTCGTTTGGCCTGGACTGAGGCGGGGAACTGTTCCAGCTAATCAATGTTAATACAAATAAGCCTATCATTCCAGCTGGAACGTTCCAGGGGAACCGTTCCAGAGTAAACGAACGAGCCCTTAGTAGGATTGTGCTCCTTTATTAGGATTTGACATGCTCCTTTTTCTTTTTGGTAATTTGAGTTTATATGATATGTTGAAGTTTTTATTTCCTCTCCTTTCGACATTGTCAGCTGCATTCTCCAATTCCTGTCCTGTCCACTTTGCTTTTGCTTTCTGTGTTACGACTTACGAGTAGCTGATTTGGTAGCTGAAAAAATGCTTTGTTTGATATAAATTTGATGTAGCTTGGCCATTCTGAAGTATTTGGGCAGAACAATATGAAACATTCATGTTAGTTCTGAATAATCTTATTTTCCATCAATGGAAAAGGAAGCTCGATCACTGTTGACGGCAAAAGCCAAACATTGGCTCCATATGGAATATGGGAAACAGTTGTGGAGCAAGGTTACTGTTGCTCCTTGGAGGAAGAAAGATGCAGACAAGAAGGATGCTGACATTGATTTGGATGATGAATCGGAATTGAGAGTTATGGCCTGCTGTTGGGGTCCTGGGAAGCCAGCAACCACCTTTGTTATGTTAGACTCCTCAGGAGAATTGGTTGATGTTCTGTATGCGGGTTCTATCAGTAACAGGTCTCAAGGTAAGTTATTTTAATCTCGGCAGCTTCAGTTCTTGTTTTATTAACAGTATGCCAATTTCGGCAGGCGGAGGTCATAACGTTGTCGTCTCATATAATGGAAGGCACAACAATTTTATCAGGTGAATATGGCTGTCTATTTACCTTGCTTTTAAACAAAATATCACCGAATGCACAACAATTTGATCTGGTAAAGGTAGCGCTAGGACACTGATGACCTGACCAGTCCGGGATAATTGTTTGCTTATGTTCTTTTATTAAGAAACTTTTTCGTTGATACTGTTCAGAAGGTGCTTGTGATATTCATCTTAGTACTTGAGCTGCCTGTAATCGAGTACATGGTGGGTGGGATGTTACTCTTGACAGGAAGCATGTTCTTTTAATTTGCTACCTTAGGAGAAAATGCTGAGCAGAATGTTACAGTTGACAGAAAGCATGTTGAGGTGGACCATGAGCTTTGAACTAGAAAATAATTTTGTACTTTTTTCAAGTCCTTTTCTGTCCTTAATGTCTCATGAAGTGTTTCTTCATTGTTGGATGGTTCGATTTCAGCTGTCATTGGTCTTAGAGCCCATTTAAAGAAAGTCTGAGTGATGCCCTACAATATCTGTCCTTTGCTGGCTGCAGTGTGCAAATAAAAAGCTGATGGAAATAAGAAGACAGGCTGAGCTTAAGTTAATTGACCATGGTCCATGTATGTTTATGGGAGTACATCTTAGATTGCCTCATATCGAGTCTGGTCGTAACTATGGAGAACATGGCAGCTGCATGAAAAGGTTTCCTCGCTCTTCTAATTGTTTCTGTGTATTTTAACGTAGTTCAACATATATTTTATTTGTCAGTTGTGAACTTGAGACATGTTTACAGTGCTTTGACAGAGTCTGTTAACAAAGTTCAGCATTTTTTGGAGTAATGCTTATGTATTTTGGTGATAATTGTCCACTACTTGTCACTTTATCAATGTGTGTATAATTGAAGGACTGCATAAGGTATTAAGGTGAGGATTTCGGGAAGTCTCTGTAACTACACTCTTTCTCTAATAATTTTCGTGTATTCCTTCTGATTCTATCGATCGCAACCCTTTGCTTCCTGTGATTCTATTTGATGATGTGTGTATCTGTAGTTTAGGCAGAAACAATGGAATGATGGAGCAACTGTTATCCAAATGCTAGGCTTACATAAGTATATTAGGAGTATCAGTACCATATTTCTAAACATTCGAACAACATATCTACAATATCTCTGATGCCCTAACCTTCCTGAGGGAGAATGTATATTTTTTTCCCTTTTTTTCTCTCACGATCCATGTTAATTTTTGGTTTTGCATGCAGAAGAAAGCCACCCATATGCAGATGATCTTTGGAAATCAGTAAAGATAAACAAGTTAACATTTCGAGGTGTGAAGTTATGTGGCTGTTGCAAGGTAAAAATACAGGCTAATTTGTTCCTGTTTACGACTTCTGTTTCCACCTTGTCTGCCAATAGTGTTTCCTCAATCTAGAAATATGAGTCCAGGGATGGCTTGTGCGCCTGCCCAATATGACAAACAAATAAAGCTACAGGCCTACCCTTATTAAAACTGTTTTTCATTAGAGATACCAGTCTAGGAATGGCCCGTTGGCCTACTAGCTACAATTGGATGCCTTCTGGTGTTTACGTACAATTTCTATACACATTATGCTTATGCGTAAACAAAATGTACCAATTATGTAATCTTGAATAGCCATGAGACCAAGGTGGCCCGATGATTTTTTTAATACTCACCCTTCTGCTATATGTAAGCCTGTAAGGTGACTCACGCTGTTCCACATGCTAGAAGAATCTCCACGTTGAGTTTCCTTGGGGAATAATTAAATAAATGTGATCCTAAGTACTTTGTAATCAGTTCTATTTTGTTTTCAGTTCGATTTATGTCCAGTTCTATTTTGTTTTCAGTTCAGAGTTCTCAACACATGATTGCTTGCAGGGAAATCAAAGCCAAAAAGAAGCCATCATAGCAGGGATTCTGTAAGGTGTGGCCTTCCTATTTCTTGTTGGGCTATCGACTTATAGATATGGCGTTCTATAAAACCAAACCCTCGGAGAACACCGTCAGATGCAAAGTAATTTTTCACATGACATTTGTTTCATTCACGAGAACACTACCCAGTGCTTGCTTTATCACTGATGTTATCAATCATATTATTGCCATGGTCATTAATGTGGCTTGAAACAAATTATGCTAAGATTATGTAGATTGTAGAGTGTTAATAGTATTTCAAAAAGAAAAAAGTGTCATGGCTTTGTTTCCGTTCAACTTATTCTTGTAAAAGTGGATACCAATATTTTAGTTGTCTGCTCAGCTATCAAATATGATAGGTGTAATGAACAAAAGTTGTTTTTTCATGAGGTCTCTTGAAAAAAAAGGGGGCAGCATTTCTCAGGGCATGCATATCTCTTCTCGAATGCACTGTGAAACTTGCATGTTGCTTGCCGTGCTGAATGAGTGTTCTTTGTGTTGGTGTTGAAAATTTTCTCTCCCGTTGCAACGCACGGGCATTTACCTAGTAAGAAGTAGAAGTTCCATTCCATGTCCCACAGTGTGTTTTTTTTAATTTTCCCACAGTGTGTTTGGCATGACTCTCTCATCGACACTCCAAATTAGACGATCCATGTGCTGCCTGTTTGGATCGAGGTTTAATTTAGGCCATGGTGGCCGTGGCCTCCAATTGGTGATTTGACTCCATCTTCAAATTAAACCGGATATCCGGTTCAGATCTGACTGCCAATACTGGCCATGAACAATACTCATGCTGTTTTGGATCACCAGTTCACCATCACTTGGTCTTAGTCGTTCAATGCATATTATATGATGATGAATACAGGGGCTGAGTCCATTAAACTTTAGTAGAGATAGAAAAAAGGGCACATGGTGTACACAATCTTTATAATGAGGAAACACGATACAATTATTGTTTTGACCGCGTAAACAAAATAATTTAAAGATCAACTAGCTAGAAGCAAGGAGCGAGCTAGTAGAGATGTATATGCATTAGTCCAGTCGATCTTCTCTGGTAACTATTGGGCGTTTTGGATGCCTATCGATCCGCTCTGTCACACTCCTGACCTCTTCTTCGTTGATGTCACCGTACAGCTCCACTTTCCTCAGCCTGGTGAGGTTGTTGATTCCACGAATGCGTCGTCGGCGCCAACAGCCTAAGGCCAGTGAGAGCGTCTCTAGATAAGGTGCTCCCCCCTGCTGGAAGGTGATCCTAAAAAGTGTGTCTATGTTATCTACAACCAGTTGCCTCAGACTCAGAAACTGGTGTCTTTCAAGACATAGCACTTTCCCTGTGTACGAAAAGCGGTAGAGCTTGAGAGACACGAGGCTGCGAAGGTTTCCCAACACATCAACCATATCATCTCCAAGGTAGGTCTCTCGGAGTGACAGAGTGGTCAGGCTGTGGAGGGATGAGATCCATGGAGGCAGCACACTTAGCTTTCCCATCAAGTGCAGGCTCTGAAGGTGTCTAGGGGGTGACCTTTCAAGATCCTTGTCATTGCTCAAGAAGCTCAGCTGTGGGTACTCATTGCCGCTATGTGCATACTGCATGATTGACAGGGAGAGAAGGGAGCTGCTCAGCTTGCTCAAGGAGCTGCCAAAGGACTCCCATGTTGCTCCATGCACCTTCTGCATAACACAGAGTCTGGTTAGGTGATCCAGCTTCTCCACCTCGCGTAGCGCATTGGGGCTTCTTTCAACGTCGAGGAAAGAGATCCTCTGAAGCGCTCTCATGCTGCTAAACCCAGGTGGCATCACCACAGCTGTGTCGTAGTCGAAATGCTTCACGCTGTGCGACCTGGTGTAGTACCTGTATCCACCTGCCAGCAGATGGTTCAGATTCTGCAGCCGTGTGATGCTCCTGGGCAAGACTCTCACTGAAGTTTGCCTCACGTCCAGCGTCACCAGTGCCTTGAGCTCCCCTATCTTGTTTGGCAGCTGTGGCGGTATGGTCGTGCCTCTGAGGCTTAGGTACCTCAGCAGATGGAGTCTGCAGATGTCCTTGAGATCTTTTTTACTCAACCAGCGGCACCCCTGGAGATCTAAGACCCTCAAAAGTGTCATGTCGGTGAAAGTGATGGTAGCCAGTGGTCTCTCTGTGGCTGTGCTGCCCAGGATTGTCAAAGAACGGACATTGGGTAGGTTTCTACTGGACAGGCTGCTGCTATTATTGCAGCAACCGGCCTGGATGGAAAGCCGCCGAACCTTGTCATGCCCTATTGTGTCGTTGCGCTGATGGGTCGTCTTCCCAACAAACGAAACGAAATTCTCTTGGATACATTTGGCGGTGATGACGTCCAGCATTATGTCATGGACCTTGAAACTCCTGACCTCGCCACTGCTGCTCAGCTGTTCAGGAGTCACGATGCTTCTACTAACAATCTCATCAAAGCAACTGTGAACAGCCTCTTCCAAGCTCAAGCTGCTATGCGCCGCTGCACCGACGAAGCCTTCTGCTGCCCATCTCCTGACCAAGGCTCCTCTTCTGATCACGTGATCCTCCGGGAAGACACTCAGGTATAGGAAGCAAGCTTTCAGATGGTATGGCAGATCATCGTAGCTGAGGGAGAGTACCCTTCTCATCCCCTCTAAAGCTGGGTTTGTTTCCAACTCAGAAGGTATCCTCTTGATTACTCCTTGCCAATCTGCCACTGTCTTATGTTTCCTTTGAGCCAGCATTCCTCCTATACTCACTATGGCTAGAGGCAGATTCTTGCATTTCTCCAATATGGCGTCACAGACTTCCTTAAAATGATCATACTCGCGTGGACATTGCTCTGATCCGAACACTGTCTTGAATAGTAACTTCTTGGAATCTTCTGGGGTTAAGTGCTGCATTTTATGGATATGCTCACTGGATGATGCACAGGAATTTGCAACCTGCTCATGACGTGTAGTGATGATTATTCTGCTTCCCAACTCGTTGTTAGGGAATGCTGCTTTCAATCTTTCCCATGCATTCGGGCTCCACACATCATCAAGAATAATGAAGTACCTAAATACATATGAAAAACAAATGCTTGTTAATAATTTAGGTATATATAGCTAGCTATACAAATATCAACTATGAGTTCACAATGACCCTTTGATTTTTTGGGGGGACAATAATAATCCAATTCAAAGTATATCAGGAACCCCCCATAGTGATATGTATACATGATGAACAAAAACTTGTTAGGAAAAGAAGTCGGCTCAAATTTATCTTTTCACTTTATTATGATATGTATGCAAGAAAAAAGTGCACATTTTTCTGATATGTTTAAACATACTCCATGTTGCAAGGTGTTTTCATGGGAAATTCTGTACATATGAATGATTAGTTTTGCATTGACATGCGAAGATCATGAGTTTTTGTCTTGGATAGATACAACTCTGATAGCATGTACATGAATATCTGAGTATATAAAATAACACTTGTGATATTTTTGAAAACTGATGGACAATTACTACCATAGAACAAGCCATCAACCGACAATGATAGTACAACTGGCAGTGACAGATGGATTTTCACCCGATTCATGACTTTAATTGTCAGTGATAGATTATTTTGCGCAAAAGAATTCATAACTTCTTCATATGATCATCAGATCAAGATAAACTTTATACTAAAATTATAGAGTTCAAAGATATCTAAAACTTTGTAGCTGATAGTTTTTTAATTTGAAATGATTTACGTGTCCAAATATTTAATATAAGTTCTCAGATCTGATTTGAGATGGTTAACAATATCAAATGGAGAAAAAGTCAACATGAGAGTTGTAGTGCTCGACGAGCTTTACAACTTTGCAGCTAACAATTTTTTCATTTGAGATCATTTAGAGTATCAAATATGTAATATAAAATTCAAAATTACGTAGTTAAGAATAGCATCAGTTATATAGTTATATAAGTGTTGTGTAGCTCAACTGGTATAGGTGCTCGAGAGAACATTGAGGTCTCTTGGGTTTAAATCCTAGACTAGAAACACATGTTTTGTTCTTTTTATTACTTACCACTGTGCCGAGTGTCTGATCCAAATCTGGTAGTGATGCCAAGTTTAGACCCAATAATGACAGCAGTAATCCAGTGTGGTGAACTAATTCCAGGACCTAGCTAGTTCAACAACTTATACATACTATATAATAAAAACATATCTATAGTAAGACTGATATCTGTTGTGGATGTTTACCCACTGTCGGATCTAAATGATCTAGCAGTGACAACGAATTTAGATCCAGCAATGGTGTAGTAATCTGGCAGACTGGCATAGTGAACTAATTCCAGGACCTAACTAGTTCAACAACTTATATATATACTATGTAATAAAACATATTTATAGTAAAACTGACATCTGCTGTGGATGCTTACTAGATAATTATCAAAGATGTAATTAATCAATATAATGAACACGTACTGATCACTAGCAATTCTTCGGATCCCAATTTCAAATTCATTCAGCAATACAATCATGCATGTAGGATTTTAGTAATGATGAAAGAAATGGATAAGATAGCAGTAATATATAACCTTTTATTTGCCAGGTGATGTCTGGATTTGTCAGTGAGGCGTGACGTATCCCAGAGTTCAATGCCTTGGAGGGGATCTTCGTCTTCCACCCTGGGTCTTGGAACAAGCTCTCTCACTATGGATTCCAAAAGCAGCCGCTCATCGTAGGTCTTGGACACTGTTATAAAGGCACGGCTTCCCATGCCACGCATCACCGCCGGGCTGTCGTAAACAGCCTTGGCGAGGGTGGTCTTGCCCAGGCCACCGAAGCCGACGATGCAGATTACCCGAAGGCGGCCTCCGTTACTAGCAGCATCGTCGTCTAGCCATCCGATGATTTTGTCTCTGTCACCTTGCATTCCGACCAGCCGTGACTCGTCGCTGCCGCCGCCGCCATGGAGGGCGGCTAGTACTGCAGGCAGCTGTCGGTTGCGATACACATCGGAGGGGTCGAAGAACAAGCTGCTGCTGCTGCTGCTGCTCACAGGCCTATAGTTTGTACTCCTGCTGGTCTCGGCATTGTCCAGCCTGTACCTCAGTCTCCGCTCGCTTACCTTGTGAGCATGAGATTTCAGGAACTTGATGTCACTGGCGAGCTTGTTCCGAACTTTTATTGTTCTCAAGAGGCTGACAAGCCTCGCCAGACGACCTGTTGAGTGCAGCTGCTTGCTCATCAGGTGATGGTAGAAAATCTCGATGCAGTCATCTGCATCATAGCCGACCTCCCTCACCTGGTTCATCCAAGCCCTTGTCTGCAGGCACAGGCAAGGCAGCAATTAATTATTTTATTAAGTTCCGTTAGGAAATTATTAATCAGTCATTCATATAAACATATTCGTAGATTGTTTAGTGAAACGTTGTTATAAATTAAGAAAATCCAGGTCATGTAGTGAAGTTAAGGCCCCTTTAGGTATTTGGTAGAGATTTTGGGACAGCTTCTAAAGCTGTTTTTCAGCTTCATCTACCAAACAGGGGTGGGGCAAAGAGCTTCACCTGTGAATCCCCCCAAGACGCGCTCCGCTCTCACAGGCCAAGCACCCGCTTGCTCTGACACTGGTGGGCCCCGAGCGTGGGCATGGGCGCATGTGGCCTTAGGCCGGTGTGGGGAGGGGCGCGTGGAGGGCGTGCTCGGGTCGCCAGAGCGTGGGCGCTCGCCGGTGCTCGGGCCGCCGGAGCGCACGGAGAGGCGCGCGTAGGGGCGGGTCGCCGAGGCGCGCGCGCGGGCGGCTCGCCAGACGCATGGAGAGGCACGCGCGGGCGGGTGGCCGGTACTCGGAGTGCCGGGCTCGCGGGCGGACCATGGGCAAGCGCTTGGTGAATGAATGACCGGACAAGGAAGAAGAAACGGTGTGTTCCAAAAAAATAAACGGTGGAAAAGAAGAGAAGGGCACTATTGTCATTTTGCTCGTTTTTTTTCCTACCAACAAAGCTGTTTGTCAAACGGTTCAACAAAACATCTTCAGTTTTACTAGAAGAGTTGCTTTTTAAGCTCAAGCTAAGAAAAACTGAGCTAAGATGTTCCACACAAGCCCTTACTTTGATGACCCAATGGTATTCTCAGCCAAATTCGTTGTGTCGTCCATATAGCCGTGGTTTACCAATATGCAACTGCCGATACATGGTGGTTATATTTGTAGATCTTCTTGCAGTGTCACAAAACTTCATTTTTTGAAATACACGTTTGTGTTCAACATCGTCTGTGGTTCTTTTCCTGCAAGGTGTTTCCATATAAATCTTGGTGTCCGCTCTTGATTTGATAATTTTCTTGCTTATTAAGTCACCATCTTGCTTTCTATTGTTACATAACGCTCTTAGAACAGCATGGCCAGTATATACATCACTCTTGAACCAAAAACATAGCCCATGAATTGAACTCGACATCTTTGTTGTGGTTGCCATGTGTTTTTAAGCTTGCATATGCTTCACACAAAAACAGGTGTTGATGGCGAATATATGATTGAACAGTTGACAAAAACAATCAAATTTAGATGAAATTAGGTAAAATTTGCAAACTTCCTAAAAAAACGACCAAGGCAGGTCTTGGTGGGGTTTCTACGACAGTCAATAAGTGTCGTCCTAAGCCGGTTTTGGCATTCCAAACCCACTACTGCATAAATGATGCGAGACACTGCCAGTATATACATCACTCTTGAACCAAAAACATAGCCCATGAATTGAACTCGACATCTTTGTTGTGGTTGCCATGTGTTTTTAAGCTTGCATATGCTTCACACAAAAACAGGTGTTGATGACGAATATATGATTGAACAGTTGACAAAAACAATCAAATTTAGATGAAATTAGGTAAAATTTGCAAACTTCCTAAAAAACCGACCAAGGCAGGTCTTGGTGGGGTTTCTACGACGGTCAATAAGTGTCGTCCTAAGCCGGTTTTGGCATTCCAAACCCACTACTGCATAAATGATGCGAGACACTGCCAAATCATTAATAGAGGCGGTCACAAAATTCAACCGTCACCTAAAATATATGAGGATTTTCAGAAGCAAACGTTTTATTTACGAAGGTGATAAAAAATTGCTCGTCTCCTAAAATAAAATTACGGACACAGACCTTTTAAGAGGCTCACCTCTCAAAATGGCCATTTTCAGAGACGGACCTCTTAAGAGACCCGCTTCTGTTAATTGGACCAAATCCATTCGGCCCATTCAAGCCCACTTAGCAAACCCTAACTATTTATTGTCCTTCCTCTCTGTCTCACACCCACAAACACACGCACGCACCGGGCTCCCTCCTCGCCTCCTCTCTCTCTCTCTCTCTCTCTCTCTCTCTCTCTCTCTCTCTCTCCCCTCTGTAGTGCTCCACTGGCCGTGGCAGCACCACCGACAGTGGCCCCCCAACGGCGCTTGCCGGAGGCGGATGTCGCGCTGCTACTGCCAGCGACGCTCGTGCGGAGGTGGAGGTCGCGCCACTGCTCACGGCGGTGCTCGCGCGGAGGTGGAGGTCGTGCCGCTGCTCCTAGCGGCGCTCGCGTGGAGGCGGAGGCGGAGGCGATGCGCCTGGCAGATCCTAGCGACGCGTGTGGACTGTTCCTAGGGGCGCGGCCAATCGACACTACACAACAAGCGGATCCATGCCATGGCGGCAGACAGGTCGACGGTGCACAACCTAGATCCGATCGACAGACCTGGTAGTGGGCTCGGTGATGGGTTTCTCTTTTTTTGTATTTTTGATTTATTTTCGGAGGCGGGCATCAGAGGCAGACTCGATTCCCGTCTCCAGAAATCGTTTTTGACCGCTTGCAAAGTTCTCTTCGGTAGTAGTGACCCAAAATCGTGTTTTTCCCCTTTGGAAACCCATCTGATCTCGCCCCGTGGAAAATTTTGTAAATTGCATTTGATTAAGTGTTTTACTAAGATAAGACCACCTTTCTATTTATATGAGAGGATATTACCGTAGATTGAAAGATCCATGTATTGAATCTAAAAAAACCATATATATCTTTACTTTTGATTTTCTACCTCAGACTCTTCTAACCCCTTGCTTTCCCGTACTTCTCTCGACCAGGTTAATCAGCGTTCTACTAAGACACTCTGACGCGTTTTTCTTTTTCTGGGGAGTGGTTTTTCCGGACAATAGCGTCAAATCGGTCGTTTAGACCTCCCTCCCCCAATGTATCTCGACTATGTGTGGGCATGAGCGATCTATGGGCCTCGTTTAGTTTGTGAAATTTTTTAGAAAATGGTACTGTAGTATTTTCGTTGTAATTTGGTAATTAGTGTCCAATTATGATCTAATTAGGTTTAAAAGATCCGTCTCGTGAATTTCATCTAAACTGTATAATTAGTTTTATTTTTTATCTAAATTTAATGTTTCATGCATACATCCAAGGATTCGATGTGACGAGGAATCTTAAAAAATTTTGCAAAATTTTGAGAACTAAACTGCCCCTAGCATATGTTAGCTGGATTTAGCGTCAAACCATTCCACGTGCACGTTGTCCATCTGACCTAGCCCTTTTGGCCATCTACTGTGATGAGTCAACTCATCCCGTTCGGCAACACAAACAAAAGAAGAAGATGCAAGAAGATGTTGGACTACCTCAATGCTCAAAGCAAATTCATAAGTGTACCAATTTTCATAACGAAAAATTAATTAATGACAGTAAAGTATCACGGCGAAACCAAACAGGTTGACAGACAGAGAGACAGAGAGGTGTGTGTGGGTGGCGGCTGGTGGTGTGGGAGAGGAGAGCTGAAGTATCATCACACGCACCAGTTGGTTCCGGCTGTCGTCGTCGCCGCTGCTGTCAAGGTCGCGGAGGCAGGCGGCCAAGCTGTCGAGCTCGTCCTTGAGCTCCTGGATCTCGTGCCGCAGGCCGCCGCCTAGGTACATGTACCTATCGGCGACCATGTTGCCGAGCTTCCGCAGGAGGATGGCTCCGGCGCCTAGGGTGGCGCTAACTACGGCCGCTTCCATCGCCTCGACCGCCCGGCGGTCAGATGGTATCCCGTTCGTTCCCGGCCGGACAGACGACGTCCGGCACAGACCACGTACAGGCTCTTGGTCTGGATGACTAGCTATAGCGCTTTCAGCTTAAATTAGAAGCTAACTGATGTACTTTCTGAGAGCGACAATGAAGCTGCGACGAACCTACTGGTGGCCGGTGGCTGCTGCTGACTGCTGTGACTTCGTACAGATCTAGAAAAAAAAAACTGGATCCCACAGGTATTTTTGTTTCTCCTGTGACTTCGCACAGATCTAGAGGGTGCACATGGCATTGTTTTGGATCTTGAACTAAGGAGTAGTAGAGTACTAGTGACAAACTGCCCTCGTTTATATTTATATATTTGGATATATTTGTGTCAAGCATACATTGACCAACGTCTATTAAGGCAATTAGCTGCCACAATGCAGCCCTTCTTTATGAGGGCTGCGCCTGCGCGGGAAGATTAGTTTATTTGTTCAATCAAATTAGCAGCAGGTTGTAAGATCGGTGGCTACCTGAAAGCCTGAAATAGTTTGTCTGACGCTTGTCAGTAAGACAGCTCCGCACTCGGGTCTGAGTGAGACGCCCTGTGATGCTGGTAGGAACTAACAGGATCGCCAAAAAAAAAAAATTGGGATCACCGTCAGTGTGTGCTTCACAGGAAGCCGACATGACGCCATCTTCTGATAACATGAAGAACGCTAGAGACAATAGCTTCCAGTAGCATGCGGAAAGCGGAGCCCTTTTAATTTGATGTATATAGTGCATTAATAAAATTTACAATGTGCCGAGCCGCGTGACTTCCTCTCGGCAGTCCCTTGTTTAAATTAATTGGGAAGCTGATCTCAGTTAGGATATGTTCAGTTCGAGAAATTAAACCATTCTACTTTAAAATGAGGTGGCGCCGTGGTGCATCTTAAGTCCATTTCCTAAGTTTGATAGAATGACAATTTTTCAACAGGTTATTCCATCAAAATTAGGAAATGGGGTCATTCTATCAAATTTAGGAAATGGACTTAACGATAGAGGTGGAGGTGAGATGATGCTGAGGACAAATTCACTAGTACCACTAATGGCTAATCCAATCCACCTGCATTGAGGAAGATAATTTTGTGTATAAGGGAGTGGAGGCAGTGACTAGTGGCAGCGCTTGAAATGAAGATGACAACGAGTGTCTGGTGAAGGCTAAATCGAGAGGTGATGGCGGAAAATGGGGATGTAATCGGGTTGACGTGCTGAAGGCCTTTATGAGGATGCAAGCCTAAGGAGCTTTGCCAAATTTATAAAACTAATTTGCTTCCATTGATCATAAATATAAGTCAAGCTAGAAATATTCTAAGTCAAACTATCAATATCTAAAATCTTATATATATTGACAACATACTATTACCTAATTAGACTCTCGGTATATAAAATACTTTATTAGTCTATAAATTCTTTGTTAAGATAATACCTTTTGCATGTATATTGCCTGCCAAAGTTACTTGTTTTTACTTAAAACAACTTTAGGCTAGCCGAGCCAAAGCTAGAAGCAGCCTTTCCTCATCCCACACCTCATGCCAAATCAGGGGGTGTTTAGTTCCCAAATTTTTTTTGGGTTTTACAGCGTTTGGACACATGCATGGAGTACTAAACGTAGACGAAAAAAATTAATTGCACAGTTCTCAGGGAAATCGCGAGACGAATCTTTTAAGCCTAATTAGTCTATGAAAAGCCTTAAATTCTACAGTAACCAACATGTGCTAATGATGGATTAATTAGTATCATTAGATTCGTCTCGCAGTTTCCTGACGGGTTCTATAATTTGTTTTTTTATTAGTATCCGAAAACCCCTCCAGACATCCTTCCGACACATCCGATTTGACACCCAAAAATTTTCATCCCACGAACTAAACACCCCTGCGAAGGCGAGATTTTACACCACCACCCAAAAAAAAGTTCAATGGCTTTGATTTATATTTGGATTTGGGATGGAAAAGATTACGCTAGTCATGAACAGAGGGTTGCATTGGGCGATTACCATGTGTCAAATACGTGTGTGCGTAAAGAGGCATTGGTAGGGTTAGGGACCCATACCAACACAGAATTCCCTCCAGCGTAATCATGGACAAATTGAATGAAACGCAATTTTGTTCACTATCACATTTTAGTATGTTATACCACTTCTTGTGGCAGCTGTTTTAATTTCTCGCCACAGTTTTAACATAACACTGTTTTCAAGATTTCAACCTCATGTATTATAGACTCAAAACTTTGTTGAAGTTTGCCTAAGCTGTGGCGAGGAATTTGTTTACCTAAATTTTGACAAGAGGTTTGTCAATGTTGATAACCATCCAAACACGTTCTATGAGATACGTACCTGTCATGGTTAAAAAGTTATGAAACATGTGACCCCTCATCAACCATCATTCAGCAAGTGCAGTAGACTGTACACAACAACTCTGGGTGTGTTTAGTTCGTGAAAAATTTTGATTTTGGCTACCGTAGCACTTTTGTTTGTATTTGTCGATTAGTGTCCAATCATAGACTAATTAGACTCAAAAGATTCGTCTCGTGGTTTTCTATCAAACTATGTAATTAGTTTTTTTCGTCTACATTTAATATTCCATACATATATCAAAGATTGGATGTGACCGGGCTTGAAAATTTTTGAACTAAACATGGCCTCTTTGTAAAACCTCCTCATCCCCATAAGCTACTGTACATCTGAGTCGCTAGTGTCCCTTCTTTGCACTTTGCAGTTGCAGGCAAGCGTTGCATCGGGCCCACTTGTCGGCCCTCCGCTGCAGCCCCAGATCCCCTTCCGTCTATATTCCTACACACGCCGCCGTCATCCGCAGGGGCCCACCTGCCAGTCACAACTTCTCCCCCGCACTTCGATCTCGCCGTCGCCGTCGCGTCCTCCGCGTCCCCGGCGAGGCTGCGCGCGAGCGGAATCACACCTTGCACTCGCCCGCGACGAGAGCGAGAGAAAGGGGAGCGGAGATGGACGCGGAGCTCCTGGAGCTGCAGCGGCAGCTGGAGGCGGCGCAGAGCGCGAAGTCCAGCGTGCGCCTGTCGGAGCGCAACGTGGTGGAGCTGGTGCAGAAGCTGCAGGAGCGCGGCATCATCGACTTCGACCTCCTACACACCGTCTCCGGCAAGGAGTACATCACATCCGTACGCCCTCTCGGCCCCCCTCCCCCCCTGTCCGTCCTCCTCCCTCCCTCTATCCGTATGCATAAACTGTTGTTGTCAACGATCTAATCACTGTGGATTTGGACTGAATTTTCTTTACATATAGTTCAGTTTTTATCCTAGTACTTTGCTGAACTAAGCCAACATTTAGGAAGGCTTTTTTTGGATATCGGGGTTAATAACCCAAAAGGATACTCGGATGGCATTATACATTTTGGAAGCAGGGAATTCAATAAAAACCGGTGAAACTGATTTTGAACTGGGTTCTGCCTTAGTAATAACTTAGAGCAAACCTCTGGATGGGTTCTGGTATTTACAATGAAGATTCGATCTTTCTCTCATGTTTTCGCCATCAAAGCAGACATTAGAGATACATGTACAGTTGCACATTTTTTTGTCCCTAGCAGGCTAAGAGTTATTGCGTAATTTCATCTAGAATTCCTATGATATGGCATAGCTCTTTCATTGTTCAGTTCAGTTCTGAACACTTGCTGAGTTGAGTATTCATTGTTCTTAGCTGATCCATGGTCAACTATGGTGTGGCAGGACCACTTGAAGCATGAGATTAAGATGGAGATCAAGAAGAGAGGCCGTGCGTCTCTAGTTGACTTATCAGATACCCTGGGGGTGGACCTTTACCATGTTGAGAGGCAGTCACAGAAGGTGGTCTCGGATGATCCCACTCTAATGCTGATAAACGGCGAGATCATGTCGCAATCTTACTGGGACACCGTGACAGAAGAGATAAATGAGAAGCTGCAGGAGCGCAGCCAGATTGCCTTGGCAGAGATTGCTGCCCAGCTGCATATTGGGTCCGAGCTTGTCATCAGTATCCTCGAGCCACGGCTTGGAACTATTGTATGCTTCTCATGGTTTTTCTTGTAGTGGTAGTTCGTTTGCCTTTGTTCTGTAATTTGAATTCAGTAATCTTGATGCAACCTGCCATTTCAAGCATTATGAATTAGCTGATTCATGTGAATCATCTCTTAGAAGAACCATTAAATTGTTTTAGACAGTAGTGTATGTGTCTAGTCTCTTGGTATGTCTGGTGCTTTAGATCGTGTTCCATTGGCATTTGTTTTCCCAAACCTGGTGCTTAGGATCAGAATATTTAGTTGAGTTTCACATCTTCTAACTTTAAATCTCCATGTTGCAATACTTTATTTTTCAAAAAAAAATTACATATATGCCATTCACAAAAACTTGACATATGTTCTGCTATCATTATTGCCTTCCTTCCAGGTGAAAGGAAGGCTAGAAGGTGGACAGCTATACACTCCAGCATACGTCTCACGGATTACTGCTATGGTCCGTGGTGCTGCAAGGGGTATAACAGTGCCGACAAACTTGCCATCTGTTTGGAACTCCTTGCAACAACAGCTTCATGAGATGCATGGTGCTAGTGGAGTTTCTGTGGAAGGTTCATTCTTCCAATCCATTTTCAATGGTTTGCTAAAAGAAGGTGCTGTACTGGGATCAGTCCGTGCAGGAGGACAGTGGACACCAGCTGTAAGATCTGCAATTGTTTAATTGATATTCTTAATTCTCAAACTGTGTTTAACATTCTTGTCTTTTTATTCTCTGTTAGGTTTTTGCCCATGCCCAAAAGGAGAGTGTTGATGCTTTTTTCTCACAGGTTGAGACATTTGTAACTTACATTTTCGTTCCTACATTTCAGCCTATGTTACAATCAGAGTATTTTGGGCTAATGGCAAATCAGACTTCACAGAGCAAAATATGTATGGATTTAGACAAGACCTAAAATCTAAGTGTGTATGGTATTTTCATGCACGCACACTCACACATGCCCACCAGCCCACACATTGTATCTTGCTAGTACTATTCACATCTTTGCGTCTAGTATTTAACACAATCACTTTTATTAGTATCTCATACTCTGTGTTGTTGTGATGCATTATTTCCTTTTGTATTGACTTGTTCATTTTTTTTTGTACAGAACTCTTACATTGGGTATGATGTGCTTCAGAAACTTGCAATTCCTCAACCTAAACAGTTCTTGGAGGTACTTGAGTCTACCAATATGCATTTCTGTTCCAGCCATCTTTATTTTCTTAGAATGTTTATCTAATTATTTCCTATAGGCCCGATATCCAGATGGTATTGCATTGGATGCTGTCTTTGTTCATCCTTCTGTGGTTGATATGCTCGATACTGCTGTTGGTGATGCAATTGAGAACGGACACTGGTATTGTTAAATTTCATCCCTCAATAGTTTATTGTGATTTCCACTGCTATTTACTATGAGCTCCTAACTTGGCACATATTGCCAAAACAAAAAAAAAATCCTCTCATTTGTCTTTGATTCTCTCCCTATGCACATGGTGTTGAACTATTACAAACAGGTTGTGACATATCATATAACATCATACTAGAGGTGCAAATGATGTAAACTGATCAAGTAATAACAAGCTATGTAAACAGAATAGCTAGTAACTTTGGTTCACACTTTTTAGTAATAAACAAAGTTATATACACTGAAACAGCTGGGACTTAAAATACAGTAGCAACAATTTCGAGTACATCATTATCTCTCTTTCAGAATTTTCTAGTTGACTGTAATTACTCTGCTTTGCTGCCATGCAGCTACTTTTGTGGTGCCATAAGATATTCTTTCTTCTTTCAGGATTGATTCTCTTTCAGTTCTTCCATCATATATTAGTGGCCCTGATGCAACCAAAATTTTGTCTATTTGTCCATCTCTGCAGAAGGCTATCAAGGTGAGTGCCTTGAAGTAGTTCAAGTTGTACATTTTTCATGATGACCAACTCTTCTTTCTTTTGCAGTCTTCTAAAGCAGTGGTTTTTGGAGAGTCATGTGTCTTTAGTAACATGTTTATTAAGGTGAGTCCTCAAAGCTTCATGACCTTGTGATAACCTTTCTTGCAATTGTCTATTTGTATTTTATACCGTTACAGCTTCTGAATTAATTCAATGTCCCTTGTTTTGTGAACAATTTCAGGGTATTTTTGACCGACTTGAGAAAGATATGGACTCATTTGGTATTAGACATAGTGTTGGTCAAGGAAGGCCTGTGAATGCGAATCTGGGTAGTGAGCACAAGACAGGATCTGGTCAGTACTCAGACACAAAAGATCTTGGTGATAATGACACTAGCAGTACTGGTGTTTCATCAGACAGAGGATCAAAGAAGAAAAGGGGGAAAGGGACAGGGTCTACCAAAGGTGGATCACTTGAAAAGGATGATGACAATGAAGAAAGTATTCCTGTTAAGGGAAAGAAATCTCATAGGAAAAACAAGGATGCTGGTGCATCAGGCGATGTAAAACATGGTGGTAAAAAAGTGTCAGAGAAAATGAAAGAGGAGAGTACAAACATCTTCCCTGATGAATTGATAGAGCAAAAGGTTCTGGCTGTCGCTCCAGAGTTAGAAGAGTTAGGAGGTCAGGATTTAGATCAACATTTAGGCAACTGTTTGTCTTGAGTTGAAGTGATTCTAATTTCTAATTTTTTTTCTAATTGCTTAAATGAATATTAGGCTCTGATGACGCGAATGCCCCCCTTAAATTGTTATCTTCTCACTTGAGGCCAATGCTTGTTGACTCATGGACAAAGAAACGGAACACTATGCTGTCTGGAAATGCTGAAAGGAGGCGTCGCTTGCTCGATAATCTGCAGAAGCAGATAGATGAGGTAATCAGCTTATCCCATTTATATGTTGGTTTCTTTTTGTACTCGCCCTGCCTTTTTTTTAGTTTCCGGGGTGGCTGTGTTTGAATTGTTGGTCTATATATGTATTGCCTCACGGTTTTATGCCATTGCTGCTCTAGTCTGATATTCAAATTGTTTTTCCGCATTTCTGCACCCTTTTGTGATGCTAAATCATGTGTCCCTTTCGATGATACTGTCCTATATTCTTTATCTGTTGTTTCTTGAGTGGAATTCTTTGTCTATTGTGATCAGGCTGTCCTGGATATGCAACTTTATGAAAAAGCTTTGGATGTATTTGAGGACGATCCTTCTACTTCTGTAAGCTGCCATAGTCATCATTCTCACAAGATTGCTTGCTTCTCAAATTAGTTGTGAGCATTTACTTATGTTCCGTCTGATTATCTCTTTTTGTGGTTGCAGGGTATACTACACAAGCATCTGTTAAGAAGTATGGGCACTCCAATAGTTGACAAAGTTTTGATTACATTGGTAATTTGTACCCCTGCTCATGCACACATGTTTCTTTTGTGTAGTATGGTTTTGCTTCCCCAGTTACTGCTCTAGCTGTTTTACTCTTGCTCCTGTGGTTGCTAAGGTGTTCTATTGTTTGATGAGCTTGAGAAGAGTTATTTTCTGAACTATCAATAGGATAAGGATAGCAAATTGAAGAATGGAATAGAGGTTGAGGATAGCGAAGAAGATCACATCCAATTAAGCACGGCTGACCGAAGCTCTCTGGTATAATTAACCTATTTTTCATTCTGCCATGTATCATGTGATGGTTCCCTGCATCAGTCCTGAATGAGAAATTCATTTGGTCTAATTTTATGGACTTACCCTCCATGTAAATGCAAAATAATTCTTCAGGCCAAGGATCTTCCTGGTGCATTGTCATTGAAGGCTCAAGTTTTAATCGAAGCACTGGAGGGAAAGGTATAACTTTGAATATGAAGTAAAAATTTGGCATATTTATTAAGTCCTGAATTTGTATCTCTTTTACATCTGTAATGTTTACTGCAATTTCGGTGATGCGCTAGAAGTTACAAGGTAGGACCTGTAAGTTGTGGTATCTGGTATGGATAGGATTTGACCAGTTAACGTATTAATATTCTTGAAGCAATGAAATTGTCTTTTTAGAAGTTCTTCACTGGTGATTCTGCATTATTAGGACGTTCTTCAGTGGTAGGAAGCCAAAGAAGTTCATGGCCCTCCCTTAAGCTAATTTTTTCTTAAGAATAATACTAGCATTTTGGTTTTACCTTCTATACACTAACTAGATGCTAAATTAGCCTTCTTGATTTCGAACACAATCATGTTTGTGCCTGTTCACCCTCCCATGAACTACTAGCTCCACCACTGAATATGGTTCAGTGCCATACTGTCAAGATGCTATATTCTGATTTTTGTTTAATACACTAGCGAATCTGTAGATGCTTGTGTTGTGCCTATATCCTTTAAAACGTCCTGCCAAGATACCAGCTATTCTATTATCTAATACCATGTAGAATGAATATGAAAACAGTATCCGGAAAAGGTATGCATATACAAAGATAAGTATTGGATTTGTTCTTAGTACATCATGTAAGAAAAACTTGTCTAATTCAAAACATGGATTTAGACAGTGGTTTAGATTTTATGAGAAGTTTAGCATACCTAAAAAGTCATATGATTATACACACATTTTCAAGCATGTGATTGTAGTTCTTATTGTCTAACAGTAATGACAAATTGCTGTCTCAATATATAATGAAGCTGCTTAACGTCCAATATGACCTGGAATTTTGTTCCTTTCTAACCTTTATGAATAATATGTGGCAGAGATTTGATTCATTTATGGATGCCTTAAGAGATATACTGGAGGAAAGGTAATATGTAATGTTTGCAACTGTAACCTGCATTTTTCATAGTTATCAAAGTGCTTTACTCATTTTTTTTTTGGAAGCAGTGGCTTGACATTTAAGAAGCTTGATAAAAGATTAGAGAGGACAATGCTGCATTCCTATCGCAAGGTATGTTTTTCGCTTTCTGGACTGCACAACAGGGTTCAGAGAACTGGCTTGAACCAGTTGGTTCCTTGTAACCAGTCCCTGGACAGGTTTCCAAATTTTAGCCAGATCATGCCATAAACCACATCCATCCTATTTGATCTGACAATTCATTAGGTATGTGTATGCCCCAAAATCAAACTATGAAAAGCTCAAATTGAAAATTTAGCAAACTATGGGAAAGCTGGAACCTTTCTGTAGGGGTTTCGAAACTAATGTACTGTAGTTTCTTTTTTCTTTGTTCCCCTGTTTGTTTGAATGTTTTGTATCTGGCTTAATAATAATTTGGTAATATCTACGTATTAGTACTAGTATTAGTATTAGTATCTCCATCACTCCATGAGCATACACTGCTTCTTATGTATTTAGCTTGGAAATAGTGTAAGCACAAGTACCATAAGTCCATAACACAAAATCTCTGATCATATTACAAAGATTGTTAGATTGATACAATGATGTTTAGAGTTTAAACTACTGAGTTGTTGCTTGTGGAAAAAGACTATTCCAATATAGTAATACAGTGTACTGAACAAAGAATATGGTATTTGCCTGGCATGTTAATTGCTTTTATGCCTAGAGTTTCTATTTCTAATATTTGACACTTCAATATATTCAATGAAGGACTTGACAGCCCAAGTTTCATCAGAGAACGATCCTGTTTCCTTTCTTCCAAAAGTTGTTGCTTTACTTTTTCTGCAGGTTAGTTTGATTATATATTTTCTCCTTTTTATTTCTCAAATCGTCATTCTATATTGTCATATTGATCTCATTTGCAACTTGTTTTAATATTTTCTAGGCATATAATAAGGCTCTTCAGGCACCAGGAAGGGCTGTCGGTGCTGTTATCACACTGCTGAAGGTAATTACAAGTACTCACTTCCATTTCTTGTTACACATTCTAATGTAGTTCTGGCATAACATCATCTTCTGTAGCAATAGTAATTAAAGATGTAGATTGATGATCAATTTGTTTGACATATTGAGCTGCATATTTGTCATTTGACTTCCAGAAGAATTTTGTCCCACATCTCTTAATGAATTTCTTTCTTAATTAATTTTTTGTTTCCCCTGGGAAAATCAGCTTGTACAATGTGTTGTTTGTTATGTATTCAACTTAGCTTTGTTTATTCATCAACAAATAAGGAAAAAAAATCCCATTTTGAAATTAGCTAGCCAGCTATTGGTCACTTCCTTTCTTTGCATGAGTGCACAGAGAGGAAGAGTCGCTTCTCACAGTAGAAAGGGCATACTTTCATAAGACTGCATGTATTTCTTTGCACAGTGCATAAATGAGGATTAAATACTAGGACCCATTGAACATGCATTCCCTCTCTGTTTGCTAGAAACTGTCTGGTTTAAAAAAGTCTTCTAACTTATTATCAATTATATTTTCAAAGTTTGGAAATCATCTCCATATGCATATAATCCATTGAAATAGGTTTGAGAATCTGCCCACTCCCAGTTCATAGTAGATGTTTGAACTTATGTGATGCTGTATTTCTCATATTCAGATTAAATTTTCATGAAAGCAAAATCTCTATGTGATTGTACCACTCTTCGCCATTTTGCAGGATAAGCTGCCAGCTTCAACCTACAAGGTATTGGCTGATTATCACAGCACTACTGTGAAACTTCTAGCACTACAAGCTGCTGCTACTGACGATGTAAGTCCACTTACACAACTGCAAACATATATCTACTTATTCATGCTTTTGCATTGGAGGAAAAGTATTGATATTTTTTTGCAATAGGCCGGTATTTGATTCTGGCTTCAAACTTGTAGTGCATAATGCTGAAACTTTATAGATCCCCAGATTGATCTATTTGAAAAGCCATGCTGTAGGTGGTAAATATTCATTAGCCTAGCTTTTGCGATTATGAGGCCACATATGCCTAGGCACCACAGCTTGTGCATACACAAGTGCATCCTCTCGCAATCTAGCACAACCATATATTGACTGGCTGCCACTACATTATTCACGTTTATTCAATATTCATGCATGAGCATGATGTTTGAACAGTTTAACAATCTTCTAGGACGGGGAACAAAGTTAAACCATGAACTTGTATTGTGTCTTTGCCCTGTAGGAAGAAGATTGCGCATCAGACCGAATGCGAGAAAGGAAGGAAGATCTGGAAGAAAGACTGATGCCAGAACTGAAATCCCTGGTCCTCGGCACAAACAAAGAGTGATGAGCAACATCGTGTGCATTCCGGCGTACATACACACAGCAACCCTCAGCTTAGCCGCCCTCTCACTCCCCCCCCCCCCCCCCCCCCCCCCCCTCTTTTTTTTGTGCGCTCTGCTCTTGCAATCTGCACCGTTTGAAAGCAAAAGATGGCAGGAGACATGTTTACTGATTGTATAAGAATCCTACTAGTCTATAGTGCCGTTCACATTCCTGCACTCCAGGGTTTCTAGTGACAACAGAATTATCCTAATGGTATAATGTAGAACATAGTGGATGTTGATACCAGATTTAGTCTGGCATATGAGATCACTAATTTCGCACTCGAGTTCAGATGCGTTGGAGACCATCCGAGAAAAGGTTGGAGGAGGGTCACTCTACAGAAGTCCGTTCTTCTTCTGGCTCTCATCTCAGTCTGATTCCGATATATCCTTCGGCCTCTCAGGCTCCCAGCTTATGAGCAAATTTTGCTGCACCCGAACACAAAATGCCATATCTGCACGCTCCCAAGAAGCCCGTAGAATTGCAAAACAAACAGTTCGCATTCACATCACATTGGTATCACTTTGCCACAAAAAAAGGGGTGCGAACGACCCATGCATAATTTGTGTTGAACTTTAACAACCGATTGCTGCTGGTGTTACTTGAGTGAGTGTTCATGAAGCATGAATGGTTAGCACAATAAAAAGATATACGAGTTACCACATAGGATTATGTTTTGATGCACATAACTCCAACCATTAAAAACTTCCAAGGCTGTTCAAATGCTTAAAATCTATGCTGTGAATGAAAACAGGGGCTAATGTTAGAGACTGTCAACTTTTATGCTAAAAGTCTGAGACGATGCGAATCTCACAAGTCACGACAACCAAGGCCTTGTTTAGATGTTGTCCAAATTCTAAATTTTTACACTCTCTCGTCACATCGAATCTTTAGACACATGCATGTTGCATTAAATATAGATAAAAAATAACTAATTGCATAGTTTGGTTGTAAATTATGAGACGAATCTTTTGAGCCAAATTAGTCAATGATTGGACACTAATTGGCAAATACAAACGAAAGTACTACAGTAGCCAAATTCTATTTTTTTTTTTGCATCTAAACCACCCCCCCCCCCCCCCCCCAAGTGCTTTCTTGCTTCTTCGATTCCCAGAGCCGCTGAACGCCGGCACCTCCCATCCACCTCTTGTGGAGTCGCTGATTGCAAGTGGTGTGCCGTGTGCGGCGTGGCCCGTGGGTGAGGATTTTGTGGTCTAAACAACAGGCGATGGTAGTTTTCATCCTTAATTGTGCCGTTGCCAGCGGGCAAACAGACTCATCCTTGAGAAGCTGAAAGTCAACTGAAGAATTCCCCAAACTCCAGCTTGCCTTAGCTTTTGAGATAAGTTCTCTGAGTACCTACTATCCTCACATCTCCTCCCCTAACCTAACTAGCACCATTGTCGCTGCCAGCTACGAGCGAGGTTGATCGAGATGGCGGGCATGGTGGTGAGTGCTGCCACTGGGGCACTGAGCTCACTCCTCTCCAAGCTATCGTACCTGCTCACTGACCAGTACAAGCAACGCAAGGGAGTTCGAAGGGATATCGAGTTCCTCCGCCGTGAGCTGACCGACATGAACGCCGCATTAGAGAAGCTAGCAGACATGGAGAAGCTTGATGCCCAAACAAAGGTGTGGAGAGACAACGTTCGCGAGATGGCCTATGACATCGAGGACTCCATCGACATCTTCATGCTCAAGCTTGGCCAAGGAGAAGACGACGATGACAACGATGGCTTGTTTCGCAGGATTGTAGGCAAGGTTAGGGAGCTGCGGCTGCACTACCAGTTTGCTGACAAGATTCAGGAGCTCAGAGCTCGTGTCGAGGAGCAGAGTCAAAGCCGAGAGAGATACAGGATTGATGGATCCATCTCGGAGTCTAGAGTGGTGGTGGAAGTCGATCCAAGGCTGCCTGCACTGTTTGAGGATGCAAAGAGGCTTGTAGGCATTGGTGGTCCACGAGAGGAAATCATCGAACTGTTGATGGGAGAAGATGACCGTCATTGTTCTCGACAATGTAAGGTGCTATCCATCGTCGGTTTTGGTGGCCTTGGCAAGACAACTCTTGCAAACCAAGTGTACTCTAAAATCAAGAATGAGTTTGAGTGCACGGCGTTCGTGACCGTCTCTAGAACTCCTCACATGCCAAAGATTCTTAAGGACATACTGTCCGGAGTTGGATATCGTGACACGGAAATGGAAGATGATGTCCAAAAGCTTATCACGATACTTAGAGCAACGCTCAACAATAAGATGTATGTGTTCATCTGGATCAGTTTATGGTAATATATTTCTCTGTAAACTTTGTAGTGTTCTGTTTCTAATCGGCTGTCTCAAATATCTACATTTTTCCATTGTCATCAAATAATAGCAGCAATACGTAAACTTACCAAGTTATTCTCTGAAGCTTATCAATAACTATCTCGTTTATTCATTGAGCGAATAAGTTTGATTCATTTGAAAATTAGTTACGAAGAACGATTTTGTACATTTCCAAATTTATGACCAGTTTTAAGCTCTCACATAAACTTACTACGCACAAAAAACATATCTAGGTTTTGTTTGTTCTTTGAAGAAATTTAAGGCTTCTGCCATTGTGGATTAGTGTTGTCTAATAACTTATATTTGGATGTCTCATCTTGTATATCCCAACTTCATATTCTACATGAACTGTTTCAATTACTGTTTTATGACTTTTATCATTTGACATGAATTGTTTATTTATTAGGCTACAAGATATTTAAGATTTGACAATTGTTTTAATTTGTAAATGACTAATATCTATTTAAGATTTCACATTTTATTTTATGGTGGCATCGTCACCGTTTCAATTACCCTTTATCCCGTTTGTGCTCTGCTACTTGCAAATATCAAATTAATGGTTGTTCAAGCAACGGCAAAAACATAAGGTTCCTTCTTATTTAAGTGACGTATCACTCATATTTACTTCATCATATTGTGTTGCAAACGGGATAGACTCAAAATTTACTTACTTTGCAGGTACTTCATCATAATTGATGACTTATGGAGCATCAAGGATTGGCGCACTATTGAGTGCGCTTTTGTGGAAAATAATAATAGCAGCAGAGTGATAACTACCACACGTATTCAAGACATTGGTACAGCATGTTGCTTTCCTAGTCAAGGCCATGTATACCAGATGCAACCTCTTAATGAGATTCACTCAAGAAGGTTGTTTTTCAAAAGGGTATTTGGTACAGAAGATAGTTGTCCTGAGCAATTCATAGAGATTTCACATGGCATATTAAGGAAATGTAAAGGCGTACCACTGGCAATTACTAGTATTGCTAGCCTTTTGGCTAACCACATGCACGTTGAGATATGGGAGAAGATACATAATTCATTGGGTTCCGAGTTGTACACAAATCCTACACTAGAGTGGATGAGGCATGTGTTAAGTCTTAGCTACAATGACCTGTCCCATGAGCTCAAGACATGCTTGTTGTATCTTGGTACATATCCTGAAGATTATCAAATTCGCAAGTATGAATTGGTAAGAAAATGGGTAGCTGAAGGATTTGTTAGGGAAAAGCATGGTTTAGATATGCAGGAAGCAGCCTTGAGCTGTTTCAATGAACTCATCAACAGAAGTATGATCCAACCTTGCTTCAATGAAGATGATTTTGGTGAGGTGTTGACATGTCAAGTTCACGACCTAATGCTTGAGCTTATTATATCGAAGTGCAAAGAGGAAAATTTCATCACTATAATCGATAGGAAGTTCCCCATGAATGGAGCATCGCAGATTCGCCGGATCAGCCACCAGTTCCAAAACAGAGACATGGCCCTCACAGTCGAGAGTATGAGTGCATCACAAGTTCGGACATATATTTGCTTGCGTCTTGCTGATTGTACGCCTCCATTTTCGAAATTTGAGCTTTTGAGAGTCTTGGACATGGAACGTAGCTTTTCTATGGACCTTATGTGCCTTGATGTGTCTGCTATAAATCACCTCTTTCTGCTGAGGTATCTGAGGGTCTGGGGCTTTCGCGTCGAGCTGCCAAAGAAATTCGGCAAGCTAAAGCATTTGATGACCCTAAATATGTCCCAGCCATGGTTGGATAATCCTAGTGAACAACTATCGGACTTTAGTTCCTTGTCATCTCTAAGGCATCTCAGTTTACCAGGATGTGTAACTCTCAAAAATGGGCTTAGCAAGTTGTGCAACCTACGTGATCTGTTCTGGTTTGACTTTGGTTCTAATTCCACAGAGTGCATCAGAGATCTCAGTGAGTTGACCAATCTTAGAAATCTTCAGGTGATGATGTACAATTACTCAAGGCCAGATGGCGTAGAAAATAATCGTAAGGCAACAATCTTGGCAGCTTCTCTTAACAAGCTTGGGAACAGCAACCTCCGCAATCTGGCTTTTGAGGTTGTGTCAAGTGCCAGGGCCCCATCAGCACAATTCTGGAATAACTGCTTGGCACGCCCACGGCATCTACAGAGGTTTAGCATGTATGGCGTAACAATGCCCAAGGTCCCAAATTGGATTGGGCATGCAGACAGGTTGGCGCATGTTGAACTAGAGGTCCAGGAGCTCTCAAGTGATGATGTCCAGGTTCTTGCACAGTTGCCCTGCCTCATCTACCTCCAGTTAAGAGCTAAAACAATCCCAGAGAACATCATTATCCACCCCCAAACATTCCACAGCCTCAAGTGCTTCAAATTCTTTTGTGGTGAGCTGCCAAGCTTGACTTTTGAGCCAGCCGCAATGCCGCAGCTACAGAGACTGGAGATACAACTTGCTGTTGAACAAGGTGCAATGGAACTGCAAGAGGGCAGTCTAGTTGGTGGCATCAAGGACCTTGCTAGCCTCGAAAAGATCTCCTTGTATATATGTGCCAAATGCGGTCAGGGGTCCAAAATAGAATCGGCATGGAGAGACGCCATCAGCAGGCACCCGAAAAGTCAAGCCCTACAGATTTATGTGAACTGTAGAGAGATTGACGAAAATGGAAAATTGGTATGAATAAACAGAAATACTGTTGCAGGGATTATTGGAGAGGATTAAGTTAATCTCGATTTCTATGATTTTTTATTCTAATTTGGGATATGATGGTATGATGAATTTTGTTTATAATGTTCAACTACAGCAACTTAAGTGGGTTAGCAAGCCTTTTGATCAGTAAAAAAACTTACTTGTGGATTTATTTAATGTCAAAGTATGATTTCGATTTGGTTGTAAAATTTGCAAAATTTTGAGTATGGTAGATGGATTTAACCTGATCTATTTTGCGTTCATCAGTAACGATATGTGAATGGAGAGAGAAACATGCAGTAATGTTGCTGTCATGGCTCCTCTGTTCCATTAACTAAACAAAGCACAAAGTATATGCATCCTTGTGACCTCTCTGTTTGCCTGAAAAACAAAACAACATATACATTGAGATCTAGGTGCTCAATTCAACTGAATGCAAAAATGGTATCTGTTTTGAGTTTTCAATTTTAAAATAGAATAGGTTTTATAGTGATTCTATCCTATGATCATGTCAGAAGACTATTCCAGCAGGAACCAACTCCAACAGATAATGGACGGAGCAACAGCACCAAAATATAGCATACTGTACGAATTAAGCTAAACTGCAAACAAGAAAGGAAAAAAAAAAGTAAGATGCAGTCTGAATATGACACTAGTCTGAGATTGGACAGTAATGCTTATACAGCTATACTGCAAGTTTTTTTTTTTCGGTTGTGGGTTCACTTGTCTGTAATCCCAGCTTCGTCCTGATTGCAGTGCAAATGGGCAGGGGTGTATGCCCTGAAACTAAAAAAAAAAAGGAGCAAGGCTAGTATCAGCAAGACAAAAAAATACAATAACATTTGAAGAAACAAAAAGATCAAATTTTCATGTGACCTATCCATGCAAAAATTTGTCCCGACTTAACACCAAGCCTAATTTTGAGTACTTTCTAAATACACTAGTAACCGGGAACAAGTTTCATTTGAACATGCAATGACGCCAAATTGGAAAAAAAAAAACATCTTTCTGAGTATTCGTACAATTAATATATACATACGGAATTAAAACTAAATGGTCCATTTTGGGCAAAGGAGTAAATTTTATGTCAATCATCTTTATAAACTCAAAAGTGTATTAATAGTTGGATAAATATTCTAGTAAGCAACAAATGAACATGTATGCTAAAAAGAACAAATGAACATGAGGATATTTTAGGCAGAACCTACATGTTTCTAAGCTTCTGAACTCCTTTCCACCAAATTCAGTATATAATCTATATGTTCAACTTGCTTAATTAATGTTTACATAAGCAAAAACAAGGAGCTTACTACCTAAGCAAGAACAAGGAGGAGAGCCGGACCTAGAAATGTTATCCTGGCTCCTGACGAGTGACGACGCTTGGGCACCGGGATCTGGGGCCCGGTCGCAACCAGGGCACTAGCCAGTGGGCATCGGCCGCTCACCTGGGTAGCGCCCAGCTGCCCAACACTGCGGGCTGGAGGAGCGGGTGGCGGATTGTGCGGTGCGCTGGCTGGGGCAACGGACGACGGGGGCGCGGGCGCCGTCGAGCATGGTCGCGCTTGCAACGGGGAGACGACGAGAGCAACCTCGGCTTGGAGCCTTCAAGATGGGCTGGGCTGGTGTCGGCGGGGGCTTGCTGGGCCTTTCTGGAAGTAGTCAACATGCACGTACAACCCTCAATTGGGGAAGCATTATATTGCAAGTGAATAAGCTTTACATTGACGGTGATGGCGATTTTTGTTGCAGTCGCGCTGAGATTGCATCCAGCATGCAAAATCTTGAAATAAACTCTTGGTGTACATTCCAGAAGCGAGGTGGGCTAGCTCATTTCAGAAGAACTTGGTACATTCTGACTCCTTTATGCAGATGGCCAAGACACCGTTGGTATCTAGCAAATTGATGTACCTCAAGTTTTTGAGCATCACGCTTCTAGGAGTGACATTTGCTCAGGTCTTTGATAATTTTTCTCTGACTTCTCCTTCCGTGGTTCGTATTGGAGGTAAGTTAACACTTCTATTTATCTTCCCAAGATTTTACGAGCTGTACGTTTGGCTGTACCAATGAAAACACAAACATAAATGAAATAGAGTTGCGGACTTACCGGCGGGAATAAATTTGAACTAATTCCATTGACGAGATTTGCGTTACTGTAGAAGGAACCAAACATCACGTGTAGCCTTCAGTGACCCACTAACTGGATGTCTTTTCGTATCTATATAGATAGATATCACATCGACTCATGGATCATCCCAACTATGATGAGATCCGGTATCATAGACGTGCTAGTACCTCGGTTTATCAAGCATGTCACGTTCTCAGTGCCTGGCTGAGCTAACATTTCACCACTTTGCGAATTCAAGGTCACTTTGGATGGCTCCGACACCTTGTCAAACGACTATTAACGTTCTAGTGCAGTTGTTAGGGCAATATCAATGGAGTTTCATGGAAATTTGGCGTAGTATTGATTAAGAGAGATTATGATAAAATTTTATGGAAAGAAATGAGTTTTATGTAGATGAAACTTGCAGTTGTTAGGCCAATATCAATGAAGTTTCATGAACGTTTGGCTGATGGTTTCTGTGGCTGATAAGCCAGCTGATGCTGTTTTATTGCGAAAGAAAAACACTATACCATGACTAATAAGGAGAACTGATAAGTTCAAGCGAACAGGGTGGCCGATCTTACCAACATAGAGGGCAAAAAGGTTCACTAAAAGTCTCAAATGATGCAGAAGTAACGAAAAGAGAAGACCATCTCCAAGCTGTGGTTTTTTCTCACTATCACAAGAAAGCGTCCGGACCATTAAGGGTGGGCCAAATTCTTCTCAATCCCACCATACAAATTTCTTGAGTTGTCCATATGCTCTATCGGACGACTTATCATGATTAGTCATCCATTTATCAAACGGCTAGGTTTTTAGTCAAGGTATAATTGTATCAAGGTCAGCTTCTGTGTCTCCTTCTTGTGTCTCCATTTGTGTCTCCACATATTAGAAGACCATTTGCTCCCTTAATTTTTTCACAAATATCCCCACATGGTGATTAAAAAAAGTGCAAGATAACTAGATGGACATAAACCAACAGGGTGACAGATACAACTGATGGATAGATAACTGTGTGGTTGTAAAAAAATGAGGGCTCACGACCCAGCCATGTGCTAGAGTACGGTGACACAGACGAAGACACGAGAAGAAGACACAGACGCTGCAGCCGAGTCCCATGTTTTGGTAAGGACGATTAATCACGATTAAGTCCAGTAGCTCTGTTGCTATTGGAGTTTGGATAAGAATATTTTATTTTTCAATATGGCTCATGTAAGAATATTCTTAAATATCTGGGAGGAGATATGGATTTGAGACGATTTGCCAAAGACTTTTGCAATCAACTTGTACAACACATTATACACAAGCTTTTATATTTATATAGGCCAGAGAGATCTTTCATTTTCTCGGGGGTTCCTTGTGGCCGTTGGATCGGCCCTGTGCGGCCAAGATCAGCGCGGACGATTTTTACAATTGAACCCCTGACCGCCGCCCCGTGTCGTGTGGCCGTTCCCGTTCCGTTCCGTCTCCCCAGGAGCGAGCCGAAGCTTCTGGAACCTTCGGTTCGGGCGAGATGGTCGTGCTGCACGTGAAGTCGGCGGCTCCCGCCTCCGCTTCCTCCTCCTCCTCCTCTCGGTCGCCGGACGGGGACGAGGAGACGGAGTTCCTGTACGAGTGCGCCGCCTCCGCGGCCGTCGCGGACGTCGCGGTCGCCCTCGCCGCGCTCGCGGGCCTCCAGGCCGCCCTCCTCTCCCTCTGCCGCCGCCTCAGAGGTGAGAGACTCCACCCAGAGACCCCGTGCGTCGTCCTAGTCTTAGCCTCCCTTTGTGGGGGACGCCGGTCGAGTCGTACTGACGCGGCGTGGCCGTTTCTGCGATCCGCAGCGAGGTGTGCGGGTGCTGGCATGACGGGCGAGCTCGAGAGGGCGCTGGACGAGGCCGAGGCCTACGCTTCCAAGGTCAGCATCGTTTTCCCCCACTCCCTCGCTGTTTCCTCGCACGCTTCTGCTGCGCGAGAACTTATGCTTAGTTTGAAGCTTGGTTTATCATTATCGGCCTCTTGCTGCTTGTTGATTTGGGAGTTCATCAAGTACATAGTAGGTTATTCACCAGTGTTATTACAATGTATGATTGAGTACACTGGCCCTGAGAGTCATTCTCGATCGATCTGGTTTACCACTCTGTCATTCAAATCGCATTTATCTTGTATGATTGAGTAGAAAGAATGTGTGCTACTACTAGTATAATATGAATATGACAAGACTGCTCTACTCTGTCACTCAAAGCACGGAGCAGGCCCTTATGTTTCTATAATTAGCTACATCTCGACAATAAAACGTGTGCTAATTCTACAGATTGGAGTACCATGCACACACATTCACCGGTTGAGTGCTACCATGCTTGGACCACTTCCATTTTACTGCGCTTTCGAAATTTGAAAAGCGAATGACATGGTCTCTATTTTAGATTGAGAAAATGAAGCAGAAGTAGCATTTAAGTTCATCATCGGTTAAACAGTAAACACTACTCTGTACGAGTAGTTGGAACTTGCTCACAGGATATATTTCAAATCTGATTTAGCACATGTACTGAAGTTTCAGGGCTTATCCACTGAATGAGATTTTGACAGGACTCTGAATTTTCTTACAGGAACAAGTGCAGCATAACAGATTCCTGTCCCCTCGTGCTCTAAGGGAACATATCAGGAACATCGAGAAGAAATGTGCTACTGCTCTACAAGAACCTCCGGAGGCATTGCCTCTGCAAGAGTCATCATCAGGTAGCACAAGCACAACATAGATAGATGCAATTTTCAGAAGACAAACAAAATGGACATCCATATGCAATAGTCCAGGAGAGAAGTTCAATTTATCACCACTTAGGTTGCGCTTTTCTTTTCTAGTTTTGTTGTACCTGTATTTCAACCTTTCATCAAGTGCATAAACCTTGATATCAACCATTTCCATCTTCCAAGTTGAAAAAGAAAAAGATTGTTTGACATGGAATGGCTTCTGCTTACAATCTATTCTTTCTTCTATGCGATTCCCAGACAACAAGCATGAGAGAATACAAATTTGGTGGGCTGGGAAAGAGCTAGCCATGGACCAGAAGCTATCCGACTATGTCGGTGTTAATGATAAAACCAAGGTAACATTTGCATCCACAGTGCAAGAATGATTGCTTTATTTAATTATTGTCTTTTTATATTTTTTCGTAATCTATGCAGATTGTTGTCAGGCTAACTCAAGCTCGTGATGAGAGTTGATTGTGCTCCTACCTCTTCATTGATATCGCAGAGTTGGTTTCCTCTTCGATAGTAATAGCATATGGAAACTGTACCTCAGTCCCTGTAAGATAGTTTTAATTCCCTTGAGCAACATTCTTGTCACCTGTATTAACTGACAATAGTATGAGTGTTTGACTTCTTATACCAGTTGCTTGTACAATATATCCTCACAGAGGTTTAATAAGATGGTATAAATTTTACATGAGCTATCATCCTGTTGAATGTTGATCTGTAGCACTGCCAAGTGTACCAACTGACAACCTCTATAAACACCAGAATACTTATAGAGGTCCTTACCATCACTTCAGTTCCAGTGTTCCACAACTTAAAGATGCCACCTAATAGAAATATATAGAATTTGGTAAATAAGAAAATGGTGCATGTGTTGTCCTTTAAATTGCTGCGTTTTGATAGTATGTGCCACTTGTCCTTCTTTATGATTTTTATAATTTTCATGAGCTAGCATCCTCTTCGTCTGTTTGATTGCATCTCTGCTTACAAATTGACAGCCTGTAAAATTACCTTCAAACTTAAGGAGTTCCTTATGATAACTATAGCTGTTTGCCTGTTTGACATAGAGATGCTTTCTAATGCAATATGAAATTTAATGAACAAAAAATGGTGAATACATTTATTTGTTAAATAGCTTTACTTTGGGGATGTGATGTTTAATTTGATTGATGGAATACACTATGTTTGACAGCCCCAATTACTCAGGCTTGCCTCCTTGCACATACTTAGAGGTGCATACGTAATGAATATCAATGGCTAGATACAATCATGCAAATCACTTTGAAGCGGCTGTTCCCTTTCGAGGGAGATGATGCAGAATTTGACAGCAGGAGTGGAACTCAGGTTACTTCAGCAGACATATGTCTCATCCTGTCAAGAGCAGTTAGTCCATAATTTACGGTCTGGAGAAATATAAAATTTGAAGAAAATAATGTCAGAAGAGAAAACCACCTATAGGGCTTAACCAGTGTTCACACTTAAGCTCAGAGTAGTGATCTGTAATCTAATCGCTCTAGGAAATTAGGAGGGGACATTGTTAAGCAGATTGGTCTCCCGTTCACATTTTATACCAGGTAGGCTGTAGATTGGACTATTGGAGTCAGTGAAAGCTTTGACTTCAGAGTTTGTTTTCTGTATGGAGAACTGGAACCTGAGAATACAGTTTGTTATATAGTGTCTGTAGGTTTCTAACTGTAAAGGAGACACTGGAAGATCATACAATCTCTTATTCTATTATATGTCCCATCAAATTAGCTAATAAAATAATGCCCCTTATGTTTATTCTTAAAAGAATGTAGCCAGCTTATTCGGCAATATAGTCTGGTATACATGATGGTGTCTTATTTGTTTTTTTGTTTTTTTGACAAACTAGAGAGTCGTGCTGAGAAAAGTACTCCAGCATGCCTGGCGTTGCAACCTACTGTGGCCTGTGGGCCCCTTCCGTGTTTGATCTAGCTCAACTTTGGCTGTTGTATTTAGTTCTCTACCGAGGCTTGCTTGTCCTGTTATGCATGTCTCCTAATTCCCCATGAACAAACACACACTGAAGAGCAAAAGGTGTGCTAAATGCTACCCTCATTTGGTTTTCTGGTTTCCTATGTCAGTAGATTGATTCAGTAGATGACTTGACCCCACTACAGTCAGGTTGCAGACAGATACAGATGATTCTTTACTTGTATTTCTCTTTGAACACTAGACAAATGCAACACAATTATATTGTTTGCAAAAAAAATACCCCTGATTCTAAAAACAGTCAAGATTTGTTATTTGTATCATGGATCCCAGATTCTTTCATGATGGGTATTTATGGAGGACTGTTTCTGGATGTGCCAGCTTGAAAATTCAGAGTAGTTTTCAGTTCCCTCAACCATCCAGCTTTACAATGTGAAAACCTGCACGTGACTAGCCTAGCCTGAAAGGAATTGTTGATGCCTTGGTTGAAGAACCGGCAAATGTTTCCGGTAGGAACCAACACTACTCCTGCTGTCATTGCAAGTTCAGAAAGTGGCCAACCAGTGATTTTGGCATGTCTCACCAGAGATAAACCTAGTCTACTGTTGAGTTTTGGAGGCACCTCCTAAACAAAATTTTATCAAATATTCTTATGTTTGCCGGTTTGGATCCAGGAATCAAACAAGCCATGAAGTTGGTGCCTCCTGCCTCCAGACTCCAGGTACGAATCCTTTTTTCTCAGATCTGTTGTCTTTCAATGGTAAAAAAAACGCATACTAGTACTCAGTTTTTCAATGGTAAAAAAAAACGCATACTAAGGGCCTCTTTGGAGGGCTCCGGCCGGCTCCGGCTCCCCCTGACACCACCCGCGTGGATCACTGTAGATCACTGTTCACCGGAGCCGGTTTTCTCTCTCCTCATCTCCCTCTCTCACTGACACGCGCGACTGTTCACCGGAGCCGGAGAAGCTCGTTTTTCTGGCTCCTCCGGCTCCCGTTCTCGCGCTGCTACAGTGCCATGAACAGTATTTTCGCAGGTGAAGCCAGAGCCGGCCGGAGCCCTCCCAAAGAGGCCCTAACATTTTGCTGTGTGGCATGAAGCAGTGATGCCTATCCTGCTGCCATGCTGTTGTATCTTTGCAAACAAATAAAATACAGTACAGTACAGTACCATACCTTGGCCTGATCTATTACAGTGTTACTATATGCATTTTTGTACTCCAATCTTTGACCTGCCAGTCAAACCATCTGCTGCTCTTCCTGGCGCCTGCCGCTGCAGCCATAGCCATATCTACGAGATGCAAACAGGTTAGCAGCAAACCCAATGCTCTTCTGCTCCATCTGCCAACTTAATGGCTGTGTCTTGCAACCATCTTGAACAAACCCCGCCCCCATTGCCCTTGGGTCTAGGAGTACTGTATTTCTGAACTTTGCCCTTCATTATTTGGAGCTGGGGGTGCTCGAACTTGTTCATGCATGTCCAGTCCAGTAGGCGACAATCATTCTAAACGATGATGACCTAGTTATTCGCTAAGGACGTATGCACACGGACCAAAGTGGCGCTGCCAGTACACCCAGGCTTTTGCTCCCTTTTTTCCAGTTTGTTGTGATTGCAAATCTCTATCCTTCCTTCCTTCCTTCGCCTTTCCTTTCTTCTCCCTCCTACTGAACACCAGAAACAGAAAGGTGAAACCTTTTCTCAGTGGCTGGCCACTTTAACAGGGCCAGCCCCAGCCCAGCTCGCTTGCCTTTTCCTCCTCGCTCTGAGAGAAGATTCTTTGGTTTGGTTTGTTACCTTGCTGCAGGCAAATGCTTTGCTGTATTCCATTTCCATCCATCTGGTTCTGCTGCTGATGGTGTGCTCAAAGCCTGTGGCTTTTAACAGCAGCCACTCACTCACTCAACAGAGGGATGGACGGTGAAGGAATCTCTGGGCTGGAGTTTGCGTTGTGGTCTGCAAAGCTCTCTATACATGTGGCTCGTCTGCCTGCCCGTGCTCATGGCCTGGGCCTCTTGTGCTTGTTGGATTGCATGACACATCTCTATCAGATCACAGGACAAGCCATGGTGGGGTGTGAGAATTGGGGGGGGGGGGGGGGGGGGGGGGTGATCATTCAGCTCAAAGGCGCTCGGCTTTTCAGTGCCCAATGCTGCTCTACTCGGCTTGTAGCTGTTCCAGTTCAGTCTGGCACCACCACAAATACAAAAAGGCGCAACATCTTCGGCTCACAAGCACCGGTAAATAAATCTGAAAAGGAGCACAAACATTCAAATGGTTTGGCTTTTTCACAAACAAACAAAAAAGGAAAAAATACAGATGCCACTATGCCAGAGCTGCATTCCTAATCTATTCCAGATTTACCTAACACTGCTTTTCTTTTGCTGAGGCATCATTTGGATGATCCGTCCGATGGGACCGTAATCTTGCTCGCCAAGGGTTCTTCCTTAAAAGCTTCATGTTGGCAAAAGACCAAGCATTTCCATGGAGCAGAAGAGACGAGTGTTCCAAAGCTAAGCTTTGTTTCGAAGCCAAGGGAGCGGCGAGGTAGATGGAGATTGCAGAGAGCTCTGCTTTTTGCTTAAGCTCTTACAGTAAGCTGGTGACCTGTCTGTACTGGAGTGCTCTTCTACGTACACTGTATCTACGGAGTGAGTACAGGGGTAGTAGGTGCAAGCACTGGATCCCATTGACTACAGCAAATAGGAGTAGAGACTGATTTGTACAGAGGAGTATGGGCTGGTTTAGATGCAAAAAATTTTGCAAAATGATACTGTAGCTCTTTTCGTTGTTATTTGGTAAATATTGTCCAATCATGGTCTAATTAGGCTTAAAAGATTCGTCTCGTCCATTTCGTCTAAACTGTGTAATTAGTTTTAATTTTTATCTATATTTAATGCTTCATGCACGTGTCCAAAGATTCGATGTGACGGGGAATCTGAAAAATTTTGCAAAATTTTCTGGTAACTAAACAGGGCCCGGTCAAGCTGCGTACTTGGGAGCGGAATCAAATCTGCCACCAAGTCAGTGCCACCATGCACCATTTACTCAAACACTGTGCCGTGCTGTGTTGCCCTGCTCTACCCTACCCTACCTCCCTCAACAATGGAGTGAGTCAGTGAGCACTAGCACCAGCAACAGAGCCTTTGAGATGGAGAAGAATACAACAGAGAGGATGAGCTGCAGGTGGGGGAAAGAAATAAAGAATGTCAATGAATTGCCCAAGATGAATGAACAGCTCAAGTGAGAAAATCCTTGGCTCGGAGAAGATCAAGGGAAGTGGGGAAACAATCACAGCACATTGCGTCCTCATCATCACAGGAGCAATCCACAGCACATTGCTCATCATCTTCACAAGCAAGAGAAACCAAAAATGAAGCAAAAGAATGTTGCTTTGATTGATCCATGGCGGCATGGCATGAACCATGGCATCAGCCCCTGCACATCTCCTGCCTCCTCTCCTGCGCCACCTCGCCGGCGGCCACGGAGGAGGCTCTGGGCGTGTTGGTCACCGAGTAGAACATGACGTCGCCGACGCTCCTCCGCGCCGCCGCCGCCGACGAGACCACCATCCCGGGCTGCAGCAGCTGGGAGCGCTTGCAGTGCGCGATGGCGCCCTGGATGGCGCCCTCCTCGGACGACCCGGCGCTGCTGCTCCGCTTCAGCGCCGGCGGCGCCGTCCCCGCCGCCGGCGCCGGCGTCCGGAAGAAGAACCCGTTGGCGTTGCCGCACGACGGCGTGGACGACGACGAGGAGGACGAGGAGGAGCACAGCGGCGAGGTCCCGGGCGCCTTGTTGTTGGTCGCGACGAGGCGCACCCGCCGGATGATGCCGGAGAAGGACTTGCGGTGGTGGCACTGGCACGCCTCCTCCTGCTCCAGGACGCTCCCCCTCGCGCTGACGCTCCCGATGCCGTGCCCACTGGCGCTGGCGCCGACGATGTCGCTCGGTAACGGCGGCCTGGCTAGGAAGAGCGACCGGATGTACTCCCTCGACGCCCACCGCTTCACCACCTTGAGCTTCTTGGCCCAAGACGGCTTCGTCTTGGCGGCGCACGCCTTGCTGCCGGCATCCGCGGCGGCAGCATCGGCGTCGGACTCTCCGCGCTCTGCCGTCGCCGCGGCATCCGACTCCGCGTCCCGCTTCGCCCCTCGCAGCGGAGGCTGCTGCTGCTCCTGGTCCTGGAGGAGCCTCTGCACGAGCTGCAGCCGCGGCGGCAGGTGGAGTGGCAGCAGGTTGCCCTTGTAGAACAGCTCGTCCGCCGGGGACGCGAACGCCGCCTCCCTGTGCCTGGTGTCACCGGCGCCGCCGGCGCCGGAGCTCTGGAACTCGAAGCGGGGCGAGGATGGCGGCGGCACTGGCGTGGCCGCCGGGGTCAGGTCCATGTCGATGTAGTCGTCCTGGATCACCATTGTGGGTGGCCTCGCCATTGCCGCAATGCCAGTGCCAGCTTTGGAGCTCCGAGCTTTGGGACGGGACTCTCGGAGGGAGGGAGAGAGGACTGGAATTTCGGAAGGAAGAAGACAGGGGAAGGCTGCTAGGTGAGGCAGAGAGATGGGAGATGGTTTATAGGGTTTTGGGCGGTGCACTGCAGTAGTGTGCGTTTCACAGTTTGGTTTAGTTGGGCAGAGAACAAATGGATGGATTATGGATATATGGAATGCGAACGCAAATGCAAATGCGGGCAATTTTTGTTTTTTTTTAAAGAAGTGTCAGGCAAGTAATTGCAGTGATCTGGCACGAGGAGTTCGGTCTCTGTTGCAAGCACTGTAGTGTAGCGTGATGATAGAAATAGAAGTGGATGTGATGATGATGAATCGGTCAGGATCAGCTCAGCTTTGGCTTGGCTTGTTTGGTTTGGTTGGCGTTGTGATTAGTTTTTGGGGCTTCTTTTTTTGGTTTGGCAATAATTGGCCCCTCCCCTCCTCACCACTTTTCTTTTGTGATTGATGCAGGTGTGTGTTGCTGTTAGGAGGCAAAGGATGGTTATGTGGCACAACACCAGCTGCCTCTTATTATGCCACTTCTTCTATAATGTTTTTGTTATCGTTGTTCAAAGAACGTGTAATAAAACAGGACAGTGGCATCTCTCTCCTCAATGCTCTTTCTCGGAATTGATCTTTTCGGTGATGGCGGTAAAAACCGTGAGAATTGTTCCGTTTGGCTTTGGCAGGTCACGCATGCTCATCAAGCCTTTGTCGCAGGCAGTGATAACTGATAACCCGGCACGGCTGGCTAGCGTTCGAATTCATTCAATGCCATGCCGGCTTTGTTTCTGACTGTGAACCGTGCCGTGCCGTGCCCAAGCTACCAGGGAAAGCAGGAGCAGGGACCATGGAGCTTGCAGCAAGGCCTAGTTTAGTTCCCAAAAATTTTGCAAAATTTTTCACATTCTCCGTCATATCGAATCTTTGAACGCATGCATGAAGCATTAAATATAAATAAAAAATAAAATTAATTACACAGTTTAGACGAAATCCACGAGACGAATCTTTTAAGTCTAATTAGACTATGATTGGACACTAATTGCCGAATAACAACGAAAACGCTACAGTGTCCATTTTACCAAATTTTTTGCATCTAAACGGGCCCCAAGCAAAACCAAGGCACGCGGTCAAAAAGACTCCCAACGGTTAAAGACGGTTAGGCCCCGTTTGGTTTGAAGGAGTTAAAATTTAACTCACATCACATTAATGTTCCCTCAAATGCATGGAGTACTAAATGTAGACTATATGCATGTCGGCACAGATTAGGAGTAATTTACGAGACAAATCTATTAAGCCTAATTAGTCCAAGATTGGAAACTTTTTGTCAAATAAGACGAAAGTGCTACAGTATTTGTTAAACTTTAACTCATCCAACCAAACACCCCCTTAGCATGTTGAAGTAAGTACTCCTACTTATTACTTAGGCCAGTCTCAATGAGGTTTCATCATAGTTTCATGGGCATTAATTATGCTGATGTGGCACCATATTTATAAAGAGAGAGATGATAAGAGCTTCATGGGAGCAGAGAGAGTTTCATGGGGATGAAACTCTTATATACTGTTTTTAAAATTTAGATGTGTTGAAAACAGTGACATAAAATCCCCATTGAGACTGGCCTTAGTGACCAGGGAGCTTGAACTAACCACCGGCTGGATGGGATGGTAATAAGCTTTTCTGAAAGCCTGGCATGGCATGGCATTGGCGATGGCAGCTAGCACTCCTCCAGCCAAGCCATCATCACCATGCCTTGCCTGATGTTTCTCCCACACACTGGAAATGGCAGTGCAGATGCAATGGTGGACGGCCACCAACCGGAGAGAGATGGGTTTGCTTTGCTTGGCAGCTCGCATTCATCTTTTTCTCTTTATTTATTTATGATTTATCCCTTCCTTCCTTACCTTACCTTGGACTGACTGATGTTACGGTGGGGTTAAAGTTAAACACACATGCTTTTATCTCACTGTATGTATGCTTGCACAGGCACAGGCACAGGGTGCTTATTAAAAGTTGCAGTAGGCATATTCATTCGGGTCACAAGAGGGCAGTTAAACTTTGTTTGACCACCCTTTGGCCTTGCTCTCATGTCTGCTCCAGACTCCAGTCCAAAAGCCAGCTCTGGGCTTGTTTAGATCCTCAACCCGTGTTTAGTTACCTCAATTCTCCCTCAAATTTTAGTATACAAAAAAAAGATTCCCCGTCACATCAAAATGTCGGCAAATGCATAGAGTATTAAATGTTGATGAAATCAAAAACTAATTGCACAGTTTTGTTGTACTTTGCGAGACGAACATTTTAAGCCTAGTTAGTCAAAATTTGGATAATTTTTACCAAATACAAACGAAATACTACAGGAATTCTGATACAGTGTTTTTCTCCCCTATTCTGTGAACTAAACGAGGCCCAAATTGGAGATCCCCGAATCACTGTAGCGACATTGTGCTGTATTGTAGTATTTTGTTTTTATTTGGTAATAATTGTCCAAACATTGATTAATTAGACTCAAAACGTTCGTCTCGCAAAGTACAACAAAAGTGTGCAATTAGTTTTTGATTTCATCTACATTTAATACTCCATGTATGTGCCGACATTTTGATGTGATGGAGAATCTTCTTTTTGCATAGTAAAATTTAAGGTGAATTTAGGGAACTAAACATGCCCTGGATATGTGTGCACCTGCACCCTGCAGGAGCAGGGCACACTAGCTGCTTGTGTTGTGTGTGTCACTCCCACACATGACACTTGTGCAAAAACCACTTGTTTACTGCTTGTTTGAGAGAGGACTGATTGCAGCCCATTATTTCATTTGTTAGGGTTAATTAGCTCATTGCTTAAGCTGGATTAGTGTCTAGTTAAGAGCAGGGGAAGCAGAGCACTAGCCCTATTACTGTAGTAGAAAAAAAATATTACTACTAGTGTGCATGCATGCAGTCATCAAGAGCTGCTAGCTAGCTTCATCCTTAGTTTATTTGTGTATGAAAAGACTGTCAGGCGGTGAGCTTAGTATGGAAATGATTCAGCCCATAAGATTGAGATTGCACTTGGATTCGAGATCAATGCCAACGCAGCTAGTAATGAGTTTGGTTTATGATTTTTTTTTTGTTGGGATAGGGGTGTGGCAGTGTGGTGGGGTTGTCTGTGTCAGTGTCTCTGTGGATCTGTGGATGTGGGGCCGGAGGAGGGGGTGTTCCATTGTGCTTACCAGCCATCTTTTTATTTCTAACCTATTTTTAAGTAAAATAACTTAACAAAAAATTAAGTTACAGATGTTACCCTTTTGGTTGTGCCGATCTTTTTAGAAATTGTAAACCAAAAGGGTTAGGTTTTCAAATTATTTTTGGTTATTTTAGGTTGAAAACAAAAAATGTGGCTTTGGACCCAGCCAAGATATATGGAACTTTTGCATGCTGCTTTCCGATCCTTTCACTTCATTCATCAGCATACGTTGTAGCAATGAGTTTTTTTCTTCCGAATTATTTGTTTGAAAGAAAGTTTTATATATTCTTGCTAGTTACTAAGAGCATCTCCAACAACTCCTTAAAACAGGTTGTTATTCTTATAACTTTGGCAAAAACACAAAATTCCTTCTCCAACAACTCCTCAAACCAACTTGCTATTTATCCGCACTTGCTATTCACCGGCCTCGCGCGCGGAAAGGACTTGCTATCCCGATCTCGGGGCCTCAGGGCTGGAGCCGAGGGGCGGGGCTGGCCGGAGCGAGGAGGACCGCCACCAGTGCTGCTGTTCCTCGCCGACGCGGGGAGGAGGTGCCGCGGCCGTCGGTGAGGCGCCGGCGACGAGCGCGGGCCGCCGTGGTGACGAGAAAAGTTAACGGGGCTCTTCGTTCGCTAGCGGGGCTCTTCGTTCGCTTAGCGGGCCTCTTCGTTCCTTAGCGGGCTTCTTTATTTTGGCATGTGAGTTTTAAAGAGTTGTTGGAGAGAGGTCTTTTTTTCACTTGCCAAATAAATTAGCAACTTGCTAAAACTCAAGATTTACCAAGTGATTTTTTCCAAGTTGTTGAAGATGCTCTAAGTAACTGTTTGGCTTTTGGAGCCAAACAAGAAAGATATATGGAACACCTTTGCATGCTGCTCTTCCTTTTTTTCCCCCTCTTACTGTAGAATAGGGACGGACCCTTGTCCATTGCATTGGTGCTCTCTTTTTAATTCAAGCAAAACAAAATAAAGTAAGGGAGAAGAGATCAGCTTAACTAACTTGTACTAGCACATAGCGTAACATAATTGGTTTTGACCACCTGGCCTAGGTTGCAGTTTGATTCGGTATCAACCTCAGTACTTGCTACCAGTACGTAGAGTTTAGGCAAAGGAGTGCTGTAGTTTATAGTTAGGTGCCGCTTTAATCCCCGTGGATTCTAAAATCTAGATAAAAAATGTAGTGTGTTCATTGGATTCCGTGTCTTTAAAATTTAATAGAATCTCGCCGGTTTGGATGAGATTCTAGTATTTTGAGATTTTTTTTATCTAGATTTATAAAATCCCCTGTTAGCTAAACGTTTGGTAGGGCTCATATCTATAGCCCCGACTCTGATTCCTAGTAACCAAACGTTTGGTAGGGCTCGTATCTATAGCTCCGGCTGAGAAGCCGTATAGAACGGTTTTTAAGTGAAAAAGGAAGAACCACATATTATGGCTTATTCAAAATGGCTCCGGCTCATTTGGAGGGGCCCTATGAAATGGAGCCAGTTATTTTGTTCCAGGCCAATTATATGTTGTGTCCACTGTCCATCACTTTGTTTCAGGCTGGTTATCTATTGTGTCAGTCAGTCAGTCTATAAGCATACAGTAAAAGCAAATATTATGCTAAGACTAGTACATGCAACTAATCACACCTTTTGCTTTAGGCTGATTATCTGTTATATCCACTGTCCAGCACGCTCCTATCGGTCTATACCATGTAGTAAAAGTAATACTATTAGACTAAGACTAGTACTTATAACTAATCACACATATTGTTTTAGACCAGTCTATCAGTCTAAAAGCATGCAGTAAAAGTAATATCTAGCTATACGCTCACCCCTCCATCTGTCAGTCTATAACATGCTTCTAGTCTATCTAGTTATAAAAAAAACGACGATGTGATGTTCTGGTAATTTAGAGTCTAGCCCTATCTCACACATAGGATAGGAGTCGATTTTTTTTATCAGGTAACACATCTTGCATTAAACTTCATTCCTAGGCAAATCGCCCAATACAAAATTCAATACATGCAAAGGCGCTTGGCTCATTAACGCATCCGAACCACACTCCACCGCATAAGCTCCATGGTCAGCTAAAGAATTTGCCACCTTATTACATGATCTATTATAATATGAGATGTTACAAAAAAAAAATTTGATTGCATAATGTCTCGTATCTGAACCACTAAAGCACTAATTATGCTTCGGTCTAAACTTGGCGACTTGAGGGCATTATCAAGCACTATAGAATCCGTCTCCAAGATAATTCTTGTCATTCCTAGTTGAGCTGCATGGAGGACAGCCTTGTAGGCCGCAATTGCTTCAGTATGCAAGGCCGATGAAGCATAAGAAATGTTTCCAGCCCCAGCCACGAGCACCTCTCCATTCTTGTTCCTCACCACAAACCCATATCCTCCAATTCTCTTATTTGGATCAAAAGAGCCATCGGAATTGATCTTATAGATATCCTCTTGTGGAGGATTCCATGAACATCCAGCAGCAGCAAGCGTCACTTTCTTTTCAATTTTGTGCAACTTATCAAACTCCATCAGGAAGAATGATACAGAACTACAAATCTCAGTTGCATTCGCCATTCTCGCACCATCGTTAGCCCTTGTTTCTTGCCGACCACCATCTCCAAAGAAAGACAAAAACTTTTATTTGAATGTTCATCTCTAGCTCCCAAATCTTATTAATTACTTCAGTTCCTGATCGGCAGTTCACCACTCAGATCCTATATCCTCCATATTCAAAAGGCGCCAACATATCTTTACATACTTACTCCCTCTGTCCCTAAATATCTGTCGTTTGCGCTTCCCGAGAAACAACTTTGACTAAATATGTATTAAAAATATTAATATTTATAGTACATATTAGTATCATTGGAAAGATCTTTGAATCTAGTTTTTTAATAAATTTATTTGGAGATATAAATGATGCATGTATTTTCTATAAATCGAGTCAAACTTGTGGCACGTACACCAACGGCGACAGATATAAAGAGACGGAGGGAGTACATTTGAAGAAGATGTGCCCACAGTCTTCATCTAGCCTTCTGCAAACTGGACAAATGGTATCTAATTTTATCCCATGCCTGGCCAAATTTCTTCTAACAGGAAGGTTGTTATGTGCAAAACGCCATATGAACATTTTTACTTTGTTGGGTGCTTTAATTTGCCAAATCTTAATTCCTTGGAATTCACTCCCGCATCCACCTGCACATCCAGAACTAGAAGCATCCCTTCCTGTAAGAGCATCTCTTTTTTCCACAGCAAGCTTATCCAATTTGACTGAAAATACTCCCTTCGCATCAAAATGCCAAGCAGGCTAGCCCTCCATATTCACATTAATTGGAATCCGTAAGATCTTAGCAGCATCCTCAGGCCAAAGATTAATTTCTCATCCCATTCACTTGTTGTTGGAGCTATAAGCTCACTAACTCTTGTCAGCAAACATGACCTCCTAAGCGGCCTTGTTTAACAAAAATTAAAAAAAAAAGAGAAAAAGATGAGGATGCGGGCCTTGTTTCACGTGCAATTAGGCCCATGATATACAAGTTGGGCCAAAACGAAGGAAAATAGTGCGGGCATGTTCCTTTGCTTAATGGGTTTATTGGGCCAATTACGTACGTGGCTTCTTATCTAGCATCATCATCCTCAAGCTTACGGAGCTTCAGCTTTTCTCTCTCTTGCCATCTGTCCTCTTCTACTTTCTGCTCAAAAAAATCTGTCCACTTCTACTGTACTAGCATTTATCAAACTTTTAAATCTCAGCGGTCGATGTCTGATACCGCGCTTCTTCTTTTATCATGGGTTTTGAGATCTATTTTCACCTAGTTTGAAAATGCTAGTTTCACCTTTTTTCTGATCCATTGGAGCTCTTTTAGTTTGTAAATATCGAATCTAGTTTTCATCTTTTTCAAGAATTATTGAGGATGTGTTTGGAACCTAGAAATTTTATAGATATAAACGTAGAAATATATAAACAAATCGTATTCTAAACAGGCCCTAAGTATATGCTATTTTTCTTTATGATGTCATCACAAATAAAAATAATATTTAGCGTGAAGGCCCATAGTGTCCCATTTGCCCTCGGGCCAACTAAAGAGCCGGCCCGTGTACACCTGCCCACAAACTTGAGAAGACACCTGCCCATGAACTTTTTTTTTGAGCAAAACACCTGCCCATGAACTTGAGAAGCTCGTCAATGAGCACACCGGCAGATCGAGCAGCAGCCACTCGTTCAAGTTTAGTGGAACGATGCCAAACACTGTACCAAAAGTGACATCTATCGCAACGAGCAGCCACGCGTAGTACGTTGGCGCCCTTGAGAGCATCAGCGTAGCAGTCTAGCAGACAATTAATGGCAGAAGCTGGAGCATCAGCCCTTGAGAGCTTCTGATCATGACCTCTCTCAGGGCTCCTTTGGATCAGTTCCCCATAGAGATTGGAGAAGATTGAAGGAGATTAGTTCATTCTGCCCTCAAATCTTCGTTGAAATTGGGTGTTTCCAAAAGAACTAGACAAACCTGACCGGACTTCACAGAGCAGACAGAGACCGTCTTCTCCTCCTCCGGGCTCCACACCGCCGGCGGCAACAGCGCACAGCATAGCCGGAACTCAGCGGGCATTTTGGAACACCGACCAGGGCGGTCGGCAAATGAAATGCCCACCTGTTACCTACTTACCTGTACGAGGGAGATTCCGTGAGGTCCCACCCCCTCCCCCGCCGGCGGCCACCTGGCCCCGGCGTCCACGACCTCGCGCCGGCCGCCACCCAGGCGCCGCCGCCCACAAAGCCCCGCCCTGGCTTCCCCTCCCGGGCGTTCCTCTGTTGCTTTGCTTTTCGTCGCCCGCACGCCGACGTCTACTGCATTAGATCCGCCTCTCCTCCGACCGTATCTGCGCCATGGAGCTCGGCTCCAGCTCCCGTCGCTCGTGGGTTGACCAGGTCGAGGAGGAGGAGCTCGCCGCCGCTCGGGGGACCTCCGGGCTCAACCTCGACGCGGAACCTTTCCATGGCGGCTCTTCTCTCAACCCCGATGCCGCCCCTTTCCTCGGTTCCCCCGCGGGCTCGTGGGCGCACTACGGGGACCGCTTGTCCTTCTCGGACTCCGAGGCCGAGCCCGAGTCCCCGCCGACAAACCGGAAGGGGAAGGCGACCGTCGGGGAGCCTCGCCGTCGTCGTCGTCGTCGTACTGCTGCTGCTGGAGGCTATATGGCAGCCCCCCTCGCTCCCATCCATCGGCGATTGATGGCCCCTCGCGAGCCTCTCGCCCGGATGCCAGAGGACACCCCTCGTCACCGACGATTGACGGCCCCTCGCGGGCCTCTCGCCGGGACGCCACCACATCTGACCGTTCACCACCAGCTGCACATCCTCCCCGCTCCCATGGGCTGCCTGATGTTGATGGGTTCCACCTCGTCGAGAGCCGTCGCAGGTGGCGGCGGCGCAAGCCTTCGAGGCAGCCCCGGCCGGTACCTCCAGAACTCATAGGCAAGTGCTTCAACTGCCTAGACGAGGGGCACGTCCGAGCCAACTGTGCCAACCTTCCTCGATGTCTGAACTGCGGCAGCGAGTGCCATCGACGGAGGGATTGCCCGTTCCCCCCAATTACCGTGGGTGGGAAGCGGCGTCGGTCGCCATCGGGCATTGACATCGAACGCCGGCGTGCCGCACCACGACGTGGACGACGGCGCTCCTCAGCCTCTGATGGTACGGTCTCCGGCCGTCCTGTGTCCACCGGGAGATCCACCTCAGTGCCCCAGTGTTGTGCTCCATCACCACAGCCGTCCGCCTCGGCACAACCCTCCGACGTCAGTCCAGATGCTCATGGGACGCGCTTTCATGGCTCTGGTGGGGGTCCTGTGTGCCACCAGGAGATGGAGATGGTTGTCGTGCCTCGCTCTGCTGAGATTGAGGAATCCGAGGCCGCCCTGCGCTTTGCTCTTGTGGCGCTCGTCGCTGGTACCAGACCGGCCGTTTCCACTACAATGGTCACTGCCTACCTCAACACTTTCTTCGGTCTTGATACCTTGACCTTCTCGGTTCGTCGACACGCTCCAGAGGACTTCGCCGTCTGTTTCGCTCACCAGCAAGACCTTGAGTTGGTCCTGCAAACTGTGGTCCCTGATCCCCCAATCCGGTTGATTTGGAACTGTTGGAGGCGCACATCACTCGCGGTGGCTGGTTCCCTCCACTACAGGGTACTCGTGGGAATTAGCCGCATCCCACTTCATGCCCGTTCCATCGAGGTCGCGCAGCACATGCTCGGGACAACCTGTGCACACCTGGAGATCGCGCCACCAGGAATTGCCCCGGAAGATGATGATCGTGAATTGTTTGTTGCCGCCTGGTGCCTCGACCCCAAGCTCATTCCTGAGGAGAAGACCATTTTCATACCTGAGCCAAGGCCTCTGGTCCCTGGGCAGGCGCTCTACATTCAAGCAGATGAAGTCGTCTTGAACAGGCTGCCTGGTCTACAGTACGTAGTCAGGCTGCACGTCATAGAGATTCAGGACTGGAGCACGCCTCCTCCGTCTGAGGACGAGAAAGGCCCTTTTGGTCGTGGTGAACCCGACGATGATTCAGATGATAGCAACCACAACAGACGTCATCCTGGACACGATGATGGTGGGGATCTCCTGCAACAGTACGGGCCTCGCTCCACCAGGTTCGCCGGAGCTGGGGACAACGCACCGCACCTGGGGGTTCGTCGTGGGCACACCTTCATGTCCCGCAGCACGGTGCTCGTGGGCTCCGTACCCTGCCCCTTCTTCACTGATGCAGGGCGCCGGCCATGCCATGATCCTGCTCCTGGCGACCGGAGTGCCAACGGGCTCCAGGTGCCAGGCTCCGAGGATGTTGCAAAGCAGGTTACGGTGGACAATGTGGAGCAGGTCTCAGTGGAGAACCCCATTGTTACTACCAAACCGGAAGATGAGTTCGATGCTATGCGTGTTGTTCTCTCCCTCAACAGAAACACTGATGCAGTACACGACCACAGCATGCTGGCGGACCTATCGCTCCTAGAGAGCATCGTCACGCCGGACGTGCACTCGGCGGCTGTTGTGGCATCGCCAACACCGGCTCTGACTGACGATGTCTCGCTGGTTGGGAAGCGCTTAGCGATACCGGAGGGCCTGGGCTTCGTGGGCACCATGTTAGCTGACATGTCGCAGCTTGAACCACCTCGTGCAGCATCAATACGTTTAACTAAAACTAATGCAGCCCCTCCAGAATTACCTGAAACTGATGTGGTTGCCTCTACATCGCCTGCTGGGCACCCAGGAACGCTGGCGGTGCCCTCTGCCACGACTGTTTTGATCGGTGCACCACCTGCGCCCGTGGACGCGGATGCGCCTCAGGGGACAGGCCCTCCGAACCAAACTGAACCTGTCGCTACTGCCTCTACACCACTTTCTGGGCGCCCAGGAATATTGGCGGTGCACTCTGCAGCAGATATGTTGATGTATGCATCGCCCACGGTCGGGGACGCTGATGCGTCTCGGGGGACCGGCACGCCACCTGTCGTGCCGCCCTCGCCAAGTCCGGTCGTGGCCTCTGTGGAAGGCTCTACAGCGGTGGATGATCCTGCCTCGGCGCCTATAGCTTCTACTGCAACGACACCCACCTCCTCTGTCGATGACTTTATCTCGTCGCTCTCAACTACCATTGAGACGCCTATCCTCTCGTCGCGCCCCAAGCTTCGGGTATCCCAGGAGCCGGATTACAGCATCGTCCCCAGGCGCAGCTTGCGACTCGCTGACAAGCCAAAAGCTTTTAATCCGGAGGTCCAGGCAACACGTGTGATGCTCAAGAAATTCGGAAAGGACGATCCCCCACCATCGTCTGATGAATCAGGGGCGCGCAGATTCAAGGAGACCTTCGGAGGGGCCTTGTCTTCGTCCAAGAAGGAGGCGCTGCGCGAATTGTTCCCCGCCCAGAAACGATTTGGGTCGACGCGCACTGCCTGCTAGTGCACTCCCTGCCTCTCGTCGCTCCAACTATTCATGGATCAGGAAAAGCTTCTTTGCTGGAACGTGCGCGGGCTAAACTCGCGGGCCCGTCGCTCCGTCGTTCGCAATGTCGTAATTACCGAACGTATGTCGCTTCTTTGTCTCCAAGAGACCAAAGTCCACAACTTCCCGGTTGCATGGATCTACGACGTAATGGGAACTGACTTCGACTATGTGTATTTGCCTGCTGTGAACACCTTGGGAGGGATCCTCATTGCCTGGCGCTGCGATGTTTATCAGCTCACGCCGCAGTCGGGCATAGGGTACCTAGACTGGTGGTTACAGAGCCGCCTACTCTTGCCCGCCATCATACGTCGGGGATTTGACTCACTACTCATCTTGGTGGTTTGGTGCATCTGGAAGGAGAGGAACCTGAGGGTGTGACAGAACCTCCTAATTATGATGGCCCACAAGTACACGTCATTGCCATAATGACCTCCGACAGTCGTACTTATGTTCACCATAACTTAAAAGGCCTGCTTTCCTCCGAACAGGATCCAATCACAGGAGTATTGCAATATTACAACAGTTTATTCAAAATATTCAACAGAGTAAAGTAGCGGAAGTCTTACAATAACATAGGTTTACAAACCAGTTTTCAAACTTCAAACCTTATGTACATTATTACAAACCCTTAGTAGAGAAGTATCGGTAGTAACTTTATTACAACACCCAAACGAGATGCCTTGCCCAAAGGCCACACAGTCTACTCGTCGTCGCTTTCTTTAACCACGACGGTCATGCAACAAGGCTCGAAGCAGACTTGTTCATGAACCGCACCTGCAACAAGGGGTTCAACAAACCCTGAGTACAAGAGTACTCAACAAGACTTACCCGACTAAGATAAAGACTCCAAGGGCATGCTAGCTTTAGGGAATCAAGGTGCGGGTAATCTAGAGTCAAGATTTTCTTTTGCAAAAAAGCTTACTAAGGTAAGTCCTTATCTTCAATATTTTACTTTTACCATTGATGGTTCATTAACCAAATCTAGGTGATCCTAATCTAGATCAAAGTAATTATCATCGAATCCTTTCTCATTCTTTCTTTCATTCCAGTTCTTATCTACGATGCAAGTCAGGTGATCAAGTCTCCATAATCGAGGAGCAACGACGATTCGAACCGATTATACCCAACTGGGGATCTCTAACATCACGACATATGTAGAACCGAATCTGCATATATCAACCCTCATTTAGATCTCCCAAAACCAGAACGTGTCCATCGCCACCCGAGAGTACAGTACTCCTCGAACCCGGCCCGATTCTAGCCCCGAGGGTACACGTTACTCCCGCCATCTCTCCACTCCCAGTGCGAGGTTAGACGTTCTCGTAATGGAATCACTAACATGTTGGGCTTACCCAAGGCATGAGGCTAGTTGCAAAGTCTCGAACACAATAGGCTTACAACGAACGAACCTTAACTGACAAGGCAGAAACACTACATCGAGACTCCTTTCCCAATGCATGTTAGCAGTGGCCAAACCACCCGCCCGATCTTTCCAGTTCATTCTCATATTTCAATATTCATTCAACATGCCGTCATGGCTATATAAACATTGCATTTAAAAGTTTAACTTCTAAGCATAGCGAAGCATACTACGCATTTTCCGTAAAACAGGTATCAAGGTTAATATTGCAATAATCAAGGATGATAATGCAGCAACTAGGTTATCACTCAACTCCTAATTACTTAATGCAATAAACCATAATATAAATAATAAAACATTTGTAAAATATCAAGGTAGGGTTTAAATGCACCGGGGCTTGCCTTGCTCTGACACGATGACTGACTCAGACTCGTGAACTCCTCCGTCTGGTCCGGAACCCACCGACGATCGCTCTACTCCGGAAGCTTGCTCGACGACTTTGTCTTCCTCGAAAGCGGTGACTACACGAATACATAACATGCTTTAACATGATGCTCGATGATAAACATGATGCTTGATGATAACATGCCACGGTTTACGATTTGAGTACAACTTCCCTTCACGGTACAGTCGTAAACAGAAAACCTACTAACTAGTAGCGACGATTCCCGCGATACCAGCTTTTAACCTAACAAGTTACTACCGAGCTCAATCATGAAATTAAGGTGCCAGAGATCACAAAAGGGTAGTGACCTAAGGACATCACTCAATCAAAAGGCACACAACACTTAAAGTTCCCAAATTAACCTTTATTTAATATTTAAATAATTAGGGCATAATTAGAAGTTGATCAAACTTTATCTAAACAAGTTCAAACTTTTTCTATGGGTTAATAATGATTTATAATAGTGTCATAATTAATTTCATAATTTTTGGATAAATAAATTAATTATTAAAATTACTGGAAGTTGCATTTAATCTTTATTGGAACCAATTAACTCTACTGCATAAAGTATGCAAATTCATGATTTAATATTTTTCCTAGATAGTTTATACATTGAGAAGCTTATACAAAAATTTTCATGAATTTTGGAACTCTACACAATTTTTAAACAAATAAACAAATAATAACACTATTCATTTATTTGGAAAAAGAAAAACAAAAACGAAAACGAACTCGGGCTGCTTCTCCTCCTCTCCGATCCGGCCCAGCCCAACTGGCCCGCGTGCCCACGCGCTCGCGCCCGCACGCGCTGGCCCAGCAGGCGGCCCGCCTCGCGCGCGCGCCCACTCTCCCTCTCTCTCTCACTGACAGGCCGACCCCGCCTGTCATCGCCTACCTCCCGCGTCTCGCTCACTCCCGCGCGTTCACTCACCTCCGCGCGGTGGCCGGCCGGTGACCGGTGCCCTAGTCGACAAATCGAGCTGACCAACACGTTCTACATCACCTCACGAACCCGTTTTGCTAAGTAACGCCATGGTTCGAGCCCTGGCGACCTGCGAGCGACGGCGATGGCGGCACGGTGGCCACGGGAGCAGCACGCCGGCGACTACAAATCGGTAGAGGTTAAATTGAAGGGTCGGGAAGCATCAGTGGCTCACCGCGGTTGCAGTGGAGCTCTCGGTGGCGACGGGGAGCGGCTGGAGTGGTCTGGCCACGGGGAGCGGCTTGGTCGCCGGATTTGAGCACGGGAAGCGGTGGTCGCGATGGTTCAGACGGAATTGGGCTGGCTCGGGTGGTTCACTAGGTGCGCGAGGATGCGGCGATGCTGTTGGTGCGACTGGCGTGGCCGGAGACGGCTCGGTGGCGGCAGCGGCGAGCGGTGGAGCTAGCGGCGGCGGCGGTGGCGGAAAACCGAGAAGAAGAAAAACGACGGCGACTCGACGTATTTATAGAAGACGAGCGCGGGAACAGAGCTGGACTGCTCGCGTCATCGCGCTGGAGCTCCTGGGCGCGCCTGGAAGCTGGCCGAAGCCTTCCGGCGTCTCGCCGGCGCCCATGCCGGCCGGTGGCCGACGGTGATTGGCCCTAGCACTGTAGCTCCCCCCCCCAAAATCTCTGAAATTCAAACTGGTTTTTCAAATTACTCTCAAATTTGTATAACAACTTGAAAATCTTCCAATGTATGAAATCTTCAGATTTTCAAGCTCTACAAGTTTGATATTGAACACTTTTTCAAATTCTCACTGGATTTTGAAATTTGAGTTTAAATTCAAAAAGGGACACATTTTTCAGATTTGGTAATTTAGAAATTACTTTTGATTTTATATTGAAACTTCAAAATCTCCAAACATAAAATTTGTATATCTCAACAAGACCTAAAACTTTACTGTTCAAAACTTTTTCAAATTCTGCCTTCATTTTAAAATCTTAGTTTGGGGACAAGAATGAATTAAAACTGAAATTTGTTTATTTTCAAAATTGCTCCACATTTTACACTAAAACTTTGAAAACTCAAAACACCAAAGTTGTAGCCCTTGAAAAGTTCTACAAACTTGGTTTTGAACTTTTTCCCAAATTTTGCTTAGATTTTGAATTATTTCAAAAGGGGTAAAACAGGGTTTTGAAATTTAGGGTTTTCGGAGGGATTTCAAATTGGAATTTGTTGCTACTTTGATTTGTGATTACTTAGTGATCAAAACCTCACCCAAAGGCATCATTTGGACCAACATGACATGGTTGACCAAATGCCACCCTTGGTTGACCAATTAGCTTTTGAAATTCTTTTTCATTTCTCCCCAGATTTGAATTCGAATTCGAATCGGAAAACTCGTGACAAGTTTGGGACTCCAATTCAAACTCAAATTTGGAGCTTCATTTTAGATGTTGTACTTGAGCTTATACCCTACACTTGCACTAGTGTGCAACACAGTCGCACACCTCAAATTACGCAGGGCATGGACTAAGTATTTGCGGTGGTATTCGAAATTAGGGTTTTCAGTTTCGGAGCACACCACTGAGAAACACATTCAACCTAATTAAGTAAACTTGTTTTAGTTGATGCATAACAATGTTAACCTAACAGGGATGATTAGCAATGCATTATGATGACATGGCAGATTAATTAGCACCATAACACCCGGGGTGTTACAGCCCTTCCCCCTTAAAGAAATCTCGTCCCGAGATTTAAAGCCTTGAGTTAAGTAATGGAAAAGGAAACGTGTCAAGCAAACACGCCCAAGACTTGTCTACAACACAGGTAGGGGTTTTCTGCATTACAAAGATTTTAAAAGGATAGGTTACAATTTAAAGAAGAAATTGCAACCTAGATAGAAGCAAAGAATTCCGGGAAATTCTCCAACAGGTAATCCTCAGATTCCCAGGTAGCTTCCTCTTCTGAATGTTGATTCCACTGTATTCTGTACCATTTAGTTGTTCTACTTCTGGTAACACGATCTTTTTTATCCAGAACTCGGATAGGATGTTCAGAATATGTCAAATCTGGTTCAAGTTCAACTCCCTCAACATCAACCACTTGATCATGTACTTGTAGACACTTCTTCATTTGTGATACATGAAATACATTGTGCACGGCGGACAGTTGTTCAGGCAACTTTAACTTATATGCTACCTTTCCACATTGTTGAATGATTTGAAAAGGACCGATATAACGTGGTGCGAGTTTGCCTTTAACTCCAAATCTGCTAACTCCTTTCATGGGTGATACTTTTAAATAAACATAATCCCCTACTTGGAATACCAAAGGTCTACGCCTTTTATCAGCATAACTCTTTTGTCTGGACTGAGCAACTTTCAAATTATTCTGGATCCGTCAAACTTTTTCTTCTGTTTGTTTCACAAGATCAACACCGAAAAACCATCTTTCTCCTGGTTCTGACCAATTCACTGGAGTTCTGCACCTGCGGCCATACAATGCTTCAAACGGTGCCATTTTTATACTCTCTTGATAACTATTATTGTAAGAGAATTCTGCTAAAGGTAAACATTCATCCCACTGATCTTGATAAGTGAGAGCACATGATCTTAACATATCTTCCAAAATTTGATTTACTCTTTCAGTCTGTCCCCCGGTTTGTGGATGATAAGCGGTACTGTGCACAAGTTTTGTACCCAGGGACTCATGGAGGTGTCTCCAAAATTTGTTGACAAACTGCGTACCTCTATCCGATACAATGGTCTTTGGTACCCCATGAAGACTCAGGATTCGTGCAATATATATTCTTGCATAAGTTATAGCAGAATAGTCCACCTTAACTGGAATAAAATGAGATGACTTTGTCAGTCGGTCCACAATGACCCAAATTGAATCAAAGCCTCTAGAGGTCTTGGGTAACCCAGTAATGAAATCCATACTGATATCTTCCCATTTCCAGGATGGAATGGGCAAGGGTTGTAACATTCCTGCTGACTTCAAGTGTACTGCCTTCACTTTACAACAAGTGTCACATCTAGCAACATACTTGGCGATCTCAATTTTCATTTTGGTCCACCAGAATCTCTGTTTCAAATCTTGATACATCTTATTACTCCCTGGATGAATAGAAAACCTTGTACTATGTGCTTCATCAAGAATGAGCTGACGTAACTCTAGAACCTTTGGAACCACTAGCCGGTTCTTAAACCACAACACATCTGCATCATCAATACTGAAATCTGTCTGTTGACCAGTTCTAACCTTTTCTTTGACATGAGCTATTCCAGAATTTGTTCTCTGAGCAGATACAATCTGATCTTTGATTGTTGATTCTACTGTGACATTAGTCAACTGACCTTGTTGAATTATTTCAATATTTAACTTTTCCAATTCGTAACACAAACTGTAATCCATTGGCTTCACAGTCATACAATTGCAATGATTCTTTCTACTGAGTGCATCAGCAACAACATTTGCTTTTCCAGGGTGATAGTGTACTTCCAAATCATAATCCTTTATCAATTCAAGCCACCTTCTTTGCCTCATATTCAATTCTGACTGAGTAAAGATATACTTTAAACTCTTGTGATCTGTATACATGTGGCAAGTATTGCCTAGCAAGTAATGACGCCAGATTTTTAATGCATGAACCACAACTGCTAGTTCAAGATCATGTGTCGGATAATGTTCTTCATGGCGCTTCAACTATCTTGAGGCATAAGCAATGACTCTGCCTTCTTGCATCAATACGCAACCAAGGCCAATACCCGAGGCATCACAATAAACATCAAATGGCTTTTCTATATCTGGCTGTGCCAAAACTGGAGCAGTTGTCAATGATTTCTTTAAAATTCTAAAAGCTTTCTCACATTCTGGAGACCATACGAACTTAGTTTGATTCTTCAACAACTCTGTGATTGGCTTGGCTACCTTTGAAAAGTCAGGTATGAATCGACGGTAATAACCCGCCATTCCTAGAAAACTTCGGACTTCATGAACTGAGATTGGTGGTTTCCAATTCAGAATATCTTTCACCTTGCCCGGATCCACTGCTACTCCTTCGGCTGACAACACATGGCCTAAGAATTGTACTTCTCTTAACCAAAACTCGCATTTACTGAACTTGGCATACAGTTGATGATCTCTCAAACGATTCAGAACAACTCTGAGATGTTCAACATGCTCTTCTTTACTTTTGGAGTATACCAGAATATCATCAATAAACACAACCACAAACTTGTCAAGCTCCGGCATGAAAACTGAGTTCATCAGATACATGAAATGTGCCGGTGCATTGGTGAGACCAAAAGACATAACTAGGTATTCATACAGCCCATATCTGGTGGTGAATGCAGTCTTTGGAATATCTTCAGGTCGAATCTTGATTTGATGGTACCCTGATCGAAGATCGATCTTTGAAAATACCTTTGCCCCCGCAAGCTGATCAAAGAGCAGATCAATGCGCGGCAACGGATATTTATTCTTAATGGTTACTTCATTCAGCGGTCGGTAATCAACACACATCCTTAAGGTCTGATCTTTCTTCTTAACAAACAGAGCTGGACATCCCCATGGTGAGGAACTGGGTCTGATAAAACCTTTGTCACGTAACTCTTGCAGTTGATCCTTGAGTTCTGCCAATTCATTGGGTGGCATTCTGTAAGCTCTCCGGGATATTGGGGCAGTACCCGGTTTTAACTCAATTACAAACTCTACATCTCTGTCTAGTGGCAGACCTGGTAGATCATCTGGAAACGCATCTGGAAATTCACAGACTACTGGTATATCACAAATCTCTTGTACTGAAGTTGCACATAACCTTTCAACGGTTCTCTTTGGGATAGGAAGTTGGATAAGAAGATGAGATTTATTATCTGGCAGGTTCAACCTTATAGTCCTGTGCAGTGCATCTATAAGGGCTCCTCTTTGGTACATCCAATTCATACCTAGGATTACATCTATATCCTGTTTCTGTAATATTATCATTGAGGTAGGGAATATATGCCCACCTAACTCTATAGGTACGTCACGTACCATCTCCTTAGTACACAGTCGTCCCCCGGGCGACTGGATAAAGAAATCTTCTTGCGTTCCCATAATTGGAATGTCATGCTTAACAACAAATGTGCGATTTATGAATGTATGCGATGCACCTGAATCAAATAACAGTACTGCTGGATGATTAGCAACAGGGAACATACCCATCATAACAGGTTCTCCCTCTGGGATAGCACTTGCTTGAGTGTAGAATACACGTCCGGTCTTCCTCTTCTCACCCTTACCCTTCTGAACATTCAGATTGTTATTCTTGCTCTGAGGTTGTTGCTGTTGTGGTACGGGAGCTCTGGGATAGTTGGGATTGTACTGCCTTGGATACGGGCAGTCCTTGGAAAAGTGGCCTGGCTTTCCACAATTGTAGTAGGGAAAGTTATGGGTTGCTGGAGTCTGGTTTCGAATACTAGGGGCATTCGACTGTTGTGTAAATTGCGGGGTTGCGGCAGGACAGAAAAACGTCTGCGGCTGAGCTTGGTATTGCGGTGGACGATAAGTTGGGCGGAAATGGTTTTGAGGGTGGTAAATAAACTTCTGGCGCTTCTTAATGCCGCCAGACGGGCTTGAAAACACTGGCTTCTTTTTCTTTGACTCTTTGTGCAGTCGGGACTTCTCTTCTGACGCAATAGCCACATTGACTATCTCATGGTATGTAGCATTATAATAGGTGACTAATGCTTCCTGGATTCTGGTACTCAAACCTCTCATGAAACAACTTTTCTTCTTCGCATCAGTATTCACATATTCCGCTGCATACTGGGACAGATGATTGAATTTGCCCACATACTGCAGAACTGTCTGGTTCCCTTGCTTCAGCGAGAGAAACTCCTCTAGCTTCATGGCCATGACACCATCTGGAATATAATGTGCTCTGAAGGCTTCACGAAACTCCTACCAAGTGACACGGTGGCCAGCAGGCCGTGCGGCGACCAGATTCGCCCACCACGCCCCTGCGGCACCTCTAAGCTGCTGCGCTGCGAACACGGGCTTCTGGTGCTCCGTGCACTGTAACAGTTCAAACTTCTGCTCCATGGTACGGAGCCAGTCATCCGCCTCTAGCGGCTCATCTGCCTTCGAGAACACTGGTGGACGGGTATCGGTGAAATCCACATAGGTGGTTTCCCCTCCATTCTTACGGCCTCTACGACCCTGATTTCCATTCTGATTCTGATTCTGATTCTGAGCCAACAAGGTAGTGGCATTAACCAGTGCGGCAATAGCTTCTGCCAAGGTGGGTGGAAATGGTGGGGGATTCAGAGTATTGTCCCCTTCCTGGGAAGTTCCAGTACCGTCCATCTGTTGTACACAAACCATATTTATTTACATCGCTTTATTGAATTAAAAAGCAGTTAGTACAGTACTTGTATACACATACAAACTTATCTTACATTATTTCATTACAAACTTGCTTTCAAGCAAGAACTACCCACTAAGGCTCTTAGAAAGCAGGAAAGACTACTATATTACATAGCCATCCAGGTCAACACTTCACTCCTCATCATCATCGTTGATCACGATCACTCCATCCTCAACCTCTGGAGCACTCGCACCAGTGACATGACTTGCATCATCCCCACTTTCCAGCATGGGTTCATCTTCATCATTGTCCTCTCCATCAGGAACGATCACGGCACCGACATCATCTTCTACTGCCTGGGGCTGATGATTGGGATTCATCAGATCATGTAGCCTATGGACCTCCTCATGCAGAACAGTATTGTACTGCTCCAGGTGTGTCACATAAAGCTCCAACTCACGCACACGAGCCCTGGCTTCTATCTCCTTTTCCAGAGACTTATTCTGGAACTGTTTCCAAAAATGCATGTTGCGCTTCAGTCGCTCCACTTCTGATGTAAGCCTTGCAACCTCTGATTCCGAATCCGGGTTCGGATTACGGCTACTGCTTGCTCCATCAACTCTAGCGGCCAACTGATGACGCGGCACTCCTTGCGGACCCGTTTTCTTGCGAGGAGTTGTCTTCACACGTGCCATCCTAAAGCAAGATAGAATTAGGACAATGAGAACAGATAGGGGGATCTGAAGGTTAGCATGAATAGGATTGAACCTTACTTAACCCAAACCACTTTAAAAGGGAAGGTAACTTAAGCAGGTTAATTAAACATGATGCATGCATCCTTCATACGATCTGACAGAAAGATTTAAGTAACACAAGCAAGCTTTATAAAATAGGACACTATACATGATACTTCACTACGAAGCTTTCAAATATGAGCTAAGGAAACTATAGAATAGATTAAGATAAGCAAAAGCAATTTGGACCCAAAATATCAATATTAAGTTTGTTTGACCCAAATCATTTTGAAGTTTTGCAAAGTAATACTACAATAACTCGAGTGATTATGCTCTGGTACCAGCTGTGACAGAACCTCCTAATTATGATGGCCCACAAGTACACGTCATTGCCATAATGACCTCCGACAGTCGTACTTATGTTCACCATAACTTAAAAGGCCTGCTTTCCTCCGAACAGGATCCAATCACAGGAGTATTGCAATATTACAACAGTTTATTCAAAATATTCAACAGAGTAAAGTAGCGGAAGTCTTACAATAACATAGGTTTACAAACCAGTTTTCAAACTTCAAACCTTATGTACATTATTACAAACCCTTAGTAGAGAAGTATCGGTAGTAACTTTATTACAACACCCAAACGAGATGCCTTGCCCAAAGGCCACACAGTCTACTCGTCGTCGCTTTCTTCAACCACGACGGTCATGCAACAAGGCTCGAAGCAGACTTGTTCATGAACCGCACCTGCAACAAGGGGTTCAACAAACCCTGAGTACAAGAGTACTCAACAAGACTTACCCGACTAAGACAAAGACTCCAAGGGCATGCTAGCTTTAGGGAATCAAGGTGCGGGTAATCTAGAGTCAAGATTTTCTTTTGCAGAAAAGCTTACTAAGGTAAGTCCTTATCTTCAATATTTTACTTTTACCATTGATGGTTCATTAACCAAATCTAGGTGATCCTAATCTAGATCAAAGTAATTATCATCGAATCCTTTCTCATTCTTTCTTTCATTCCAGTTCTTATCTATGATGCAAGTCAGGTGATCAAGTCTCCATAATCGAGGAGCAACGACGATTCGAACAGATTATACCCAGCTGGGGATCTCTAACATCACGACATATGTAGAACCGAATCTGCATATATCAACCCTCATTTAGATCTCCCAAAACCAGAACGTGTCCATCGCCACCCGAGAGTACAGTACTCCTCGAACCCGGCCCGATTCTAGCCCCGAGGGTACACGTTACTCCCGCCATCTCTCCACTCCCAGTGCGAGGTTAGACGTTCTCGTAATGGAATCACTAACATGTTGGGCTTACCCAAGGCATGAGGCTAGTTGCAAAGTCTCGAACACAATAGGCTTACAACGAACGAACCTTAACTGACAAGGCGGAAACACTACATCGAGACTCCTTTCCCAATGCATGTTAGCAGTGGCCAAACCACCCGCCCGATCTTTCCAGTTCATTCTCATATTTCAATATTCATTCAACATGCCGTCATGGCTATATAAACATTGCATTTAAAAGTTTAACTTCTAAGCATAGTGAAGCATACTACGCATTTCCCGTAAAACAGGTATCAAGGTTAATATTGCAATAATCAAGGATGATAATGCAGCAACTAGGTTATCACTCAACTCCTAATTACTTAATGCAATAAACCATAATATAAATAATAAAACATTTGTAAAATATCAAGGTAGGGTTTAAATGCACCGGGGCTTGCCTTGCTCTGACACGACGACTGACTCAGACTCGTGAACTCCTCCGTCTGGTCCGGAACCCACCGACGATCGCTCTACTCCGGAAGCTTGCTCGACGACTTCGGCTTCCTCGAAAGCGGTGACTACACGAATATATAACATGCTTTAACATGATGCTCGATGATAAACATGATGCTTGATGATAACATGCCACGGTTTACGATTTGAGTACAACTTCCCTTCACGGTACAGTCGTAAACAGAAAACCTACTAATTAGTAGCGACGATTCCCGCGATACCAGCTTTTAACCTAACAAGTTACTACCGAGCTCAATCATGAAATTAAGGTGCCAGAGATCACAAAAGGGTAGTGACCTAAGGACATCACTCAATCAAAAGGCACACAACACTTAAAGTTCCCAAATTAACCTGTATTTAATATTTAAATAATTAGGGCATAATTAGAAGTTGATCAAACTTTATCTAAACAAGTTCAAACTTTTTCTATGGGTTAAGAATGATTTATAATAGTGTCATAATTAATTTCATAATTTTTGGATAAATAAATTAATTATTAAAATTACTGGAAGTTGCATTTAATCTTTATTGGAACCAATTAACTCTACTGCATAAAGTATGCAAATTCATGATTTAATATTTTTCCTAGATAGTTTATACATTGAGAAGCTTATACAAAAATTTTCATGAATTTAGGAACTCTACACAATTTTTAAACAAATAAACAAATAATAACACTATTCATTTATTTGGAAAAAGAAAAACAAAAACGAAAACGAACTCGGGCTGCTTCTCCTCCTCTCCGATCCGGCCCAGCCCAACTGGCCCGCGTGCCCACGCGCTCGCGCCCGCACGCGCTGGCCCAGCAGGCGGCCCGCCTCGCGCGCGCGCCCACTCTCCCTCTCTCTCTCACTGACAGGCCGACCCCGCCTGTCATCGCCTACCTCCCGCGTCTCGCTCACTCCCGCGCGCTCACTCACCTCCGCGCGGTGGCCGGCCGGTGACCGGTGCCCTGGTCGACAAATCGAGCTGACCAACACGTTCTACATCACCTCACGAACCCGTTTTGCTAAGTAACGCCATGGTTCGAGCCCTAGCGACCCGCGAGCGACGGCGATGGCGGCACGGTGGCCACGGGAGCAGCACGCCGGCGACTATAAAGCGGTAGAGGTTAAATTGAAGGGTCGGGAAGCACCAGTGGCTCACCGCGGTTGCAGTGGAGCTCTCGGTGGCGACGGGGAGCGGCTGGAGTGGTCTGGCCACGGGGAGCGGCTTGGTCGCCGGAGTTGAGCACGGGAAGCGGCGGTCGCGGTGGTTCAGACGGAATTGGGCTGGCTCAGGTGGTTCACGAGGTGCGCGAGGATGCGGCGATGCTGTTGGTGCGACTGGCGTGGCCGGAGACGGCTCGGTGGCGGCAGCGGCGAGCGGTGGAGCTAGCGGCGGCGGCGGTGGCGGAAAACCGAGAAGAAGAAAAACGACGGCGACTCGACATATTTATAGAAGACGAGCGCGGGAACAGAGCTGGACTGCTCGCGTCGTCGCGCTGGAGCTCCTGGGTGCGCCTGGAAGCTGGCCGAAGCCGTCCGGCGTCTCGCCGGCGCCCATGCCGGCCGGTGGCCGACGGTGATTGGCCCTAGCACTGTAGCTCCCCCCCCAAAATCTCTGAAATTCAAACTGGTTTTTCAAATTACTCTCAAATTTGTATAACAACTTGAAAATCTTCCAATGTATGAAATCTTCAGATTTTCAAGCTCTACAAGTTTGATATTGAACACTTTTTCAAATTCTCACTGGATTTTGAAATTTGAGTTTAAATTCAAAAAGAGACACATTTTTCAGATTTGGTAATTTAGAAATTACTTTTGATTTTATATCGAAACTTCAAAATCTCCAAACATCAAATTTGTATATCTCAACAAGACCTACAACTTTGCTGTTCAAAACTTTTTCAAATTCTGCCTCCATTTTAAAATCTTAGTTTGGGGACAAGAATGAATTAAAACTGAAATTTGTTTATTTTCAAAATTGCTCCACATTTTACACTAAAACTTTGAAAACTCAAAACACCAAAGTTGTAGCCCTTGAAAAGTTCTACAAACTTGGTTTTGAACTTTTTCCCAAATTTTTCTTAGATTTTGAATTATTTCAAAAGGGGTAAAACAGGGTTTTGAAATTTAGGGTTTTCGGAGGGATTTCAAATTGGAATTTGTTGCTACTTTGATTTGTGATTACTTAGTGATCAAAACCTCACCCAAAGGCATCATTTGGACCAACATGACATGGTTGACCAAATGCCACCCTTGGTTGACCAATTAGCTTTTGAAATTCTTTTTCATTTCTCCCCAGATTTGAATTCGAATTCGAATCGGAAAACTCGTGACAAGTTTGGGACTCCAATTCAAACTCAAATTTGGAGCTTCATTTTAGATGTTGTACTTGAGCTCATACCCTACACTTGACACTAGTGTGCAACACAGTCGCACACCTCAAATTACGCAGGGCATGGACTAAGTATTTGCGGTGGTATTCGAAATTAGGGTTTTCAGTTTCGGAGCACACCACTGAGAAACACATTCAACCTAATTAAGTAAACTTGTTTTAGTTGATGCATAACAATGTTAACCTAACAGGGATGATTAGCAATGCATTATGATGACATGGCAGATTAATTAGCACCATAACACCCGGGGTGTTACAGAGGGTCTTCCAGGGGAGATCGCGTTCTGCCGCGACGCTCGTTGCCAACATCATTGAAGAGGCCGATCGCTGGTCACTGGCGGGTTTCTCGCATCTCACCGCGCTTTGGGCTGGGGCGCCGGCTTGAATGAAGCACCATTTCTGTCGCACAAGCTTCAACCATGTAGTGTCGCTTTTCATTTCTTTTTCAGTTCACCATCGGTTACCTTGTTCAGGCGACACTTCGATTGGACATAGCGTGCCTCTTGCATTCAAGGCCGATCTCGGTGTAACCTTGTAACAAACTCTAATCTTCTTCTTAATGATATACATGCAACGCATGTTCGCGAAAAAAAAGAACTAGACGCGTCGACGAGCCGGCCGGATCTTCTCTCAGCTGATCAAAAACCGAGGGAAGGTAATGACAAAGGTGCATGACAAAGCCTGTAGGGGCGCTGACCCCTGAGGAAGCTCATCTCTTGCAAAAGTTTACTTGAGAGATCATGTTTAATTGTACTTTTTCCTTTGGTTTTTCCACTTTGCAAATGTTATGAACTAAGGTTTCGAGCTATAGTTTTAGCCATTGAGAGCCTGTGCATTCGACATGGTAAGGGCAGTCCCAATGAAAGAAACTAGTAGTTTCTATAACATAGGATACCGCACCAAAAAAGTACTGCTTTCCAACCCATAGTTTCTATGAGTAATAATTATTTTCTCTTTCTCCTCCCAACTCTATCTTCTTCCTCCAATGGGAGTGCGACATGTAACCCCTAGAAACTGGTGGTTTCTCCCCAATGACGATTTCATGGTTTCTTGGTGCATTGGGTCAAGAGTAGACCTGATTTCTTCGTGAAGAAACCATTTCTATGATTTTTGCTCTCTTTCTTCATTAATTACGTTGCCATGTCAGCATTTTGCCTACGTGGCAAGTCATTTAATGAGGATAGAAACCATCATCAATGCACCATTGGGATTGCCCTAATGGACTCATGGTACAGCACCACTTCAAATTTCTTCTCTTCTAAAAAAATATTATCTTCTCTTAAATTCTACTTGCATATCGGCTCAATAGCAAACATGATTATGAAAAACCTCGATAGTGAAGTTCCTCTAATCAACATGGAAAGCAATCATGAAAAGAAGCAACAACAACTAAGCCCATTGTTATACTGAATTGTTACAGCAACTAAGCCCATTCTTGTACCAAATTGTTAGGCCTATAGAAAAAGCAGAGCAAGCAATAACTAGTCCGGAAAATTTATATGAAAATTGTAGAGCTGCACAATATTTATTGTTTTGTTGTTCATTCACTTATTTGTTAAAATACATCCTCATGTAGAACAATCGATATAATATTTGGATTTATACAAAAATATAGATATACCGTTTTCCATATTAAAAAATAGAAAAATCAAAAGACATAATAGCAAAAAGGAAACACCTTACATTAGCTAGTGCAAGAAACAACCAATATGTGTATGGGTAGTCGCTCATGCACTGGTGGCAATAACTAGGTCAAATGAATAGATTGTTTGTTCCTTCATGAGAAAAAAAACATGTGTCACTCTTGACTATGGATTCATTGAGTTTGGTGACCTCCAATGTCCGAAGATAAGTCTGAAGATAAACTACTAACATAGGATAGATGAGTCATTTCATTAACACACATGCATAGGTAACTACCATCAACTAACTACAACCTTAGCTGCCCCATTGTCTCCTCCAAATGCATACACGTATATATTCTCCCTTGTACTCTGCATTTTAAATCCAACATGTAGAAGCTGTGAATTATCATGCTCATGCTATGACTATTTCTGGAAAAGTTTGTTACCTTCCCATCGGATGGCATGAGCAGCATGACTGGTTGCTAGCTGTTAGGGATACTAGTGTGTTACTTGAGTACTACTTTTTACTCTTTTAGCATTAATATTTGATCTGTTCTTAGTAGTGTAAGAACCATATATATCCTGAAGCTTTATAATTAAGTGAAAGTATGTTTTGATTTTTCTTGAAATTTAGGGCCTCATAGTGTATTTTGTTCAGGGGCCTCCAAATCCTAGGTACGGCCCTGCCTCACCACCCATGATATTTTTGCCAAAACCAATTCGTTTGTTTAACCGGCGCTAATTGATGCATTTACCGCACTTTTCTCCATATCAGACCATCAGTGAGTGGACGCATATGAATATGATGAGTACCATCACAACCGTAACTAATCAGGTCAACAGCTATAAACAGAGCTTGGAGGAATTGTACTCAAACTGGCAGCTAATATTCATTTCCTCAAAAAAATCATTTAAGAGAACGATCTTTTTTCCGCTCAATTTATTTTGTTTGAGTTTTGACTAGGTGCTTGGAGTTAGACTTGAATTTAACCTGTGTTTTCTATAAAAAATAGTAAGAAAACCAATATTAAGGGAAGCATTTGAATATGAATGTGTTAGAATCAGGGGTATTGTCTATTTTTTTTAAACGAACCGGCAGGAGAGCTGCCCGCTATATTTAAAAGAAGAGATCGCCCAGACAGGCACTGTACAACCCTAACCAAATTGGCTCTGTACATCCGCAACAGGACAAACCAAGCACTCTACCGCTAGTAAAAAACGGGAGAGACACCTTGAAAGCCCAAGTTTGGTTTTGGTAATTAATGACACCAAGTTGCTAATGCTATTGTATCAAGTGTGATTAAGCTAGGCATAAGCAACATGTGATGGAGGTGGAAATGGCATGGAGAGATGGCCACAAGACCACATGATTTGGTGCATGAAATGATGAGCAAGATCATGGTGGAGACGCACATAATATGATGGACATGATGATCAAGTGAAAGAGAAGGATCTAAGAGCGCATGGCAAAGGTATAACCATAGGATTTTCCTTTTGCTGGTCTAAGATGAGTAGAGAAGTGATTGACCGGGTTTAGGATACATAGCCGACTATCAAGAGGGGCAATCACGGTTAGCTCGGGAATCAAGTGCCACTAGATCAATGTCTTGAGCATATGCATTAGGATCTAGTTGAGAGCTAACATAACGCCTTGAAAAATGTTTGTAAAATGCTAACACACATGCACATTAATGGTGTACACTTGGTGGTGTTAGCACATTTGCGAAGGCGGTGGTGTTTGAGCGGTAGTAAGGGGTTTGGGGTTCGCTCTCCCTCCCGCCGAGCTTGCGAGCGCGGGATTCAGGCGTTTTCGAGGAAATGAAATGCCTATTTTCTATTGCGCTGGAGTCTAGAAAAGGTGGCAAAAGTCCAAATTGTTTTTCACTGAAAAACGGCGATCGGACGCTGCACCGGACGCGATCCCGGTTTGACCGGACGCGTCCGGTCAGTTCAACTCGGTGCTGCTAGCTAGGGTTTCTGACCGGACGCTGGTCTGGCCTGACCAGCGTGTCCGGTCAGTTCACCTGTGCGTAGAAGAAGAGTGCGCAACCGGCGCGTCCGGTCCCTCACGGAACCGGAGCGTCCGGTCAAACGTCCAGAGGGGCAGAAAGCAGCGGAGTGCCGATCGGACGCGCGACGCGTCCGGTCACGTGCGATCGGACGCGTCCGGTCTCGACGGGAGCTTACTGGAACGCGACCGGACGCTGGCACTGTCGCGTCCGATCAAACGGTTGAGTGCGTCCGGTCACGGCAACGGCTAGTTCTGACGCGCACTGTTTTCACTTGTCCTGTAGTGACCGGACGCGTCCGGTCACCCTGACCGGAGCGTCTGGTCAGCACGATTTGAACTGCGTCGTCCGGTAACGGCTAGCTGCGTACCCCTTCGCTATAAATAGATGGTGGCCGGGGTTTGAGGGTAACTCTTGCACATTTTGAGACCTAGAGACATCCTTTGAGCTAGAGAACAACCCCTCCACTCATCTCTTTGCTTAGTTGCATATCTTGAGTGAGATTGAGTGAGATTCAAGTGCATTGCTTGAGAGTTGCATTCTAGAGGCACTTGATCTTCGAGTTGCTGCGGATTTCTTGTTACTCTTCCGTGTTTCCCGACACGGTAGACGGCTTGGAGCAGCGGAGGTGATTGAGCTCGCAATTGAAGATTGTTGGAGCCCTCACCAAGTGTTGTAAGGGGTTCTTGATCCTTCCCCGTGGGAGTTCGCAAATTGGATACTCTAGTGGAGCTCGTGGCTTGGAGGATCCTCATCTTGTGTGCGGTTGTGCGGCGCCCGCCGAGGGCTCGACTCTTGATAGTCGATTAGCTCGCGAACCGACAAGTGGGTGCATTGCCACAACGAGGAGTAGCTTGCCGGGAAGCAAGTGAACCTCGGTAAAAATCTTGTGTCATCTCTTTGCCGATGATTTCTCTTGTGGTTGATCTTTGTGATTGATTCTTCGAGTGCATTACTTCTCTACATCGTTGGTATAAGAATCAAGTCACTTGCTCTTTACTTTCTTGTACTTACCCTAGTGTAGTTTGCTTAGTGTAGCTTTTATCACATAGGAGTAAGTAGCTTAGTGACTTAGTCTTGTTGGTGTGTTAGAGATCATAGACTTGCTTCACTAGAATGGTTTAGGTGGCTTGCAAAGTGTAATTGAGCTAGTGCTAGAATTAGCTTAGCCATCTTTTGTTCTAACGTGTTTGTTTAGTGAAGCTTGTAGATTTTTAAATAGGCTATTCACCCCCCTCTAGCCATTTGGACCTTACACACCTCCAAAAGGAGACTGTTCAAAAACTAGGGAAGTGGTTGTTGAATGAATGTAGAGAGGTGCTTTGCTCCTGCCAAGATTCACAACCTCGTCTCGTCTTTGATTTTCTGAAGTACCACAAAATTTGTGGACTCTGTGCGCTCAAAAACATGATGTAAATAAGACATTATATAAAGCAGTACTGATTCTACAAAATAATATGCAAGTTCACAAACAAGCATAGCCATCTCGATAGATTGCAATAAAAATAGTCAAAGAAATCCTCTAAAAAATCGAGAACACCCTTGAGCGAGATCAATGCCGAGGGCACCGATGGATGAACCAAGCCTTCTTTCGGCTGATCAAAGAAGGGATATGAATCCCTCTAGCCTCTTGGGTAGCGAAGAAGCCTTCAGAGTTTCCTGTTGCTGAACTACAGGTACGATTTGTTGTTTCAATTTTAGCCATTGCGCGTCTGCTGCAGCTACAAGTTTAGAAGATAGCCTATTTCTTGCCTGTTTAGTTGGCCAAAGAGGCCAAAAAAGTTTACGCAGTACTTGTCGCATCGAATCTTGGGACGTATGCATGGAGTATTAAATATAGGTAAAAAAATAACTAATTGCACAATTTGTCTGTAAATGTCGAAACAAATCTTTTGAACCTAGTTAATCCATAATTAAATAAATTTTGTTAAATAACAACGAAAAGTGCTACATAAATTTACCCAAAAAATTTCAACATCTAAACAGGCCCTTCAATTCACTCCTGCTAAAGCGCTGGACGTGCAGAACTTGTACTATGAATGTAACAGCAGGCCATTCACACGCACGCCTCTGGCCAGTTCCAAGACGGAAGATGGTCTCAAATTAAAACCAGTAGAATAGAAAATATATGTTTTGAGATAGCACCAAATAGTCAATCTATCTACAAGGATAATAAGGGATAATCCCTTGCATAGTTGTATCGTATCTCTGCTTCACATGTCTTGCAACAAAAAAAACTGAAAAAGTATCATCCGAAGTTTTAACTCAATAATACTACATAATTCACAGGATAACATATTACATATGTTGCCAACTAACCGCTTGTTTTAAGAACAAGGAAGCTACTTTGTAGCTGTTTTAGCATTAAGTGGAGGAAGGGAGAGAAGAAAAAAAAAACAAAAACTAAAAGGCAATGCAGCACAAATGAAACACCTTGCACAACTATCATTTTCCATAATAAAAAAACAAAAATTAAAAGATGGTGCAACACAAAGTAAACACCTTGCACGGTTGCACCAGCTTGTGCAATAAACATGTAAAACCTCGCACAGCGAAGAGCCCATTTGATCATACTCATGATTATGGTTTGACTGAGTTTGGTAGCCTTCAATGTCCGAAGATAATAAGCTACTAAGATAGGATACATGAGTCATTTCATTAATGCGCATGCATGCATAGGTAAGTAGCAGGAATTCAACAAATAGTTCTGCTACCCCATCATCTCCAGCAAATGCATACACATATATGCACTCCCTAGTACTCAGCATTTTCAACCCAACATGCAGCAGTGACTTATCATGCATGCTTGCTCATGCCATTTTCTATGAGTGGCTCGTGAGCACAGGAATGCATTTCATCTTTGTTTTCGACAACAAATTTTAGGAGAGTTTGTTATAGGATGTTTAGTTTAGGGGAGGGACGACTCCCGTAGAATGGGGGATGGATTTCCCACGAGAACTAGAGAACCTCAGCTAGAGAAGACCGGTTTCTCACTCGCTGAGGAAGAACACCAATGAACACGAGGATAGCAACGAGCGATTCCCTACCAAACTCTTTCGATTTCCACCGTTGTAATCCCTGATCAGGCATTCCTCATCACGAAGAACACTATACTGTTAGACGTAGGGCTCAGAAGCCCGAACCAGGATAAATCGCCGTGTCCCTCTTGTGTTTTTGAGTGCCCGAGCCACAGGAGACCCACACATCAACTTATGACGGATAACCACGATGCTCGCCGCGGTTACAAATCAGCGACACAGTCTATAACATGCTTCTAGTCTATATTTTTATAAAAAAAACAATGTGATGTTCTGGTAATTTAGAGCCTAGCCCTATCTAACATGTAAGGATAGGACAAAAACAAAATAAGCGACATTGTCTAATAATAACAAAAATGAAAGAAGAAGATGATGAGGATGCGGGCCTTGTTTCGTGTATTGCGCCAATTAGGCCCACGACATACAGGTTGGGCCAAAACGAAGGAAAGCGGTGTGGGCATGTTCCTTCGATTAATGGGCTTGTTGTGCCAGTTACATACGTGGATTCTTATCCATATGCTTTTAAATCTCAGCTGCCAACGTGTAACGCTGTGCTTCCTTTTGTCTGATGCGTTTTGAGAGCTTGTTATAAACAACCAGAGGGTTCTAAACTTGTAATTCGAGGTGTTCCGATCCATTGGTGCTCTTATGCGACGCCGCAATGATCTAACACGTGGCTTGTAATGCAGCTTCTCTTGTAACGAACTTTCGCTTTTAAATGCAATAACATCTAGGCGGAATGTTCAAAAAAAACATCTAGCCGGAAAATCTCTCCCCTCTATAGCTTACGATAAAAAATGTATGGACTTCAGTTTTAACCTTTTTCAAAAATTATTGAGAGAATGTTTGGAACGTCAAAATTTCATAGAAAAAACGTAAAAATATATATAAAAAATTGCATTCCAAACAGGCCATAACTATACGCTACTTCCTTTATCCTACACAAATGAAAATAATACTAGCACCGTGGGACGCGTTACGCTGTGCCGGCTTAAAGAAGAGTTAAAAAAAAGGTGAGAAAAAAGAAGAAGAAGTAAACAGTGTATGTGAGACCCACATGAACAGTGACTGAGGCCCACATGAACAGTGAAGGACTCGCATGAACAGCACCGGTTACCGTGCCCAAGTGGCTAGGAGAGCCAAGATTTATTTCTCGTTGAAGAGATCTATTATTTAGCTCGAAGGATCATAGTGTCCCATTTACCCTCAAACATGAGAAGCTCTATCTATATGCTACTTTCTTTAGGCCAACATCGGCCCGTGTATACCTGCCCACAAACATGAGAAGCTCGTCAATGACACCACCGGCAGATCGGGCAGCAGCCATGCCCTATCTATATGCTACTTTCTTTATGCTAACACAAATAATAAAAATACGAAAATGCTATGTACAGGGCATCCGTCCGTCCGGACGCCTCTTTGGGGCCTGCATATCAGTCCAATGCTCTATGCTTGCTCTTTTTTTTATTACGGCGTCCACGTTCGTCTCCTCCATTGTGCTGGCTGGATAAGAAAAGGAGGAGATGAGAGATCTGCTCCGCACGTCGACGATGACCCTGCCTATTCCTACTCCTGCTCCGTTAGCCACCCAGCTGCTCCTGCTCTGCAGCCCGCTCCGCCGTTGACGGTCAACCTACGCTGCTCCTTCCCCTGCTCCACCGCGCCGCCCCGCTGCTTCTACTATGCGGTACGCTTCGCCTGACGGTGCAGGCACCGCCGCGCCCACGCGTGGCGATCGCTCCCTCGGTCGCCACTAAGGCCGCTAAGCAAGGAGAAGCGTCGGGCCCTGGCGCGGAAGCCCTCCGGCCTCGCCTCCTGCTACGGTTACGGTGCCCCAATGCAGACGACGGAGTAGGCCGCACCGAGATACGATGCATGTTGCAAGTGTACATTTCAAATGTTTTAGATGTTTTAGAGGTATGTTGCAAATGTTTTTTAAGGATGTTGCAAAAGTAGATGGGGATGTTGCACACGTTGCAATGGGCTATATACACGTATGTTTCAGGTGTATGTTCAAAATGTTTCATCTGTTTCAAACGTATGTTGCAATTGTTTCATTTGGATGTTGCAAGATTGAGATGTTGCATATATATGCAAGTGTTTCAAGTGTTTTTATACATATCTTGCAAGTATTTCATTTTGATGTTTGCATATGTTTGCAATGGCTACACACGTGTTTTCAAGTTTTTTTCTCGTGTCTTGCAAGTGTTTCAGCTGTTTCGGACGTATGTTGCAAGTGTTTCATCTGTATGTTACAAAAGTAGACCGGATATTGCACATGTTGTAATGCGCGTGAGAAGCGGAGGGGGCGCGGGTCCCACGTGGGCTCGCGAAATGCAGGCTCGGACGGAGACGTGCTAATCCGTGTGCGGAAAACGGATGCTAGCACTGCCAATTAAAATAATATTTAGCCCGAAGGCCCGTAATGTCCCATTTGCCCTCGGGCCAGCTAAAGAGCCAGCCCGTGTACACTTGCCCACAAACTTGAGAAGCTCGTCAATGAGCACCCGGCAGATTGAGCAGTAGCCACTCGTTCAAGTTTAGTGGAACCATGCCAAACACTGTACCAAAAGTGATATCTATCGCAACGAGCAGCCACGTACTCTCTCCGTCCCAAAATATCTATCGTTTTCGTTTTTCGAGAAACAATTTTAACAAAATATATATTAAAAAATATTAATATTTATAGTACATAATTAATATCATTAAAAAGATCTTTGAATCTAGTTTTTTAATAAATTTATTTGGAGATACAAATGTTGCACATACCGGAAAGATCTCTCATGTGTCAATGAGCCAGCCGGGTCTTCTCTCAGTTAATCAAAGCCGAGGGAAGGGTAAAGGTTCATGACAAAGCCTGTTTGGTGAAGTTTATTTAAACATCATGCGTAATTGTACTTTTTTTTTCTTTACTTTACAAATGTTCTGAACTAAGGTTTCGAGTGACAGTTTTAGCCACGGTGAGCCTTCGCAGCTACATCTTCAGTAGATAAGCAACTGTTTTCCTTTACAAATGCATTGGAAGTTGGACATGGTAATAGTATCACCACTTCAATTTCTTCTCTTCCGCCTTTCAAAAAAATCATCTTCGCTTAAAATTCTACTTGCCGGCCAGGTAAATTGAGAACATGATTAGGAAAACAACCTTATGAAAACTTTGACAATGAAGTTCTTCTAATCAACGTAGAAAACAATAAGGAAAATAAGCAACAACAACTAAGCCCATTCCATGGGAAAAGGCACAGCAAGAAACAACTTGTTGACCATCTAGAAAATTTATATGAAAATTATAGTGCTGCACAAGATTTACAGCTTTGTAGTTCGTCCAATTTTATCCTTGCACCGAATAATGGAGACAATGTTTAGACTTAAAAAAAATATAGTTCTAAACACCCCCACATTGGTTATCTCAATACTATTTTGTTGTCGATACGGACAAGATTCTCCACTAGATACCATTTTCCATAATATAAAAAATAGAAAAATTATAAGACAAATAGCACAAAGAAAACACCTTGCACCAGCTTGTGCAAGAAACAACCAAAATATAATCGGTTCATTCATGACATCCATCTGTCGCACTCTCTTCAGTATGGATTAACTGTGTTGGTGGCCTCCAATGTCTAAAGATAAACTACTAACATACATGAGTCGCGTTATTAATGCCCACACCTGCATAGGTAACTAGCAGCAATTCAACTACTACCTCTGCGGCCCCCATTGTCTCCTCCAAATGCATACACATATATATCTCCCTTGTACTCTGCATTTTCAATCCAACATGCAGCAACTGTGAATTATCATGCTCATACGATCTCTATGAGTGGCTCATGAGCACTGGCATGTATTTCATTTCGGTTTCAATGACAATTTCCGAAAGAGTTTGTTAGTTTCCCATGATATGTTTTTTTGTCAAAACCAATTCGTTTGTTTAATGGGCGCTACTTGATGCATTTACCGCACCTATCTCCCCACCAGGCCATCAGTTAATGGCCACATATATGAATATGCTGAGTACCATCACAGCCGTAACTAATCAGATCAACAGCTATAAACAGGGCACGAAGGAATTGTACTCAAACTGACAGCTAATGTTCATTTCCTCAAAAAAAAATATTCATTGAAGAGAAGGATCTTTTTCTCCGCTCAATTTATTTTGTTTTGAGTCTTGACTAGGTGCTTGGATCGGAGATAGACTTTAGTTTAACTTGTGTTTTCTATATAAAAAATATAGTTAGAAAACCCATATTAAGGAAAGTATTTATTTGAATAGAATGTGTTAGAATTAGGGGTCCTTTCTGATTCATTTTAATCCACAAACATGATGTGAACATTATATAAAGCAGTAGTACTTATACAATATATGCAAGTTCAATAACAAGCATAATCATCTCAATCGACAGCACTAAAAGTAGTCAAAGAAATCCACTCAAAAAAATTTTGAGAGCATCCTCGAGTGAGACCCATGCCGAGATCATCGGTGGACGAGCCAAGCATTTTCTTAGATGATCAAAGTTAAGGGAAAGTAAAGATGCATGATGAATCCCTCTAGCCTCTAGGGTAGCGAAAAAGCCTTCGAAGTTACCTCTCGCGTGCTGAAGTTCACTAGACAGATCATGTGTGAATTGTGATTGTCTTTTCCTTTGTGTTCACTACAGCTTTATTAATGAAGAACTACGGGTACGATTTGTTTTACAGTTTTATCCATTGGTCGTCTGCGTGGCTACATGTTCAGAAGATAGCCTGTTTCATCCCACCCCTGGTAAAGCGCTGGACGTGTGCAACTCGTACTGCGGTCTGTCACGCGAGGTGCGAGCACCTTAGCATCACATTTTTGTATTCAGCTTTTGCTATCTATGAATGTTACCCCAGGCCATTCACACGCCACCTCTGGCCAGTTCAAGAGAGAAGATGTGATTTGAGATAGCACCAAGTAGTCAATCTAGAAGCATAACAAGGTAAACCTTTGCATACTTGTATTGTATCCCTGCTTCACATGTTTTGCAGCCAAAAAACTGAAAAGTGCCCTATGAAGTTCTGACTCGACACTACATAATTCACAGGATAATATATGTTACCAACTAACCACTTGTTTTTAAGAACAAAGAAGCTACTTTTGTAGCTATTTTTAGCGTTAGGTGAAGAAAGGGAGAGAAACAGTGAAAATGAGTTATTTATCTGCATTTTTTCCTGTATTGATTGAATAGTTTGGAGCTTGAGAACATTTTTCTCTGAGGTTCATCTTTACATGATCAATGGAATGGTTTAGTAACTGAGCACTGAGTCAAAGTTAGCGCTTTACTCGCCCTTCTGCTTCCTCGACCGCCTCTTGGGCCCTGGAGAGCTTGTATACCTGCCCACGAACTTGAGAGCCTCGTCGATGAGCATCACCGGTAGAGCGACCAGCAGAACCAGAAGCCACTCATTCAGGCTCAGGGGAACGATGCCAAACACTGTAGCAAGGAACGGCACGTAGAGGATCAGGAAGTGGAGCCCGAATGACACCGACATCGCGATGAGCAGCCACGGGTTGACCCAGGGAGGCATAGTGAGCAGGCTGCTGTCTTCAGAGAGAGCGTTGAGCGAGTTGAACATCTCGATTGCCACCAGGACAGAGAGGGACAGCGTTGTTGCCTTCACTTTTCCTGCGTGGAAGTAGTCGCACGGGTCGTCGAATGTGAAAGTTTGAGTTCCAGCAGTGAAAGGTGAAGCCGTGAAGTTGTCCCAGGAAGAGCACTGGCCCCAGTTTGAAAGCTGTGAGTAACTGACAAGAGTGTGACCGTCTCCAGTAAGGTCAATGCCCATGAAAGACCCATGTGTGTACCATATGACAAAGATGCCAACAGTTGCAATCCCAACATAAAGGCCAATTATCTGCAGACAAGGTAAAAGTCATGAGGAAGTGTCTCGAAAGATATAAGATTCCAAAAATGACCGAACAGATTCAAGGGATGAATAGTACAAGACAAGGGAGATCATTTACCAGGTAGCGGAACAAAATCCAGGGAGTGATCAGTGAATCATCGCTCCTCCTAGGTGGCTTCTTCATGATGTCCTTGTCAGGTGGATTGAAACCTAAAGCAGTTGCGGGGGGACCATCTGTGACAAGATTGACCCACAGAAGTTGAACAGGTATCAACCCCTCAGGAATGCCCAAGGCAGAGGTTAGGAAAATAGAAGCAACTTCACCAATGTTTGAGGAAATCATGTATCTGCAGCAGCCAAGGAAGACAGTCAAGAATGCTCACAAGGAATACATATTACACATATCATAACTGGTACCATTGACAGATGAGAACTATAGTATATGCAAGAAAAAAAAAATACTAGAAAGTGTGAACAATAATCAAAACAAGCTCTCAGGGCACAAACCTTATGAAAGCTTTCATGTTGTTGTAAATAGATCTTCCTTCGCCAACTGCAGAAACTATAGTGCTGAAATTGTCATCAGCCAACACCATGTCAGAGGCCTCTTTGGCAACCTGAAACATTAGAGATTTGTTTTAGAAAAACACTTCACATTATAGCGTGACAAAGTCATAGTTTTACAGATAAATCTTTCTTGTGGGCACAACATATTATAAATTCATGTCCTATAGAGTAAAGTTGATGCTGTTAAGCAGTGCCTGTTGACTATATGAAAAGCAGTAAACATAAGAAGCAGTCATTCTCTGGTGGCGTACACTACACCCCTTTCAATAAAAGCAGTCATTGGAATTGAATTGTCTGTCTAAAAATAATACTTTTAGAGGCTTCCTCAAGCAGAAATAATACGGCAATTCAAAAGGCTGGCAGCTCTATGTCCATGAAACTAAAAAGTGATTTGAGGTGAACCTAATAAGATGGAAAACTAGTATTTACCTCAGTTCCAGTAATGCCCATAGCAATACCAATATCAGCGAGTTTCAGAGCAGGGGCATCATTGACTCCATCTCCAGTCATAGCAACAACTTCCCCATCTTCTTTCAACAACCTCACAATCTCTTGTTTGTGCCTAGGTTCTGCCCTAGAGAACAGAAGGCCACCTTTCCCGCGTAGCAGCATCTTCTTGTCCTCAAGCGCCATGAACTCCTTCCCTGTAAGGCTCTTGAAGGTGATATCCTCATCAGGTGAAAAAACACCAATTTCACGGCATATTGCCTCAGCAGTTTCTTTGTTGTCCCCTGTTATCACCATAACACGGATGCCTGCAGCTCTGCAATCTTCAATAGCATCATAGACCTCTTCCCTGGGAGGGTCCTGGCAAATCAAAACATCCATGAGAAAGAAATGTTAATTTTGTAAGAAACCCAAGTGCTGACAAGAGTATTTGACACACTGTGTGTGTCTCTGTCCCTAAGCAATATACTCCTGTCTATTCCGGATTGTGGAGTGCAGAAACAATTTATTCAATGCAGCTCAAAGTAGGAGTGTTATCTTACCCTGAGGCCCACAAGACCTGCAAATATTAGGTCAGTCTCAATTGCTGCATAATTGGCCGGATCCAACAAGAGCTTATGAGCAGGATGGTTTTCGCCATCATATGTTGCAAATTCTGCTAGATCCTCCTTGTATGCAAAACCGAGGCAGCGCAGAGCTTTGGTTGACATCTCATGGAGGCTTGCCAGGACAATTTTCTTTGCTTTCTCATCTAATGGCACCACGGAACCATCCTTCAGTTGAATGTGGCTGCTTCGCTCAAGTAAAGTTTCAACAGCTCCCTGCCATAAAAACAAGCACTCTGAATACCAGTCCAGCAAACATGTGATCCAATGAAAAGCATACTTAGCTTGTAAATGAAAATCTGTTCAGTACAAATGCAGGAAATAGGGGAATCAATACCTTCACGAGCAGGGCATTGCTTCCTGAACTGGTTTTCACAATGGCACCCATTGATTTCCTTGTGCGATCAAACTCGAGGGTAGCAATCCTTTTGGCAACATTGTTCCACCATTTGCAGCAGCCTGTCAGCAAACAACATTGCAATCCACTTGTGTGAGACTCCTTGCATGTATGTATTTATTAAGCATCACTTACAAGGAAGGAAATAGAATGTAAATAAGGTGCGAAGAACATGTATTTGTTACCTAATGTCTCAGACGGATCCAAGGACAGACCATTCTTTCCTCCAGGCAGGCCCATTTTCTCAACCAGAACCTAGAAGTAATAAAAAAAGGAAGTTAGTGAACGACACTACACCTTGTTTCCCGACAACAATATTGTCCTGTTTAGTATTGGACCAATATATATGTGAGAACGAACACCACTTGTCCACTTTCAGTTGTCAGCTATCACCGTACTGCACCTAGTAGGCTGTTTGCAGCATGATGATCAACTACATTTGTAACTGGTGAATCAGAGTTACTCCTAACTGGCTAACTAATAAGGATTCAGAGATTGTAACAATAGCAGAGTGCAAATAAGTGTTAGCAATCCTCACCTTTAAAGCTGCCTCTGTCGGCATTCCAGTGGCAACATACTGATGCGAAGAATGTGCCACATTGGCATCGTTGCACACAGCTGCGACCTTGGCGATCGTCTCGAGGTTGGCATCAATGCTCCCAGCAGGCCAGTCGTGAATCTTCCCGTCCTGGGGATCGTACGACGTACCGTCCACCTTGAAGCTCCTAACCTCCTGCGAAGAATCGCCAATGGCCACGAGCTTCGCCACTGACATCTTGTTGGTGGTGAGCGTCCCGGTCTTGTCGGAGCAGATGACCGTGGTGCAGCCGAGGGTCTCGACGCTAGGCAGCTTCCTGACGAGTGCATTCTTGGCAGCCATCTTCCTGGTCCCGAGCGCGAGGCAGGTGGTGATGACGGCGGGCAGGCCCTCGGGTATGGCGGCGACGGCGAGCGCGACGGCGATCTCAAAGTAGTAGGTGCACTTCTCGAAGGAGAATTTCACGTTCCTGGGCACCCATCCCCCCTGGAGGTCGAAGGTGAGGAAGTACTTGACGTTGATGAGCCAGACGAGCGCGCAGATGAGGCCGATGATCTTGGTGAGCGCCTCCCCGAACTCGTTGAGCTTCTTCTTGAGCGGCGTGTCATCCTCCTCCTGCGACGCCTGGTGGATCTGCGCGTGGATGGCGCCGATCTCCGTGGCCATCCCGGTGCGCGCGACGATGCAGAGCGCGGCGCCGTTGACGACGGTGGTGCCGGCGAACACCATGCACTCCTTGGCCTGGATGTCGGCGTCCTCCACCGCCACCGCGCGGGAGGTCTTGTTGACGGACGCCGTCTCCCCCGTCAGCGACCCTTGCTCGAGTCGGAGCGTGGAGGTGAGCAGGCTCGCGACGCGCATGTCGGCGGGCACCTTGTCCCCGACGCGGAGCTGCACGACGTCGCCCGGGACGAGGTCCCGCGCGGGGAGGGCCGGAACCCAGCCGCCGTCGCGAAGGACCACGGCGTGGTGGGACTGGATCTCACGCAGCGCGTCCAGCGCCCGCTCCGCGTTGGCCTCCTGCCACACCCCGACGGCCGCGTTGACGACGAGGATGAGGAAGATGACGAGCGGCTCGACGAAGGCGGCGAGCGTCGGGGCGCCGGCGCCCGAGGAGGAGAGCGCGAGGAGGAAGGAGACGGCGGCGGCCGCGAGCAGGATGCGCACCAGCGTGTCCTCGAACTGGTCCAGCAGCAGGCGCAGCAGCGACGGGCCCGGGTGCTCGGCCAGCTCGTTGGGCCCGTGGACGCGCAGCCGCGCCGCGGCCTCGGCCGAGGAGAGGCCGCGGGAGACGGAGACCCCCAGGCGCGCCTCGCAGTCCGACACCGACCGCGCCCACGCCGGGAACGCGGTCAGGTCGTCGGCGTCGCCGGTGGCGGCGGGCACCGGCGGCGCCGCCTCGCCCATCGCCGTCGTCGGAGGGGCGGCGGCGGCGGCGGAGGAGTCGGGTGGTTGGTTCGTTGGCGTGCGGTGCGGAGAGCCGGAGACCGGAGCGCGCCGGCCGCAACGAACCGAGCCGACGAAGCAGGGGATGGCAATGCCCACGCTGGGGACGGACGGATGAAGCAGAGTGCAGGCACGGGCGGCGGCGTTGTGGGAACCCGGGCGGCGGCGCGCGCCGCGGCGCTGGCAGAGGACGCGGCGAGCGGCGGCGGCAGAGAGGACGACGAGGAGTCGTCCCGGTCCCGGAAGTCGTTCGGTGTGGGCCCCGACGGTACCTAGTGGTGGTGGTGGTGGTGGTGGGGCGGAGGTGGGAACCGCATGCGCGGCGGTCGGGGTCGGTCGGTGCCTCTCCTCTCTGTCTCTGCTTCGGCTTGTGCTGCAGGTTGGTGAAGGGGAGAGGGAGTTGAAGAAGGTTGTGGTGGATGGAGGACGGAGAGGACGAAGCTGCCGCGAAGGTTCCTAGGCTGCTACGGCCTGCGGGTGGGGAGGGAAGCCAAGCGGCCTGCGGCGCGGGCTGCGGCTAGGCTACTCCCAACCGCCGCTTGGCTTTTGGTCGCCCAGCGGCCGCAGCGCGGTCCGGCAAACCGCGTCGGAGGTCTGCTGCGGCTGCAGAGTGGCGCCGCGCCGCGTCGGTGTCGTCGTCCACGGTGGCGTCGACAGATGGCGCTGGGCCGCTGGCGCAGCCTTGTGGAAAGTGGAAACCACAGGCGACGGCCACCTGTGGTCTGTGGAGGACGGGACGGGACGGGACGGGACGGCCGCACTGCGTAGCGTGTGCTCGGCATGCGTGTCAGATGAACTCGTCACCGCTGATAGCCTGATGCCTGCCCAGGCGCAAACCAACCAACCAACCAACCCAGGCGGATTTTTTATTATTATTTTTAATCCTTTTCCAAATCTTATTATAAAAAAATAGTATCGCGAAAATTTAGTTCTAGGCCTTGTTTAGATGCACATGAAAAGTTAGAATTTTTTTACTCTTTCCATCACATCTTTGGACCTATGCATGAAGTAGTAAATGTAGGTAAAAATAATAACTAATCACACAGTTTAGTTTGAAATCACGAGATGAATCTTTTGAGTCCACGATTAGATAATATTTGTCAAATAAGACGAAAGTGGTACTATCATCGGTTTGAAATTTTTTTACATCTAAACGAGGCCCTAATTCTTTTGGGCGCGTCAACGCGTACAAAAGTACGTTACCACGCCACATACATCACCCGCGATATGATATGTCACCGTGGATAGTGATTTCCAGGGGGCGCCGCGGCAACCATACTGTCGTGGCCAGGTTTAGCCTTAGAAAAATTATATGTTTTTATATCACCTCGGATGAAGATGTTTTTATATAAAAGTTGAAGCTCTCGATGAAATCTACAACTTTATAGTTTTTAGTTTTTTTTCTTCATTTGAGGTCGTCAAGATTCTCGAAAAAATAATATAAAATTTGAGTACCGTATTAATCGCATATAAGTGCTTGTTGTCTTAGAAAAATCATATCTTCCTTATAAAACTCAACTTCTGGCTATGTACATAGACAACACTGCATAGGAACATAATAACTAGGAGTTGATTCATTTGGGGATAGAGGGAGTAAATCTTATATTGTTGACCTATAAAAAAATTAATTGATTGCCGAGAATAGAAATATTTAGCTAGCTTAGGACAAAACTTATATGATATGTAAAAAAATACATGAAGCATAAGAGGTTTACTAAGTTTTTTCTAAGTTGGTGGCGGAGCATGGAGGGAATTCAAGAGGAAGCCAATAGCATTAAAGATTTGCTTGATGTGTAAATCTCTATTACTTTCTGAACAACATCCTTTGACATCCTTAAGATATTTCAATCGCGTGGGGGCGGGGGCGGGGGCGCGGGCACGGGAAGGGGAAGGGGGGCGTGGCGTGACCCACTATGGTCTATACATGGCTTCCGCATTACCAAAGTCAAATCGTGCCAAATTTGTTCAACTCTAGAAAAGAAGAATAATAGTTACGATATAAAACTAGCATCATCAGTACGTTAGGAAATAATATTTTTATAATTTATATCTTCCATATGACATATGTCAATATTTTTTGTTAAATTAATCAAATCTAGCATAGTTTGACTTAGAACAAACATATATGTCCCTTATATTTAAGAATGGAGAAAGTGAGATTTTTAAGATAGATTAGCATGGAGGCCTATGCTTATATTTATTACATGTAGTTACTAAAATATTATCAACTATCATTTAGAAACCACATACTCCCTTCGTCTAAAAAAATCAACTTAGAGTTGTCCAAAGTCAAAGCATTTTAAATCTCACTAAATTTGCATGAAAGAATTAAAGGGTGTCAATATTTATGACATGAAATTAGTCAAATTCAAGATAGTTTGACCTAAGGTAACTTTAGGTGTCAATTTTTTTTGACAGAATGGAGTACTCGCTCCGTCCACGAAAGAATACAAATTTCTTTTTTAAGAAGTCAAAGAATCTAAACTCTGACTAAAGCTATATTAAAAATACTAACGTTAATGATACAAATTAAGTACTATTCAAATAACTATAGAATATATTTTCGTAGTAATTTTATTGGAGACATAAATGTTAACACTATTCATTACAAATTTGGTCAAACTTTAACTAGTGGAACTTACATAAATAACATACTCACTCCGTCCCAAATAAAAGCACATCTCGCCTCCCGAGAGGTCAAATTTTTAAAAGCCTGCCCAATTTATACAAAAATATATTAATATTTATGATGTATAGTAGAGTATATTTTTATAATGAACTTATTTAGAGATATAAATGTTGATATTATTTTTTATATTTTTAGTTAAATCTAAAAAGGTTTAACTCCTCAAAATTTGCATTTGTGGGGGATTGAGAGAGCAATTGCATTTTTTTATGGAGGAAGTACTAGTAATTAAGAATTTTGCGTGCAGCAGGAGCCTATGACATGACGTAGGCCCCGTTCGGCTGGGCTGATAAGTCGGCTTAAAAACACTGTTGGTTAATTTGTTGTGAGAGAAAAATACTTTTCTAGCTAAAAAAACAAGCTGAAAAAGACGGATTACAAGGCAGGTGAATAGGCTCGTAGTGTCAAACATCCCGCGGCTTATTGGCGACGAGAAAGCCGCCAGCGCCAGCGGATGTGTGGTGTGGTTAGGGAACAACCAAGACCAAAAGGAAAAAAAAACCTAAAACTGGTTAGATTTGCGAGATGTGGTTATAGTATATTATATATTGCCGTCATTATTTACCGAGACATGAAAGCAGCGGAATATTCGGTGCCGGGCCAACCTCTGCTCCAATTATCAACGAAGGTTCCTCGAGGTTTCGCGAGTTGCATTTGCAGGATACGATTACGATGACGTGCGCCGGCCGAGCGATCAACGTCGACAAACCTCGCGCAGCCGCCAGTAACGACGATACTTATTATTACTATAATCCTCCTAGCAGTAGTATACTTTTTAATTTTCACTCCGCCATCCACCCATCCACATCCACATCCACTGTTATTATGCGTATCGTACTTTCCTGGTCCGTATCCCTCTCGCGTTGACCAAAGGATAAATTCTCCATCTCAACTTTTTATAATATTTCTTTATTTACTACTACCACCAGGCAGCACTAGGCGGCAGGCACCACGCCTGTGTCATGAACATGTGGGCCCGGTACTGTGAATGGGAGGGATCCTCCTGAGGCCCCACACGAGCCTAGCACTACCACACCCAAGGCGTGCGTGCAGCGTTGCAGGCCTGTGGGGCCGCCACGCCAATGTTGTTGGAGTGGGAGCGTGCGCCGAAAGCAACCGTGAACTCCATTTCCGTCCCTTCTCTTTTCTTACCCTATACTACCCCATACTGTACACAGTACCACTGGGACGTGGGCCCGCCGCGGATTTCCCTCCGGCAATTCAGCGTGCGCTTCGTATGAAGGAGTATGTCGTACTATCGTGTAAGTACCCATTACTAATGCTAGCAGTATCTCCAGTTACAGTAGTACTATTTTCTAAAAAAAAAATTGAAAAATATCGTTTTTCTGTTGGTAGATGTTGAATAGTGCAAAGGAAAAGGGTGATCATCTGTATTAATACTCCGAAGATGTCTATAAGGGCTCCTTTTGAACTCAGAATTGAAAAACACTGGAATAAAAAAATAGAGCAATATGATAGGATTGCAGGTGGAAAATAGAGAATTGAAAACCATAGAAAACTTTGAGCAGTTGTTGTTTGGATTGACCTAGGAAATTCGTAGGAATAGGAAGGCCCATTAGCTGTTAGCTTGTCTCAACATTCGAGACCCATTAGCTATTAGCTTGTCTCAACATTCCTGTCATCTTGGTTTCAACTGTAGCCCTGTTTAGATTCCAAATATTTCTCCAAATTATACTGTGCAAAAAGAAGATTCCCCATCACATCAAAATACCGGCACATGCATGGAGTACTAAATGTAGATGAAATCAAAAACTAATTGCACAGTTTTGTTGTACTTTGCGAGACGAATATTTTAAGCCTAATTAATCAATATTTGGACAATTATTATCAAATAAAAACAAAATTGCTACAGTGTGACAGGATATTTACTATGCAAAATTTGCTTCCCAAATTTGAGATCCGGAAGTGTGGCCGCCTAATATTGCATTAGCAGCCGCAAAGCACAGAGTGCCTCGATCCCACGCGACAGAAAAAGAAACAAACAGGTCACACTAGATGTTTCTTTCCTGTACTTTTTCCTACGAAATCAGCACTATAGGAAATATCCCTCCATTTCTCCTATGCTTGAATCCTTCATTCCAAAGGGATAAACAGTATCATTCCATATAGGATTTGGTATCCTTCATTTTTCTTCCAAAATTCCTTCAATCCAAAGGAGCCTAAATGGGCACCTCAAACAAGAAAACAGTATGACTGCAACGAACGTCAAAGCAACAACAAACCGGGCAGTGCAAAGTCAGGTGTGAACAAAGATCCTCCTATGAGCTTTTTAGTAGTGCTAGCGCCAAGACATCTGGATGGACGCCCACGCGCTGTACTCCGTTTCACGCACTCCACATGAGGCCCGCGTCGCCTGAGCAACAAGAGGGGGAGGGGGTGGCGCCTCCGATTTGTAAGGACTCGTTCGCGACATCATTTGGATGCCCTGCCGGCACCAAGAGATGGACACATCGAGACAATGCAGTAGAATGCGAGGAGGAGAGATGCAACACCTGATCTGTTTTTGAAACATCCAAATACAACAATTGCAACATACGCCTGAAGGCAGATGAAACACTTGAAACATGCTTCTGAAACACTTGAAAAAACACCTGAAAACACTTGAAAAGCATCGCAACCATACGCAACATCCAGATAAAACACATGCAACGTATGTGTGAAACATATGCAACATCCAGATAAACACACTTGCATGCGTCCAGAAAAACACAGGTGAAACATTGGTAATAAACCTTTGCAACATACGTCTATAACCATTGCAACATATGCAACATTCCGATCTACTTTTGCAACATTCATCTAAAACACTCGAACACATACGCTTGCCACATGCGCTTTCAACAAAACATGGTAGCCAGACGGGTGGAGCATGGCACAACGGGATCCCAGCTATGCGGTCGTGGTGGAGGAGGATGGAAGCGGGCTGACGGTTGTGCGGCCCACGACGATAGGGCGCACGCGGTGCCCGCGATGGAGGCGACAACAGCAGTCGGGTGGTGTGGCCTCGCGCAGCGAGCACGCCGCGGTGGTGCCGGCGCAGTAGCGGTAGGGAGGAAGGCCGTCGGGAGGCGCGGTAGAGAGGGAGGCGTGCAGGAGCCGCGGCGGAGTCGATCGAGGAGCGGAGTCGTGGTGATGCGTGAGTTTTTTTTAATCTGTGGCGACCGGAGGGGAGCGGAGGGAGCAGATAGGAACGACAACTTTTGGACGTTGGGTCCACCAACAGGGGCGTCCGCGCACAGACGAACATCTGATTCCCAGCATTATCGATGAGCTTTGTGTCATTAGCTTAATTCTAACTTAATTGACTGATAGTATTGATATTTATTTCTTTAACCAAGTTTACTATAAAAATATATTTATAATTAATAATTTAATATATATTTCTTATATCGTATCTCTGTCCCAAAAAGCATATCACATAGGGGTCTGTGCAGGTGAAACTATCTTGAGTTTGACTAGGTTTATAGAAAAACATTAGCAGCATTTATACCTCTAAATAAGTCTATATAAGAAAATATATTCAATGTTTTTTCCTGATCGTGCTACTGCAACATAAATATTAGTAACCTCTTGTGTGTATTTGGTCGAAATTAAAATTGCCACTCTTCGAGAAGTGAGATGGCACTCTTTGTGGTACGAGGGAGTAAATGCTAGTACTTTTATTTTATAACTTTGGTCAAACACCAAATCATTTGACTCCTAAAAAAGTGAGAATTGCAATCTTTTGTGGACCAAGTGAATATCTACTGCCTCCATCCAAAAAATTAATTATAGGTTTGTTCAAAGTCAAACTATCTTAAATTCAACTGAATTTATAGAAAACATTAACAACATGCATGGCTCCAAATAGACATATAATAAAAATATATTTCATTACAAATAAATTAATACTTATTTGATATGAAAATATGAACTTTAATATAAATTTGACGGAATATGAAATTATTTTATTTGAGTTAACACTGTTTTAGAACTGCATTTTTTATGGATCGAGTAGCTACATACAGTACTCCTGTCTCTATCTACTCCTATGCATCCATCCATCCACGGGTCCACCCATTGAATTGGATTATATTGAACACATTTGACTTGTCCCCACGCACGCAACCGCGCGAGGCGCGACAAAACCAGTAGGGGAATCCGAATTTCCACCTTTACAAAAAAAAGATCGAATTTCTCCCCTAAAAAAAAAGATCGAATTTCCCATCTCTTTCCACAAGGCATCGTGGTCATCCTTGCGAGTCACATCTTCGTAGAAATTCTGTCGTCAGATGAGACATTACTCCTACTAGTACTGTACTAGTAGAGATGGATAGATAGAGATGGATGGGTCACAGAGAGTAGGAGAGGTACTCGCTCTGTCTTTAAATGTCTGTCGTTTGCGCTTCCTGAGAAATAATTTTGACTAAATATATATTAAAAATATTAATATTTATAGTACATAATGAGTATCATTGGAAAGATCTTTGAATCTAGTTTTTTAGTAAATTTATTTGGAGATACAAATGTTGCACATATTTTTTATAATTTAAATCAAACTTACGACACACACCAACAACGATAGATATAAGCCTTAGGAGTAAAGAAAGCATGGCCAGGCATCCTTGGTCTTCGTTCCTTGATTTCAGCGTGTCTGCGAGGAGACGACAGCCAGACAGAGCAGGTGCGCGGCGTGGCAAGTGTTTTTCTCTCCCAAGGAAACAGCAGCGGCCGGCTTATGAGTCGCACAAACTATTAGCCGAATAGCTCCGAAATCAGTTACTTGCATATGGATAAGAAAATATGGCCCTGTTCGGCAGACTGTTTTTTGGCTTATAAGCCGGCTATGGCTGATTTGCTGTGAGAGAAAAACACTGTTCCACGGCTGATAAGCCGTGCTGATAAGCTCAGCCGAACAGGGGGAAGGTAATAATATGAGTTGAATAGTTTAGATTCGTATTCAAAATTTCAAATATCCTTTTATTTGTTTGTTTGTTTGTCTATTGCCTATGAGCATCCATGATCTATCTGTGTTACTAAAGATTTTATAAAAAAAGCAAGTCATATAATGAGAGATTGAAATATAGTAAACTCTATACATACAGTAAACAATAATAAAAAGATATTGTTAGCCATGTTAACTATATAAATTCACAATGTTGCAATCTGATCATTTCGTGCCTCGGAGTAGCTTGCTACTGTGAATTTGTAAGGCAACATTCCAAGATAACCGAATGATCCCTGAGGGAATGTATTACAGGTAACTCTTCAACGTAAAAAAAATTACAGGTGATTCTTGACTCTGGTTCGGTTCCTTTTTTTTGTTTCACGGGTTTGGCATGTACTAATGTATCTTTTAGGGGAAAAAAACATCCATTTTGGTGAGGGGCTCGGACAAAACACACTGTTCTCTTGTGCTGGCACTTATTCAGCAGTGTTTTTCTCTTATAATAAATCAGCATCAGCCAAAATCAGCCTTCTAGAAATCATCCGGCGAACAGGCCGGATAAAAAAGCCTAGAGGCACTGTGCAGCATAGGAAGCTTCGCTTTCCTTGCAAGGCCTTATTTAGTTCGCAATTTTTTTTTAGAAAATGGTGTTGTAACACTTTCGTTGTTATTTGACAATTAATATTCAATCATGATCTAATTAGGCTTAAAAGATTCGTCTCATGAATTTCGTCTAAACTGTGTAATTAGTTTTATTTTTTATCTATATTTAATGTTTCATACATGCGTCTAAAGATTCGATGTGACGAGGAATCTTGAAAAAATTTGTAAAATTTTGGAAAATAAACAGGCCTCAAGTTACAACGAAAGACTTGACTGGAACGAGACATAGCGTAGGCTAGGGGCTAGGCGCTAGGCCCCACCGCAATATGGTGGGAATGTCCCCTGTGGTGTGGCCGTGTGCGCATCGCCTCGTTCGACTGGTTAATGGCTGGTGGCCGGTGCTGATTTGTTATGAGAGAAAAATACTGCTGGTTGATTGGTGGCTGCTGGCTGGTGCTGAATTGGTATGAGAGAAAAGCACCGTTGCCTGGCTGGGAGCCAGCCGAACAAGGCGCATCGTGCATGCATGGATGGTTGCCCAAAGTCAATGCTGAGACCTGACCTGACGGGCTAGTTTGTCATGTCCTCTGTACTAGTGTTACTGTGTTGTCGTCGTCGTTGTCGTCTTGTCCCGTCCGCATGCACGTCCACGTCACTACCGGTAGGGCACTTTATTTTTTTAAAAAAAATGCAAAACAAAAGGGTTGTCGTCTGATCTGGTTTCTCCCTCAAGTCATCCCGTTGACGCACGCCGCCGCACCGCGACACTGACTAACGCGCATACAGTACATACTGCGAGGTATGTACTTTGTAGTGGTACCTCTTCAGGGACAGATACGAAAGTTCGTGATATCTGTTTTCTTCATACTACAATATACTCTGTCTACGATCTTGTAGAGCGACATTTTGAGTGGACCAAACAAAGAGCCTGTTTAGTTGCCAAAAAGGCTCAAAAAAGTTTGTACAGTAACGGTCACATCGAATCTTTGGACGTATGCATGAAACATTAAATGTAGGTAAAAAATAACTAATTACACAGTTTGTCTGTAAATATCGAGACGAATCTTTTGAGCCTAGTTAGTCTATGATTAGATAAATTTTGCCAAATAACAATAAAAAGTGCTACATGAACTTTACCCAAACTTTTCACCATCTAAACAGGCCAGGGGTTTCTACTTTTTTTTAAGAAACTGGAGGGGCCAGGGGTTTCTACTTTAAATAAATATAAATGTTTGTTTGGTTGTGTTTCTTCGTCAAACCATGCTAGTGAAATAAGCCTAGTTATTAATCCAAGCTAGCGCATATGAAGTAATGTAAGATGTGTTGCCTAGTTTACTTGTAGTACCTAATTAAGATCTGGCTAACAAAATTCTTATTTGCTGGTTTCCTGGATGGTTTTGGTAGAATTACCTTATCTTTTGTGAGGGTGTGTTTTTAGCTTCATCACCTCCCTCCTCTGCCTCCTTCCCCTTGCACACACCTTTGTCCTCTGCTACTCCTTCACGTCTCTGGCCGGTGGAGCAGATGATGCCAGGGGCCTCAGCCTGGTTCCGACGACGTAATTAAGCAAATTGTTTAAAGTTTGATCAAAGTTATATAAAACGGTTAAATTTGATCAAACTCTTTTCATAAAATATTGATCAAATTTATAATGAATTAACTTGGGACTAGCTGTATAAGAACCGTATTTGTCTCCAGGATGGTGGGTGCAGTAGTATTTGTTATACTTTGGGCCTGTTTAGATGTAAAAAATTTGGTAAAATGGACACCGTAGCGTTTTCGTTGTTATTTGGCAATTAGTATTCAATCATAGTCTAATTAGGCTTAAAAGATTCGTCTCGTGGATTTCGTCTAAACTGTGTAATTAGTTTTATTTTTTATTTATATTTAATGCTTCATGCATGCGTCTAAAGATTCGATGTGACGGGGAATGTGAAAAATTTTGCAAAATTCTTGGGAATTAAACTGGGCCTTTGTGATCGTATAAAAGGCGCACAAGTACACTGCCCGCACCAATGATTGAAGCCATTTCCCCTGCCTCGAATGCAAGCTCCAAAAGTGTGCACTGATGTAGTGATGCTCATCACCAGCAGTTTCCTTTGCCCCTACTCAACCTCCGACGTCGACGTCGATCAGTCGATGCATAAATGTCTCCACTTTTGTTGGATCTTGCTAACAGAGTCCTATACTTAATTTACTCTATCTGATCACGATTTCCAACAAAGGTCGTCATTGTAAGGTCGTTTTAAATCAATGCAAATATTTTTACTTTGACGACGATCGGCGTCCGGCGAAAATATAGCTGAACATTTAGACAGGGGTCAGTACTCTCTTCGTCTCAAATTATAAGTCGTTTCAATTTTTTAGGGTCCAAGTATCTTAAGTTTTACCAAATTTATATAATAAAATAATAATATTTAGGATACTAAATAAATATCATTGGATTCTTCATTATTAATTATATTTTCATAGTATACATACTCCCTCCATGTTGGTAAAAGAAGTTGTTTTGGACAAGGTTTGGGTCAAAAATTGGGAATATAAATCATGAATAACTTTTAAGTTGTTGAGTTTGAAAATGTGAAAACAACATGAATAGATTTGTCTTGAAATATACTTTCATAAAAATATACATATATCACTTTTGAATAAATATTTTTATAGAAAAATAAAGTCAAAGTTATGCTTTGGAGACTGTGTCGTTGTCTAAAACGACTTTTTTTACCAACATGGAGGCTTGATGTCATAAATCTTTATAATTTTCTCTATAATCTTGGTCAAACTTGAGATGCTTTGACTTTTCTAGAAAATTAGAATAACTTATCATTTGGAATAGAGGGAGCACATAGGAAGGTTGATTCCAGTAGATTTGATCATGAAAATTGAAAAGTATTTCTATAATAAATACCATATATTTTCATAGAAAATTGCTAGTCAAAGTCTAATGACCACTGCATCGTGAATTGCCTTTCAGTGTCCTTACCAACTATACTACTTTTTTAGAAAGTAGGAGTACCTATATATATATTCGGGGGATTGGAGTATGAGATTTGCTGTTGGTTAAGTTATCTACAAGTGGATCAGAGAGTTTATATACTATATAAAATCCTGGGTGCTAGCTAACCTTAGTTTTGATGATTCCCAACTAGGCGTGCTTTTCAAATCAGTAGAATATTTACATCGTCCGCGGCTTCTTGGAAAGTTCCGAGCGATCATCATCACTGTGCTCCGATTGTAGCAGTCTTATTGGGAAGACTGCAGACTAAAGTGTAATTAACGACGAAGTTGTTTAAGACTTGCATCCAAATGGAGGACAAGAACGAGGACATGCGTGCTTCTTTTAGAGCAAGATCAATAATAGAGCCAAGTGTTTGACTATAAGCTAAGTTATAAAAGTCTAGTCATACAATAGTTGTCTTCTATTTATTTATAAAAAAGTTTTTTTATTATCATATGGTACTATGTCTTACTTTCTCTTTTCTACTCATTCTTACATACATTATTGTTTGGGCCCATAGATGCCTATGTCCTATGCTTCCGTGCCCAACTTGATACTAGAATAAGAGCCAAGCTTTCTTCCCTCTCATCTCTTCTCTCCTCCATATCAACAAAAATATTGACTAGCTTGGCTATAAGCCTATTACTGTACCTGCTCTTAGTTTACTATTACTGTTTGTTTATTTATCTACTAATTCTAATGAACGTCACGTTCTTGTATTCCTACGATTTTGAGGGATGCATTTGGGGAAAAGCATGGTATTGGCTAGTGCGTGGTATGTGCCAGGAATAACATTTTCTTCCCGAGAGAAACTTGCTAGGTATAGCCCGTAGCGATTTCACTACTAAGCAAAGTATTTTTTTTTAGAGACAACCAGATTTAGTTTATAGAGAAGAGGCAGTTTTTCCAACCGCCTCTAACCAAGATATCCTCTAGACATCAACCATTTCCGGAGATGGCCGTCTAGCTAGGGGCAGTGTAATCCAGGAGAAACCCACTAGTGAATTGGATCACATATCATGGTCTAGGTGCATTGTCGGTAACATGATCCGAAAGAAACGTACTAGTAAAGTGGGTCACAAGTCACATGATTTTTCTGCACGAAAGAGCCCTTCCTAATTCAGTAATTTGTAGGAAGATACTAGACTTTTGCATTTGAAAAGAGTTTTTTTGCACTAGTGCCTTTTCTATGATTCGAAACTATGGTCTCTAGTGCGAGCTGCCCTACCACACTATACTATATAATCACTTCTAACCAAGTATAGGATTCTATCCTTTTGTATTAGCTTATACGTACGAATCTTATATTGAATACTTCATATTTTAAATGAAAAAAGTTTCCCATGTCATATTGAGCATTACAACTTTGCTATAGGATGTGTCTCAATCTGATGTCACTTAAGTATTTGGAAACTTTGAATTTAAAAATATGAGAACAAAACGTATATTTGGATCCTAAACAATTTCAAATGAAAACTTGATCATATATGTTTTATATCCCGTAGAGATTTACAATTATGATTAAAGTTAGACTTTGCTTGATTTCATTTAGAAAAAGGTTATGTTTTTTTTGTGCGATATCTATTTTCATTACGGGTGGTGCACTGCCAACTGCCTTTCTAAGGGTGGCTAGTGCCTTATTTTTAGGAACAGTGCATAACACCAATCATAACTAAAACTCAGAAAGTAGCATTTCGAGGGGTGGTTCGTAACACGCCCTTGACAATAAAGGATATTTCTATGGGCGGGTGGTAACACCAGCCACCGAAATCGATTTGCAGGGAAGGTTTATCTCTAAACAACTTCTAAGGGCGGTGTTTGATCTGGCCATTCTTGAAAAAGAAGAGAGAGGACGGTTCTTTAAAATTGTCTTTGTAGCGGTGTTTGTCAGTGGATTCTATTGCTGTTCTTGTTTTGGCCTTTTGTTTTTGCTTCTTTCCTTCTAATACCATTTGTACAAGGCAAACTGGCAAACCATCCTTTCGAGAAAAGGGTTTGCAATTTTTAGAGCCAGCAATTGCAGATGACTCTCTCCTAGCCTAGTAGGTCCTAGCTATCTTTGTCAGAGTAATACAAACAACTGAACAAGAGAGCGAGATCAGCGTGAGGGACAAGTTAATTGATCAGACAAGAACACATATTCTTTGGTAAATTACCTAGGACTTCAGGCTCCGGCCTGCATGTGCATACTTTTTAACAAGTCCTCTTCCTCCTAGCTTTTGATCAAAAAACAAGTCCTCCTAGCTACTGTCCTACATGATTATTGCTGCACAATCCTCTGTTATTCTTCAATTAAGTAGCTTTCACTGGAGAATGAGGTAGCTTTCATATACTAACTACTACTCTGTGGGATCGGATTTGGATAGATGATGCTGTACTGAACTTCTATATATTCCACATTTCTTGGATGCTTTCGGCGACATTTTCCATCGGTAGTTTGCCATGTACTTTGGTCCGAAATTCACCTGGAATATGCTGAACGTGCCGACTGAGTCAGCCACTCTCTCCAGGCTGGCATCCAGTGCAAATAGGCACTCCTAGGAGACAATCTGAAACGCTTGATGAAGCTGGCAACTGCAGGATGTTTGGAGGCTAGCCAGTCTTGAGATATATATAGTTGAGCGTGACCTATATATCATATCCTTTTCGAAGTACAACCAACGCCAACTAACCAAGATAGACTACATCAACGTGAGCAACAAGCTCACCAATTTACAGCTATATGTGCAGCCTCAGACTGATGCAGATGTTGTGATAATAACTTTGATTTTTTATTTATGCAGTCATTTGGAAGGATGAAAACAATAGTTAAGAGCTCCCCGTGCATGTCCCTTTCCTTTTCTCTTGTCTCTTGAAAAGGAAAGGAAAGCAACTCTGATGATGTTAACAGGCCCGGTGGATTTTAGTTAAGAGAGAAGAGATAGATGGAAGATGGTGATACATAGATACACACAAGCAGAAGCTGCTGCCGTGAAGGCCTCTCTCTACGACCAGACGACTTGCATTGCCCTCTCCGGTTCAGTTGCTTGTGGAAGAGGTGTAACCATATTTTTTGGCGAGTTGGATGTGATGGGCCGGGTTGTATTCTGCAGGTTATATTAGCTACATAAGCCAAATTAAACCACCACCAAACTCATCGGTGAAAGAGATGAAAGGAACCAAAAGCAAAGCAAATGCCGCTTTCGTACGGAGATGTAAGGTCCCTACGGACGTTGAAACATGAACCATGTGGCCCTGTCCAATTTCAGTTTTTTTTCCTAATATAAATGAATTACTGGGAGTAGATTCTTGGCTATGCAAATTATGAGGAAGCTTTCTCCTAGCGTAGCCTGAATCTCTGCAGAACATTTCGTTTACAGATCGGTATGGCGGTTTGGCATTGAAAAATCCACACAGCAGGCAGAGTGATGAAAGAAGCATCAAAATAAATAAAGGCAGTAAAAGCTCATAATAGTTTATATACATGTTCATTCATCCAAAAGGGACCCAATCTGAAAGGTGTCCATGTAACATGCTCTAGGTAACTACTAGATCTTTCTGTCTCTGAGTGTCAATAGTTAATCTGAATCTGAAGGAAGTATTTGTCAGTTAATCTGAACCTGAAGGAAGCATACCAAGAAAAGGTGTCCATGTAACATGATGCAGGTAACTAGAGATCTCTCTGATTGTTAATTACCAATCTAAATCTGAAGGAAATAAAAGCTAGCAGTGGTACGATGTGTATGCAACAACAATCACGGTAAAGCTAAAGCATGTACTGCAGCAGGTGATCTCCCATCATTGGCAAAATGGCGAGTGGTGGATCATGGTAAGTGCTAGAGTTTTCAACCTGATCTATCTTTTCTATCGGCATGTCTACCAAAAAAGACGGGTCGGCGCAACTGGAGGGATAGATCTGCAGCAAGCCATCGGGATCAGTTGTTAATAAATTGATTATAGGGTGATTAAGAGAGAGATGGAGTGTCAGATGTGTGTGGTTTGATGGGCAAACAAAGAAATCCTGTGGCTGGATGCTCTCTCGCTGTACCTCTGCTCCTTCACGTCACCTTCCGTTCTACACAGTAACTGGCACCCGGCGGCCGATGATAATCTCAGGTATCTCAGGTATTCAGGTGTCTCTGCTAAAAAAAAAAGGTATTTAGGTGTCTCTATGGCCTATACTGTGTTTCACGGCCCTCTCACATAGGGCACCTTAATTTGGTTTTAGGAACCTCACCTTTATTTTTTCACACTTTGTTGGATATTTTTTTTTTGAAAACCTATTAGGAGCTCTGCCTCTCAATTAAAGAAGAAAAAAAGTTCTATGTACAGGAAAGCTCGAAAGTCCGGCTAGCCCTATAGAGTACACACATAAAACAGGAAACACCTAGCTCCTACCCCTCTTGGGGTTATACGGTGGAGGCTAATTAAGTTAGGTTGTTAAGTACCCTAAACGCTTATCAATGTCCTTCTGGGCTTTCAAAGCCACTTATCGAGCATCCATGGCCATGTATTGAAAAATCCTTTTGTTTCTTTTCTTCTATATGTTCCACATCATGTATATCACCACCCCGTTGAAGTGTCATCGTCGCTCACTTGGGACTTTGGTTACCGCTTGTTCCCACCATGTTCTTTATCTCTTGGTTGGGTCTGATGCTAGATTTAGTCACACTTTTTTGGACAATAACAGTACTCGTAGACTAGTTGCCTGATATGAGGAAAACACTGGCTTTTTATGAACACCACGATTAGTATGACCAAGGTTAACTTGATGACACATAGACGTCGTCTTTGAATTGTAGTCGTTCACCAAGTCCATAGAACATAGTCGTTCACCACGTCTATAGAATGTAGAACATCTTCTTGTCCCAACTCCAAACCCTCTCATTTTTCCGAAGCTTCCTTCCCGAACCCTGGCTTCTTTAGGAACTCACTCAAGAGGTTGGCAGAGGTTGGCATAATAGACGGAGAAACCTAAATATGTTGGGTCTGGAACCTCATACTTGAAAACAGAACCACTCCCCAACCCCGTTCGAGAATGCAGACAGGTATAAATTATCACTGTGGAAGGTCAACAATGTACGCTTAATTTCGCGTCCGTAAAGAATGGGAACGAACCAAAATTCAAGAGATTCCTAATTGTTGTGGTTTGAGTATTGGATTTTTGAGCCGTCCGCTACATTGTACTCCTGGTCGTGGTTCTCTTCAATCTTTTACTGCACTCAAACATGGACATGAACTTGATCTTTTGTATATAAACCGTCACTCCATCCGGGGCTAAACCTGCCAAAATGTGCAATGATCAACTAAAGCAAAGAATAATATATATGCCAAATCTAGGTAGCACAGATAAACTTTGTTATATATACTAAAAAGTATGGCTATGTCTCTCTCCTGAAAAGATGACTTATTTGGGTTCCTATGAGGTGGCACCAATACGAAAATACGAATAAAAAAAAATAAAAAATACGTCCTATAACAATTAGTTGGTGACTTCTCATACCGTTATGATAGCCGTTGCCATGTTGCGGCGCTGGTGGCACTATAGCGGCCCCTAAGCTAGTAGTGTTTTCCGAGAATGGAGTACTTAGTTTATAGGGCAGAACCAAACACTCAAAAAAGTTGCACATACCTTGAGCTAAACAGCAAACTATTAAGACGTTCATTTGGTCCTTCCTTCATCCTACAGCGGCACACCGAGTTCTGTTTTTTTACACCTAAGAACTTCTGCTCATTTCCAAACAACCTTTCATGGAGAAAATCCACTTGTTCACTCTCGCGATTGCTTAAATTTGGTGGCCTCCAATGTCTCAAGATAAACCACTAAGCTTGGATGCAAAAGATCTTCAACAACACCATGGATGCATACCTACTGAAGTGGAAACAGTTTGAGGCCTCAAACAGTTTGCCTACTACTTGTATTGCAAGCATCTTCGCCTGCAAATACATACATTATATATTCAGCCTTGGTAATGCATTTTCAATCCAACATGTAGTAGCTGTGCCATTTATCATGCCATTGCTATGAGCAGCTAATGAGCAGTGTCATGCATTTCATCCTAGTTTCAATGACAACACGTGCAGATACAGACTAGTAAATGTTTCTACGGTGAAATTTAGAAGCCATAACAGGAAGACTAGTGAATCAAATCAATGTAAGAAAGAACATGGGCGGAGCACGCAAGGACCTTCAGATAGATGCTATTGCCGGCTTTCTGCATTCCTAGGCACTGCCGTAGTCTCTTGTGCAGTTGTGCTTATGTGAACCGCAGTTTTTTTTTTGTTGTTTTGAAAAATTGGGAACATCATGCAGTTATCGATCCCGCCGTAGAATGACAGACTGAATCGCATCTGTTTGGAAATTGGAATGGTGCAGCAGCAGCCAGCACTCGATCCAGCAGTATACCACAAAATTAGTCACGTATAAACCTAAGACGAATATCCAAGAACACAAAAGGACATCATATCTCTCTAATAGCCTGAATTGGATGCCTTGAACACAACACCAGCGGAGCATCAGGCAGGCTGCCCGGAGTCAGCTTTCTCCCTGCAAACGAAAAGGTTTTGTTGCTCTGTTTGCCCTCACCGTGCGCTTGACAGTTGTGGGAAAAACTTTCACTTTGGGTCATGGTTGACGCGACTTAATTGATTGAAGAGGTATGTGTTAATTGATGATGGAAAATCAGCCAGTTGAGCAAGCCCATCCTAAAAATTAATTTCTATGGTCTATCGGTGTTATTACTAGCCCGTCCTAGAAATGGAGGCATTTCTAAGTATGATATCAATCGCACGTGGAAATCAATTATTAAAGACGGTTGATACACTGACTTGTCTCTATAATATTTGCCATACAAATAAACATAATATATTCAGATGAATTCAAGGCTAAATATATATATATATATATATATATATATATATATATATATATATATATATATATATATATATATATATATATATAAGCTCTAAGTTTTTTTTAAATTAAAATTTTTGTCTCAAGAGCAGCAGCAACAATATTATACTAGCTTATAGACAAACCGTGAAAGTTGCATCCATAAATATAGTAAACTAGGCATTCACAACAGTATTTGCTTTTTCTTATTTATATTCTAGATTTTATGCTGCATGTGAAAAAGCCATTTGTTTCTTTGAAACATGGGAAATCTAGAGGTCATCAACTATTTTGTTGATGACATTATGGCTTTGCTGAATTTGGCAGTCTCCAATATATCAAGATAAAACACTGATCTTGGATACATGGAGACGGATGGATAACAACCGAACCATACTACGATTGCTGCCTCCATCGTCCCCTACAAGTGTACATTTATATATCCTGCCACGTACCATGAGTTTTCAACAGAACATGATGGTGTTGTCATGCCATATATAGCTATGAATGGCTAGTTAGCACTAGCATGCATTTAAATCGTCCTGGTTTCAACACCAATTTTGTTCCTGCTTAATGAAAAACGTGTCCCGGCATGATCGCGGAAAAAACACCAATCATGGCTGGTTGCCCTCTAGCTAGTCTACACTCTACTTATCTCCACTGATAATATTCTTGCAAAAACCAATTGGTTTATGTAACTGCCAGTACAACACCTTTCTAATGCCACACATGAAAGTGCTAAGTACCATCTTTAGTTCTCAACGACTCAACCGAAGGCACGTACCATCAAGTATCCCTCTGCTCTTATCATAGCAGCCCTGTTAGACTAGAATATAGGGAAGTTGTTTAAGACTGTTTATCCAAATGAAAGAAGATAGTATATATTTATTTGTTTATCCAATTCTAATGACCACCACTCTTCCTCTAGTACAATCCGGCTTTGCAGAGATGGGCAAAAGCAATCTCAAGCTTTGCTCCTAGGCTCAGGAACGGAATAATAATAAATTCGACATCGTGGAGAAGGGAGAACTCGCCAGAAATTAAATTACACTGGTTGCAAACTGCACGAATGAAACAAGAAAATTTGGTCCTGCTCCTGCAACACGTAAGTGTTTCTACGGTGAAATTTAGAAAGCGATGAGGAAGACTAGTAAATCAAATCAGTGTAAGCCTGTATGGAGAAAGAACGACATGGGCATGGGCGGAACACGCAAGGAGCGTCAGATAGATGCTTGCCGGCTTGCTGCATACCTAGCTAGGCACCGCCGTAGTCTCTTGTGCAGTTGTGCTTTTGGGAACCGCGGTTCTTCTTCTTCTTCTTCTTTTTTGAAAAATTGGGAACAGCAGTTATTGATCCGGCCTTAGAATGACAGACTAAATCTCATCTTTTTGGAAATAGGAATGGCGTAGCAGCAGCAGCCAGCAGCCAGCACTCCAGCAGTATATCACAAAATTAGTCACGTACAAACCTAAGACAAGAATATCCAAGAACACAAAAGGACATCCTATCTAGCTAGCCTGAATGCCTTGAATGCAACACCGCTTGACACACATCCGGCCAACGTATGGTGCCAATGCCAGGTGTGATGAGGTAATAAGTGGTGTCGATGACGATCGTCATTCGGACGGTGAGAGCTACGGTTGGCGAAAGGCTTTGGAAGAGACTGCATGGATCCAGATTACTCACCAGCGGAGGAGCATCAGGCAGACTGGAGTCCGTCAGCTTTCTCCCAGCAAACAAAAAGGTTTTGTTGCTCTGTTCGCCCTCACCGCGCGCTTGACAGTTGTCGGGAAAAAACTTTCCTTTGGGTCATGGTCGACGCGACGACCAAGCTCGACGATTGCCTCTTATATAGCGAGTAAAGTTTGTGTTAATTGATTGATGAAGAGGTATTTGCATGTTAATTGATGTTTTCACGTCTGAGCGATGGAAAATCAGCCAGTCGAGCAAGCCCGGCCCATCTGTGGAGGCCCACGGAGCCCACCGTCAAGGCTTGTTGAGCCTGCCGTCGAGGCCCGTCATGCGTTGTCTTCTCTGCTGGGTTGGAAATTCAGTCAGGCAGGCATCCAAATAGGTAGGAGACCAATCTGAAACGCTTGAAAGCCGGCAACACGATGTTTAATTTGGAGGCTAACCAGTCATGGGATCCATAGTTTTTGCCGAGATCTCCTTTTGCAATTGGTTGTGGAGGCACATACATATGCAGTAACGTAACATATCGCCGAGGTGGTAATAATTTACAGCTATGTGCAGCCTCGACTGATGCAGATGTAATGATAATAATTTTCATTTCATTTATTTATGCAGTCATTTGGAAGTATAAAAACAATAGTGAAGCTCCCCATCATCCTTTCCTTTGGTTTCTCTTGGGAAGGAAAGGAACTCTGATGATGTTAACAGGCCCGGTGAGAATTAGAGAAGAGATGGTGATACATAGATACATACAAGCAGAACTGATGCCGTGATGGCCTCTCTCTACGACCAGGCGACTTGCATTGGCCTCTCTGGTTAAGTTTTTTTTTAGAGTCAACGGGGGGAAATTCCCCACCTGATTAATTTTATTTGGTCCATCAACGGCCTGTCATAGAGTACAAACTGTTGGGCTTCTTAGTTCGTCAGTTCATTAGATCGGGCTTCTTTACAGTAAGAAACAACGATATACATAATTCCAGTAGATGTCACAAACCCTAACATTGCTCCTACTAGAGAGAGGGAAAGGTAAGTAGTAGTAATCGCAAACCATCCATGGAGGCAGTAGTCGCAGGAGTCGATGCGCTGGCCACAGTCTCATTTGCCGGAGGAGCCATTGACGCGATGAAGAGGTTGCGCGGTGGAGACGGTGGCGGCTTCCCGTCACTGGCTGCGCCCCTCTAAGATCGGGATGGGGAATGTCGGTGGGAGTGGCGGCTGAGATCAACCTCGTGTCCTGAGCCAGCCAGCCCCCCACCTCTATTTATGCGCAGTGTGACGGGGGCCCACCAACCATATAGGGTTGGGCGCCCCCGATCAGGGCGCGAGAAGCAAGGCCCAAAAGGCCGTTGGGCCTAATGGTGGGAGATCAAAACCTAACATTCTCCCCCTTGATCTCTCATCATTTTCTTCGTTCTTTAATTCCATACTCAATCTTTTGATTCATATTTTTCTTACTTCTATCCTATTCCATTACAGATCAGCGTATTGAACTGTTTCATCGTCACAGCAATTAGTGCCGTTAGACTAACAACCATAACACATTTCTCTGTTTTGGAATGAACTTTCTTCTGGGCCCTTCGTATGTTCGGGAATCATAGGCTTTCCCTTAAACCCATGCCGACTACGTGTTCTCTGAACACGTTGGGTGGTAAGCCCTTTGTGAGCGGATCCGCGAGCATTTTCTCTGTACTTATATGCTCAAGATTTATAATATGATCCCAAACTTTATCTTTCACAACATAGTACTTTATGTCAATGTGTTTGGCAGCACCACTTGACCTATTATTGTAAGCATATTGTACCGCTGGGTTGTTATCACAATACAACCTCATCGGTTCATTTATATCATCAATCACTTTCAATCCGGGTATGAATTTCTTTAGCCAATTCACCTGCCCCGTTGCCTCATAGCATGCTACAAACTCGGCATACATTGTCAAGGATGTAGTTACAGTTTGTTTGGAGCTTTTCCACGATATAGCCCCTCCTGCGAGAGTAAATATATATCCTGACGTGGATTTTCTTTCTTCTCCCGCATAATCAGAATCTGAATACCCCTCTATCTGCAGGGAATCAGATCTTCTATACGTTAGCATGAGGCCTTTCGTACCCTGCAAATAACACAGGACTTTCTTGACCAATTTCCAATGTTCTATTCCTGAATTCTTTTGATATCTGCCAAGTAACCCGGTAACAAAAGCCAAGTCAGGGCGTGTACACACTTGAGCATATTGTAAACTTCCAACTGCTGAAGCATACGGTACCGCTTTCATTCGATTAATCTCATATTCGTTCTTGGGACATTGATGTTCCCCAAATCTATCGCCCTTGACAATAGAAGTAGGTGATGGACTGCACGCATGCATACAAAATTTCTTCAAAACCTTTTCTATGTATGCCTTTTGCGATAATCCTAGTACCCCTTTCTTCTATCTCGGGGAATCTCTATTCCCAAAACAAACGAGGCCTCACCGAGATCTTTCATATCAAAGTTTGAGGACAAGAACTTCTTCGTTTCCATTAGTAGATTGACATCACTGCTAGCAAGCAGGATATCATCCACATACAAGATTAGGAATATATATTTTCTATTCTTGAATTTTGCGTAAACGCAATTGTCCTCAACATTTTCCTTAAACCCAAAACCTTTTATTATTCTGTCGAATTTCAAATACCACTGTCTTGAGGCTTGCTTCAATCCATAGATTGATTTCTTTAGGTGGCATCCCATATTTTCTTTTCCTTTTACAACAAAACCTTTCGGTTGTGCCATATAAACATTTTCTTCCAAATCCCCGTTAAGGAACGTCGTTCTTACATCCATTTGATGTAACTCCAAATCATAGTGGGCTACAAGCGCCATTATAATTCTGAAGGAATCTTTACATGAGACTGGAGAAAACGTCTCATTGTAATCAATCCCTTCTCTTTGCGTAAAGCCTTTCGCCACAAGTCGCGCTTTAAATCTTTCTATATTCCCTTGAGAGTCATATTTTGTTTTGTAGATCCATTTACAACCTACTGTTTTGGCTTCTTTAGGAATAATTTCTAAGTCCCAAACTTTATTGGTACTCATTGATTTCATTTCATCTTCCATGGCCTTAAGCCACTTTGATGAGTGGTCGCTTCTCATGGCTTCTTCAAATGAGGTGGGATCATCCCCCATCTGAAATTCTTCTGTTTCATAAACTTCATAGTCATTAGAAATAGCTGACCTTCTCGTTCTTTGAGACCTTCTAGGGGCCTCTGGCACTTGTTCCACATTGGGCTGTTGTTGTTCTTCCTCATGTGCGACATTTGGTTCAATAGGTTCTTCAAGGACAGGTTCCTCATGTTCATTTATTGTCGCCACGGGAGAACTCACAACAAGTGTTGACACTATAGTGTCCTGCACTGTCGGCTCAACAGCAACAGATAGCGTAAAGAATGGTTCTTCAACCATCGGAGTGGGTACATGTACCCGTTTCTCCTGTAGGCTTATTTCTCGTGCTACCATGCTCCCCCTGATCATGTTATCCTCCAAGAACACAGCGTGTCTTGTTTCTACAATCTTGGTATGTCTGTCAGGACAATAAAATCGATATTCTTTCGATCTTTCTGGATAGCCAATAAAATGGCAGCTGACTGTCTTGGAGTCTAACTTTCCTATGTTTGGGTTAAACACTTTTGCCTCAGCTGGACAGCCCCACACACGCAAATGGTTAAGTGAGGGTTCCCTTCCTGTCCATAATTCATACGGTGTTTTAGGCACCGATTTGCTTGGTACTCGATTAAGTATGTGAATGGCGGTTTTCAGTGCCTCCATCCATAAACTAATCGGTAAAGTGGAGTAACTTATCATGCTTCTTACCATATCCATTAAGGTACGGTTACGTCTTTCAGCCACTCCATTCTGCTGAGGCTCCCCTGGTGTGGAGTACTGAGCGACTATGCCATTTTCCTGTAGAAACTTTGCAAACGGTCCAGCAATATGGCCATATGGGGTATGTCGCCCATAGTACTCTCCACCTCGGTCTGATCGTACTATCTTTATTTTCTTATCATGCTGATTTTCAACCTCAGCTTTAAATATTTTGAATTTATCCAATGCTTTCGATCTTTCTTTAATTTGGTAAATATAGCCATAACGAGAGTAGTCGTCTGTGAATGTTATAAATGAATCATAACCATCCACGCTTTTCATAGGAAATGGACCACATATGTCAGTGTGGATTATTTCTAAAGTTCCTGTGCTTCGTTTGGTATTTTTCTTAATTTTCTTGACATACTTTCCTTTGATGCAATCAACGCATTGTTCTAAATCTGAAAATTCTAAGTGCGGAAGAATTGACTCTTTAATCAGCCGTTCCATTCTCCCTCTCGAAATATGGTCCAAGCGACAGTGCCATAATTTCGAAGAGGCATCATCAATTCGCTTCCGCTTCTTAGTTACATTCGCAGATAGGGAATCATTCATATTCTCATCGCATACATTATTCACATTTTCATCAAGAGATAACAAATAAAGCTTGTCTTGTTGGAAGGCAAGACCAACACATTTATTGTTAATGAGTATCTTACATTTGCCATCACCAAAATGACAATTGATTCTGTCATCATCAAGTTTTGAAACACTTATCAAATTTCTACGCAAAGAGGGAACATAAAATACTTCTTTAAGTCTAAGTACAAAGCCATTGTTCAATTCTAAAGATAAATCTCCAATCGCTTCAACATCGGCTTGTACTCCATTTGTAACTTTAATCGTTCTTTCTCCTCTTTGCAAGGTTCTCGTCCCACTTAATCTCTGTAAAGAATTTGCAACATGAGTAGTTGCTCCTGAATCAACCCACCAAGTGGATTTAGCATAACATAAATACAGGGATTCATCTACAAATGTAATAAATTCATCACCTCTCTTTAGTAGAGATTTCAGGAAGTCTGGACAATCTCTCTTGTAGTGTTCCTTCTTGAAGCAGTGCTTGCATTGGTCCTTTTCAGCTCCACCATAGGAGTTGCTCTGCTGATTTTCAGGTTTCTGGGGTTTCTTTCCCTGTGAGTTTGAGGAAGAGGCCTTGTCCCACTTGGGTTTCCCTTGTGATTTAAAATTCTTGTTATTAAAGTTCTTTCTTTTATTATCCTTCACAAAATGAGCGGACTCACTCTGTGAGGACTTTATCCTCTCCTCTTCTTGAGCACACATTGAGATAAGTCTTTCTATGCCCCATCTTTCAGGCTGCATATTATAGTTCACAATGAAAGTATCATATTCTTTTGGCAGGGAAGCAAAAATCAAATGAATCAGGAAATCATCTTCCTTCAAATTCATTTCTTTTAGCTTAGATGCCGTGGTGTTCATCTTCAAAATGTGCTCTCTAATGCTACCACCAGTATATTTTTTATTCACAAGCTTCTTTATCAGTGAACTTGCTGTGGCCTTGGTAGACCCAGTAAACTGACTCTTGATTTTATCAAGATATTCTGTGGCAGTGGCACATTCAGGTATTGAGCCCCTTATCTGTTCTTCTATGGTGGCCTTAGCTACCAATAAGCACTTGCGGTTGGAGAGGGTCCATTGCCTATGTTTAAGATCATATTTCATTCTTATCTCAGCATGATCACGCTTTCGAACAGTGAAATCAGCGTCAGATTCATTTTCTTCTCTCACCGGATCCACTGGTTCAGTGGGACACGGTGAGATGATGGCAAAATCGACCTCTCCCAACGCAAGTTCAAGTTCATATTTCTCCCGCCACACACGGTAATTGGTCCCGTTGAGTGTTGGGATGTTTGCGATGTTCACAATGCATTTGCCTCCTGAAACCACATCAGAGAAAGTGAGAAATATTTATACATAAAATCATATGCTTTAACTCAACGTTGGTCAAATTAAAACATATAATTCATCTATGCAATAATTTTACATCGCCGTTGGGCAGAAATAAAATTAATGCACAATTTTCATGAATCAAAATTATAATATTGTTATTAACAACGTTGGTCAGAAAATAACAATACTACAATTCATCTTTAATAATTATTCAATTTTCAAAATCAAAATTCTCCCGTTGGTTTGAATTTGATAATGAAAATGAAAATATCAAGTACGCAGCGGAAACAATAATAAAATTCTCATAATATTATTTTCCAGAAGCACTAAAAAATTTCATTATTTTCTGAGCAAAATGTCGTTGGACAAATTCGCACGAAAATTCCTATCGAAATTCCATTCAAATTCATTAAATATTCATCAAAACATGTCACGAGTATTGCTTCTGGAAAAAAAATAAAATTTCGTTTTCTTCATATTTTGGCCTGAAGGCCCTTCTAAACGCGCAGCCCACGGTGGCGCGCGGCCCACGGGCGGTCGCGAGCTCAAGCACCGTTCGGGCGGCCCAGCTCGGTTGATGGCGCTGTCGGGTGGCCCAGCTCGGTGCGAAACCGGCCCGACGCCACGCCCAGGCCGACCCCCCCGGCGCTCTTCCACCTGGGCCCGATTTCGGTCTGTCGCGGGAGCAGCGGCCCAACAGCGGCCCGGCCAGGGCAGCGCCCTAGGGTTTCAAGTCATGGCTCCATCTGAACCGTCCATTCGATCCAACGGCTGAGCGCGCTTCTCGGCCGAATAAAAACCGCCCGACCGGCCGCTCCCTCTCTAACCCTAGTTTCATTTCTTTCTTTCTTTCCACCGTTCTCTTCAGCTGCAGCCGCACGAGCGTCGGTGGCGGCCGCCGGCTAGGGGGCGGGCTCGGCGGGTGGCGGCCGCCGGCGGGCTCGCCAGAGCAATTCCTTTCCTCTTCCTTCTTCACCACGCAGCCGCCGGAGCCCTTTGCCGCGCGTGCTCGACGGCCAGGACCGGCTACCCGAGCACCGGCCACCATGGTCCGGCGCTGAGGGAGGGTGATGGCGCCGCCGCATGGCCCTTGCCGGCGTGCGCGTTCCCCTCCGTGGTTGAGCGCGCCGCCGTCAAGATGCCGTGTGGTGGTGCCTCGGGTTTCGTGCCACGCCGGCGAGTCCAAAGCTCGGCCGAGCTATGGCCTACCGCCAACGGCGGCTTTCTTTCCCCCTTCTCTGTTTCTGTTCTTTTTAGGGTTAGGGTTTCTCCGATTTAGTTTTCCGATCCGGGAAAAATGAATCGTGTTCAAGTTCTTCGTTTGACTGTATCCCGATTCGTAATTCATCACTGTACCCGGTTAGGGTTAGGGTTCATCATGAACCTTTCTTTGTCTGATTTAGAATCGGTTTACCCGATCTAGGGTTCTTCATTCATAACCACGGCTCCAGCACCATTGTTGGGCTTCTTAGTTCGTCAGTTCGTTAGATCGGGCTTCTTTACAGTAAGAAACAACGATATACATAATTCCAGTAGATGTCACAAACCCTAACATTGCTCCTACTAGAGAGAGGGAAATGTAAGCAGTAGTAATCGCAAACCATCCATGGAGGCAGTAGTCGCAGGAGTCGATGCGCTGGCCACAGTCTCATTTGCCGGAGGAGCCATTGACGCGATGAAGAGGTTGCGCGGTGGAGACGGTGGCGGCTTCCCGTCACTAGCTGCGCCCCTCTAAGATCGGGATGGGGAATGTTGATGGGAGTGGCGGCTGAGATCAACCTCGTGTCCTGAGCTGGCCAGCCCCCCACCTCTATTTATACGCAGTGTGACGGGGGCCCACCAACCATATAGGGTTGGGCGCCCCCGATCAGGGCGCGAGAAGCAAGGCCCAAAAGGCCGTTGGGCCTAATGGTGGGAGATCAAAACCTAACACAAACCTCTCTGGTTAAGTTGCTTGTGGAAGAGATGCAACCATATATGTTAGTGATTTGGATGTGATGGCCGGGGTTGCAGCAGTCTGCAGGTTCTACGTATTACGGTATTAGCAACATAAACTAAATTAAACCACCACCAAACTCATCGATGAAAGAGAAAGGAACCAAAAGCAAAGCAAATGCCGCTTTCGTACGGTGGAGATGTAAGGACCGTACGGTTGTTGAAACATGAACCGTGTGGGTCTGTTCAATTTTGAGTTTTTTTTAAGAAAAATGGATTACTGGGAGTAGATTCTTGGTTAAGCAAATTATGAGGAGGCTAGCTAGCTTGTAGATTTCTCCCAGCAACGCCTGAATCGCTGAATCTCTGCAGAACACTAGTTTACAGATCGACATGGTAGCTCGGCGTTGAAAAATCGATCACACACACTACACGCAGAAGGATGATGAAAGAAGCAGCAAAATAAAAGGCAGTACAAGCTCAAGATAGTTTATATATATGTTCATTCAGTTCATCCAAAAGGAAGCCAATTACCAAAAAAGGTGCCCATGTAACATGCTGCAGGTGACTACTTAGATCTCTCTGTCTCAATGTCAATAGTTAATCTGAATCTGAAAGAGGTATTTATTTTGTCAGTTAATCTGAATCTGAAGGAAAGAGTATAAAGGCATAGCAAAAGAGGTGTCCATGTAACATGCTGCAGGTAACTAGATCTCTCTCTCTCTCTCTCTCTGATTGTTAATTGTTAATCAGAATCTGAAGGAAATAGTTTTCAGTTAAAATGAATCTGATGAAGGAAATAAAAGCTAGCACTGGTACGGTGTGTATACAACAACAATCATGGTAAAGCTGAAGCATGTACTGCAGCATCAGGTGATCTCCGATCATTGGCAAAATGGCGAGTGGTGGATCATGGTAAGTGCTAGAGTTTTCAACCTGAGCTGTTCCATCGGCACGCTGTCTACCAAAAAACGATGGGCCGGGACAGCTGGATGGATGCATCTGCAGCAGGCCATCAGGACCGGTTTTTAATGAATTGATTATAGGGTGATTAAGAGAGAGATGGAGTGTCAGGTGTGTGTGGTGTGATGGGCAAACAAAGAAATCCTGTGGCTGGATGCTGTCTCTCGCTGTACCTCTGCTCCTTCATGTCACCTTCTGTTCTACACAGTAACTGACACCCGGCGGCCGACGATAATCTCAGGTATTCAGGTGTCTCTATGGCCTATACTGTGTTTCACGGCCCTCTCATATAGGTCACCTTAATTTGGTTTTAGGAACTTCACCTTTATTTTTTTCACACGTTGTCGGATAGTTATTTTTTTTGAAAACCTGGCAGGAGCTCTGCTTCTCGATCAAAGAAGGAAAGAAGTTCTATGTATAGAAAAGCTCGGAAGTCCGGCTAGCCCCACCGGACACAGAAACACCCAGCTCCTACCCCTCTTGGGGTTATACAGTGTAGGCTAATTAAGTCGGGTTGTTAAGTACCCTAAAACGCTTATCAATGTCCTTGGTTTTCAAGGCCACTTGTCGAGCATCCAAGGCCGTGTCTTGAAAAATCCTTCTGTTTCTTTCCTTCTATATATATGTTCCACATCGTATATATCACCACCTCGTTGAAGTGTCGTCGTCACTCCCTTGGGACTTTGGTTACCGCTTGTTCCCACCATGTTCTTATCTCTGTTGGTTGGGTCTGATGCCAAATGAAGTCACACTTTGTCGAACAGTAACAATACTCATAGACTAGTTGCTTGATATGAGGAAAACGTTGGCTTTCTATGAACACCACGATTAGTCTGACCAAGGCTAACTTGATGACACGCAGACCCGCTTGTTCCCACCATGTTCTTATCTCTGTTGGTTGAGTCTGATGCCAGATTAAGTCATACTTTGTCAAACAGTAACAGTACTCGTAAACCAGTTGCCTGATATGAGGAAAATGCTGGCTTTCTATGAACACCACGATTAGTCTGATCAAGGCTAACCTTGATGACACGCAGACCAAGGCTAACTTGATGACACACATGCATTGTCTTCGAATTGTAGTCATTCACCACGCCAATCTATAACATGTTCTCGTCCCAACTCCAAACCCTCTAATTTTTTCTAAGCTTCCTTCCCCAACCCTGGCTTATTTGGGAACTCACTCAAGAGGTTGGCATAATTGCCGGAGAAACCTAAATCTGTTGTGTCCGGAACCTCATACTCGCCATTAGGTACTTGAAAACGGAACCACCCCAACCCCGTCCTCTGGTCGCGGTTCTCTTCCATCTTTTCCTGCACCGGCTCAAACATGGACATGAATTTGATCTTTTATATATAAACCGTTACTCCATCCATGGCTAAACCTACCAAAATGGGTAATGATCAACTAAAGCAAAGGATAATATGTTAAATCTAGGTCGCACAGATAAACTTTCTTATTATATATACTAAAAAGTATGACTATGTTATTTGGGTTCCTATGAGGTGGCACCAATATCGAAAATACGAAATAAAAAAATCAAAAATACGGCCTCTAACAATTGGTGACTTGCTCATACCGTTATTATAGTTGTTGCCGTGTTGCGGCGCTGGCGGCACTATAGTGGCCCCTAAGCTAGTAGTGTTTTGCGAGAATGCAGTATGTAGTTAATAGGACAGAACAAAACACTAAAAAAAGTTGCAAGTATATTAGCCAACTGATCTCCATCCACTTGTTCACTCTTTTGAGCATGACTTGCTTAAATTTGGTGGCTTCCAATATCTCAAGATATACCACTAGGCTTGGATACAATAGATACTTCAAGAATGCCATGGATGCATAGCTACTGAACTAGAACCAGTTTGCCTACTACTTGTATTGCAAACATCTTCCCCTGCAAATACATACATTATATATTCAGTCTTGGTACTCTGCATTTTAAATCCAACATGTAGTTGTTGTGCCATTTATCATGACATTGCTATGAGCAGCTAGTGAGCACTGTCATGTATTTCATCCTAGTTCCAATGACCATTTCCTGATGAGTTCAATTGTTTCTTATCTGACGAGCAGCATGATCGGTTGCTCCTGTTCCCCAGCATACACAATACTTGTACTTGTCTTTATATCCATACAAATGTCATGCAGGTAAGTCTATGCGTCGGCTCCACTCTACGTCTCTATTCTTCGTCTCAACAGAGTTACTACAGAGATGATACTTTTCCTCCTACGAGCCTTGGTGTCCAACATTTGCTCGCCCATTTACCACATGTCTTCAAACAACCTTCCATGGATAAATAAGATCTCTGAGTACACTCCTGATCACGGCTTCACTAATTTTTATGGCCTTCGATATCTCAAGATAAACTACTGAGCTTTTTTTACAATGGTTGGGAAAGTACCATGGTACTTCCAGGTACCTTTTATTTGCAAAATCTTGATCTAGCCCACCTATTTTAGTACTTCCAAGTACTTTTAAGCTGGTACTTCCTATCCTCCAATGGAGGGTCCCTAATTTTTCCAACTATTATAAAATTTCTCAAACTACTAAGCTCGTGTTGACATCCAAAATATGTAGGTATGGCATATACTGAACTATAGCAGCAGATCACTTGCTACTGCTGCTGCCCACCATGATGGTCCCCTGCAAACATATACATACTACATTTTTAACCGAACATGCAGTAGCAATGAACTAGTTTGCCATTGCTAAAGTGGGTACTGAGCACCGTCAACAATATGTTGGAATGTTCGTTGCTTTCCTATCCGATGAGCAGCATGATCGGTAAGAGTGTTAATTATAAAACAATTTTACAATATTTAAGAATTATTTTGCCCTTTTTAGGTGTTAAAACCTCAATAAATAAACTCTGCTATTGGGTGGTAAGGAAAAATTGAAAGTTTATTTCTTAACAAAAAAGTGTGGAGATTATGTAATGCTTACTCTCGAACTTTTTGTTTTTTGTCGTTTGTAGAAGCATTCGGCTTCAATTAGATCCTTGACAGTGGGTAAATGAGTGGATTCCATTTGCTTGCTTGGTTCCATGTGCCGAGATGTCATCTGAGATCATGTATATGTTATGAAGCACTCTAGGACCCTTGTGGAATGGGGACTTTCATAGGGATCGCTTCTAAAATTTCAGAAATCACTTCTAAAGGGCTTCTAAATCACTTCTAGAAATTTCATAGGAAACAACATACAAAATATGGAAAAAAAAACTCTGCCTTCTAAAGGGATTATTAGTTTCAATTAGTGTCGTCCATCCATAAACATTTTGTCCCCGCTGTTGTGATCATGTCGGGTGTCGTTATGCTATGTTCCAAGGGTTGTTTCTTCTATCTGGGACTTTTTTAAGAAAAAAAACATATGTTTCGTATCTTAATTTGGGTTTGTGGAGCCAAACTCATGTCCATTCTTTTCTGTCTTTTTTTTTCCTTTTGCTTTACTTCCTAGGAGTCTTCACGCCTAATAACTGGGTAATAAGGAGTCTTCACTGCATAACACTCTACATTTTATTTCATACGGTTGCTCATTTTGGCTGCACATAGAAATGTTAATTAAGGCGCCAACTTATCGGACTATGTCTAAAAAATCAATTTTACTCGGTGTTACTAGCCTATCGAGGAATTTCTATGGGTGATATGAATCGCATCGTGCAAATCAATTTCAAAAGATGATTGATAAGGTGACTTGTTTCTATAAATATTTGCCGTACAAACAAATTCACTATATTTTCAAATGAATTCAAGGCTAAATATACATTTTAAGCTATAAGATTTTCCTAAATTCAAAATTTTGTCTCCAAGAGTAGTAGCAATATTGTACTGCATATAATTTTATATGGAGGTAGTATATTTGAAACACAACACAAAAGCTCTGAAACTCTAGTTCATTTGTCTCTCACGATAGATTTGAACTCCGCTCTTGAGATTTTTGTTTCAAGAGGTTGCTTGAGGGATGACATTCTTCTCCTTAGCATGCTCGGAAAATTTCTCAGCAGTTGCAGCCAATGGTGCCGTGCTGGCCATAGCTTCAAGTTCTGGGTGCGCATCATCAATCTCATACTCGATAGTCGACTTTATCACCGACGAGTTGGGCCCTTTTGAAATTACCTCGAGCCGTATCATGTAGGCCAGGAACCCCAGCTTCAGAATGTCGCCATCAATGGCTTCTGCCTCCTTGATAAAGTTGTCGTTGTCAACTTTGATGAACTTCTCCTTGTAACTCTGCAGCCCAGGAATCCCTAGCAAGAGCAGAGCAGAGCAATTAAGGGCCTGTTTAGTTCCCAAAATTTTGCAAAATTTTTCAAGATTCCCCGTCACATCGAATTAATCTTTGGATGCATGCATGAAGCATTAAATATAGATAAAAAATAAAACTAATTACACAGTTTAGACGAAATTCACGAGACGAATCTTTTAAGCCTAATTAGACCATGATTGCACACTAATTGCCAAATAACAACGAAAGTGCTATAGTACCATTTTTTTAAAAAATTTGCAAACTAAACCAGGCGTAAATGTTGCTACTACTATACTATATGTTAGCATATGCAATATCAAAGATTGTCTTTATACAAATAAAGTTTGTCTCACCAGGAGGAAATGTTAGCTGCAAGATGGTACCAACACCGCCGTCGCCGCTGACGAGCTCGACCTTGGCGAGCACGTACGGGAGCAGCTCCGGCAGGAGCTCCGCGGCGCGGAGCGTGCCGTAGATCGCCCACAGCTCGGAGGCAGGGACGTCGGCCTCGTGCTCGTGGACCTTGCTTCCCTTCATTCCTAGTTCCTCGGCCTTTCAGCTGCTGCGGTGTATGCGTTAGGTGAGCGGCCTGTGGAAGCTCTCCGGCGGTGTGCCTGCTGCATATATAGACAAGCCAGACTATACCGAAAGATGCTTATCTTTTCTGCTTGGGATCTCCAAGAGCTGATGTGACCAGACTGAGCAAGGCTGGCATTTGGCTGCATCTGCCCCTCATCAAGACGAACAAAGAGTTATTATTGCCTGATGAGCAGGCCTGAGATATTGATTACCATATGTTTGGCCGCCCTGAACCGGCCGAAGTCGGTCACTTCTTGTGTAGTCAGTCACTTGGCCGCCCTTATTTGTTTTTTTAGCAAGCTTGACAGGTTTGGGACGACACATTTGTTTGGATACAGTCCGTGTCTGCTCCCTCTCATCATAAATACTTGTCGCAACTGATTTTTTCTATCGATCTTTAACTTTAACCAGTATTTTGTTCTTATTAAACTGAAGTTGTTATAACCATGATAATACGAAAATTATTTTAATAAAATATAAATATATGTTTCTATGTTTCTAAATTATTAAATATTTTAGAAACTATTGACAGCCGAAGCTTCAAAATTTTGATTGGATTTTGATCAAAGCATCAAATATTAGTGACCGAGTAGAGTATATCATGTTCTCTGTTCTAATTGGTGTGTCCTATTTACTTATTTATTTGAGAAAGATATGCTGTGTCCATCTCTCTGATTAATTGGAGTGTCCTATTTACTTATTTGGAAAAGATACTTTTGTGTCCCTCAAATACGCCGGCAGACGCTTTTGTATTTAGTTTTTGCCACTAAGTAGACATGTCGCACCACTTATTATGTACTCCCTCCGTTTCAAATTATAAGTCGCTTTGACTTTTTTGATATATCAAATTGCTACGTACAAACTCGTCCCTTGTTTACGTAGTGAGTCGCCATCTTCAGCTTTAGCTTCATAGTAGGATGGAATGGGCAGCTTCACCATAGGGTCATGGTTGCCCGATGAGTTGGAGCCACTCTGACTCAGAGTGATGGTGGGGAGGTCAAGATGCTATAGTGCTGGATGGAGGATGGCATGACTACCCCTGGTCACTTTAGGGTGGGGCCGTGGGGGGCGAGCTTGATCCGCTTCGGCTCGGTGGTGAGAATAACGTGCGGGCTGACATAGGGTCCCATAGAACATGTCGCTCGGGTGCATGGGGTGAGGCTGAAGTATGGGGATCTAGGGGTGCGATGGGAATGTTGCTCGGACGCATGGGGTGAGGCTGAAGTATGGGGATCTAGGTAAGAAGGAGTTTTGTTATAGTAGAAAAGAAAATAATGTAAGCACAACAGGTTGACATAGGGTCCCATAGAACAGAGGTGATTCTCACTGCAAGCAATAGGAGCATTGTGTCAAATATGTCATCTATCCCATTTTGTCCGATCCCTCCTAACAAACAAAGACACTACTACAGAAAGGTCATTGCTGTCGGTAGTGAAACGTCGGTAGTGATTGCCGGTTAAGAACTAATGGTGATTAATATGCTATCACTGCTGATTTGGCGTTTGATCCGGCTGTGATCATGGCATGGTTACCAATAGTATATCTCTCAAATTCCATGACAATCCGCTATGGTGTTATTGTTAGATAGTACTATTAATTCTCCTATATAGATTCTCTTAATATACAACACAACGCAAGATAATTCTCGCAGCAACGCGCGCCTAAACACCTCTAAAAGAGATGGAATCGGAATTAATTCCATATCTCTCACTAAAAAATGTTGTTCGCAGCCGAAAGGCGTCCAACGACGTGAGGAGAGGCCCTCTACGCATGCCGTTCCGGCCAAGTGCAGGGCCGCCTCCCCCAGGATGTAAGTGTAACTCAGAGTTTCCTTGGAATAATAAGATTCTATCAGAGGTTCATCGGAGGTAATATAATCTTGGACATAAGAGTGACATCTACAAGGATCGTGTAAAAATATGGACATCTTCACAAAGTTGGTTTTGAGCTTGTGACTCATTATCATTGGATTATTTTTTTTTTATGCAAATCATTAGATTAATATTGGTCAAGGATTACGACTAGGAAGTGTGTAGCCTAGAAAACAAAAGTCGTTGCCGATGCCCTTAACAAAGGAGAGCTATGCTAATAAAGATTCGGACTACACCTAGGTTTGAGAAGTGGCATGTGGAACTTGAGTGATGTCACTAATACTACAAAGGCGGTAATTAATGGAGCTCACCTTTGAACAAGAGGAATAATTGCGAAGATTAATTAGAAGTAACGGTAGAAAGGACTAAGGGATAATGTTTAAGAGTTGAGCAAGCTATTCGGATCAAGGTTGTAACAACGAGCAAAGTAAAGCAGAATCCCTACCAAGAGGAGGTAACTACTCGAGGAAGAGAAGATTCTACGGTGAAGTATCCCTATCTCTTTGACCACCATCTTCCGAATCTCGAGGACGAGATTCATCTTAAGGGGATAGAATTGTACCACTCGAAAAATTGCTTATTTGGAAATAGAGCTAAAATGATTTAATTATGTATTTTTGTGCTCATGAAAACATAGGAAAATAAAAATTTTCGTTAAATTAAAATTCATCTTAGGATGTAGCAACATTTTTGTGCATACATGCTAATGCATTGTGTTTTTGTATTGTATGGTTTTGACCAAGGTACAAAATCAATTCAAACTGTTTTTATTAAAATGCGTTTAGTAGGTAATTTTCTTTCTGTGCTATACCTTTATCCTTTTTCTACAATCAAATTCCTTGTTTCTCACCTTAAGTTTTCATTGAGAGCTTCCTCAAATATTTTCTTTGTAACCCAAAACACTCATTTCAGTTTCTCGTCCATCAATCAATCTCTACAAACTTCTCGGAAATTTTTCTGACTTTTCTGTACCTTGTTTCACTTGTCTGTGAGCATAATCTAATTTTTAGATGCTCCAAAATTACCTTTTAGTGAGCTCCAAATACTTTATTTGGGTTCCTCATGTTGCATAATGTCTCTGGAAAATTTCCTTGAATTTTTGGAGCTTTCGGAGTATTTTTTACGGCTTAAATAATAATTATGGACTTTTCTGGAATTATTTTATCCATAAAAATAATTAATTCCGAAAATAATAAATCTCTCATTTTTTTTTCAACGCTCAAAGCCCATGTGCAATAATCCTAATAAATCTCAAAGGCCCATACATTTATTTACTAATGGGATTAAATGATTACTTAGACCTATTAGCGGAGGTGGATGGTGCAACGTCAATTAGTACCATATCGCTAGTTGACATGGAGGTGGAGAGTTTTTCTCTCTATATATACGTACCTACCTCATGGACAAAGCACACCAAAAACTACCGTAGAGGAGTCCCTAGTTTGGGAAATCTCTCGTGTAGTAAATTATATTTTCTCCTCCTTCTCTTGTCGCCGTCCGACGAAGCCACCACGCCGTCCTTCTCTTGTCGCCGCTCCGATTAGCGTGCTTTTCGCGCCTGTGTGTTTGTAGCAATGCGTAGAACATCTTTAAAACCTTTTCACACGTTGTTTCCTATGTTTGGTGTACTGTTCTAATTTAGATCTATTGTTTGCTTCGTGTATGATTGTATGGACGCTTGTGTGGTGCTTTTATGATCTTGTCTAGTCGGTGAGCTATACGTGGTGATCAAGAAGCAGTTCATTGAGGTTTGGACTTGAAGAAGGATCTAAGTTAAGGCAAGTATAGCATAGGATCATCCTTGTTTCCTATTCACCTTTAATATACTTAATTCATCTGCATGTGTCTACCTTGTTACCCCTAAGGATATCCTAGCTTTTATATCTTGTACCTTGACACCAGTGGAACATTGCATTGGATAGTATTTATGCTAGTGCTCAAGATAAATAACCATGATCTATAACTTGACTAATAGTATATGCAATAAACGTTTAAAAGATGCTTTATAGAAACATGGCTCAAGAGGGCTAGAGCATATTTGGTTGTTTTTATGGTGCTCTAGTTTCTCTCCATAAGGACTTATCTGTAAGCGAACATCCGGGACTTACAGTACAACTGTGAGGGCTATATGGCTTTGGCTTTAGTCAAGTATGAGGACCTTTTCTAGCTTGTTAGAGGTTACCCTTGTGGCGCAAATGGAGAAAAGCAGACTGTAGATCCCTGCGTGGTTGTATCACACAGACTGACTTCTGAAACCTAGCGGCCCTAACTTGTTAGACGAACCTTTGAAAGGCTTCATAGTGAACCTTGCCTGCTCACCTTGGGAGTGTTTTGGGGATTGGCCGCCCCGGGCATATGGGTAATCACGACTCACAGTGAAAGTGTACAACCTCTGCAGAGTGTAAAACTGTTATAACAGCCGTGCTCACGGTCACGAGTGGCCTTGGACCCTTACAGAATAAATGATGAACACTGATGATAATGATAATACTGATAATATTGATGCTCACTAATGATTATTGTTTCTTGCTATACATTATTCTCGTTTACATGATCATGAGGTTATTTGGGCTTATGGTAAACTTGGTGCTACCCAAATGCTAAAAAGATGACTCACTAAAAGCTATTGCAGTAAACTCGTGTCAAACCTTTTGAGCCTCATGAACCCCATGATGTATTTGCTGAGTTCGACATGGACTCACTCTTGCTATTTCCCACACCTCAGGATAGTGTCTGGAGTTTTTAGGCTTGTGATCAACCAGTCAGTTTGTTCCTGGAGTGAAGTCTACACCCAATGTTCGGAGTTGTCTTTCTGCTGTGTTGCTCTCTAAGGTATATTTTATACTATTGAGTTATGTATATTAAGCATTTGTCTCTTGATATTACACTTATCTGTGGCTATATGTGAGATTTGACTTTTTTATTTCACATATAGTGTATATCTGGTTTTGTCCTTAAAATTGGGTGTGACAGAGTGGTATCAGAGCAATGCTGACTGTAGGACGCAAGCCTAATTAGAAATCGATCGTCTTAAGGTTTTAAAATTGCTATAACTTCCTTGGTCTATAAACCTTGATATTTCTTCTCCGTTATATCCCTACCCTTGATATTCATCTTCTCTATGATGCTTGTTTTAAGCCTTTGATCTCATCTACACTCCTTGATTTGATATGCTTTTTAGAACCATTCCTCACCCCCTTCTTGCGAAATTGAAAGAGGAGCTTTAGGATCTTTACCCTTGGTATGAAGAGAACGATAGTATCACAAGTTGAGTCAATGATTGTTTTGTGCACCTTTATTGCTTGTTGAATTATAATTATGCTTTTGCTTGATTTTTAGCTTTGTAATGATTGCAATGAATTTGTGGATCCCACAATTTCATTTAGTTTATAGGCCTAAGGTATAAGGATTAATGAAATAAATAGTCGGGTTGGTTTTGTTGTTTCTGCCTTATCCTGTCTTTTCGGAGCAGTCTGTCTTCTTAAGCTTATGCCTCTGTTCTTGGATGACCACAAATCATGGAAATTTTCTGGACAATAGTAGACTTCAACATGTTTTCTCTGACCGTAAGAATCACCCTCATAGCTATTCTGGTTTGGGAGTTATGAAAATCACAAAATGATGAATCTGTGTTGTCTGAAACCTGGAACAGAATCTGTTATGTGTTGTTTTCGGTCAAGTTAGCTGCAGAATCTGGAAAAGTGTTCTATAATTAAGTTGTAAAGAATTTGATAAGCTTTCCAACGGTATAAGGTGACACTTAATTGGATTAATAGAACTGGAGATATGGATGTTTTACTGTGCTGCTGTTTTTCTGCTCGCGAGGAAACTTCAGGCTATTTGCTTCTACTTCTATACACAAGCCTCTAAAGAATTAGGACAGATGGTAGTTAACTTATACTAAAGATGATGCAAGTTACCCTTGGCATCCCCTGGCTGATCTTTTCTTAAGGGGGGTAGCCAAGTTAATGAAGATGCGAGACCAAGGTTTTATATGTTCGAGTGCTTCACTTGGAAGTATCAGTTAACCCAATTGTTGCGGGATCCTCATCAAGCGTGTGTACCCTTTGCTTACGTGTGTACCCTTTGCTTACAATTGGTGACTTGTTGGATCATCTACAAGGAGCTCGTATTTTGGTTAAGATGGATCTTCGATTCGAGCTATCATCAGTAGGGAATTCAACCTTCAACATACCCAAGGCAAGTTGGCGTTGACGACATAGGAAGGAGATATTGTACATCTATAGTTGATTCTATGGAGACTTAGAAGACCTCAATGCTATACCAAGCATGGTAGATAAATTCTGAATAAAGGATGTTCTTTTCTTGTTTAAATTATCTCTAATGCTGCAATTGTTGGAGAAGAACCCAAGGAAGTTAAATGATGTGTTGAGTTGAAACCCACCCAAGGATGTAAGTGTAACTCAGAGTTTCCTTGGAATAATAAGATTCTATCAGAGGTTCATCGGAGGTAATATAATCTTGGACATAAGAGTGACATCTACAAGGATCGTGTAAAAATATGGACATCTTCACAAAGTTGGTTTTGAGCTTGTGACTCATCATCATTGGATTAATTTTTTTGATGCAAATCATTAGATTAATATTGGTCAAGGATTACGACTAGGAAGTGTGTAGCCTAGAAAACAAAAGTCGTTGCCGATGCCCTTAGCAAAGGAGAGCTATGCTAATAAAGATTCATACTACACCTAGGTTTGAGAAGTGGCATGTGGAACTTGAGTGATGTCACTAATACTACAAAGGCGGTAATTAATGGAGCTCACCTTTGAACAAGAGGAATAATTGCGAAGATTAATTAGAAGTAACGGTAGAAAGGACTAAGGGATAATGTTTAAGAGTTGAGCAAGCTATTCGGATCAAGGTTGTAACAACGAGCAAAGTAAAGCAGAATCCCTACCAAGAGGAGGTAACTACTCGAGGAAGAGAAAATTCTACGGTGAAGTATCCCTATCTCTTTGACCACCATCTTCCGAATCTCGAGGACGAGATTCATCTTAAGGGGGTAGAATTGTAACACCCGAAAAATTGTTTATTTGAAAATAGAACTAAAATGATTTAATTATGTATTTTTGTGCTCATGAAAACATAGGAAAATAAAAATTTTCGTTAAATTAAAATTCATCTTAGGATGTAGCAACATTTTTGTGCATACATGCTAATGCATTGTATTTTTGTGTTGTATGGTTTTGACCAAGGTACAAAATCAATTCAAACTGTTTTTATTAAAATACGTTTAGTAGGTAATTTTCTTTCTGTACTATACCTCTATCATTTTTCTACAATCAAATTCCTTGTATCTCACCTTAAGTTTTCATTGAGAACTTCCTCAAATATTTTCTTTGTAACCCAAATCACTCATTTCAGTTTCTCGTCCATCAATCAATCTCTACAAACTTCTCGAAAATTTTTCTGACTTTTCTGTACCTTGTTTTCACTTATCTGTGAGCATAATCTAATTTTTAGATGCTCCAAAATTACCTTTTAGTGAGCTCCAAATACTTTATTTGGGTTCCTCATGTTGCATAATGTCTCTGGAAAATTTCCCTGAATTTTCGGAGCTTTCGGAGTATTTTTTACGGCTTAAATAATAATTCTGGACTTTTCTGGAATTATTTTATCCATGAAAATAATTAATTCCGAAAATAATAAATCTCTTATTTTTTTCCAACGCTCAAAGCCCATGTGCAATAATCCTAATAAATCTCAAAGGCCCATACATTTATTTCCTATTGGGATTAAATGATTACTTAGGCCTATTAGCGGAGTTGGATGGTACAACGTCAATTAGTACCATATCGTTAGTTGACATGGAGGTGGAGAGTTTTCCTCCCTATATATACGTACCTACCCTATGGGCAAAGCACACCAAAAACTACCGTAGAGGAGTCCCTAGTTTGAGAAATCTCTCGTGTAGTAAATTATATTTTCTCCTCCTTTTCTTATCGCCGTCCGACGAAGCCACCAGGCTGCTTGTTCGTGAGCATACGTTCTACTCCAAGAAGAAGAGGTATTTACTTGAATTTCATCGTCTAGATCACATTAAAAACCAGATTTTGATTTATTTTCGAAATTAGGTATTTACAAAACTGCCACTATCTTGTTTAGGTCATATCTTCTACGTTTTAACTCCGATTTGATCCGTTCAAATTGCGTTAGGTTCATATTTGCGAGCTCTACATGTTGATAGTGCTGTACAGTAGGTTTAGAAAATTTAATTTTCGAGTTTATATTAAAGTAATTATTTATCTATAGGAAATCTTAGAAAATTCATAACTTTCACGTTTTAAATCTGAATTTCGTGATCTTTACATCTATATGATCGTAGTAACGTGTAGAAGAGTTTTACAAACTTTTTATACTGTTATTTCTACTGTTGGTTAGGTTTTCTACCTTTAAGATTCGATGTTAGATTTAATCTATTATTTTACTAAAGAAAATCTCGTTTAATTCATAACTTATTTATTTTAATTCCGAATTAGTCCATTTAAATTGTAATGAATTTATAACAACATGAACTACGTATTAGTATTAATGTTTTCTTTATCAAAATCTCTAGAATTTCATAGTTTAGATCTAACTTGATTAATAGCTGTGCAACTAGATTTATAAATAAAATATTATTGATTTCTCCTTTAGTTTTCTAAATTTAAATGTAATTTAGCCTAAGTCACTTTTGAATATCTATAAAAAGTATTTTATCCTATATATATGATTTTATATAGTTAAAACAAATGAGACCTATAATTTTCTGTTTTATACAACAAAATCTTTCGGTGTATGTATTTCTTTCACCGTAGCTCCGATTAGCGTGCTTTTCGCGCCTGTGTGTTTGTAGCAATGCGTAGAACATCTTTAAAACCTTTTCACACGTTGTTTCCTATGTTTGGTGTACTGTTCTAATTTAGATCTATTGTTTGCTTCGTGTATGATTGTATGGACGCTTGTGTGGTGCTTTTATGATCTTGTCTAGTCGGTGAGCTATACGTGGTGATCAAGAAGCAGTTCATTGAGGTTTGGACTTGAAGAAGGATCTAAGTTAAGGCAAGTATAGCATGGAATCATCCTTGTTTCCTATTCACCTTTAATATACTTAATTCATGTGCATGTGTCTACCTTGTTACCCCTAAGGATATCCTAGCTTTTGTATCTTGTACCGTGACACCAGTGGAACATTGCATTGGATAGTATTTATGCTAGTGCTCAAGATAAATAACCATGATCTGTAACTTGACTAATGGTATATGCAATAAACGTTTAAAAGATGCTTTATAGAAACATGGCTCAAGAGGGCTAGAGCATATTTGGTTGTTTTTATGGTGCTCTAGTTTCTCTCCATAAGGACTTATCTGTAAGCGAACATCCGGGACTTACAGTACAACTGTGAGGACTATATGGCTCTGGCTTTAGTCAAGTATAAGGACCTTTTCTAGCTTGTTAGAGGTTACCCTTGTGGCGCAAATGGGGAAAAGCAGACTGTAGATCCCTACGTGGTTGTATCACACAGACTGACTTCTGAAACCTAGCGGCCCTAACTTGTTTGACGAACCTTTGAAAGGCTTCATAGTGAACCTTGCCTGCTCACCTTGGGAGTGTTTTGGGGATTGGCCGCCCGGGCATATGGGTAATCACGACTCACAGTGAAAGTGTACAACCTCTGCAGAGTGTAAAACTGTTATAACAACCGTGCTCACGGTCACGAGTGGCCTTGGACCCTTACAGAATAAATGATGAACACTGATGATAATGATAATACTGATGATATTGATGCTCACTAATGATTATTGTTTCTTGCTATACATTATTCTCGTTTACATGATCATGAGGTTATTTGGGCTTATGGTAAACTTGGTGCTACTTAAATGCTAAAAAGATGACTCACTAAAAGCTATTGCAGTAAACTCGTGTCAAACCTTTTGAGCCTCCTGAACCCCATGATGTATTTGCTGAGTTCGACATGGACTCACTCTTGCTATTTCCCACACCTCAGGATAGTGTCTGGAGTTTTTAGGCTTGTGATCAACCAGTCAGTTTGTTCCTGGAGTGAAGTCTACACCCAATGTTCGGAGTTGTCTTTCTGCTGTGTTGCTCTCTAAGGTATATTTTATACTATTGAGTTATGTATATTAAGCATTTGTCTCTTGATATTACACTTATCTGTGGCTATATGTGAGATTTGACTTTTTTATTTCACATATAGTGTATATCTGGTTTTGTTCTTAAAACTGGGTGTGACAGTTATATATCGTATCAAAATTTCTTTCAATAAAACATATTCTATCAAATCGAACCTACTGCTGCCTGCTGTACCAAGGGCATACTGGCATGACAACAATGTTAAGCAGATAAATCACAGATTCATATGGCCGGCACTAATTTTAGAAGGGGAAAAAGATGGGAAGATCAGAGTGATGAACAAAAAATCGATGGCCAAAGAACCAGAGCAAGTCAACAAGTCTGCTAAATGCCAAAGCAGTAAACAGAGGACAAGCTGTTGTCACGCCGTGACCATTGACCACAGACGCAGTCTCATAAATTATCCAATGTCAACCCCGCTCTTCCAGAGTTCACACATCACTTCTTGTTCTTGATCCTCCTCCTGGTCCCTCTTTTACTTATTCAACAATAAGAGAATAGAGACAATAGTGCAAATCAGCATAATAATCACTGGCCAGTATTAACTGACAACCAGAATTGATCCTTTTGTTCAGAATTAAAAGGGGATAATGTCGACTAAAACTACACGGCAGTGTAGACATCAAAGGCCGTCGGAAGTCAAAAGTAACACTTCTTCTCACCTAGAAGACACCTCAAGCCAAAAATGTACATCCAACAAAGCTCCACACCAACAACGACAAATACCTAGGAAGTTAGGTAAATGTCACGAATCACGACTAACATGATCAGATGATGTGCATATAAACAACCATTGTGTTTGTGAGTTCACAACTACTTCCTTGTCGCCTCAAGAACTGAAGCCATCTTTCCTTTACTTCGATCTTGCAAATGACGATCTGGCTTTCTCCATGTGCCATATCCTTACTTTTACTCCTGCTTTCTCTTCAGCAATCTCCATCTCAGGCCTCCAACTCCGATACCCTCACTGCAAACCAGCAGCTCTCTGGTAACCAGAAGTTAATCTCTCAGGATGGCAACTTTGTGCTAGGATTCTTTTAGCCTGCAGGTAAGTCTCTCCACAACATTATTTGCTTTCTCTTATTTATATTCTAGATCTTCAGCGGCATGTGCAAAAGAGATTCGTTTCTTCTTTGCGCTTATTCAGCTGTAACGAAGAATACTTTAAAATATGAGAAATCTAGTGGCCATCCAACTATTTTGTTGATGATATTATGGCTTTCCTGAATTTGGCGGTCTCCAATATCTCAAGATAAAACACTAATAATCATGTGGATACGAGAGACCGCTTCCTATGTTTATATGGATGGATGACAAGCGAACCATACTATGCCTACTGCCTCCGTCGTCCCCTGCAAGTGTATATTTATTTAAATATCCTACCACGTATCTTGAGTTTTCAACGGAACATGATGTAGATGTCATGCCATAGCTATGAATGGCTAGTTAGCACTAGCATGCATTTATTTCGTCCTGGTTTGAACACCAATTTTGTGACTGGTTGCCCTCTAGTCTACACTCCACTGATAATATTCTAGCAAAAACCAATTGGTTTTTGTAACTGCCACTACATCACCTTTCTAATGCCACACATGAAAGTGCTAAGTACCATCAGGAGTTCTTAATGACTCAACCGAAGGGGCTGAAAGTAAGTTATATAGCATGCCGAGATATGTAATTAATTAGATTAACATATCATTTAATGGAAATCTAATGACTCAAGATCATCAATGATCATTTTGTTTCTCTCCTCCAAATAAGAGTGGCTGAGAGTAGAGGCACACAACCAAACGGCCATATGCAGAGGAGCATGTAGTTTGCTTTTGATTAACTACAAGTAAATCCTTGGTCCTAGCTAATCTTGTTTTGATGATTCCCAACAAGGCAAGTTTTTGAAATCAGTAGAATACTAGCAAACTTGTGCGTTGCATGAAAATCAATACATGTTTGAATAGGACTCGATATTATCCCTAGGTGCGAGTTGTTCTAACTCGTATGACCACGAGCCATGAACCCGGGTCATATACGGGACATGGAGGGTGCAAGCGCAGTTTGGGAAGTAAAAAAAATGAGATGATAGAAGGGTTGCATTTTGTGAAGTTGTCACACCCAAAATTTTCTATTTTGGGTTGTGCATGAAAAACACTAAATAAAATAAATTATTTCAATATCTGAATAAATTTATTAGATAAGTTAAGTTGTTGCTAATTAAATATAGAAAATTGTGGTTTTAAACTTTTTCATATTAATTTAATAATGTGGTGTTTGTGTGATGCTTGTCTTTGGTGTTGGTGAGTGCTATTATTTTCAAAATACCGTAGGACGACGTTTACTTCTCATCGGAAAACTTTTTGGTATTTTCTGGATCCAAAATTCCAATTTCCGTGAGCTTAATCTTTTTCCTTGATCTCTTCATCCATCTTTTCATAAGCTCCAAATATTTTATTTGGGTTCCTCATGTTCCATAATGTCTCTAGAAAATTCCCTCGAATTTTTGGAGCTTTCGGAGTATTTTTCGCGGCTTAAATAATAATTCTGGACTTTTCTAGAATTATTTTATCCACGAAATTAATTAATTCCGAAAATAATAAATATCTTATTTTCCACCAAAGCTTGTGTGCAATAATCCTAAATGTCCATTCATTTATTTACTAATGGGCTTTAATAATTAATTAGGCCTATTAGTAAAGATGGAGGGTGCAACGTCAATTAGTACCATATCGCTAGTTGACGTGAAGGTGGAGAGTTTTCCTCCCTATATATATGTCCGGCCTGCCTGCTAGCCCTGTTTTCCGCCGCTGTTGCCGCCGCCGCCGCTGTTGCCGCCGCCGCTATCGCCGCCCGCCGCCGCTGTTGTCGTCCGCGGCCGCGATCTCATTGGTGCTCGGCGACGACAACCTCCTCGGCGAGATCCTCCTCCGCCTAGGGTTCTCCACCGACCTCGCTGCACCGCCTCGACGTATCCAAGCATCTCTTCCACCAGTCAAGAGCCGACGCATGCGTGGTGCCGTTCCTAGCAACAAGCCGCTGGTGCTGCTGCCCTCCGTGGTCGCCGCCGCCACGTCGCCGTCGGGACGGCGAGCGAACCTCGCCGGAGTCGCCATGGTGCTGCACTGAGGCGCGATCTCGGGGAACATAGACCGAACCAAGGCTGCTGCCGCGTCCGCCGGAGGCACCACCGGCACGACACCGCCCGTGCACGATCTGAACGTGCCGTACGAGGCAACATCCGAGGGTACGCCACCCCGACCACTGACATGCTGTTCCCGCCGACACCATTGCAGACCTCAATCCAGACTCCTCTGCCAGGGACAGGCACAGCGATGTAACATATCCACCGGCCCTTCCGATTATGCCCATCACCGATCAGCGATAGCAGGAACGGGCCAGAGTGCGAGGCAGAAGATTTCTTCGATCTTGTGATCCACGAGCTAGGGAGCTGCGACCGTCGCCACGTGAAGCACTTGCTGCTACCTTCGTTCTCTTTATCTGGTCAGGCAGCCAATCTGGTGCCCCTGCACGTAGGAACAAATCCACGAGCGCCATGCATCTAAACAACCAGTGATTCAACAGGAACTACCCACGTGAGCTCTTGTCACTTTGCTTTTCTGTTTATCCTTTCTTTTCTAATCAATTCTCTATTGATCACTTTGTCTTAATTAAAATATCTTCAGCACTTTTGGTTACATATACCACCGTGATGCATGAACTCCTGGCTGTTCGTTTGTTTTGGCCAAGCGAGCTCGCTTCAAGCTAATCCTCCATCTATCATCTGTTTCTCGCCTGACCGAAGGCCCTCGGCCGTTTCCCCTGTTGTCACAAATTGCACAGCAATGTACGAGAGGAAAGAAGAAGAGCTACGGTACTAGTTCGCCTCTGATCTTTTAATCTCCACCATTTAGTCGTTTTAAGTCCGATTTGAGTAGTTCTTGTCGCGTTAGATTCGTGTCGACGAGCTCTACGCGATAGTACCAAAGTTTTTATGTCACGTGCTTTTCTATATATCGCTGAATATTATATTGATTAATATGTTTGTACTAGCTTTATAATTAAAAGCAATTTAGACTATATAACCACGGTTTCATAAATAAATATTAATTTAATTCATGTTAACATGTGTGTTTATGATTATAATTTAGTTAGTATTAATGTTTTTCATGTCACTTGACCACGAATTTATTAACTTGAATGCTAATTAGATTAATGATTGTGCAAACTGCTTTCCAAATTGAAAACAACATAGAGATTAACATTCGTCCTTTTATGCACCACTGATAACTTGATTAATGTGCATGTAAATATTTTCTGACTAAAAGCAACACATGGTTTAACGATTCGCCTTTACTATATCCACTATTAACTTGATTAACCGCAACAGAAGTAGTTTCGAATTTATAATATGCTTAGCTTAAACACGTGTCCCATATAATTAGAGTAGATGCTCTCACATGTTTATTTATTTTTGTCAAATAAAGTTTAATGAATTAAATAATATGAGACATGTTCATTTATAAATAAAAAAAAATATATGACTAGTTTGAACTTGATTTTCAATTAAAATATGATTTATGGCCGTTTTTCTTTAGTAAAACAAATCCCGAAATACAATAGAAATATGTATATACATACAATTTTGTTTAGGCCATATCTTCCACGTTTTAACTCCGTTTTGACTCGTTCAAGTTGCGTTAGGTTCGTATTTGCGAGCTCTACATGTTAGTGTAGCTGTACAGTAGGTTTAGAAAATTTAATTTTCGAGTTTATATTAAAATAATTATTTATCTATAGGAAATCTTAGAAAATTCATAACTTTCACGTTTTAAATCCGATTTTCGTGATCTTTACGTCTGTGTGATCGTAGCAACGTGTAGAATAGTTTTGTAAGCTTTCCTAAATGTTTTTCTACTGTTGGTGTACTGTTCTAATTGTATCTTTTGTTTGCTTCGTGTATGTTTGCTCGGAATGTTTGTACGTTGATGCTTGGTGATCGAATTTAGACGGTGAGCAGTACTACGACGATTAGGAGTATTATTTTGAGCCGGACCAGCAGTATCTATCGGAGAACTTTGATCAAGGCAAGTATAACATGGGACTATCCTTGTTACCTATTCACTACAATCAATATCATATGCATGTGTCTACCTTGACAACCTTAGAGATTATAACTTAGATATTGATATCTTGTTTCCTTGTCACCTATGGGTTATGCATTTGGGTAGCCATTGCTAGTGCTTAATTATGAACAATGATCTTGTAATTTGACTAATGGATTATGCAATCAACCAATTAAGATGATTTTATTACTGTTGAAAAGGGGGCTAGAGCAAGGGGTTATATTGTTGCTCTGGTTTCTCTCCGTAAGGACTTACCTGTAAGTGATAACCGGGATATACAGTACAGCTGTGAGGGCTATATGGCTCTGGCTCTAGTTGTTCAAGAGACCTTTTCTAGCTTGTTAGCGGTTACCTTAAATGGCGTAAGAATGGCTTGCCACGTTGGGTGTAGTGCGAGCCCCTGGCCTAGTGTGTATAGGCTGCGGTTGTTGTGCCACAGGGAAGGGGGGTTCTACATCTGCCTGCCGAGTGAATCTAATGGCCCTAACTTGTTAGACGAACTTTTGAATGGCTTTATATGGTTTTCAGTGTTTTGGGAGTAATTAACCCATGCATTTGGAAATCATGACTCACAGTGAAAGTGTACACCTCTGCGCAGAGTTTAATAAACTGGTATACTAGCCGTGCTCACGGATACGAGCGGCCTTGGGGATTCTTACAGAATAGATGATCACCATGGTTATATCAAGCTTAATTATTGTTGATTATTATTATGCTCATGTTAATGCTATTCATTATCCTTATTACAATTGATCATTGGTTCATTAATGGGAATTGGAATACCTTGATGCTACTCAATTGCTAAGTATATGATGATTAAAAGCTAACCGCAGTCAAACAGTGTCTAGCCTTTTTGAGCCTCATGAACCCTGTGTTATATTTGTTGAGTTCGACATGGACTCACTCTTGCTATTTCCCCCACACTCCAGTGTGTAGTAAGATGCTACTCGAAAGAAGGACAAAGGTGTAGTGGAGTTTCCAGAAGACTAGTAGAAGTGCTAGGCATATGTTACCCCCAGTCAGCCGTCCCTGAGAAGAATGGAGCCTGAAGTTTAGTCACCGTTCCGCGATACTCTGATGTAAGTGTTAATATAGCTATGTATACGTTATATAATAACATTGTTTCTGATACTTTTTCATTCTGGCATATGTGTGGACTTCCTGGGCACACATATGATTAGCCTGGTTTTGTTCTTTAGAAAACCGGGTGTGACAGAAGTAAAAAAGCAGGTTAAAAGAAATGTTTCGCTCTTTAATATTAGATTAGAATAGAAAGTAGAGATAGCCGTTGTTTCTTTGAAAACCCAGCCGTTTTCACAAAATTCCGATGGAAACACGATCAAGTATCCCTCTACTCTGATATCCTAGCAGCCGTGTTAGACTAAAATATATGCTAGGGGTGAAGTTGTTTAAGACTGTTAGTTTATCCAAATGGGAGAAGATAGGATTTATTTGTTTATCTAATTCTAATGATCACCCCCACTTGCTCTACTACAATCCGGCTTTGCAGAGATGGGCAAGTCAAAGAAATCTCAGGGCTTGTAGGCTCTGGAACGGCATAATATATATGCCACATGGTGGAGATGGGAGAACTCACCAGAAATTACACGTACTGGTTGCAAACTGCATGAATGAAACAAGAAAATTTGGTCCTGCTCCTGCAAGACATACGTGCAGATCCAGGAAGACTTTAGCGGAACTTTTCAGTGAAAGAACAGTGTTTTTCTCTCACAACAAATCAGCATAAGCCAAATTTCAGCGAAATGGTGAAATCAAATGTAAGCCGGCCTCTGGATGGAGAAAGAACATGGGCGGAGCACGCAAGGACTGTCAGATAGATGATATTGCCGGCTTAGGCACCGCCGTAGTCTCTTGTGCAGTTGTGCTTGTGGGAACCACAATTCTTCTTCTTCTTTTTTTGAAAAATTGGGAACAGCAGTTATCGATCCGTAGGATGACAGACTAAATCGCATCTGTTTGGAAATTGGAATGGTGCAGCAGCAGCAGCCAGAACTCCAGCAGTATATCACAAAATTAGTCACGTATAAACCTAAGACATGAATATCCAAGAATACAAAAGGACATCATATATATCTAGCCTGAATGCCTTGAACGCAACACCGCTTGACACACAAAAGGTAATAAGTGGTGTCGCCAGTTCGCCTTGACGATCGTCATTCGGACGGTGAGAGCTACGGCCGGCGATCGAAAAAAAATGCTTCGGAAGAGACGTACTGGATTCAGATTACTCACCAGCGGAGCATCAGGCAGACTGGACTCAACTTTCTCCCAGCGAATGAAAAGGTTTTGTTGCTCTGTTCGCCCTCACCGCGCGCTTGACAGTTATGGGAAAAACTTTCGGCAGTGCTAACGTCCGGACATCCAATGGACGCCCGCGCCTTCCTGCCGTTTCGCACGCCCCACGCGGGGGCCCGTGCCACCGAACTTCACTAGCATTGAGAAGAGGGGAGGGGACGGCGCTCGCCTGCGCCTCCGGTTCAGAAGGACCCGCGGTGTGCCCTGGCCGCAGCGTCGTATCGAATGCCCAGCCGGCACTGGGAGAAGGAGGAGACACCGAGGCGAGGCAATAGAAGGCAAGTAGGGTGATGGAACAACCGATATACTTTTGAAACATTGATGCATCACTTGCAACATAAGTCTGGAGAAAGACGAAACACTTAAAACATGAGTTTGAAACACTTGCTAAAATACCTTAAAACACTTGAAACCACTGTAAATATACATAACATCCAGATAAAACTTTTGCAACATATGTGTGAAACATGTGCAACATCCAGATAAACACACTTGCAACGTACGTCTAAAAATAGATGGAACATTAGACAGAAGCTTACAACATACATGTACACCAATTGCAGCATATGCAACATCTCAATCTACTTTTGCAACATCCATATGAAACACCTGCAACATACCTATGAAACATCTGTAACACTTGAAATATGCATTTTGCAACATAGGGAAGGCCTGAGCCGGTCGATTCTAGCCGTCAGGGTCGGAGCCGGCAGCAAGCGGCGGTGCACGAGCACCACTAGCGCCAACTCCAGCGGCAAGCGTGAGAACCAACACTGGCTCAGCCAAGTGGGCGGCGTGCGCGACGGGAGGGAGCAAGCGATGTCCACGATGGACGGAGCGAGCACCACCAACACCGGCTTTTGCTCGACTGGGCGGGTGGCGCGCGCGACCGTTGGGAGTGAGCGAGCGACGTGGCAGCAGCAAGGCGAAGTGGAAACGCAGCGTCCGGATGGGACGAATGCCCGGGCCCTATCGTTACCGAAAAACTTTGGGTCATGGTCATGGTTGACATGATGATCAGGCTCGACGATTGCCTCTTAGTGAGTAATGATTGTGATAATTGAAGCGAAGTTGCTAGTGCCTGGCCATCTGATCTGGGGCGCTAGCGTCAGACGGTGCCACGTGCGCAAGAGAAGGAGCTCGTGCCGCCTATTTTTTCGCGTGCCCCACCGCATGTACCCCCACACTTGCGCTCGATTTCTCTACGCCCACTCAGCGGTGCCCCAGCAACGGGCCCGTGTGGTCTGGATGTCACCCAACAACTGCAGCAATTGGCTACGACTGGTGAGTCCCATTGCAACATGTGCAACACTAGATCTATTTTTGCAACATCTAGGTAAAACGCTTATAACATATGTCCGAAATAGCTGAAACACTTGTAACATACGTATGAAACACTTGCAATATACATCCAAAAACAACTAAAACACTTGTAACATACGTGTGAAACACTTGCAAAACACCTAAAAACACTTGAAAGCCATTGCAAACATATGCAACATTTAGATGAAACACTTGCAAGAGACTTATGAAACACCTGATCAAACACTTGAAACATACGCTTGCAGCATGTATGTATATGCAACATCCAGATTTACTTTTGCAACATCCAGATGAAAACGCTTGCATACGTCTCATACAGATGAAGCATTTGGAATATACACTTGAAACATATGTGTATAGCCATTGCAACATGTGTAATATCCCGATCTTATTTTGCAACATTGATATAAAACACTTGCAACATACCTCTAAAACACTTGAAAACATACATTTGCAACATGCTCTTTCGGCACGAACATCTCCTTGCTGCTTCGACGAATAGAGGCTCGTCGGCGCGTGAAAGTTACCGGTGTGCTCGCCCCACACGGGGGCCCGCGCCGCCTGAACTTCACTAGCATCGAGAAGAGGGCAGGGGGCGGCGCTCGCCTGTGCCTCTGGTTTGGAAGGACCCGCAGTGTGCCGCGGCTGTTGGTGGGCCACCGCCATGTCGCTGGCTAGCCAGGCCCCCTGCCGGAGCCCCTTCTTCCTCTACGCGAGTAGCTACAGTATCTCCATGGCCATGGCCATGACAAGAGGAAGGAGACCTAGGTAGAAGAAAGGGGTAGGGGCAGAATGGACATTTCACCACGCTTCTCTCTCTTCGAAAGCCAGAAACGAATATTTTATTGGACGGAGTGTCTACCAGCAAATGTACCAAAAACCAGAGCGTCCTCCAGCAAATCGTTCTATTTTAGTTGTCCAGCGGCAAAGGGTGGTCACTTTCAGTGTCCAGGAGCCAATTTTACCTTATATATATATATGTTCATTCAACCAAAAGGGAGCCGATACAAAGAAAAAGGGGCCCATGTTGCATGCTGCACGCATCATCTCCCTCTCTCTCGCTCTCATATTGTCAATATAAAGTTAATCTGAATCTGAAAGAAATATTTGTAATCTGAATCTGAAGGAAATAAAAGCATACCAGTGGTACGATGATTTATACAACAACAATCATGATAAAGTTAAAGCTAAAGCTAAAGCATGTGCAACGGCAACAGCAACGGCTAAATGGAAGTAGACTAGAGTTAATTGGCAAGTGGTGAATCGTGTAAGTGCTAGACTAGAGTTTTCTACCTGATCTACTAAAAAAGACAGGTACAGCAGGAGGACGGATGGATCTGCACAGATCATCAGTACCGGTTGTTAATGAATTTGATTATATGGTGATTAAGAGAGAGATGGATTACTGGCAATATGTGTGTGGTGTGATGGGCAAACAAAGAAATCCTGTGGCTGGATGCTGTTTCTCTATGTAGCTCGGCACCTTCTTGTGACCTTCCGTCTCATGCAGTAACTGACACCCCAACGGCCCAACGATAATGTCACGTATTCAGGACGATAATGTCACGTATTCAGGGTTTCTGACTGTATATTGTGTTCCGCGACCCTCTTATATTTGGCACCTTAATTTGTTTTCAAGGTAGTTTGCCTGACCAGGTTTTATTTTTTCACACGGACAATCATTGTAACTGTTTTTTTAAAAATAAATAACTCAGCTATTAATAAAAATTAGAAAAGAGTTCAATAAACTTGGGTGGATACCCGCTAGTAGGAATACTAAGGCTAACAACGACCACTACATCTAACTCAACAAAAAAAAGAAGAGGAAGTCATCACAAGAACATAACGTCTGAGCTAAGCTCGCTTTGATGTCTCGCATCCATTTAGTTAAACAATGTACTATCTTTCGTTGTCTTCACTGAGTCTTTCTCCTTGAGAAAGCCATCCCAAAACCAATCAATGCACTTCCGTCATCCTAAGCCACACATCTGAATCCGTAGAACTCAACCCAGACAATTTCATGGTCATTTTTGGTCAAACAAGTTGTGGCCCAACTCATGTCTATTATTTTCTCAAACCAAAGCAATAAATGGTTAAGACGTCCATATGCATTTTAGACGCATTGAACCACACATACATAGCCTTCTTTATTTTTCATCTCTATTCTTCATTTTCTGCTCCAAGAACATGAGATTTCTATTCATTCCTTTGTCCTACAAACGGCAAACATCGAACCACGTTCGCTCACTCTTAAACTACTTATATCTAAACAATCTTTCATGGAGAAAATCCACTTGCTCACACCCGTGAGCATGTTTTTGAAAAGTCACCGGGAGGGACGATAGTCTCCACCTGAATAATTTTCCACTGATGTCGGTAAAGCCGAGAATGGAGGGCGCCAGCTCCAGTTACATGGTTGGGTCATGAACCCAGAGGTACAAAGTACCAGCACAAACAAAACAAAAACACCAACATCATGTTGTTCACCAACAAAATACCACCACCTTGTGGCTATACTCCGGCGACCTCCATTCCAAAAGCGACTATTAAGCTTCGAGTCGAGTCTGACAAACGACAATCACGGTTACATTGTCTTTGAAGCACATCCGAATCCAATCGACGCCCGCCAATGTCCATTGGGGGGGGGGGGAGGAAGCCTCAATGGAGAGAGGGACGACAAAAGGAGAACGAGGAAATCCAAGAGAGGGGATAATAGTCTCGCTAACCTGGCATTTGGTGAGACAATGCAAACAAGGAATAAGGAAAAGGTAGAGCAAGGGCACTGGTAGCGATACTTGCCGGATAGAACATGTGCAAACATAAGGGGAGGGCCAGATCACCATGGGTGGGCTTGAATTGAGCGCAGAGATGACTGAATGACCTCGAGATTGTGGTTAGTCTCTAAAACAACACCTCCATGAAGGGAATGACATCTAAAGATGCCACTATTGCTTGCCCAGAGACACTGGATTTGGATTTTCACCTAGAGACCACACCCAAAAAGGCACCGATTAGTTCTTTGATGATGCCTCCAATGAGGAGCATGACGCTCGAGAGCACCATCATCGCCAGCGCCAGCAATATGCCGGGTAAGGCTTTTGCCTACCTGGACAGTCATGCACCGTGCCCACAGCACAAGTGAACCGCACATGGCTGCAGCCGCGACGCCGGTATGACTTGACAACAGCTGCTATAGCCCTATAGCTTGAACCCTTGTGGTTCGCTCGAGACCAGTAGGAGAGTGCATAGCTACCACCTGTAGGGATTTAGATGCTGTCATCGCACCTCACTACTTGAGCCCTCAGTAGCTCGCACGAACAGCAAGGGGCAATGCCAGCTGGGAGCCCAGCTGATCACAGTCTCGACAGTTGTCCGGCGCCAAGGAGCTTGGTATTATCCCTGCAAAACACGACGAAGTCGAGGATGTTGTAGAAGGCCTTGGCGTGCTAGTCAAGCCGAGGTTCGGCGTCGAGGTTGGTGTAGTTGGTGTCGGCAAACGCCAAGCCCGCGGGGCTAGACTCTCGCGGCAGCGCACACGAACACCGCTCCTTGCGTCGCACGGCTACGTTCACCAGCATAGCCGTTGCCGCCTGAGCACAAACATCGTTTCCCGCGCCGCGCAGCCACGGTGCGTCGCCACAGCTAGGGGTGCAAATGTACGGATATTTTTCATCCGTATCTGAGTCCGAATTCGTTTAGAGGAGTTTAGATCTGTCTGTATCTGAGTCCGAATACTGAACATCTAATACCGTAGCCGTATCCGAATACTCAAATGCATATTTGCGATGTCAATATTCCTTCGTATCCTATTCGACATAGCTAATACTATTCGTATTTAAGTCTGAATCCGAATCGAAATATGAAAGCAAATATAATACCAGCGATATCCTGTCAATATCCGATCCGTTTGCATCTCTAGCTGCAGCAGACGCATGAGCATGAACACCGCTGCCCGCGCCGCACGGCCACGGTCACCAGCATAACCGCCGCAACCGCAGCAGCAACCTCTTGAGCATGAACACCGCTGCCCGTGGCTTGGGACATTATGAGCCTGTTTAGTTGGCTCCTCAATCCAAAAAGTGAACCCAAAAAGTGCTACAGTACCTGTCACATCAAATCTTGCGGCACATGCATGGAGTACTAAATGTAGACGAAAGAAAAAACTAATTACACAGTTTAGTTGTAAATCACGAGACAAATCTTTTGAGCCTAATTAGTCTATGATTGGACACAAATTGCCAAATAAAAACGAAAAGTGCTACAGTAGCCGAACCCAAACTTTTTCACCAACTAAACAAGCCCTATAGATAAAATATAAGAACATTATAGATAATATATATTAATTACTGAATTTAAATGAATTAAAATAATTTTAGAAACATATAAATTAGGGACTGTATCTATAATTATGAGCTATGGACCTACAGTCAGTTCCACGCTAGTGCCACATCAGCTAATCGACTGTGATGTGGTTGTTTTGGACTGGATGGTGTACTTAAATAGTTTTGGGACCTAGATATGCAATTTCATAGCTTGGGGACCTAGAGGAGAATCATGTAATAGTTTAGGGACCGATAGTGAAATTTACTCTAAAATAAAATACTAATTAATATGATTGTCCTTGTTAAAATTAATTAAACTTAAGATTTATATACCATTAATAATATTAAAATTACATTGCAGTAGATAACTTTTAAATAAATAATGATGCATATCATCTATTATATTAAAATTATTTTTATTTACATGGTTAATTAGTCATAATGATAAGATTTAGATGGTTTCAAAATAATTTGTACTTATACGGATAATATATATTGGATATTTCACATTTTTTTGGAATATATGGATGTGGAATCGGATAGAGAATAATCTTCAAAAACGAATGCGGATACATTCATTTAACATTCACATTTAAATTGAATATGGATAATATCCATCCATATTTACACTAAAACGGTTGTGGATATCGGATCTTTCGGATATCTGGACATCCACATCCATCCTTATGGATCTAGCAACTAAAAGCAAGGATCTGGCTAGAGCATGGAGAAATCGATAGATTTTTTAGAAGATTTGCGATTTGGGAAAATGGGGCAGCGGGGGAGAAAGAGCACGTGATGGAGTTTTTTTTTGAGCGCCACCCACTAGCTGCCGCCGCCATAGTAGTGGATGCCGAGATGGCCAGAGTGGCGGGGACTTGGTAGCCGGGCGAGTCGCGTACGGGTCGCTCGTTAGGGAGACGACGTGAGGGCCCCTTCTATTTGGATTCACACTCGTGAGCATGGCTTGCTTAAATTTGGTGGCCTCCAATGTCTCGAGACAAATTAAACCACTAAACTTAGATACAATAGATGCTTCAGGAATGTCATGGGATGCATAGCTTCCGAACTAGCAACAGTTTGCCTACTACTAATGCTGCAAACATCTTCCCAGCAAATGCATACATTATATATTCAGCCTTGGTACTCAGCATTTTCAATCCAATAGTAGCTATACCATTTATCATGCCATTCCTATGAGCAGCTAGTGAGCTCATGCATTTCACCCTAGTTCCAATGACAATTTCCTGGGAAGTTCACTAGTTTCTTATGTGATGAGCAACATGACTAGTTGCTTCCCAACCTACACAACACTTATATTAATATATATATTCCCTTTTCTAAAAAAAACCTTGCATGGAGAAGATCTCTTTGATTGAGTACACTCCTGATCATGGCTTCACTAAATTTGATGGCCTGCAATATCTGAAAATAAACTACTAAGCTCATGTTGACAGCCAAAATATTCAGGAATGGCATGTAGCGAACTATAGCATCAGTTCACTTGCTACTTGCTAGTACACTGCTGCCCCCCATGGTACCCTGCAACTGCATACATCATATACATACTACTTTTTTGACCCAACATGCAGTAGTAATGAACCAGTTTGCCATTGCTACGAGTGGCTAATGACCACCGTCAACTATTTCTTGGACAGTTCGTTACTTTCCTATCTGATGAGGAGCATGACAGGTAAGAGTGTTAACCATAAAGCAATTTTTACAATTATTTAAGAATTATTTTGCCCTTTTTTAGGTGGGGCAAGGCCCTGGCTGGGCCACGCGCTGGCTGCGCGAATGGGCTGGAGGGGCGAGCGGGGCCGGGGCATTTCTCAACCTGGGCTGAAGGAAGGGGAGAGGGAGGCGGGCAGGCTTGTGCCCCGCGGGCCCAATAAGAGAGGAAGGGCCCCGGACCTCAAGGAGGTGGACGGAGCGCCAGGGCCAGGCCGAGAGGAGGCTGCAGTTGGGCCACAAAGGGAAGGGGGAGTGGGCTGGCTGGGTGGTTGGTTCAAAGGAGGTTTTCCCTTTTCCCAAAACAATTGAGAGGAAAAACAAATGAAGATTTAACTCTAAACAAAAACGAAATAAAATCCAAAGCACAAATGCATAAAAAGAAAACATATGGGTGCATAAAGTTATATCGCAAACTTTCTTTGAAGAAGTTGAGACGGAGTTAGGGTTTTTGTTTTAGGAATAATATAAACTTGTGTGAAGTGGTGTTGTGTTCAACCAATTTTAAAATTTATTTTAGAGCAAAATTTATTTTGAAAATATCCCTTATAATGTTGTTGACTTGGTCAAACTTTACGACAAGTGGTTTGTAGGAAAAAGTTATTGAAGTCATGATTTTGAAAATAGGACGGGAAGAGAAAAAGGTTACTTAGGTTTGACATGACATTTACATGTAACACACATTACAAGAAAATTTTAAAAAAGTTTGTATTTTTACATTACACAAAAACACGATATTTTTTAGATAATGGATTTTCATTAATCCAGCCTCTATAACAAAAACACGGTATATTACAATATTTCTCCTCAAAAGCCTGCGCACCGCCGTTTGTGCATGTCTAATTGATTATACAACATATACACAAATCTTGGTTGTTATTGATCAGGTGGATCAATATTGGGTTCTTAGAGGTGCCTGAAATACATGAACCGCTAAGGTTGTATTTTTGTGTGTATCTAACATCTAGCTATTTTAGTCTCTTAAACACATAGTTGCATGATAGGCATCGCCTTGCGATATGATGGCTTCAATGAATTTGGTGGTCTCTAATATCTCAAAAATATAAAACCATAGATGCTTTGAGAGTGCCATCAGGGGCGGATCTACAGGGGGGCTGGGGGGCATCCAGCCCCCCGACAGCTGGTGCATCAATGGATGTATGGGGAGGGTGAGGGAGAAGAAGAGGTGGAGGAAAGAAGAAAAATGGAGAGAGAGAGAGGAAGAAGAAGAGACCAGCCTCCCTGAGCCCCCCATGAAAGTTCTGTCATTGGTGCTTAGGAAGGAGACGTTGGACACTAGACAGAAGTTGAAGACAAATGTTTGTTCCTTCATGGGCCAGCTTGTGTTCCTCAGCCCAAATAGATAAGTCAATCAGTTCAATAGTAAATATGAATAGGAGCCAACCATAAAGTTTAGCTCCCCTTAGATTTTGTCCTGGATCCGCCACTGAGTGTCATGCATATGGATAGCAACAGAATTACTACTTTGCTCAATTTTCTCTACCACTAGTTGTGAGCATTCTGTACCACTAGTGTCTGCTGCCCCTGCCCGTCGTCCCCTGCAAGTGTACATTTATATATCCTGCCATGCACCATGCGTTTTCAATAGAACATGATATAGCTGTGAATTATCAGGCCATAGCTATGAATGGCTAGTTCGACTGCCATGCTTTTTATTCCTCCTGCTGATTTCAACAACAATTTCTTTTGCTGGTTGCTCTCCGGTCTACAGTATACTTATTATCTCCATCGATTATATATATATATATATATATATATATATATATATATATATATATATATATATATATATATATATATATATATATAAACTAGTTGGTTTTTGTAACTGCCACTACACCACATTTCTCCCAACCAGGCCATCAATGAATGCCACATATGAAAGTGCTAAATACCATCCAGAGTTCTCAACTTAAGGGGCTCAAAGTAAATCATATAGCGTGCCCTAATCTTTCATTACAAGAAATAGGGTGATACATGACGGTTTAGATATGACATTATCAGAAACCATCATAAAACTCTCTATTCTATGACGTTTTGTATCTAAGCTGATAAATTCAGGAGAAAAAAAAAAGAAAACCCCACTTGCCTTATCCCCTCCCGCACTCCCCTGAGACCCTATCCTCATCTCCTCTCAACACACAGCCGCACGCTCGCACCGCACCACTCGAAGCCGCCGGCATCGACCGCATCGCGATCCCTGTACTCTGTCGCGGCCGCTGGTGTCGACCGCATCGTGATCCCCGCCCTCTGCTGCGGCCGCCGATGCCCTCCACACGAACCTGGCCGCCCCTTCTTTGGAGATCTGGGGCTGGTGCAGTGAAGCCTAGGACCACCAGCGCCCCTCGCATGGCCGCCGCCTCCCCCTCTTCTCCCATAGCGCCGGCGCGGTCTCCAGGGCTCCGGTCCCGCCTTGATTCGTCGCGCCCGCTCTGGTGTCCGCTCTGACCCCGCCGCGTCTGCCCTAACCCCAGCCCTGGCCTTGGCTCCACCCCGCCGACCCGCCCCCATCGTACCCGCTGAGGCTCCGCCCCAGCACCCTGGCGTCCGGATCTGCAGCGGTGAGCACTCACAACACCAGGTACGCCTGTCCCTTCTCTTCCCTTCATTTTGTGTAAAATTGAGCACTGGAACCCTAATTTAAGCTATAGCTATCTGTAGATCCAAACCCAAGTGTATGCTTGTATGAGCAGAACTTGTTTTGTTCTTCCCGCAGGATATGGGTTGAAATTATCATTAGCATGAGTTGGGAGTCGGTACTATCCTGTGAACTGTGTTTGTCAAAAGTGTTTCGATGGCTTTGGATGAAGTGAGTCAAAAGTGATCCTTGCTCCTTCTGAAGTTTAGAGATCACTGCAGTGAGGTATTATCGCTAATTTGCAGTATACTATTGTTTAAGTGACACAGTAGAGGAGCTATACAATGCAAAATGCTAAGTATTAGCTGTGCCTTTCAGAAGTGTTTAAATTGCTTAGTGCCAAATGGTGAATTATGTATTTTCAGGTGGAATTGGTGATGATTGATGAATTAGTAGCCAAACCCACATAAATATTTTAAATTGCTTAGTGCCAAATAGTGAATTATGTATTTTCAGTTAGAACAATACTAAGGGAATGGATTCTAGCATCTGTTATTCAATACATTTAGAGAGAGTAAAAAGTGCATTCTGTTGTAGCAAAAAAATTGTGAACTATATATTTGTCGGAGTAATTCAATTTATGAGCAATTCTAGGCTGAAGTCAAAGGGCTGTCTGTATTGAAAAATGCACTTTATTTTTGTGCAGAAACATAGCAGGAAACCTGTTCATATAAGCGTTGGGCTGGTGTTCTTGCTGTTTTGGCCTCTGTTTAGGTAATAAGATTCTGAAATGCCCCAGTCATTGTATATCATCATTTTGGTGTCAGATATTGACATTTATTGCAGCTCAGGATGGTATGCTCCTTTCCTTGCTGCGCTAGCACCAGGGATTAACATTATAAGGATGCTTCTACTGGGGCTGGGACTTATGAAAAATGAGGCTATGGTTAAATCAGTGAACCGCTCTGCAGATTACAGGTTCACTTACACATAATACTGTTTATGCTCAAATTTCCTGTTCTTACTTTAATGCTTCAGGTCATGGCATTCTAGTAACTGAATTTTCTTTTGAACACAGGAACTACTCAAGGGCCCACTATATTATGCAACTACTATAACTTTTGCCACGTCTGTATTATGGAGAACCTCACCAGTTGCTATAGCACTTATATGCAACTTATGTGCTGGGGATTGTATGTTCATATATCTTTTGATCCTAGAATAAACCCAGCATAATGTTTTAGTTCCTTGACATAGTTACTGGAAACAGTATTGATATCTCATTTGTTAAGTGACCCTTTCATGCTACTAGAGATTTTTATTTGATCAAGTGTTACTCCTCTCATTTCAGTTTCATATGCTGCAACATCGATAGTTCTCAGTAGCTTGTTTTTGCTACTAGACGTTTTTATTTGATCAACTTTGAATTTGTCTCAAGTTTGCTTATAACTGAAGATCTTACGAATGATTGTATTTACCTTGTTTTCACTTGCAGAGAGTGACTGGAGATGAATGTTGATGCAAAGGGGGCCTGTTGTCATCAAAGGGCCTATTGTAGAGACATGTAATACCTTTTGTAGAGACATTGAACTATCTATGTATGAGCTATCTATGTACGAACTATCTATGTAAAGACATATGGTGGACATGCTAATACATGAATGAATCAATATTTGTTTATATGATTGGTGTTATTGTGATGCATGTTATTGCATTGACGTTTCATTTTGTTGCTATAGCCTAGAGCTATTGCTGCTAACTAGTTATTCCATGATGAATAGAAATGCCAATTTGTGACAGATTGATGTTTCATTTCGTCATTATAGTACAGAGCTATTGCCGCCAACCAGTTATTCCATGATGAACAGAAATGTCAATCTATGACGGTTTAATTTAGCCCCAGCAAATGTATGACGCGGGACACATGACGTTTTGCAATGGATAAGTGGCAACGCTTAATTTATTAGTTGCAAGAAATAAGATGGCAACGCTTATTAAAGCGTTGGAAGCATTATATCCGTGCCCTTGTGAGCGGCTGCATGGCTGCGTATCCGTGCACTTCGACACAGGTGCTGTCAAGTTGCTGCTCTTTAATTTAATTCATAAGTGGCAAAAATAGTCAACCACAGGTTTTGAACTGGTGACCTCTTCGAGGAAGTCTAAGCCATTACACCCCGTAACCAATCAGGCCATTACCCATTTGCGTATTATTGCCTCACTAAATTTTACTTGTAATAAATAACCCCTCGCTCCTATTATCCTGTACACACCCTAATCACGGCCGCCGCCGCCGCTCTGCGTGGTGGTACCACGTCCGCGCCCCAAATCCCCTACCTGTCCGTGCCGCATCGCTCCATCCTGTTTCGTGGCCAGCACAACACCTGTTGTCTGCCCGCCGGCGTCGCGACCAACCTCCCCCACCAAATCCTCCTCCATCAGAGCAGCTCAGGGCCGGCCGGGCAGGGCAGCTGCAGCGAGCTGTGCGGCGTGGGCTTGGGGCAGCTGTGGCGAGCAGCGCAGTAGTTCTTCGTAGCTCCGTGCACGTGCAGCTGGACGACACCACACCAGCAGCAGCGGTGGACACGGCCATTGGCGAGACAGACAGCGACTGCGAGCGCCCAGCAGCAGGCCATTAGGTATGCCTTGAAGTCTCCAATTGATTAAGCCAATCAACCTGCACCCTCTTTGTCATTGAGATCGTGCAATTTGACCCTGAATCATGGTTGCGAGTACCCCATTCAGTTAATTAAATCGAAATCAAGTGTCATGCTTGCCCGCACTGACTTGACTATTGTGTCCTGCTAGCTCTTTACTGAAGCAGTGGTGTTAAAATTCAGTCACAGCATACCACAGTGTTTGTAATGCTCAAGTTGCTATATACGATTTTTAGCATTGAAAGCAATAGAATATCTGGCTCGGATGTATCTAAACCATAGTACGTAGTGATGTATTTTTTTATTTAGTACATCTGTGATTTGCTAAACTGGTGTTGAAACTAAAAGAGCTGGAGCAGTCACTGAAAATGAAATTTGCTACACCAGGTAGACTCATTTTCTGAAACTGAAATATGTATGATTTGGTAGGCTATATTTTCTGTTCTGGCTGGAGTAGTCTCATAATTACCTGACTGAAACTGAAATAGCAATCTTCCTCCCTAGAAGCTAGGAATCTTCTTTCCTTTTGGTTAACCTTTTACAATTTGCTGGTTTATAATTTTCTGATCTTTATTGCCTTAGGCAAAATAGTTGTGATAATGTAACTTAAAGGGATCCAAATTATATGATGATAAATAAATATGAACTTACAGATGATATGTATTTATACAGCAAGAGCTTTTTATGCTTTCACAATGGATTTAAAAATCATCAAGCTTCTTTTGGGCTATCCTAAAGATTCTACTCGGTACATAGCTTCATTAAGTAGTCTGATTATTATGTACTTATTCTTTTTTTGCATGCTTATATATGTGAACCAGGTTGGAACCAAAGTATACTTACACAGTTGGAAAAATCAAAATAAGTCTGTTGCATTGGGTACAGTAGTAAGTTGTGATCCAACACAGAAACTTGATGGCGTTCAGCTAGGCAAAGAATTTTGGATGGTTCGTGTTTGTTTTGCAATTGTAGATGATGAACCATTGATACGACCATACAAAGGCTACAAGGTTATTAGAGACGTAGGAGTTACTGTTGCATGGCCTTTCACTTTTATACGGTCTTTTCTATAACCCAATATAATTTTAGTTCTCATAAGTGTTATATTAAATTAATCCAACTTTCATCTGCAGATCAAGAAGATAAATATATGATCACATCAGTGGAGGACTAGACTAAAGTGAAGGAAGGAGAAAGGACAGCTGCTGGCATACTTAGAGGGATCCCTTTATATGTTTTATATTTTGCTCGCATGGGAACTTGTATTCCGAACAAAAATTACGTCATGAATTATGTGGATGGAACTCATTGTAATGCAACAAATTCTTTATACTATATATATATATATATATATATATATATATATATATATATATATATATATATATATATATATATATATATATATATATCGTTGAGTGTGCTTATTTTCTATGTGTCAGATGGTCTTGCATTCTTCATTAAATTGTACATGAATTATCTCTATTTTTGTCTGAAAAATTATTTATTTCTTACAACACATGTAAGTGTTGCAACAGATCAAATCTATATGTTACAACAAACCCCACGGCCAATCACCCATGGTTTTTACAAACACATATAAGCGTTGCCATAACCTATCATTATGCGTTGCAACTCTTTGCAACGGTTATTAGTACAATTTACCAACACATAAATAAGTGTTGCAACAGATCCTTGCAACGCCACTTTAGGCAACGTATATTAGATGCGTTGGTATAGACCTTGCCAATGTATATACAGACTTTTAGCAACGTATATTTGCGTTGTAAAAGGGGGTGTCATTTTGTAGTGTGCTTTTTTTCAATTTTGAGGCCGTGACGCATTTAGGGAAATAATCTAGTGAGTGGTATGTGCCACAGTGCCAACAGTATTCTTATATATATATATAAAAGGAAATGGTTATTAACATAGTGGCAGCATTTGATCAATGCAAGACCTTTATTTGATGCCACGTATAGACACTTAACACATATAGACACAACACGACCATGACAGCCATATATGGACACAAGATGTTTATTTGACACAGGATGATGATGACTGAATTAAAGGATAATCGATCGAGCAGGTAGTCGCTAGGTAGTAGCCTGGTATTCAAATTAAAGTTGACGCATGTAAACACCAATAGCATCGACGAGCCTGGTTCCCGCACGTCCATAGAATCCCACAGTGCTACTGCCGATTGGCGCTGTGATGCAGAAACGTGTTCCATTTTTGATCCCCCGCCATGGACCCCAGGTTTTGCTGCTGGCCACAAGTCTGGACGAGGTTAAGGTAGTAGCACCTAAAATTTAGTGCTTGTCACATCGGATGTTTGACACTAATTTGAGTATTGAACATAGACTAATTATAAAACTAATTACACAAATTGAGACTAATTCACAAGACGAATCTATTAAGCCTAATTAGGCTCATGTTTAGTCTTTCAAATTAGTATCCGAATACCTGATGTGATATCTCTTAAACCTTAGTCCCTGAATCCAAACACCCTAGCGTCGCCAAAGTCGATCTATGCATGAGAAAATTATATACTACATATATCATTCACTTACACATACATCATTAATTAGCTAGTATTTGATTTGTTGATAGACATGCGTTATATACATAATGTAATTGCAAAAACAAAATTTACTCACCGTTCGAGCATTGCCACCAAGTCCACCCCATCGGCCAGCAGTGCGCCTCTGACCAGTGTTGTCAGTGTAAGTGAACTCAATGGCGTCAACAGCATGGCCACTACGAATGGTGAGGCTGTGTAGACGCTGTGGTGGCTCTGTTATGTCCTGTGCCGACCCTCCCCCTCCTCCCCATAATCCAATCATGGGCCTTGTTTAGTTACTCCAATTCTCTCCCAAAATCTACTATGCAAAAAGAAGATTCTCCGTCACATCAAAATGTCGGCAAATACATGGAGTACTAAATATTGATGAAATCAAAAACTAATTGCACAGTTTTGTTGTACTTTGCGAGACGAATATTTTAAGCCTAGTTAGTCAAAATTTGAATAATTTTTACCAAATACAAACGAAATGCTACAGGAATTCTGATACAGTGTTTTTCTCCCCAATTCCGTCAACTAAACGAGGCCATGGTGACGAACTGACGATAAAGCCCAGCCCCTGCATCTATGTATCCACAAAGATTTATTTTATATATCCAAACAAAACAAAAAGGATGTTACCTAAACCTAATACTACATGCATGCAGGTGCTGATTAGTAAGAACAATATATGTATTCTATCAAAGACTTATTTCTCTCACTGTACGTACCTTATTTAGCTGCTGTGACTGTGAGCCGCCAAACGCCCGGCAGAAAACATGGTAAGTTCATCAGTGTTCCCACCAGTTCTATCAGCAAGATACTTTCTTTTTATGACACCTCTCGCCATAGCAACCACTCCGGTTCCACCGTAGATTGCCCATTCATCAGACCCAGCCGTTACCACTCCATTGGTAACGGGCGTGGAGCCCTTAAGCCTGACATGACGATGAACTGGAAGCAGTAAAATGAATTGCACATGGATACATTTGATTAGTAAAATGAAAGTTTAACCATACTAGTATATATATATATATATATATATATATATATATATATATATATATATATATATATATATATATATATCTGTCTCAAACAGAATGGTGAACAATTGGTGTGCATTACCAATTTGGCTTGTGATTCCCTGCACGCGAGCCACGGGGCTGGCCACCAGTACACGGGCATACTATACGGGCGGTTGGTAACCTATTTCTACTCGTGTTTTCCAGCATCGCCTACACTGGAGGCCAGTAGAAATGGGCCAATTCCACAGGCGGTTCCTTGTGAGCCACTTGTAGAAAACATTTCCACAGGCGACTCTCTTAGGGAAAGCGAAGTCGCAAGTCGTGCAATTTTTCACGCAAAAATCGCACGCTACGCGCTCCCGATGAGATTCGAACCCACGACCTCGGCCTTGCGCGGAGCCTCCTCTACCACTGCACCACACATTCATATGTGTCCATATACCCTTTCGGTTCCCCATATATTATACAAATCTGAGTGTAATTTGCTTGCTTGAGGTCCTAAACGATTTCAAATCAAAAAGTTGTCAACTATAAAGTTTCATAACTTTTCGAGACGAACAACTTTCGTATTGGTCATTTCTCCATCCGAGGTCGTTTACAAAATTTGAATTTAAAATTTGAGACCATTCAAACGTAGTTTTCGTTGACAAGATGATTTCAAATTAAAAAGTTATAATTTACAAAGTTTCATAACTTTTCGAGATGAACAACTTTTATTTTGGGTGTTTTCTCATTTGAGATCATTTGAAAAAAATCAAATTTTAAAAAACACGGGTATTTCTAGTGGCAGATTTCTTAACGAACCGCCTGTAGAAATGGGTTTCTACAGGCGGTTTGTTAAGACAACCGCCTGTAGAAATGTCTTATTTTCACAAGCGGTTGTCTTAACAAACCGCCTGTAGAAATCCATTTCTATAGGCGGTTTTTGTCTTGGGGTCCACCGTTTCATTTCTACTGGCGCGTGATAACTAAAACTGCCAGTAAAAAAATACAGGCGCTGGGAAAAATCATCTTTCTAATAGTGGGCGTCGGAGCCACGGTCATCGTATATGGGGAAGTCAATGATACATGTACAATATATGTCTAAAACAGATGAAACATATGGAACATACACTTGAAACATACATGTGTAGCAATTGTAACATATGCAACATCAAGATGAAACACATAAAACAGATGGATGAAACACGTGAAACAAACATATCAAACAACTGAAGCACTTAAAACATATACTTGCAACATATGCAACATACAGATGAAACACTTGGAAACAACTTATGAAACACACCTAAAACAAACACATGGCGCCGCCAGCAGCCATGGCCTACCTGGTGGGGAACTGCGGTAGCCAGCAAGCAGTGCTCGGGTGTAGTGTAGAGGGAGGATAGTGGCAGGCAAGCAGCTGGGCGTGGTGAAGAATGCCGCGCCGGAGCAGTCTTCGTGGCCACGCCGCGTCGGCTCGAAGAATTCAGCGGCGAGTGGTGAGTGGCGGTGGGAAGACAGGAAAGTAGGCAGCGGCGCTCGGGCGCGGTGCAGCGCGGGCACGCTAGTGCGGTCGCGGTGGAGCAAGCCGTGGCAATGTGGGCGCAGAGAGTTGGTTTGAGAATGGATGTGGAAACAACTTTTGATTCAAGAAGATGGTGAGATCGGTGTTTTTTTTTATTTCTGTTGTGGATGGCAGTGTTGCCCGTTGGGCCGCTCGGGCGTCAAGGCCCACCAACACGCGTCCAAACAAAATGGACACCCTACCCACGATATTATCGAATATTTTCCTCGTAGCAACACAGGCGAGGTAATCGACAATTATTGAGATGAGACAAATTAAAGCCCGCGCTGACGTGTCTAGATGCCAAAGCAGAGAATAATTATCAAGTATTGTGAAGCAAACAGCTCATCTTTTATTTTCCCACACTGTACGTCGCAAGACCCTCGACTAATTCAAGCTATCTAGGTCGCGCGCTGATCATCTAGGAATGCCATGGGTGTACATAGCAACCTAACTAGCAGTTAACTTATACTACTGCTAATTCCCCATCTCCCCACAATGTACATTTATATATTATGCCTTCCATGCATTTTCAATCATGCGGTAGCTATGAATTATATCATGCCACTGTAATGCTAGTAAGCATCGGATGCATTTTATACTGGTTTCAACAACAGTCGTCCCAGCGAGTCCATTGCTTTTCTATGCATAAGCAGCATGACTGGTTTCTCTTGTGCCTACACTCTACAGTATCTCCACACCTCCACTCATAAAAATTTTTGCCAAGAGAGGGCGATAGAGAGAAACTCAGAGATAGAAGTGTGTAATTCGATAGTATATATAATACTTTATAGTTATTGAATATTTTTTCTATAATAGCTCATTGCATCACTGCTTGGAAGAAAAATGTCTACTTAACCCTCTTAAGTATTGGTGATTGTTTACATCATTATCTCATCCATAAAACCAGTTATTTTACCTCTTGATCTTACGAAAAACAATCCAAATAAGCCGGAGAAGAAATGATCCGATGACGTTCACGAAGACGGGACTCGAAGACAGGGACGGAAAAATTGCCCTTTGGAACGGTATGGGAACCTAACTACACGGAGAATTTCTAGCTGACATCTACAGCAAAACATACGATACATACGTTACGGTTATTAGGGTATAGTCCACCTTACCAAACATAACATATGTAACTTTCACATTCTTGATTGATGTAAGAACCAGAAAGGTCGAGTTAAAGGATCGATGATCTGGTATTCTCATCCCATAGAGTTTGAATATATATATATATATATATATATATATATATATATATATATATATATATATATATATATATATATATATATGTATATATATATATAGGCCGACCCTATTTGGTACCCGGGTACTGCCAAGTTATTTGGTACCCAGCGTCCCTACAGGCGCGCACGATGATCCCCCGTCAGGACCGAGCAGCCCAGCCCACGCCATGAGCCTACGCGAGCTCATTAGACATTCTTTTTTCTTACCGATTTTTTTATTGCCGGTCATGAGACTTCAAGCCGTTTTTTATTGATTTTTTTGGCCGATTTTTTATTTGCCGCTCGTGAGATTTCTCAAGCCGTTTTTTTTATTTTTTTTTGTCACCCGTGAGACTCGCATGACAGGTTTCTAAAGCCTTTCTTTCTTTCTTTTTTTTGAAAAGTGAACACGTCCGGTTTTGCAAATACCGTTATTAATAGATATTGACTGGCTTGTTTAAGTATAGGACAAAGTAATCTATACGTGTTAGCTTGCTTGCCATGGAAATCGAGTTTCAGTGCCCATTCGATTTGTAACACCCAAATTTTGAGATAACAAAAATTGAAATAATTTAGATAACAAATAAAGTCCAATTTAAAATAATAATAAAATAAATTTTGTGTTGCATTCATGCTGTTGCATATATTTTATTGTGTGCTGTTATATTTGTTTTATTTGGTTTTATTTTGGTTTAGAAAGTATTTGAAATATTTTTGGAAACAAGTAAATAAAAAAAAAGGGGAAAGGAAACTTACTACTGTGGCAGCCTGGAAAGCCAGGGCCGGCCTGCTGGCTTTTCGCGTGAGGGGGCCGATCCAGCTGTTGCCGCGCGCGTGGGCCGTCGGCCTGCAGCGGCCCAAGTCGGCCAGCCCGAAGCCGCGCCTTCCTTTTCTTTTCGTTTCGCTGACAGGTGGGTCCCACTAGCCGGTCTCCAGTTCATCTTCAACCTCGTGACCGGGACGGACTCCTTCTACCGTATCTCAACCGAATCGATCCTCTGGGATTTGGTGATTGTTTCCGGTAAATTGAAGTTATAAATAGGAAGAGGGGACCTCCTATGTTCCGTTTTTCATCTAAAACGTGATCTATACCACCGAGAATCCAAGGTTTAGGGTTTGAGGTGTTGGCGGTTTCGGTTGTGTTCGGGTGGAGCTCTCGGGTGGTTTTGAGGCCGTGATCAAGGCGTTGGTGAGTTTGCGACCTCCTCCTCTTTCTTCCCGTGCCTTTCTTTCATGATGAGAAGCAGCGAATTGAGGTTTTGGTGAGCTTGGGATGACCGGCAATGGAACCGCCACCCTCTCCTTGCCGCGTCACTTCTTCGGGTGGTTGTAGTTCTCCAAAGCTGCGTAGATGGGTGCGGCTTGCCCTTCTCTTTCGATTGGACCAAGTCGCGGGGTGTTTGGCGGTCGGGAACGGGAGAATCGTTGTGCTCCGGTGAGGTGTTATGGCGGCCACGGTGGCCGGCGGCCGGAGTTGGGGAAGAGAAGCTCGGGGGGTTGTACTGTGCGCCTGCTGGTGAACAAGGGCCGTCCGATCTTGCACCGATGGCCGAGATTAGATCATACCCCTTCGCGGTGAATTTTGTTAAAGAGACCCTGCGTTTTCTAGTAATCAACCCGCGGTCCCAAGGCGTAAAGCTGAGTTTACGTTTTTATATTTTGAAAGCGTATTTTCAATCGGTTAATTCAAAAATACGTTTTCAATAATTTACAGTTTTGCCACTAGCACTGTTTTAGCCATAAAAACTTCGTTTTAACTCCGATTTGATCCATTCAAATTGCGTTAGGTTCGTAATTGCGAACTCTACATGTTAGTATAATTTTACAGTTAGTTTTGATAATTTATTTTTCGAGTTTATAATTAAGTATTTATTGATCTATAGGAAATCTTAGAAAATTCATAACTTCTACGTTTTAACTCCGATTTTGGTGATCTTTACGTCTGTGTGATCGTAGAAACGTGTAGAAGAGTTTTATAAACTTTTATTACTGTTTTGTTACTGTTGGTGTACTGTTCTAATTATATCTATTTGTTTGCTTCGTGTATGTTTGATTGGATGCATGTATGTTGTTGATTGATGATCGAGAATAGAAGGTGAGCAGTTTTTGGACGATTCGGAGTATTACTTTGAGCCAAGTCAGCAGTACTATTTGGAGAGCTTTGATCAAGGCAAGTATAACACAGGACTATCCTTGTTACCTATTCATCAAAATTATCATACATATGCATATGCTTACCTTGACAACCTTAGAGATTATAACTTAGTGTTTGATGTCTTGATTCCTTGTCAACCTTGGGTATGCATATGGGTAGCTGTGGCTAGTGCTTAAATTTAAGAACAATGATCTTGTGATATGATTAATGGATCAAGCAACCAATCATTAAGATGATCTTAATACTGTAAAAAGGGGGCTAGAGCATGTGTACTTATTTTGATGCTCTGGTTTCTCTCCCTAAGGACTTATCTGTAAGTGATAACCGGGATATACAGTACAGCTGTGAGGGCTATATGGCTCTGGCTCTAGTTGTTCAAGAGACCTTTTCTAGCTTGTTAGAGGTTACCTTAAATGGCGTAAGAATGGCTTGACACTTTGGGTGTAGTGCGAGCCCCTGGCCTAGTGTGTATAGGCTGCGGTTGTTGTGCCACAGGGAAGGGGGGTTCTACATCTGCCTGCCGAGTGAATCTAATGGCCCTAACTTGTTAGACGAACTCTTGAGTGGCTTTATATGGTTTTTGGGTGTTTGGGCTTGATCTCCCCACTCATTTGGAAATCATGACTCACAGTGAAAGTGTACACCTCTGCGCAGAGTTAAAAACTGGTATACTAGCCGTGCTCACGGATACGAGCGGCCTTGGGGATTCTTATGGAATAGTTGATCATAATTGTTATATCATGTTTAATTACTGTTGTTATTATTATGCTCATGTTAATGCTATTCGTTATCATTATTACAATTGATCATTGGTTCTTTAATGGGAAGTGGATTACCTTGATGCTACTCAAGTGAAAGTTATAAGATTAAAAGCTAACCGCAGTCAAACAGTGTCTAGCCATTTGAGCCTCATGAACCCTGTGTTATATTTGTTGAGTTCGACATGGACTCACTCTTGCTATTTCCACCATAACAGATGAAGATTATGATGAGGATTACCGTAATGAGTACTAGTCTTGGTGTCAACCAGTCAACCGTGTCCCTGTGTGGAGTTTCCGCTGGAGATTATCATTAGATATTATTGTTTATTGTTCAAGACTATGTTTTAAACATATATTCGTTATGTAATAAGCACTGTGATGATACTATGTAATTTGTCTGCTTATGTGTGCGATCAAGACCTGGGGCGCACATGAGTACTTTATGCATCCTATTTTTGTCCTTAAAAATGGGTGTGACAGATTGGTATCAGAGCCGTGTTGACTCTAGGACGCAAGCCTAGTTAGAATGGTCGTTGATAGCATCCATACTTCATCTAATTCATGCTTCCTCTTTTTACCTTGTTAATTACTAAAGTTTTATGCTTCCTCTACTTTATTCTATTGCGAAAATACATTGATTCTATCTAATCTATGTCTAAATCTTGTAGATGCCTCCTCATCCCCGTCTGTCAGCTGCACAATATGTTGCTCGATTCAAACCCCAGGAGCCAAAGGAAGATGGTGATCAAGAGCTATCTGATGCTGAATCAAGAGTTGGAGATACACCTATGGAGGATGTAGTTATGGGGTGGACTACGAAGTTTCATATCATGGTTCCGAAGGCTGATGCTTTCTTCCATGATATATTGACAAGAACCTTGGACAACTACTATTACGACTGGGAGGCTACTTTAAAGTATCGCAGTGCAGAGTATAGTCATCCATGGATGGATTCCTATTGGAAGACGGAGTTATGGGTCAAGAAAAGGGATCCTACCACTAAGGAGCCTAAGGTGGAGTCAAAGTTTATTACCCGAGTGAGCCGGGCAACCGTGGAGACAAGTATGGAGGATGCCGCTTACAATGCATTCGTATACTACCATGGTCTACGCTCGGACAAGACGCTGAAGGGTGCACTTCGGCATTTTCCTTGTTTCTTGCATGACAAGGGAATTTGGACCGTGCCACTTGCGGATGATTCCTCCTTGACTTTGCAAGCAACGGTGGCATTAGCTCGTGAATTGGCTCTTCATGAGGCGGACTTGAAGGATGAGTTGCTGAAGGAAAAGGAACTTAAGGAGCAAGCTTACAAGGAGATTGACCAATTAAGGGCGGAGTTAGGTCGTCCTAAGATTTATGAGAAGTTTAATTAGGAAATAGGAAAAATCCCTATGTAATAAGAACGATAGTAGTTGCGAGTTAATTTCTAGTTCGGATTGTTTTAAGAGTCAGTTTGTGGTGTGAACGATTGTGTGATTGATGGATTGTTATTATGATAATGTGTGATTTGGATCTTTGTAATGTGTGCTGGAGTTTTGTTGACATGCTTACAAATTCTAATGTTAAGAATATTAAGATTGATCAAGATATATTAGTGAACATGAGGTTAACTTAATTCTGTCCTTTGCTGATTTCTGGATCAGTCTGGGATGTTTTAGAAATAACTTAAAATCCGTTCATGGGAAAATTAAGAAATTTTACTGGGAATAAATAGACTTCTGTATCTTTCTAATCCCACAAGAATCACCTTAATATCTATTATGAGTTGAGAGATATACCTGTTATAAGTTGGAGTTACTGCACAGTCTGGAATTCGGGAACAGTTTCTGTTAAATTCAGTTTTTGATCAATTTATTGACAGAATCAGAAAAAGTGCTGTGAATACGAGTTGTAGATAATTTGATAAGCTTTCCAACCATGTAAAGATCACCTGATTTGGATGTCTGTAGCTCGAGATATGACAGTTTTACTGAGTTGCTGAAATTGGAGTTCGCCCAGAAAATCAGATTTTGTTTATCTATTGTATACATCATCTCGGTTTGTACTGAAATCCATCTTCTGTGTTTTGGAAACAGATGTCAGGCAGAGGTCGTGGCAGAGGACGTGGGGGTGTTAATCCACCCGTTACTATGGAGGAACTCATGCAAACTCAGAATCAGCTGATGCAGATGTTTATGCAGCATATGCAGAACAATCCCCCTGTTGGAGGACCACCACCTGTTCAAGTAAGGGATAAGCGTGGAGAATTTTTGAAGGGACGCCCTCCAGTGTTTTCTCACGCTGCTGATCCTCTAGAAGCAGATGATTGGGTGAGGGCAGTGGAGAAACAGCTGAACATAGCCCAATGCAATGATATGGAGAAGGTGTTGTATGCATCTGGACAGTTACAAGGGACAGCTCAGACTTGGTGGGAGTCGTACCAGGCTGCACGCCCTGACAATGCTCCTCCTATTACTTGGAATGAGTTTGTTAGAGATTTTCGAGCTCGTCATATTCCTGAAGGTATAATTGAGCTGAAGCAGGAAGAATTCAGAAACCTGAGGATGGGACAGATGACTGTGAGTGAATATCATGACAAGTTTACTCAGTTGGCTCGCTATGCTCCCAATGAAGTTAGAGAAGATGCAGACAAGCAACGTCTTTTCTTGAAGGGAATTTATTATGATCTTCGCTTGCAACTGAAGGGGAATAGCTATGCTAGCTTTCAAGAGCTGGTGAACAAGGCTATTGTGTTGGATAATGAGCGTAAGGAGATGGATAGGAAGAGAAAGATGAAGGTGCAAGGCTCAGGAAGCAACAACCGTTAACGCACAAATTTTCAGCATGGCTTTCATCAGAAGTTTCAGGGACCGGTCAGCCAGGGGAATCGCAATTCAAATCAGAGGTGGTCCCAAAATTGGCAAAACAATCAGTCGCAACAGCGTTCATCATATCCACAGCGTCAACAGTATCAGCAGAGTGGGCAACAGACTCCTCGCACTGGAAATCCCAATGCTACCCCCATGAAGAATAATTCTCCCAGTACTCCTATTAGATGCTTTGTCTGTGGTAAAGAGGGCCATCTGTCTTATAATTGTCCTGAGAAGCAGAACCAACAGACTCCTCAGAGCCAGAAGAGCAGCCAGAGGCATTTGGGTACTGGAAGGGTGAATCACGTGTCTTCTGATACAGTTCATAATGCACCAGAAGTTATGATTGGTACGTTCAATGTACATTCCACTCCCGCAACTGTTCTTTTTGACTCTGGAGCATCTCATACATTCATATCCAATATTTTTGTTAAAATGCATAGTATACCCATGCTAGCTATGAAAGAACCTCTCTTAGTAAATTCACCTGGAGGTACCATGCAAACCAGTAATCGTTGTCTTCCAATTAGTATGGTATTAAGGGGGGTAGAGTTTAAGATAACTCCTATAGTGTTGAGAACATCTGGGATTGATGTGATATTGGGTATGGACTGGATGATGCAAAATCAGGCAGAGATTCAGTGTCAGCAGAAGGTGGTAGTTGTGACTGCGCCTAATGGAGATAAAATCAATGTGGATGTAGCAATGCAGAAGCAACCAACCGCGGTGGTGAATCAAATTGAGGATACTATTAATGAGAATTCAGTGATTGAGGAATTTCCGGATGTCTTCCCTGATGAATTGCCAGGTATGCCACCTGACCGAGACATTGAATTTCTTATTGAATTATTACCTGGAACTGCACCTATAGCCAAACGACCATATAGGATGGGAGTAGATGAATTAGAAGAACTTAAGAAACAAATTAAATAATTACAAGAAAAGGGTTTTATTCGACCTAGTTCATCACCCTGGGGAGCACCAGTTATTTTTGTTGATAAGAAAGATGGTGGTCAGAGGATGTGTGTTGATTATCGGTCGCTAAATGGAGTAACTATCAAGAATAAGTATCCTTTGCCCCGGATTGATGACTTGTTTGATCAGTTGAGAGGTGCTTGTGTGTTCTCTAAGATTGATTTACGTTCTGGATATCATCAGTTGAAGATTCGTGCCTCTGATATTCCAAAGACAGCTTTTACTACAAGGTATGGATTGTATGAGTATACTGTTATGTCGTTTGGATTGACCAATGCACCTGCATACTTTATGTACATGATGAATAAGGTGTTCATGGAATACTTGGATAAGTTTGTGGTAGTGTTTATTGATGATATACTGGTATTTTCCAAGACCGAGGTAGAGCATGCTGAACATTTGAGGTTGGTATTGCAGAAGCTTAGAGAGCATAAACTGTATGCGAAGCGAAGTAAATGTGAGTTTTGGTTGAAGGAAGTTTCTTTTCTTGGTCATATTGTTTCTAATGGAGGTATATCGGTGGATCCAGGCAAGGTGAAGGATGTATTGAATTGGAAACCACCTACAGATGTTAGTGAGATTCGCAGTTTCTTGGGTTTAGCTGGATATTATAGACGGTTCATTGAAGGGTTTTCTAAACTTGCTAAACCTATGACATCTCTGTTAGAAAAGAATGCTAAGTTTGTGTGGTCTGATAAATGTCAAGCTAGTTTTGAGGAGTTGAAGAAGAGGTTGACTACAGCGCCTGTTTTGGTTTTACCAGATTTGAGTAAGAGGTTTTCTATTTATTGTGATGCTTCTCGTCAAGGTTTGGGATGTGTTCTTATGCAAGAAGGCAGAGTTGTGGCTTATGCATCTAGACAGTTGAGAAAGCATGAGTTGAATTATCCTACACATGATTTGGAGTTAGCAGCTGTTGTTCATGCTTTAAAGATTTGGAGACATTATTTGATTGGACATAAGAGTGATATATACACTGATCATAAGAGTTTGAAGTATATTTTCACTCAGTCAGATCTGAATTTGAGGCAACGCAGATGGTTGGAGTTGATTAAGGATTATGATATTGAGATACACTATCATCCTGGTAAGGCTAATGTAGTGGCTGATGCTCTTAGTAGGAAAAGTTATGCCAATGAGATAAGAACATTGTCTATGACTAGTGAGTTATGTGCTGAATTTGAATATCTGAACTTGGGAATTGTTACTAATGCAATGGAATTAGTAATAGAGCCTACTTTAGAGCAAGAGATCTATAAGGGTCAATTGAAGGATGAGAAACTAAAGAAGATAGCGGAGGATATAGTGATTGGTAAATCACCGGGCTTTAGAATGGATGATAATGGAATTTTGTGGTTTGGAAAGAGACTGTGTGTACCTGAGGATCAAGCTATTAGACAGGCAATTCTTCGTGAGGCTCATGAGTCAGCTTATTCTATTCATCCTGGTAGTACTAAGATGTATCTAGATCTCAAACAGAAGTATTGGTGGGTTGGATTAAAGCGAGATGTGGCTGAGTATGTAGCAATATGTGATACTTGTCAGAGGGTAAAAGCTGAGCATCAGAGACCTGCAGGATTGCTGCAACCAATGAAGATTCCTGAGTGGAAGTGGGAAGAAGTTGGTATGGACTTTATAGTGGGGTTACCTCGTACTCAGAAAGGTTATGACTCTATTTGGGTGATAGTAGATCGTTTAACTAAAGTTGCTCATTTTATACCAGTTAAGACCACATACCATGGACCAAAATTGGCAGAGTTGTATATGGAGAAGGTAGTATGTTTGCATGGGGTTCCAAAGAAGATTGTATCTGATCGAGGATCGCAGTTTACATCGCACTTTTGGCAAGCTGTGCATGAATCTTTAGGAACTAAATTGAACTTTAGTACCGCATATCATCCACAGACAGATGGACAGACTGAAAGGACTAACCAGGTATTAGAGGATATGTTGAGAGCCTGTGCATTGCAATATGGAACTAGTTGGGATAAGAGTTTGCCTTATGCAGAATTTTCTTACAATAATAGTTATCAACAGAGTCTTAAGATGGCACCGTTTGAAGCTTTGTATGGACGTAAGTGTAGAACTCCATTGTTTTGGGATCAGACAGGTGAATCTCAGGTGTTTGGTACAGATGTTCTTAGAAACGCAGAAGATCAAGTGCGAGTGATTCGTGAGAATTTGAGAGTGGCACAGTCTCGTCAGAAGAGTTATGCTGATAATAGGAGAAGAGATCTAGTTTTTGAAGAAGGTGATTATGTTTATTTGAAGGTGTCACCTATGAGAAGTGTGAAGAGATTTAACATGAAAGGTAAACTAGCACCAAGGTATGTTGGACCATTTAAAGTTATTGCTAGACGTGGGGAAGTTGCTTATCAATTAGAGTTACCTGAGAATTTATCTGGGGTGCATGATGTGTTTCATGTTTCACAACTTAAGAAGTGTTTGAGGGTGCCTGAGGAGCAGATACCTTTGGAAGAATTGACTGTTAAAGAGGATCTTACATATGAAGAGGTTCCGATTAAGATTTTAGAAACTGCTGAGAGGGTTACTCGAAGTCGGGTTATTAAGATGTGTAAAGTACAGTGGAATCGATATTCAGAGGCAGGGGCAACTTGGGAAAGAGAGGATGAATTGAGGAAGTCATATCCGCAGTTGTTTGAGTAAGCAATCCAATCTCGAGGACGAGATTCTTTTAAGGGGGGTAGAATTTGTAACACCCAAATTTTGAGATAACAAAAATTGAAATAATTTAGATAACAAATAAAGTCCAATTTAAAATAATAATAAAATAAATTTTGTGTTGCATTCATGCTGTTGCATATATTTTATTGTGTGCTGTTATATTTGTTTTATTTGGTTTTATTTTGGTTTAGAAAGTATTTGAAATATTTTTGGAAACAAGTAAATAAAAAAAAAGGGGAAAGGAAACTTACTACTGTGGCAGCCTGGAAAGCCAGGGCCGGCCTGCTGGCTTTTCGCGTGAGGGGGCCGATCCAGCTGTTGCCGCGCGCGTGGGCCGTCGGCCTGCAGCGGCCCAAGTCGGCCAGCCCGAAGCCGCGCCTTCCTTTTCTTTTCGTTTCGCTGACAGGTGGGTCCCACTAGCCGGTCTCCAGTTCATCTTCAACCTCGTGACCGGGACGGACTCCTTCTACCGTATCTCAACCGAATCGATCCTCTGGGATTTGGTGATTGTTTCCGGTAAATTGAAGTTATAAATAGGAAGAGGGGACCTCCTATGTTCCGTTTTTCATCTAAAACGTGATCTATACCACCGAGAATCCAAGGTTTAGGGTTTGAGGTGTTGGCGGTTTCGGTTGTGTTCGGGTGGAGCTCTCGGGTGGTTTTGAGGCCGTGATCAAGGCGTTGGTGAGTTTGCGACCTCCTCCTCTTTCTTCCCGTGCCTTTCTTTCATGATGAGAAGCAGCGAATTGAGGTTTTGGTGAGCTTGGGATGACCGGCAATGGAACCGCCACCCTCTCCTTGCCGCGTCACTTCTTCGGGTGGTTGTAGTTCTCCAAAGCTGCGTAGATGGGTGCGGCTTGCCCTTCTCTTTCGATTGGACCAAGTCGCGGGGTGTTTGGCGGTCGAGAACGGGAGAATCGTTGTGCTCCGGTGAGGTGTTATGGCGGCCACGGTGGCCGGCGGCCGGAGTTGGGGAAGAGAAGCTCAGGGGGTTGTACTGTGCGCCTGCTGGTGAACGAGGGCCGTCCGATCTTGCACCGATGGCCGAGATTAGATCATACCCCTTCGCGGTGAATTTTGTTAAAGAGACCCTGCGTTTTCTAGTAATCAACCCGCGGTCCCAAGGCGTAAAGCTGAGTTTACGTTTTTATATTTTGAAAGCGTATTTTCAATCGGTTAATTCAAAAATACGTTTTCAATAATTTACAGTTTTGCCACTAGCACTGTTTTAGCCATAAAAACTTCGTTTTAACTCCGATTTGATCCATTCAAATTGCGTTAGGTTCGTAATTGCGAACTCTACATGTTAGTATAATTTTACAGTTAGTTTTGATAATTTATTTTTCGAGTTTATAATTAAGTATTTATTGATCTATAGGAAATCTTAGAAAATTCATAACTTCTACGTTTTAACTCCGATTTTGGTGATCTTTACGTCTGTGTGATCGTAGAAACGTGTAGAAGAGTTTTATAAACTTTTATTACTGTTTTGTTACTGTTGGTGTACTGTTCTAATTATATCTATTTGTTTGCTTCGTGTATGTTTGATTGGATGCATGTATGTTGTTGATTGATGATCGAGAATAGAAGGTGAGCAGTTTTTGGACGATTCGGAGTATTACTTTGAGCCAAGTCAGCAGTACTATTTGGAGAGCTTTGATCAAGGCAAGTATAACACAGGACTATCCTTGTTACCTATTCATCAAAATTATCATACATATGCATATGCTTACCTTGACAACCTTAGAGATTATAACTTAGTGTTTGATGTCTTGATTCCTTGTCAACCTTGGGTATGCATATGGGTAGCTGTGGCTAGTGCTTAAATTTAAGAACAATGATCTTGTGATATGATTAATGGATCAAGCAACCAATCATTAAGATGATCTTAATACTGTAAAAAGGGGGCTAGAGCATGTGTACTTATTTTGATGCTCTGGTTTCTCTCCCTAAGGACTTATCTGTAAGTGATAACCGGGATATACAGTACAGCTGTGAGGGCTATATGGCTCTGGCTCTAGTTGTTCAAGAGACCTTTTCTAGCTTGTTAGAGGTTACCTTAAATGGCGTAAGAATGGCTTGACACTTTGGGTGTAGTGCGAGCCCCTGGCCTAGTGTGTATAGGCTGCGGTTGTTGTGCCACAGGGAAGGGGGGTTCTACATCTGCCTGCCGAGTGAATCTAATGGCCCTAACTTGTTAGACGAACTCTTGAGTGGCTTTATATGGTTTTTGGGTGTTTGGGCTTGATCTCCCCACTCATTTGGAAATCATGACTCACAGTGAAAGTGTACACCTCTGCGCAGAGTTAAAAACTGGTATACTAGCCGTGCTCACGGATACGAGCGGCCTTGGGGATTCTTATGGAATAGTTGATCATAATTGTTATATCATGTTTAATTACTGTTGTTATTATTATGCTCATGTTAATGCTATTCGTTATCATTATTACAATTGATCATTGGTTCTTTAATGGGAAGTGGATTACCTTGATGCTACTCAAGTGAAAGTTATAAGATTAAAAGCTAACCGCAGTCAAACAGTGTCTAGCCATTTGAGCCTCATGAACCCTGTGTTATATTTGTTGAGTTCGACATGGACTCACTCTTGCTATTTCCACCATAACAGATGAAGATTATGATGAGGATTACCGTAATGAGTACTAGTCTTGGTGTCAACCAGTCAACCGTGTCCCTGTGTGGAGTTTCCGCTGGAGATTATCATTAGATATTATTGTTTATTGTTCAAGACTATGTTTTAAACATATATTCGTTATGTAATAAGCACTGTGATGATACTATGTAATTTGTCTGCTTATGTGTGCGATCAAGACCTGGGGCGCACATGAGTACTTTATGCATCCTATTTTTGTCCTTAAAAATGGGTGTGACACGATTGGCACAAATTTGTTATAATCTAATAGAAGTTTGAAAATCTAACGAAATTAGATAAGACTGAAAATCCAAAGCAAAAACTCCTCCAACCAGCAACAATACATCAGGATGTAAATTTCAGACTTTGCATCACAGTAATAATTTAATGATCCTAAGTCATTCCAGGCAAAAGCAATGTCGAGTGAGAATGTAAATATCTGTATAAACATCATTGGTAAGAAACATAATTCTAATTTATTCTCCATCCATTCCATGATCGTCCTTTTTTTGTTGATTCCATGGTCGTCACTTTCACTGCCCTTTCCCTCAGGCACGAGATTAGAATTTTGGACAAGAAAAAAAATAGAAAATCTTGTAAAAACAATGAATCCAAAAATCTTGTTGCCATATAGAAAATAACTATATTGGCTATTGTTTTGCTCGTAGACTCACACATGCATCAAGTCATCTACTAATTCAAAGCTCAAGTACTCTACTGATGCTACATTGTAGGGCATAATCCAAATTTATCGTATGTTACCTATTTTCTAACTGGTACAAGATGTAACATAAGTGTCACCAGAACACTAAACAACCATAAGGTGAAGCAATAGTTAACCCCTCTGAATCCAAAGCCTAAATATGAAGTTGCTAGCATTTTTTTGGGAACAAAACCACTAACATTTGAAATGGCAAACCACTTTGAAATGCATGCCAAAACTAACTTTTGCCATTTGCTTATGCCCAGTAATACCTTGCATGATTACAATTTCCCAAATTAACAACAAACATAGCATAAATTTCAAGTATCATGCTGCATGAGTATACACAAAACTAGCACTACTTTTATCCTACTTAACATGGCTGAAAAGAGAAATTAGATTACCACTATTACCACTAGTATTCCTACTGCTACATAGTCCATAACTATTACTAGTAGTTCAAGCATATTTTGTTGCAGCACTAGATGAAGAGGATAGGCACACAACTCCTGTGAAAAATGCTGAAATGAACCATACAGGATGCATACTAAATCACTAAATGTGTGCATGACCTAAACAGGTTACTTATTTTAACTATGCACTAAATTTGTAAATAATTAGGGCTTAAGTGCCATCTACCTGAACACCCTCTTGGAACTTGAATTGTTCTTTTTTTTTTGTAAAAAAAACATTAGCACAAATAAGAAAGAAGCATAAATACAAGCCCATCTCCAACAATATCAATATCTGCATTTTTGCATCATATTTAAATTAGTTTATCCTAATTTCTTCAGACAAACACCTATCTTTGATCTAGATTCTAAAGAATATTTTAACCTATTGATCAAGATATCTTCAAAATTCTTTATATAATCTCTATAGCCTTGTATTTTTCGTACAAATCATCAGAATTCCAATTTAAGATAATATGAAAGTGGAATCAGAAATAGTAGGATAGTTGTCTGCCATTTGATTAATGATTTCTGACCATCTACACAGTTTAATACTTTTTCATTTTATAAATTGTGCTCCAAACACATAGTTAAATCCAGCAGTACAGGCATTTAAAACATAGACGGAGGAACACATAGTTGCATCTGGAATAGTCTAAACAAACATGTTGCTCAACTAAGTCTAATAGTTGCCCCCCAATGGATGAGGATGATCAAACATCAACAGTTGAATACACGTGATTGAAACTCTTAATTTATGACAATTTGATAAATATGCTACTTCAATAAACTAGAAATCAGAGAGATAGACAGCAAATCGACTTTTAAAAATCTGTAGTACCTTTTGATGATGGGCTCAAGTGATAAAATTTAAAGATTCCACTCCATATAGATCTTGGTGAGATTGTTAAGGTCCTCCTGAATAAACAGACAAGCGGACGTTCAGAAAGTCACCTATAAAATAATCTTACACCTATAAAAATTTAGTGATTAACAAGTCCGGTATTATTTTGACAGAAGTTGACAGTTTCAGTTTTGCTTAGTTTTTGTGACAGATACAAAAATGGGATCCTGATAAAATATGTAGATTTCACAAGCAGTGGTATTATAATGCTAATGCTACTTATCTGGTGGGGGAACATTCTGCCATGACAGATCGCAATTTCAGCATTACAAGATGTACTAGTAGTAGATAGCAAGAAAAATTCTTCATAACTTTGAATGGACTGTCACGAGCCATCAACATGAATCCGCTCAAAAGGGGCCCAACATGTACGAACTCATCGGCTCAAAAGGAAATAGGAAAAGGCAGACCATAATGTGGGGCGACCTCACCTTGCAGGCTTGCACAGGCCACAGAGCTGCTGCACGAGGTAACCATGATAGCAGTCACCGGCTTGCATCTCCTTTCCTCGGTCCACCTCGTGAGTCCGCTTTTTCATCTGCTGACACCTGCATCTACACCAGTCTAAAATGTGACATTGAAACTTCTGATTTCTAAGAATATATGTAACCTCAAATAAAAATACAAATGTTGTAATGTAACTAATTGTTTTAAAAATGGGAGTGGGGACAGTCCTGGCCTTTCAAGAAGGCTTAAATGTTGGTACCTATTGGAATTGAACTCACAGCCTCAAAGAGCAGCACTCTAGCCTGCCTCCTCTGACCAGCCGGCCACACAACCCTGCATCAATGTAAATGTGTTTTTAGTGAAGAATCCATAAGTACTAATTCTATATTCTCAATCCACACAGTCATTGACATACAAACAAACAAACAACAACATAGCCTTGTGTCCCAAGCAAGTTGGGGTAGGCTAGAGATGAAACCAAAAGAGACGAGAAACAGAGAGTCATTGACATATTGATGATTAATTAAATTGACTATTTGACCAACAGATATGAGATCCTACAACTTGCAGTAGGAATATGAGGGAGAAAAGATCAAGGTTCGATATCCAGTTCGTTATTGCCAGCCAAAGGAGAAAAGCTGAATATTCACATGGATGCAGAAGGCAAAAAGTTAATATATACATGTGCAATCGAAAGTGCCATTGACAGTTGTTAAATGCAGGACAACTATATGGTTCAGCTACCAAGCATTAGCATGTCATTTTCAACCAGGAATGCTACATATAAAAAATACAGCAGTTACCAAATTAGAATACTTCTGGCCTTACTGAGTCCATATCCCTTTAATTTACATCTGGCTTGTACCTACGAGAAGATAAGAAATAATAGATTAACAACTCCAAGAAACAAGCAAACTACCAATAACCAAAGACAAAAGAGTGCACCATAAAGACACTGTGAGACACATATTCAACATGAGAAACAAGCATAGATTAAACATCATTATTCATTATTAGTGATTTCATTGAATTGAAAGACATTAAAAAAACTGGGCATTCTATGGCAACATATAGCAACTACAACATAATGGGAAGTGGCAATACCAGCTAAAAAATGGTATTCCAAAATCCATAGTGGCAAGGCAGATGCAGCATGCAGTAAACATTTTGAGAATCAACGCAATTGGAAATCGATTTCGGCAAGGCACCCCTTAGCACCATGTGATTATGCAAACAGCTATGTCACTCTCATGGCGCAACTGCGCACAAGAAGACAACTACGACCGGACACTCAAGATTGACTCTGGTACTTTCCATCGAGCATCTGATGAGCAATTTAGTCACACATGCACGCACACAGGCAAGATTCCAGCAACGGAAGGACACAGGCGAAGTTGAGATTTGCTCAGCTGGTGCGGATCTTGGCAGGGTCCTGAGATGGGAGGAGCTCCAGGCAGTTGCCATCCCCGTCCACGTCGAGCAGGCGCACTGACCTCAAGCCAAAACAAGAGCACACGCGAATCAGGGCTCCTCCACCTTGGATCTGCGAGGAGTGAGATAGAGAGAGAGAGAGTCTAGGGTGGGAGAGATGGGGCCAGGGCTCACCTGCTCGCGCCGCCCTCGATAGGGCCGGCCGCCTCGTTCTCGGGCCACCCGCTCACCTGCTCGTGCTGCCCCCGACAGGGCCAACACAGAGCACGGAACCCTTGCACTTGCCTAGGAGCGGCAGTCGCAAGACGGTGAAGCAACACCAGCGCTACGGCGAGGGCGCGGACGGGCGGCATGCTGCGTCTGCGACGTCTGGATGATGGCGCACATCGCTGGGCAGCGACGCGGCCGGGCGAGATGTTGGGGCACGCCGACGGCACCCGGCACGGCGGAGCGCTAGGCAACGGCGGTGGTAGGGAGAGGAAACGGACAGGAGGTGCTGGCGGAGGGAGGGGAGGAGGTGACCGAGCCGACGGGGTCTGGAAACCGCAAAGAAATCGTGGGTGGGGTGGGGTGAGCTTAGGAGCCACCGCTCGACCTCTTCGGTGGGTGGGCCGGGCCTGCTCTGGCTCGAACAACGAGGTGGGCCTGTTTGCCTGGCTAATAGGACGCCGGGTACCAAATAACTCTGTGGTACCCAGGTACCATATAGTAATATTATATATATGTATATGTATATATATATATATATACATATATATATATATATATGTATATATATATATATATATACATACATATATATATATATATATATATATATATATATATATATATATATATATATATATATATATATATATATATATATATATATATATATGCGGTGCCGGTGCTGTTAGATGGATGATCTGTATCTGGTCGATGCATGCACGCAGATCGAGCACGGGTAACTCGGCCTTCAAACTGATCCTCCAACAAGCTAAGTGACCGGTTCCTTACCGGGTCGATCAAGGGCTCACTGATCTCAACTGTCTCTTCTCTAGCGCATGCAGATGCGGCTACTTGTTGGATCGAGATTGTTCGAGCGAGTTCGAATGAGCTAATTTCTTTTAATAGCTAAGCCAGCCGCCCACTATTCTTGCGGCGAAGAGGAGAGGCGCAGCCGCGCAGGAAAGACCGAAAGAGCTCTGCTCCGCTCCGCTGCCCTCTCGATCTTCTCCTCCTCTCCTATCCCTACGCCGACGCCGACGCCGAGGGTAACAACCCCGACGACCTCGCCGACCGCGCGCGCGTGTACCATGTCCGCCTCCTCCTCAAAGCCACAGCCACAGCTGCCACCACCGCATCACCTCCACCTCCACGTCGACACTAGTGCCACCGCCGCCACCAACACCAACGGCTCGGCTGCCTCTCGAGGCTCCGCGTCCTCCACCCGCGCCCCGCGGCCCACCCCCACCGGCCGCGGCGAAGGGAGCAGCAGCACGCAGCACAACCACGCATGCGCGGCGTGCAAGTTCCGGCGGTGCAAGTGCTACCTGGACTGCCCGCTCGCCCCCTACTTCCCCGCCGACCAGCAGAGCCTCTTCACCAACGCCCAGCGCCTCTTCGGCACCAGCAACATCAAGAAGACGCTGACCAAGTACGGCCCCGCCGCCATGCGCTCGCTCATCTACCAGTCGGAGGCTCGCGCGGCCGACCCCGTCGGCGGCTGCGTTGGCATCATACATGAACTGCAGCGACAGCTCCGCGACTCCGAGATGGAGCTCCAGTTTGTTAGAAAGCAGATCGCCATCTGTCGCCAGCAGGCGTCCGCCACGGACGGTGGCGGGCTCTCCGACCTGGCGGCGGCGATGATCCTACCCAAGGTTTTTGTTATCGGAAATTAAAATTTATCGGACGCCATGGATAAAGAGGATAAGCAAGATATATTAGAAATATCGGACCAAATTTAAAAAAAAATAATTTTTTTTTCAAAAAATTTGTAGAATTTGACTTGAAACTATTCGTAAGATATTAAACATCACTTGTTCACAAATCAAAACAAGAATAAATCATTATGTGGGTCGGACTGTCGCGTGGCTGATTTTAGATTATCTGTGTAGAAACAGAAAAGAAGGGAAAAATTTAGCTGATATTAAATTTTATCGGACCCCAGGAATAAAAAGAAAATTTCAAAAATATCGGCGACTTTCGGCCGATAAAAAAAAACCCTGATCTTACCTGCCGCTTCTTCCCCTGTGGTGGCTGCTGGCCAGCAGGACGACATGGTAGCTGCTGTGGACGCCATCTGCGCCAGTCAGCAGCCATCCATCCATCAGCAGTCACCGGACGTGGCCCTCTCGGCGAGCAGCTGGGGTAGCACTGACAGACGATAGAGGCGTTGCCGTTCGTGGACGCGTTTAACGTGAAGCCACAGGTCCTGCCGGCGACAATACAACACATATGGAGGAGCAGCCGGCGACGGCAGCGGCGCCATGCCATCTGGAGTTAGCTTCTCCTCTTTCTAATGCATGAGAGATACATTCATCCATGACCATGCATACACAGTTTTAATTTCTTAGTTTATATTCAATAATTATAGTTTAAGCAACGTCGATTAGATATCTCAGTTTTCTTTAGAGAGTATGTTAATTATTTTTGTGGATCAGTACCCAGTAGTTTAGTTAGGTTTTATCATTGATTTTCGTCGCTCTACGTGGATCAATCTTTGATGAAAGTTTCATGAACTATGTTTGAGGAAACAAGTATTTTGACTTCATTCAATAGAATAGAGTAGCGGCCGCATAAGATTTGTTCAAGGACATTGTTTTCCCCCATTTCGAGACCAGACGACATCATGTTTGACACCGCGTGTGGTGTCTCTTTAACCAAATTTTGACTACCAGAGCAGTACGTTTAAGTTACTCCAATAACTAGCAAGTTGGCCCATGCAAATAAAACCGGTAGATAGTTTGCTTGTTGTTGTATTTATATTTTTTATTCGAATATTCTTTTTACAGATAGTTTCGTTTATTTATTTGATTATAATTTTCTTCTCTTTATGTGCATTTATTTTATCTACTATTGCATGAACTCTAAGCCAGACTTTAGAGGTACTGTCATCATTCTTGTCTCTTTTTTTTTTTTGTCTATTACTATCTAAAGACTGCAATTTCAGCTAAGGCCACCAAATCAAGTAGCCTTCAGTCTTATCTTGGTGAGCTCTATTGGTGATAAAATATCTCTTATAGATTTAAATTTGAGATGATCTTGTTGCTTCTATTATGGATCTTTAGCTTCGTGTTTTTTTAGCCATCCGCTGAGCTTGACACCACCGCTTAGTTCTACGTAATCTAAGAACTTATATAGTGAGTTATCCTTTTAGTTATCTCAAATTAATTCACAATTTGTGCATAGAATAAAAAGAATATTGTGAGTGGCATGGCAATCATAACTCATACAATGGTGTTGGACTTGTCACATACTCCTAAATAATGGGAGCATCTAGAGATGTTCAAAATTGGTCGACCTCAAAGGTTTTGGTCATTGAACCGATGCTGGTCAAAATTTTGTTCTCGTTGGTGTTGTTTGGGCACTGCAAGTGTTTGATACATACTTGATGACATTATCTTATAGTAATGAGCCTGGAGAAGTTTAAAATGAATTAGTTCTCATTGTCCCATGAATATATGTGTCTGCCTATTTTTTGTTTTTCACCTGATATTGTCTGAAGATGTTGGTGAAATCTTGTTCTTTGTGGCCAATGTTTGTCGGCCTTTAATGCCACCACTTGATATTTGGTACATTCGATGATATTGTCAAAGAGCACTTGAAGACTAAAAAAAATTCTTCACTGTTTTGAGTATCTTTTTCTTTTAGTTCACAATGGAGCTAGTAGTGTCGGAATTTGTTCCTTAGCATCATCTAATCTAATTACATCCGATGAGTTGCCATCTGCAGAGGTTTGATATTTGCATCTACATCTATTGTCTTCACTTATATCTAATTATATCATAATATTTTTTCTTGCCATATTGGATATGAATTGAACTGAGTTATTTATTAATGAGTAAATTGCGCCCACCATACAACAACTTGACAGGTGGGTGCAAATTGGTTCAACAACGTGTAAACTGCTCAAATAAGTACAACAACTTAGCAGATTTGGTGCATATAAGGTCCAACCGTTACTAATATGGCAAAATACTTCATCACTAGTTAGATACATTATATTGATACATAGCATATTCCCACAAAGATTTCGTTTTCTCTCGCTGCTAACGTGATGTCGATGAGAGAGGAGAAGAACACTGTGTCCTAGAATAAACTAGGAGGAATGGACAGTGGTTGTTTTGTAATTTGGGAGGTCCATTCCTTTGACAGTAACTATGTTTCACTATTGGGCACTCGCGACCCTTGGATATTCACTTCCCCACTCAAGGTGGCATGTCGTCTTTTCTTCAGATAATATTATATAGAGAAGATTCACCTGCTCACGATCAGTGGCGGATCCAGGATTGGGATAGGGGGACCCTGGATCCGCCAATGCTCACGATCTTGATTATGGCTCTGCTCAATTTGGTAGCCCCCAATGTCTCAAGATAATAATTAAAAAACACTAAGCTCAGATACAATAGGTGCTTCCAGAATGCCATGGATGCATATAGCAACCTAAGTAGCAGTTAACTACTGCTAATTCCCCATCGTCCCCTATATATTATGCCTTCCATGCATTTTCAATGCAACATGCGGTAGCTATGAATTATATCATGCCGCAGGAATGCTAGTTAGCACCGGATGCATTTTATACTGGTTTCAACAACGGTCGTCCCAGCGAGTCCATTGCTTTTCTATCTGATCATGAGCAGCATGACAGGTTTCTCTCCTTCCTACACTCTACATTATCTTCAGAACTCCACTCATAATATTTTTGCCAAGAGAGGGCGATAGAGGAAAAACAAAGATAGAAGTGCGTAATAATTAAAAAATATATATAATAGTTTATAGTTATTGAATATTTTTCTATAATAGCTTATATTGGTATTTACACATAGATTATTATATATCTATAGATATGGCTAATTTAGAAATAAATTAAAGATCTTATTTTATACTATCTTTCATGACATATATGTCACTAACTTGAGAAACAAATTTAGGAGTTACATTGTTTTATTTTCTACAATGACGAACGCGGGTAATTTAGGTGCAAAATCAGGGAGCTATTTTAATCATGTCCCATAGTTATATGAATTTGCGTAATTTTGATGCAAATTTAGTTTTTTTTAAATTGTGTTTCATAATGGTAGGTGGGTAATTCATATGTAAGGGGTTACTTTAATTATTTGCATGTCCAACATACAATGCAACAGGCATGATTCACCTTGTTTCGATGAATGACTAGTTGGTTTCTTTAATGTGTAGGCCTTAGAGTCGACAACAAGTAAAAACTACAGGCCGGCTCTTTGGTTGGTAGCTGTAAAATGTTGTCTGGTGGTAGCTATAAAAATGCTGTCTGGACCAGACAGGCTTGTGAGACGTCTGATTTTAGATGCCTACTAGGCTAGGATCTCTTGCCTGTGTGCAGTGGACAATGTGGTGTTGTCTGCCACCTCATGATCATCGGTAGTGATGGTACTGTGGAGACACGGCTGCGGCGATCTAGTAGCAAGAAGCCAAGAAAAGAAAGCAAAGCTATATGAATTCGAATTCGTGTCCAGTATCTTCTTCTTATTAGCAGAAAACAATGATGGACACGGACGTTAATCCTGATCGTTTTCCAGCTCCCATCCACGTTAGTTGTTGAAACCCGCCGGCCGCCGGACCTGAGTCCGATCGAGATGGAGGAGGAGAACACGCTAGCTATGCTCCTGCACGCGACGACGCAACCCTATACGTACGCACGCCACATCGAGTCTGCCGCATAATAATCAATCCCAAATCCTCATCATCACCCGTCGAGCTACGAGCAACCGGGACGACGGGGGATCGATATGGCGGCGATGGTGCCGGTGGCGGTCGTCATCGGCGGTTGCGACGCCCCTACGAGGAAGAGGCCTGCCGCCCTTGCGGCCACGGACGTTTGCACCGAGAAGAGGAAGAAGGGCAGCTGCTAGGAGAGGTCAGAGGACGAGCACGTGGAGTTCATAACTTCATACGGGAATTGCGCCGCGAGAGCTCTCTCCGGAATCAGGCACTCGTCGCCATGGTCGATAGGGTCTGCAGCGAGTTAAACGACATGCGTCGCAGTCTAGCTAATTTGTATTTACCTCACTAGCAATAATATATGGTGATGCTCTTGTGGTGCTGAGTATCACTGATCAATGAATCTGCGGCGCGCCAGTGAACCACTTATCTTTTTTATAGTATGGAAAAAAGAATATATATATATATATGTCTTACTCCTATCATTGTGCTATAATAATAGTAAATATGCTCATGTGTTATTGTCAGAGAAAAATGTAGAACAACGTACAGGCAATAATATCAACAACTTCTACAGCAGTAGGGTGACTAGCATCCATGCAGGCTCGAGCTTAACCTAATCGAGCTCCCTAGAGCCACGCACACCTCCAACATGCTCGACACAACGGTGCCCGTACACCGCCTCATACCACCGAATTTGTGCCTCATACCAATACACCATCCGCGATGCAAGCTTTGATGGAATGAAAGGTTGAGCATCTGGGGTTCTATACATGTGTCTAAATATCCACTGATGAGACAAATGAAAGCACGCGCTGATGCGAATGGTTATCGAGCATACTTTTGTTTTCTCTCCACTGCGGTTGTGGAAAGGTGAAACCTTATCGAGCAGACTTTTTTTTTCCAAGTGCCATGGTGGAAAGACGAATTCTTATCGAGCAGACTTCTATTTTTTTTTCCCACTACCGTAGTTGAAAGGCGAATTGATATCGAGCAGACTTCTGTTTTCTTCCCCACTTCCATGGTGGAAAGGCGAATAATTATGGAGCGGACTTCTGTTTTTTCCTAGTGTCATAGTACAAAAACGAATTATAATCCAGCAAACTTTTGTCTTTTTCCCACTACCGTGGTGTGGAAAGGTGCACCAGTTGCTATATTTTTTATTCGGTGCACGAAACAATTAAAGACGCGCACTGATCATCTATAAATACATAGCCCGCCCGGCCTTCTTTCGAGCATTAACACAACACACAGCACACTAGCTACACACAAGACAAGAGATCAGCAAAGCAACGTATAGTAGCAAGCAATGGAGAACCCTCCAAGCATCATAGTGACTCCCATGGCTCTGGCTGTATCAGCGCAGTTCACAAGACTCACCTTCAACAACCTGTATATTCGTCGGACTGCTAGCCCAGGCAGCAGGGAGCTGTGCACTGTGGATGGAAGGCCATCTGATCAGCTGGGCACTGTGGATGGAAGGCCATATTTGATGGCCCTGGCTCCAACGCCAGCCTTGTGGCTCGGATACAGGGAACCATAACCCAAATGGGTAACGCACACCAATTGTACACCATCGTCTTTGAGGGAGAGGTATATATCGTTAAACTTTCAACGCGTTTATATACTATGGTTAAACTTTCAAATACAGCCTGCTGGGTCTCTTTCATTTTACTTGATGTGCAATTAATTAATTCGTCGTCAGACTTAAGGGCTCCACGCTCCATGATCGTCACCGAAGGAGTGATGACAAAAGGGTCTGATGAATGGGAAATTTACAGTGGAACTGGAGTGTTTGCTATGGCGAGGGGTGTCATAAAAAGAAAAAATCTTGCTGATACGAGTGGTGGGAATACTGATTAACTTACCATATGCATGGAAGTTTTCTGTCCGGTGTTTGGCGCATCACAGCATCCAATCATCCCCTAATTTGGTTGTATCAGTCCTCATAAAAACCAATGGCCAGGTGCACAACATTCAAACTGAAGTTCTATAAAATAAACCAATGACTTAAACCGAATACAAAGAAACTGAAGTTCTGTGTAAGAACTCTCGTCCAACGAACAAATATTACAACAGACCATACAGTTCTATAAAATACCAGCTACATTTACTTAAGTTTGTACAACCCAAATTGACAATTCGAGAACATCCACAATATTTTCCAAAGAGAAATTAAAATAAAATGCACAATTCCAAAGAGAAAAGCTAATTATATTTACCTCAGATCTCACTATGTGAACGGCAAGCGGGTAGCTGAACGCAAGCGGCACGAGGTCGAACCGGCAGATGGGAGGACCGCCATCGAGGGGCGAGGTCAATGGCCAGCGGCATGGAGGGTGGCCAGCAAGAGGGATTGCGACATATAGTGACACCGAAGATCTACATGCCAAGAAGGTCCTCGAGGCGAAGACCTGCGCACTGAGCAATGCCGATGAACCATGTCATGGAAGCGGCATAAGGAGCCAAAGCCCAAATATGAAGACATCAGGAACAATAACATCATGGCACTTAGAGCTAGAAGCCGCGAGAGATTTAGTACACATGTATAGGCTAGAGTCATGCATGCTCTTTTCTCGATGCCCTTTTTTCCCACAAGGTTTTTAGGATGGAGTTTTTAGTGAGGCGTCCACATGCAGGTTGAGAAGGGCAATCCTCACGACCAGGCAGTGGCGGAGCTCGCCCAAAAATTTAGGTGGGGCAGAACATACAGACCCGCAGATCGTTTGGCTCCTAATGAGTTCGTCCAAGAAGTGCGCGACAGGTCGAACAACACCGATGCAGCAGCCACGACCGTTGTCGTCCTTAGCTTTTGACGAGGCAAATAACACCCTCATGCTAGCTCCGGTTCTATCAGAACCATAAGGAGGCTTGAGAGCTCAAGCGCGAGAAGGCCACCTCCCAGAGCATCCACACGTTGCGGCATCGGCGTCGCCATTCAGCTTACGTACTCACTGCCTGGCGCAGCCATGGCACGACAATGCATGCACTCGTGGCCTCACAGGATGCAGCTGTGGCTGCTGTTGGACACGCGGCCGCGGGCACTAGGCCTTTGCGGCTGAGGAGCTGCCCTGGCATTGGATGCCAAAGGGTTCGAGGGGCGACGGCAGCGGCGCAATGCGCAGCAATGGCCGAGTGGATCGAGTCGTCCAGACTCCGGAGGGCCAGCAGGAGACCGAGAGAGAGAATGGGCCTTTTCCTTGCTTCGTTGGGCTACCGTTTATTGGGCCAACTCATTGGCACAGCTTTCGTCTTTCTTGGTCCATCTTCCGTCAGCAGCTCAACACCGCCGCCAGCATACCACTGCAGCCACCGCCCACCGGTGAATGGGAAAAAGAGAGGGTGGAGGGTCTGCTTTGGTGGTAGCTGGGGCAGCTGCCCCACCCTGCCATAGGGGGAGCTCCGCCTATGCGACCAGGTTTCGTATTGTATTCGTGCCCCTTCTAGTATGAGCATGTATTTGGACATGTTGTACCAGCCATGGCCTAATAGCATCTCCAAGAGACTCCATATTAGGAATACAGATTTTGGTGAAAAATTACCCTTCAATAGCCTCTCTAAATGGTCATCCAAATATAGCCATCTTCTATTTCAGATTTTTCGCTAGCCAAAATTAGAAAATGAGAATAGATCTCTAGAGTGCGCATGAGATATAGAAAACTGTTGGAGAATGAAAAGATATACAAAGCGATTTTTATGCAAATGACTCTCCAAATGATGATTTGGATAGTGAGATTTACAAAGGCTCGTGGAGATGCTCTAATAGCTGAGGGGCTATGTTAGGGGAGCCTATATGGTACATGGGCCAAGTTCCCCCCTAGAAGAGGCCTAACTAGTGCCAGTGTAGTTGCATGTAAAATCCACCCTCACCAAAGGGCCACATGTAATATAAATAATTGTTGTCTATGTATAGTGCACAAGAGCATGAAGGCAAGGGACTCTCTCCCTGGACTCTCATTTGCAAGCACTAGGCGCCGCCTCTCCTCTCCATCCCCCTCACTCCTGATCAAGAATTGCAATATCTCCACACATATCAGACTCTTAAAATAGAGTACAGAATTTGTTGAGTTATTAACCAAGATATTTTTGAAGGGCTAGCGATGACATGACATACTACTTGCACTAGCTAAATATGACCTATATATGGTAGAGCATGACACTTGTGAGGTCAATATTGTTTTGAGGTCTTTTGTTTACATACTACTAGTTTGTTGTAGACTCTCTTGGTCAATCTTGGGTATTAACATTGTGCAAATTGGTGATTTAAATAAGTAACAAACATGACTATGATATTAGGAATAGTAACAAATAAAATATCAATAACTCCAAATAAAGCGCCGACAGGTAGATTATATTTTTAGAAATAAACTTAATACTGGTTTTATATTTTGTTATTTAAATGAATTAGTTATATATGAACTTTTAGAAAAATGCACCTTAGAAGATTGGACAAATTTGTTGGCTACTGCTAGTTGAATGGTCAAAGATTTCATATTTTTAGTTGCACAAACTCAGCCAATCTACCAATGGCAAAAAAAGAAGAAAAAAATTAATATACCAATGGCAAAAAAAGAAGAAAAAAATTATTCCTTTCTCCAAAAATATATATTGCTTATGTACTCATGCGAAGATCCAGTGAGAGACTGAGGGCACTATATTGAAGCACTAGTCAAGCGCGGGTCAATCCCACATCCATCCCATCAGCCTCATCACCACTAGATCTCAGCAGTGGCATCAAGTCATCAAGGGCAAACCGCGGGCAGCAGCAACACACACGCGTTAATTAAGCGTTAATTAATTAATCAAGCCGCACGTGCCCCGACATCCTTCTAAAACAAGCCGAGATGGTGATGGGTGAAGGAGACGAGTACCTCCCGCTCAATGAAGACAAAATCAGCGTCCTTGGACGGACCGGGAAGGACTCGCTGTTCCGCTGGCGGATGCACGGCTGCGGGTTAATTTTTCAGCTTCAGTCCCATTGCTGCGCGCCCGCTGGCCAAGCGCCGATGACCCCGCAAGCCGCGCCGCCGCCCGATTTCCTCCCTGCTGCCCGCCGTCAGACTTCCTCTCCGCAAGCCGGCGCCTGACTTCCTCCCCGCCGGCTGCCACCCCACGTTCCAGACAAAACCTTGCGGGCCTGGCTGGTGGGGCTCCTAGGGCAACCGGGATGGCTCTGTGTATGGGCCCGTCCTGGCTGTCCTGGGCCCACTCCGCTTGGGCCTATCCTTGCCTCCTGGGCCCTCGTTAACTGTCATAGCTTGTATAGGCATTGTATAGGCAAATATTATTTGCATTAGTTTCTCAAAGAAAATATTATTTGCACTAGAATCATCGCTATAGCAGTCTACTACGGATGATGGAAAGCAAGCCACGTTCCTCACCGTGCCAAGAGGTATCCGGCCCCGTGCAGGGCGTCGCGCTGTGCAGTGCCTCGGCGGCATCGCACGGCCGACTGCAACGCGTGTCTGTCGCAGGCACTGGCGCAGCTCCACGGCACGTTCGGCGCCGCGCTCGCCTCGGATGTGTACCTGGGGCGCATAGGACGCGACTCGGAACGCGTCATAGCCGCCGTCCCCAATGCTTCATAACGTCCTGCTGTTCCCAGATGGAGATCTGTTGCCAAGCCTGCTGGTGCGTAATCTCCAACATTTGGCAAATTTGGTTTCTCAAATCTTACTATTTGCTAACTCCTAAAATAATATGGGGAGAAAAAAAAGATCGCATCTCTAATAGTTTGGCAAATTTCGTTTTAAAAACCCAAAAGCTCTGTTAAGAAACGAAGAGACCCACTAAGCGAACGAAGAGCCCCGCTAAGCAACGAAGAGCCTCACGAGAAAGACCGATGCCAAGCGGATGCGCGGCTCCCCGACACGCGCATATATGCGTCAATTGCTCGCTCTTTTGCTAATACCCCAAAGATGTCTAACCCATATGCCAAACTAATAGAGAAGGGTTTTGAGTTTTTTCCAAAAAAAAAACCAAAGATGCCAAAGCTATTTGTAAAACCGTTGGAGATGGTCAGTTCGCGCACTATTCCCGTCCACTGCACGTACATCTACAGCTACAAGTCTACAACTCCAACTCGAAGCGGCCGGACTGCTCGTAGCGCAGACGCTGTGGATAAGATAACACGGCAAGAAGACAAGGAGGAGGTAGCCATGTCATGATGTATTGATGTCGAGAAGCGGCAAACACACAATCACGTTTCCTGAGCTAATGGCATGACGCCGGCATGGGTGCGTCCTCGCCCTACTAGGCAACAAGTTATGTATGGAGGACAGACACATGCACAAATGCTCAAATAGGAAACAGGGAAAATCGCATGACAAGATCCATCCATGACCGTGCACGCACAGGGGGCGGTGACAGTCCGGTTCATGTGCAAGCAAGCAACGAGCTTTTTTTTTTCTCTAATACGCAAGAGCGTTACGTATTATTGTATTAAGAAGGGAGAAAGTCAAATAGAGTACAAGAGTGACCGTTCCCGCCCGACCGAAACCACATGAGGCTACATTTTGATTATGACAACCCAGGGATCCACAGGGATCAACCTAACTACAGGCGCAATCCTCTGCAAGCTGGGAACAGCTCATCGAGGGCCTCAACTTCAGCAGTCGAGAGGTTGCCCTCGAAGTAGGACTCGTAGGAGCGCTTGGCCGTAGAGGAAGGCGGTGCCGAAGCTTCCAGGAGCCCCAACCTCTTCTTGAGCAGAACATCGCCGCGCTTGGACGCTGGAATGTGGTCCATATTCTGAGCAGCAATCTGTCTGCTTCGAAGGGGCAAGGTCCGCTGGGCGGCGTCTTCTGCTTGGGAGGGGCGCTGATGAGGGGTGGCTCCCTTACCACCACCACCTCCTCGCGGAACCTGGCCAGTCGCCGCGCGGCCTCGACAGGGGAGGGCGAGTCCTCCTCCATCAGCGCCACAGCGCCCGCTGACGTGCCTCGCACGGGAGACGATGGAGGCGACTCATGGTCCGCCGTGCACTGAAGGGCCATCAGGCTGTCCGCAGCGGACATCGCTAAAACGCCCGCTACGCCGTATTTGGCGTTTGCACGCCCGCACCGCCGAACGCCAAACGAGCCGCCAAGCCTCCGTTCGCTACAGTAACACGCCACAGGCAGCGTCTCGTGCGTGAGCGCCTGTAAAAGAGAAAGAGGAGAGAGAAAGAGAGAGAGGAGAAAGAGAAAGAGGGAGGGAGGGGAATAAAATATGGAATAGTGGGTATAGAGTATGGGATAGAGATAACACGGGTGCAGGAGAAATAGATATAGAGTAGAGAATCTCGATGACTAGGATAGAATATTCCTTTTTAGAGATGAAAATAGAGGTCGATGGGTGCGGATAGCCTCAACATAGGGTCCCACAACGAGGCCTGGCCCTCTGGCAGGTAGCCGGGAGCCCGTGTGGCCCTAGGTCCGGTGACGAGCAGGGCGGCAAGCTCATCCAGCATCGGGTCGACCGAGACAAGCAAAGCAGGGGAACCCGTGCACTTGCAGAGCGCCTCCGCCAGAGGATCAGGTTCGAGGACGCGACGCATGGAAGTTGAAGCAGCGTCTTCGCTGGCGGTGGCCGGCTCGTCCATGGTGATGTCCGTCGACGGCTTACCACTACGGCGCCCGCGTCATCTCCAGCGGCGACGGGTACCGTGGGCATCCCCACGACCCCCGTTATGGTCTCCTCTTCAGTTGGTGTATCGCCGAGGGGTGTGTGCTGGGAGGGTAGTTGGTGGCGGCACGAGCGAGACGAGGCTGGCCCCCACCGAACGGCGTCACCTTGGACCGACCACAGTCCTTGGTGATGTGGCCAAGACTGCGGCAACGCAGACAACGCTGAGGTACCCGGCAAGTCGCCACACGATGCGAGAGGGAGAGGCAGTTGAAGCATCTGCCACGGAAATGAGTGGGAATCTTCTGGGCTTGCGCCCGCGGGCCGGAGCCGTGGCGAAACTCAATCGTGGCAGATGCGGGTCCTTCCTCTAGTCGGGGTAGAATCTCACGCCACCCGTCGGCGTTGGGGACAGAGACCCGCCTTCGCGCACCGAGGCGTTGGCGGCCGGCCGCGTCGCCTCCGCCGTCGTGCAGGCCTTTGCCCGGCGTCCGCACCGCCACGCCCCGGAGCAGCAGCCGGGCCCTGGGCGCGCGCGGGGGGCACGGTGGCCGGCCTGGCCGAGCGGAGAGCGACCTCCAGGTAGGTTGAGGGATGGTCGCCGTCGGATTCATCGCTGTCTTTGTCCGCCCATCGGCGGTGCTTCAAGCGTTCGCCCAAGGATGGGTAGAACGGGTCCGCGGACGGGGACAGCGTGGAGCTCAGCGTCGGCTGGTGCGGTGACGAAGAAGGCGGCGACGGTGCTCCGTTCCGCAGTGGCGTGCCAACGCCCGTGGTGGCAGTGGCGTGCTGCAGCGTTGTCGACCCGACGTCCACGTCCTCGTGCTCGCCATCTGTCATGTCCTCGACGACGACCGAAGACACATACACCAAGGCTCCAACCGAGGAGCCCGCGGCCGGTGGCCGCCGAGGCAAAGGAGTGCCGGCGCAGCACCCCGAAGCAATGGGGAGGAGATCCTGGTCGCCGGATCCAGGCCCGGCGGTGCCCCGATGGCCACCTCCGGCGCGGACGCAGCGGCGGCGGCCGGGCCCGGCAGTGGCGTGGGCGGCTTGGGATCTCAAACCGGGGGGCGCGCGGACCCATCAGAGGCGGAGAGGGGAGGAGAGGTGGAGGGGGAGCAGGGTGTTGCGAGCGCCAGCGCCGGAGTGGCGACCAGCGTCGCCGGCGGCGGCGGCGGGGACGGGCCTGACGATGCGCCGCCTAGGGTTTGCACGCCAGCCGGCCCACCCGCTTCAGCGACCGTGCGAGCTTCCTTAGATGGCGTGGAGGAGGCCCAGGCCGCCGGATCTAGGCCTGGCGGAGCTCCGACGGCCGATCATGGCGCCGCCGCCGCAGTGGAGGCCGGTCCCTGCGCAGGCGTCTCGGGGACGGGGGGCCACTCAGGGCGCTCACTGGTGGGGAGGGGAGTAGAGGAGGAGGGGGAGAGGGAGTGGGAGGAGGGGGTGGCGGGTGCTGGTGCCGGGGAGGCGATCAGAGCCGGCAGCGGCAGTGGGGGCGGGGCTGTCAGGGCGGGGTCGCCCACCCAGGGTCCGCATGCTTCTCCGGTGTTGTCAACTTTTCTTTTCGGGTGTGTGTGGAAATTAAGCTATTGCTGATTGGTCAGGGGTGCTAATATTTCGATCCAGCAAACTAGCTGGGATTCAAACATCAGTGTGCTCGATTGGTTTAACAATTTGAATGACTCTGCTGTCAGTTCCAGAATCAAAGGTCTGCACGCTGTCACAGTTCTTAAAAAAAACAAGCTTTTGCTTCGTCAGCTATCACCTGGCCTGCCCCTGCGGCCTTCGGTGGCACCGTGTGTCGGCATGTTCTGACATACCCGAACAGGACACATCAGTTCGTCCTTTATCAATCGCGCCACGTACGACCGGGTTTTAAAAAGCTCCACTTTTGGAGTTGTTTTTTTTTTTGTTGAGAAAATCAACTTCAAACAGATTCTAAAGCTGTTCAAAAAATTGTACCAAACGAGGCCAGTGTCAAGATCACTCTTATGGGTACCGACTAGTGAAAATATCCCGTTTTATAAGAAAAAAATTAAAGAGACCATAGAAGTAACCATCCAAGAACATATGGAAAATTTTCTTTTAAAAATCTTCGATTCTAGTTACATGTACTGCCCATTGAACAACATATGCATGACACAAATATCCAAAAAGTGGAAGCGATACATTTAACGCGTTTGGCTAGTACATGTGCAAATGCGCGCGTTGCATGGATGTCACAGTTTGGATTTTTTTATATTTTAATCCTTTTCTATTCAATATTTCAAAAATAATCTCACCTAAAAATTATTTTCAGATCTAACCCTTTTTGGTCGCACCAGCGACGTTGGCGCGACCAAATAACGTTGTCGCGCCACATGCATTGGCGCGGCAAAGTCCGCCACGCTAGACGGCGTTTCCGACGTGGAAAACATTGTCACGCCACTCCCGCTGACACGACAGTATTGTTCTATCATGCCACTGAGCAAGATAAAATGTTCAAAAAATCATAACTCCTTCATACGATGTTGGATGAAGATGAACTTTATATGAAAATTGTACCCCTCGATGAGATCTACAACTTTGTAGTTTTGAGTTTTTTCATTTGAGGATGTTAAGATGCTCAAAAAGTTAATAATCAAATTTCAGGACCATAATAACCGCTTGTGGCATTAGAAAAATAATATATTTTTTATATGGCGTCAAATAAAGATAATTTCTACATGAAAGTTGTAGCCCTCAATGAGATCTATAACTTTGTAGTTTTGAGTTTTTGTATTTGAGATACTTAAAATGCACGAAAAATATTATAAACTTTCAGCAGTATAATAACCGTTTATTAGCGTTTGTCACATTAGACAAATGATATTTTTTTATATGATGTGAAATGAAAATACATTTTATATTAAAGTTGTAGCCCCTAGTGAGAGTTACAACTTTATACTTTTGAGTTTTCATATTTGAGGTCGTTAACATACTCAGAAGGTAATATAAAGTTCTAGCAGCATAATATGCTGCTAAAATTTTAGATTATTTTTTTTTGCATCTTAACCATTCCAAATGGGAAACTCAAAACTATAAATTTATAGACCTCTCTAAGTGCTACAACTTTGATATAAAATATATTTTCATTTGACATCGTATAAAAATGATATCATTTTTCTAATGCTACAAACAGTAATACACAATTATTATACTGCTGAAATTTTATATTATTTTTGGTGCATTTTAACTATTTGAAATGCAAAAACTACAAAGTTATAGATTCCATTGAGGGTTAGAACTTTCATGTAGAAAGTATCTTTATTTGACACCATACAAAAACGCTAGTATTTTTTTAATGTGACGAGTACTTATACGCAGTTATTATGGTCCTGAAATTTATTATTAATTTTTGAGTATCTTAACGTATTCAAATGAAAAAACTATAAACTACAAAGTTGTAGATTTTATTGAGGGCTACAATTTTCATATAAAGGTCATCTTCATCTAACATCGTATGAAGGAGTTATGATTTTTTGAACATTTTATCTTGCCCAGTGGCGTGACAGAACAATACTGTCGTGTCAGCGGGAGTGGCGTGACAGTGTTTTTCACGCCGCTGGCGTGACCAAAAGGGTCAGACCTGAAAATATTTTTTAGGTGAGATTATTTTTGAAACATTAAATAAAAAGAATTAAAATATAAAATTCCTGCTCACAGTTTCTGATAGTTAGCAGTTTCGGGTCGTTCTCACGAAGCTTTTATTAGTCAACGTGGCTATTGGCTACACTGTAGTAGCAGTGAATTTGGCTGGCTGATTTGGCTGGCTGAAAGTACTGCTGGCTGGTTTTTTGTGAGAAAAAATACTACTAGCTGGCTGGCTGATTTGGTTGATAATCTCAAGCGAACAAGTTGAATAATGGTGCTCCGCAGTCAGCGTGTAGGTCACAATCTCTAATGGGTGTCAACCAGCTAGTAGAATGGCAATGATACCTATAATAGGGCATCTGTCGGTCTGGATGGACCCCACACGCGCTGCGCGCCGGCCGCACCACCTGCCTGAGCTGCGTGCCCCGAGCCCTGGCCCGAACCACCTGCGTTTGTGTGCTACGCGCCCCTGCTCGCACCGGCGTGCGCTCTATCTGCAGGGCCTAAAGCTGAGCTGCGGAGACTAAATAGGCAGCGATGGTGACGTAAGACTGGAAAATGACATGGATTCACCGCCTCTACCGCGTCTCCTGCCACGACTGTGCTCCATTTGCCTAACGAGGTTCGTGCTGCCGATGAGCTCCATACCAGCGACCTCCGCGTCACTTCGTGGCATCAAGCTCCATGCCACGTGTCGAGCTCTGTATATTTTGCATTTCAGATGTCTGTTTTATAAGTTTTATCTGGATGTTGTATGTGTTTCATCTAGATATTGCAAAAGTAGATCTGGTATTGCATATGTTGCAATTGCTATAAACTTACGTTGTAAGTGTATGTTTCAAATGTTTACGTATGTTGCAAGTGTTTTATCTGAATATTGCATATGTTGCAGTGGCTATATACATATTTTGCAAGCGTATGTTCCAAATGTTTCACCTATTTACGTGTGTTGCATGTGTTTTACCTCGATGTTGCATATGTTGCAATGGCTATACACATATGTTGTATGAGTATGTTCCAAATGTTTCACATGTTGCAAACGTATATTCCAATTGTTGTAGCAAGTGTTTCATATTGCAAGTCTTTTCGTTAGTATGCATGGGAAGTGAGCGCAGCAGAGATGGTCCTGTGTGCGCTCGAGGCGTGGGCGGTCTCCATGTGCATGAGCATGCAACTTCGATTCACTCTAACCGTACTGCATGTGTATTCTCGATGGAGTGTGTGAAAGTGTTAGATCCTAAACCCACATGCATAGCAGTATCAGTATGTACCAAGATTAGGCAATGGATAAGGGAACATGCAAAAAGCTAGCTCTTGCAGTTCATGTGGGACAACACGTCAGTCTCACATAACCAGCAGGCGGGCACACCATGCGAAGCAATGCAGTAGGCGGGCGTGCATGTGGGCAGCAACAGCAGGCGCGGACGGGCAAGCACAGGCTGTGCAGGCACGGGCATCCGGATGTCCGTGCACAAGCCACGTCGGAGTAAAATTGTTCTGTTTCTAAAGGAAAAATAGAGTTGAGTAGTAAAAGTGTACGTAAACCATGTATAAGTGTATTACATATACTAGCAGGGTTTTTTATGGCGTGTACTGTTCATGAGGGTGTGTACTGTTCACAACGGGTCTTTATTGTTCATAATATCGGATCTATACTGTTCATAACGGTTCTATGCTGTTTATAATACCGGGTTGAACTATGCATAAAGGGTTCGTACTGTTTATGGAATTCGGTACTGTTAATGTACAGTATTGTGTGAGGAAAAGGGCGGTATACAGGGTAAGAGGTAGATTACCAAATAAATAAATAACACAAGCATAGATTGAGTATATTAACTTTACTACAGTACGTACGGTCGTCTCGACCCTGATTTAATCTGCGTCCATGCATGCATGTTCACTAGCGTTTACTGTAGTAATTTAATTTAATTACTGTTACTACTACTAGTAGCAACCAGGCATGCACACGAAAATTAACAAAAGCTAGAGCAGCACAGCATGCACGACGCAGATCAGAGCACCTCCGATCGCAGCAGTATAGCACGTGACATGCTCTTCTGCTAGGAGATGGCAGTGCGCCGGCGCCGTGGGCGACATGGACGCTGGTGGTGCAAGCGAGGGGAAGGAAACCAAAGAGCAGAGGGGAAGGGGTAGGGAAGTAGCAGGGGATTTGTTGGTCCAGTAAAATCCTCGATGGGGTATGCTCTTCCTTACATATTTCCCTTATGCCAAACGAAGCCTTATCATTGGCCCATTCTATGTGCATTTTTTACCTTCAGTTTAGGAGGTGTTCGGGACTGCTCTATAAACTTTACCATGGAGCAGCTCCACAAAAGCTGGAGTTTGTGGAGCATCTCTTTAGGTGCTCTCATAACTCTATTCTTTTTCCTTGAACAGAGTATGGAGCTGAAACCGTTTGACTAAAAAACGTAGAGCGGAACAGTCGCAAACACCAATCTGTATTTAATCCCTCCATTGCCATTATGACTAAGATATGTACTCTCATGGTTCATTACAAATTTTCAATGCACAATGACAAACACCTTAACCAACGAAAAATTTGATGAAGTGATACAAACCCAAGGAATATTTTCTGCTTTCTTAAGTAACTAAAAAGAGAAGTATCAACCTTCCTTAATGATAACAATGGTAGCTATAGCGATGGACACCACACATAACACATGTTCGCTCAGGCACGGCTTGTCTTCAAACATCCTTACATGGAGGACATCCATTCGCTTGTGCTCCTGATCTTGGCTTACTTGAGTTTGGTGTTCTCCAATTTCTCAAAAATACTAAGCTTGAATACAGATGTTCCATCAATGCCATGCACTCTTCCACATGCGTCCATGTATATATAATTATGCCTTGGTACTTCTAATTTTCAATCAACATGCAGTAGCTGTGAATTCTCATGCTATTATTATGAGTGGCTAGTGTCCGTTGTCATTCATTTCATTCCCACACAGGTTTCAAGATCAATTTTCCGTACTGTTCATTAGTTAGTTCCCAATCTGATGAGTAGCATGTCCGGTTGCTCTCCAACCTTCACTCTACTTGTCTCCACCAACCCATAATACTATTGCCAAAACCAATTGGTGACTTGGTGTTCAGCTGACACTACTCTCATAGTACATCAACTGCACTTCTCTCCCGGCCCCATCAGGCCATCGGTGAATGACCACATATGAATACATATATATACATATAATAAGTACCATTACTAGTGAGACTGCAAAACCCCTTCCGAGCCCCCGCGTCGCTCCATGGTAAGGCGAGTCGGGCGGCGCCACAGCAGCCGATGCCGGGCACACACCTCGCTAGCCCCACGGCCTTGCCGCTGCCGGAGCAGACTACCGGAGCCCAAGGCAGCCGCGAGGATGGCGGCGGCGAGGCTATCTTCTTGCTATGAGTCAGCAGGCAGCCATGGCGAGTCAATGGCCGGCGGCTGAAGTGTGTCCAGAACTATTTCAGTCCGTCCGTTTTCGAAGTTTTGAACGCCGGACAGTCCAGGACCACACCACAGACAGTTCGTCGTTCGAGTTTCAGCATCAAGCAGGGGCTGTTTCAGTCTGTTGGTCTTCTCCATTTTTAATGCCGGACAGTCCAAGAGCATACCCCAGACTGTCTGGGCCTGTGCAGTGTTCTCTTCTCTCCGCTTTTCATCGTGGGCTCGTTTTGGTTGGTTCTCCGTTGTTCCTTTGTGCCTCTTGGTCATCACCAGAGGTACTTAGCTACCCGTTGGCTTGTGTTTCTTTCATCTTGCGTGTATTTGTTTTTGGGGTTTGATTTTGGGACAACGGCCGAATATTTGAAAAGAAATTTGAGGCTCCCATTCACCCCCCTCTGATCACCGTTTTTGGTCCTTCAATTGGTGTCGAAGCCGGTTAAAGATCATTTCACCTTACTTAATTGGTCTGTGATCCATGAAGGCGACATGGAGCGCGGTTTCGGTAAACCACCGTTCTTTGATGGAACAAACTACCCTATTGAAAGATTCACATGTCGGTGCATCTTTAGGGGATTGATTGGAAAGTTTGTTAGATTTGTGAGAATGCTAATTACGTTATGCTTGATGCTCGCAACACTCAGGATCAAATTGATCAACACAACGCAAATAGAAAGGCTCGCAGTGTTCTCTTTTCGAGTCTTTCACTTTCCGAGCTTGAGAGAGTCTCCGATTATACGACTACTCGAGAGATCTGGGTGAGGCTTCGAAGCTATCATGAGGGAACCGCACAGCTCAAAACTAGACTCTTTGAGACATATAAACGAGACTATGAGAACTTCTCTCAGTTGGATGGAGAGTCTACCGATGCCATGCTCTCTTGCTTTCAGATGATTGTGAACAAGATACGAGCAAACAAACCGCAGCTATCTTATGATGATTATGAGAGGGCACTCAAGTTACTATATGCCTTAGATCGAAAGGTTTGGGATGTGAAGGTGTCCGCTATCATTGAGTCCGCGAACTACGACACCCTCATCGTGGATGAGCTTTTCAGCAAGCTCAAGTCCACTGAGATTGATTACCAAACCCAAGCCATGATCAAGAACCCCTTTGCACTGACTATGGCTTTGGTCTCTGGTAACGGCTCAAATTCTTCAGGTAATCCTTCATAGATGTCATTTGTCTTGTCTTCTTTGGTGTCTGTCATAGAGGAGCAGTTGGAGGCCCTTGGGACAACGAGTTGGCACAAGTCATCAGCCGGTTCTCGCGGTTTCACAACAACCGCTTGAATCTCCAGCGCGGTGATCTGAAGGAAGGATGCTATGGCCGTGGAGACCCCAACCACTTCGTCACCTACTGCTCCAAGAAGAACAAGCACTCCTCTGGCAAGCATGACTCCAGCAAGCGCAAGGACAAGCACGAGTACACCTCTAGCAAGCACAAGTAGAAGGGAGGATTCGACAAGGAGGCACTCAAGAAGATGTACATCAAGTAGGCCAAGGCCTAGGAGCGCACCTTCCTTGTCTCCCTCAACGACCTCGACAACAACACCGACGATGACCGCTCTTCTTTCCTCTCGAGCAACGATAAGTCCGAGAGAAACGCGAGGACAAGCTGACTGGGCTCTGCTTGGTCGCCGGTTCCACTCACAGAGGGTTTTGCACCATGGCGGTCGATGCTGAGGTGAAGGCTAGCAAGGATGTGGTTCCCATCAATGACGACACTAATGAGGTAACACCTTTCATCGACTATATTGTTACTAAGCTTGAAACCATGAATGACACCTTGTTTAGCCAAGATAAACTGCTGAAGCGTGCTGCCCGTGAGAGGAAAGAGTTTAAGGACAAGCTAGGAATTGCACTAAAGGAGCTTGAAGAAGCTAAGAAGCATTGTGTAGTAGTGTTTGATGAGGTTGAGTGCGATGAGTGTGCTGTTCACATGTCCAACCTTACCGATTTACAATCCAAGTATGTTGATTTGCTTGATTAGAATGATGAGTTGAAGTCTAGGTGAAAGTGCATTTGCCCCCCTATGTGGGTTTTGTTGTATTGATGACATCCAAATTAGAGACCAATGAGATCTTAATGAGATATATTAAAGTTTTAAAGAGTTGATCTAAGATGAAATGGTGTCCCTCAATTGCTGAAGTTAAAAAGGCAGACGAACTCAAAGCGGATCTTCAAAGTTTACATTTCTCGTTTTAGGTTTAGGTTCGTCGTACTATAAAGAAGGATGCAAGTTTAGGTGGTCTGAGGAAGGTGGAGTGCTCAAGTATAAAAATAAAATCAAAAGAGTGACACTCTAGCACTTCATGAGCACATAGAATATTTTTCAGAGACTTTTGGTGTCGAAAGTCCTGACGTAAGTCGGAACTCCCAACCGTCGAAAGTCTCGACTCATGTTGGAAGTCTTGACGCCCAGTCACTTAGTATGTGTGGTGACTGTGGCCGTTAGAAGTCCCGATGTGAGTCGGAACTCTTGACAGTCGGAAGTCCTGACTCAGGTTGGGAGTCCCGACGCCTAGACCCTTGGCTGGCCTACTAACCGCTATCGTCGGAAGTCCTGACCGTCGAAAGTCTCGATGTACGCCGGGAGTTCCAATGTTGACTTGCTCATGCTGACTTTGACCTTGCTGTGAACAGTATTTTCTATAGAGGTCAGAAGTCCCGAGATCTGCGTCAGAACTTCCGACGTAGATATGAACAGTTAGATTTCTACTATAAGTATAAATAGCCCTCTCCTCTCTTCTAACCGTTACTCACTCATTCATTGCAACCTACTCACAGCCAAAATAGATCTCAAGCATTTAAGGCTCCCTTCTCCTCTCCCCTTTGCTCCTAACTTCAATTCCCCTAACGATTTGAGTGTTAGGAGAGTAGATTGAGTGAGAAAATCACTTTGGTAAGCTTGAGCACTTGATTTCTTCATCAAGCTAGTTGGATTTGCGTCTATTATTCTTGAGGCTTTGCGCCTAGCTGGCTAGGCATCACCCAAGAGCTTCCATCTTATGAAAGAGCCTTGGAAAGTTTGTATTACCCTTGGTTTCTTAGTGGAAAGCTCAAGTGACCTTTGTCGTTGCCTTGAGAGAGGCAAGGAGGTGAAAAAGAGACTCTGACCTTTATGGTCACCTCAACAACAAGGACATAGGAGCTCCTTTGTGGGGTTGCCGAATCTCGGGATAAATCCTTGTATCCCACATGCTTGTTGTTGTTGTTGTTGTTGATGTGATTTGCTCGAAATTACTTGTATTTGTTTGCCTCTCTCTCACCCAAGCTTCTTTTAGGGTTTGGACTGTATCTACGATATGGAGGCATTTTGGAGTCAAGGAGTGACCCAACATCTTCACAAAACCACAAGGAAGTGGGGTTGTAAGATTATTTATCCATAAAGTTAAATTTGGCACTGCTTTTGTAGTTCATGTAGGCGTCGAGACTTCTGACAGTTTGTGTCGAAACTTTTGATGACGTCGGGAGTTCCGACCCAAACTATCGGGACTTCCGACAGTGGCTAACAAATTTGAATTTAGCATTTGCTGTAAATTTTTAGATACGCCTATTCACCCCCTTTAGGTATTGTTAGGTCCTTTCAATTGGTACCAGAGCACGGTCTTCTTTTAGCGCTTCACCGCGTGAGAAGAAATAAAGTCAAAGTTCAACAAGATGCAAGCTGATGCCACCGAAATGGCCAAGAAAATAGCTGAAGAGTTGATGGCTACTCAAGTCAAGTTTTTCCAAGATGAAATGAAGAAAATGCAAGATGAGATGAGCAAGATGAAGGAAGAACTAAACAAAAAGGTTGAAGATGTTGTGAGTGGCAAGAATGATGCAACCAAAGACACCACAAGTGAAGTTGGAGCAGGTGAGCATGCTCATGGAAAGGGAATGTATTCAAACATGGGCTTCGACTATGGACAAGTCATCGAAGGCCTACCTCTATATTCTCCTTCTGTCAACCTTGGCAAGCCACCTTACTTTGAGGGAAAAAGATACACCAATTGGGCTTACAAGATGAAGATGCACCTCATCGCTGCAAGACTTTGGGAAGTTGTGGATGTTGGTTTGATGATTCCTACCGATGAAGATAGAGAGATAACTCTAGAAGAAGCATTCAACCTCCATCAAAATGCACAAGCCATGTCCTTGCTTGTCTCAAGTTTGGGTCCGAATGAGTTCAACAAAGTAAATGGACTAGAAAGTGCTAAGAAAATTTGGGAAGCCTTGAGAACATCATTTGAAGGAGACAAGAGTGTGAGAAAAGGCAACATTGAGCGACTTCATGGTGAATTAGAAAGATTTGTGTTCTTGCAAGGTGAAACAATTCAAGCTATGTTTGATAGGCTTATGGCATTGGTTAACTGCATAAGAGCCCTTGGAAGCACTGAATAGGATGACAACAAAGTTGCTAGAAAGATATTGAGAACTTATAGAGCCAAGAACAACATGCTAGCGTCCGTGATCATGGAAAGGCCCGATTATGATGAGATGACGCCCCAAGAGGTTCTTTAAAAGCTCAAGCATCATGAGTATCTAGATGAAGATGCAATCAATGCTCACAATCAAAATCCTAATGCAATGGGACACAGCAAGAGTGCAGCCCTTAAGGCAACTCTACAACATGAAGGTCAAGATTTAAGCCAAGAAAATAAGAATGAAGTGAAGGATGATTCCTCAAGTGAAGAAGAAGATTTCGATGAAGAGGTTTCTTTTATAATTAGAAATCTTATAAAATTCATGAAAAAGAAAAGCAACCGCAAGACTTATGGTGATGGAAGGAAGAGGTACAAGAAGTGGTTTTGCTATGGGTGTGGTAAAACCTGTCACTTCATTACTGATTGTCCTGAAGAGAAGAAGAAGAAGAAGAAGAAGTACAACAAGGATGAAGACAATAAGAACAAAGGCAAGAAAAGAGGTGAAGCTCATCTTGGTGAAGAATGATAATCAAATGATAGTGACTTAGTGATGATGAGAAGAAGAAGGGAGCCGCAAAACATTGCTATCCACCACTCTTCATCACCAACCTTGATCTTTCTCGACTCGGCTTCACCACCAAAGCTCTTCCCTAACCTAGACTCATCACCAAGGCTCTTCTCCAACCTCATCGACAACGAATACTACACTCCAACTTGCCTCATGGCTAAGGGGGAGAAGGTACATAACTCAACCGATCCTTCTAGTGATGAGTATGATAGTTGTGATGGGAACATAGAAGAAATTTAAGCAACCATGATTAAGAAATTTGGTGAAAAGGCCTTCACTAAGATAAAAACCGTAACGAAGAAATTAGAGAAGAGGGATAGGTGCTTGGAGTTGCAAGGTGAAATAATCACTCAAGAGAGAGATAAAAACCATGCACTCGAAGCATCTATTGCTGAGGAAAAGGTGAAGGTTGAGAAGTTAACCATGGAATTGTCTTTAGCCAATGATTCAATTGGGAAATTGACTAAGGAACATTCTTTGGTTAATGGCACAATAGCTAGCCTCAAGAATGAGAAAAGTATAGCTCAAGAAAGCCTCACACACTTGAAAGAAAAATACCGAAATCTTGAGTTAAACTATAGCACTCATTGGGCTAGCACTTCAACTTCTACTAAGGCAACAGAAGACTCTAATATCTCCACTAGTAACGGTTGTAAAAGATGCTATAAAATTGATGTGAATGCATATGCAACTAACCTTGTTGAGTTAGAGAAGAAAGACAAGGAGATTCATAGGTTGAAGATGATCTTGAAGAATGGGTGCAAGTGTCAAGAGCAAACCAACAAGACAATATACAAGTCATCAAGGCACCCATCAATCAAGGAAGGCATTGGCTACAATAGGTATGATGGGAAGGCCAATGGAAGGAACATGGTCAATGGTGTGCCTTGTGTAAAGTTCAACAAGGGTGCTGCCCTTGATGAGCTCACATGCAAGGCAAACAACAAGGTCTACATTCTCAAGGTTGCACCCACAAGTGACAAGACAAACAAGACGAAGCAAGTGTTGGCCCCCAAGCCACAAGCACCACTCCCACGATGCTATGCTAGTGATTACATGTGTTGTTGGGGCAAGGATGGAAAGATCGTGGTGAAGTATTTTGGTGTCCAAAAGTGGAAAGAGATTATGAGGAGTGTTTGGGTGCCCAAGTTTTATGTGACTAACCCCCTAGGACCCAAATCTTTTTGGGTACCTAAAATAAAAGCTTGATTTATCTTTGTAGGAATACTCTTCCGGTGGAATAAGTTGGGTGTTGGATAGTGGATGCACCAATCATATGACCGGAGAGAAGGACATGTTCACATCATTCCAACCTAGTTATGATCAAAGTGGAAATATTGTGTTTGGTGACAATGGAAAAGGAGAAGTTCTCAGTTTGGGTAAAATTACTATCTCAAATGATAATTCAATTCCAATGTTTTACTTGTGAATTCGTTAAGATACTATTTGTTGTCCATTTCACAACTTTGTGAGATGGGTTATAATTATCTCTTTACTGATAAGGGTCTACAAGTCTATAGAAGGGAGGATTCCTCTATTTCATTTATGGGTCATTTAAAAGGGATACTCTATCTAGTTGATTTCACATCAAATAGAGTAAATCCCGAGACTTGTTTAACGGCAAAATTTAGCATGGGGTGGTTATGGCATTGCCGACTTGCCCATGTTGGGATGAGGAACTTGGCCAAACTTTAAAAAGGCAAACACATCCTTGGACTAATAAATGTTTCTTTTGAGAAAGATAGAATTTGTAGTGCATGCCAAGCCGGAAAGCAAGTTGGAGCTAAACATCCCGTCAAGAATGTTATGACAACCGAAAGGCCATTGGAGTTGCTTCACATGGACATATTTGGACTTGTCACTTATATAAGCATTGGTGGTAATAAATATGGTTTCATAATTGTTGATGATTATTCTCGTTTCACTTGGGTATTCTTTTTGCATGAAAAGAGTAAAGTCCAAGGTATCTTCAAGAAGTTTGCAAGAAGAGCCCAAAATGAGTTTGATGTCAAGATCAAAAGAGTTAGAAGTGACAATAGGACGTAGTTCAAGAACACCAACATTGAAGAGTTTCTTGATGAAGAAGGAATCAAGCATGAGTTTTCGGTTCCATACACTCCACAACAAAATGGTGTTGTGGAGAGGAAGAACCGAACGCTCATAGAAGCCGCAAGAGCAATGTTGGATGAGTACAAGGACTCCAACCAACTATTGGGCGAAAGCGGTCAACACGGCATGTCATGCCATCAACCGCTTATATCTTCACAAGAAAAGATAAAAGACCGCCTACGAACTTCTAACTGGTAAAAAGCCTAAGGTGCACTACTTTAGAGTTTTGGATCTTAGCGTTTCATACTTAACAAGAAATCCAAAAGCTCAAAGTTTGCACCAAAGATTGATGAAGGTTTCATGCTCGGTTATGGTACTAACGAACATGGATATCATGTTTTCAATAAAACCACCAGTTTAATTGAAATCGCAGTAGACGTGACTTTTGATGAAACCAACGGCTCTCAAAAGGAGCAAGTCAATGTTGAGATTCACCTCTAGTGAAAGATTTTACAATACCATTGTTATAGAAGTCAAATATCATTGACCATGGATATTCAGGAAATTTAGTTTGTTGCGAGGACATTGTGTAATTTGCCAGAGATGGGCCTTTGGCTCCACTATAAATAGCGGAGCACTGTAACTGACAAGATAGAGCAAGATTGTTAACTGATATTGTGTTCAAAAATGAATAGAGAGATGAGACAGTAAAGAAAAGTAATTCATTTTTCATTGTAGTTATTAAAGACTAACTTCTAATGTTTATATTTCTTAGGCAGGCTAGTCTCATTGGGTTTCATATCCTAGTTTCCCAGGCTTCCATGTGTTGAAAACATTGTAGACTGATTTTATCCCCATAATACTTATTTTATTCTCATAAAACTTTGATCATCTCTCTCTTCGTTAGTATAGTATCATTTCATTAGCATATTTTCTAAGTTGATAGATTATTTAATTTTAATAAAACTGTTGTGAAGCCTCCACTGAGATTACCTTACGATTCAAGCTGCTAGAGGAGCATTATTCATAGGGCCTGTTTGGTTCCACCCACTAAAATTTAGTTGCTCCTAAAGTTTAGTGACCCCTCTAAAGTTTAATGACTCATGTTTGGTTTCACCAACTAAAGCAGCTTTCCCATGTACTATTTGGGTAATACGGTTTTCAAAAACTGCTATATCACAAAACTATGGTTTTATAAGCCAAGGAGACACAAAACCATGGTTTAGAAAAAAATAGGTCATGAGTGAAGTTTTTAAAACTCCAAAAGGACTACAGTTTTGGCAAAACTATGGTTTTAGAGACTACAAGATTTGTTGCGTCCAAACATTCAGTAGCTTTTAAAAACCATAGTATTTTGTAAAACCATAGTATTTCTCTAATACTTTAAAAATACTTTGCATCCAAACAGGTGACTAAAAGCTACTAAACTTTAGTGACAACTAAACTTTAGTGGGGTGTTTGGCATTTTAATGACTAAAGTTTAGTCACTAAACTTTAGGAGGGGTGAACCAAACAGGCCCATATAGTCTATAGTTTTATTAATTCGACATGTGTTTAGGGTGTAAAAATTAAGTGATGCCGGGATGGATGGGAAGAGATAAGGATCACAACTCACAAGGGCAATGTAGGTACGAAAGCTCATGGGAACTGGGAAGCATCATCATCATCCTAATTAAGGAGATTTTCCTATGCCCCTATCCACGTGCATTAGCTCGAAAAGAATCTATAAGTCCAATCTGTATACGTACTCCAAGCAATTAAGTAATTGGTGCTCTGATCAAGATAAAAGAAAAGTACGTTTTTTCTCGTGAACATGCAAACTGTACTGATGATATCATAAAATAAACTAGCTGCACTTCATCGTCGGTGGCGTTCGTGTTGAACTTGAAGCAATGTAATAATGCAAGTTGATGTGTGTTGGATCGTGTAGCATGCAAGCTAGCTCTAGCTAGGTCACGCTGGCTGCTCATCTATAAATACGTATATATGTATGCCTTCTTTCCAGCATTACACATAATACAAGGCACATTACTCACAAGAGATCGATAGATAGTGCATAGCTAGCTAGTTTGCATTCGTTAACTAACTAACTAGATCAGCAAAGCAAAGTAGCAAGCAATGGAGAGCATCGTAGTCACTCCTCCCATGGCGAGCATCGTAGTCACTCCCATGGCTGCACCTCTGTCAGCGGAGTTTAACAAACTCACCTTCAGTAGCTTGTATATTCGTCGAACTGGTCCAGGCAGCAGGGAGATATCCATGGATGGAAAATCTGATATGGGCAAAAGATATTTCAGTGACTTCCCCATATATGATGGTCCTGGCTCCGACGCCAGCCTTGTGGCTCGCGTACAGGGAGTCTCAATCCAAGCTGGTAACACACACCAAATATTCACCATCGTGTTTGAGAATGACAGGTATGTATATGTGTGAGATTTCAGTTATCTATTCGTTCGCCCGCGTGTTTCTCTGTCTATATATTCAAATACTGCTGGATCTCTCTTTCATTTTACTTGAATATGCATGCGTTCTGCGATTCATCGTCAGGCAATGAAATCCGTTAGACTAGCTAATACGGAGTATATGTAGTTGATAGCACGTACCTTCTATCTGCTCCATGTTTGGTACGTATAAAATGATATATATAATCTGCATGCGTTTGTTCCTCGATTGCCTAAGGGCATCCTCAAGAGACCCCTTCAAAAGAGAAGGAAGAAAGTATTTAAAAAATAGAAGAAAACGCTTGTGCGCATGCATATGGTAAACGGGAAGGCAGAGGAGTGTCAGGCTGTGTTTAGTTTGTTCAAAGTTCCAAAAATTTTATAAGATTCTCCGTCACATCGAATCTTTAGACGCATGCATGGAGTATTAAATGTAGGTAAAAAAATAACTAATTGTACAGTTTGTCTGTAAATGTCGAGACGAATCTTTTGAGCCTAGTTAGTCCATGATTGAATAAATTTTACCAAATAACAACGAAAAGTGCTACAGGAACTTTACACCAACTTTTACACCATAAACACTACCTCAGTGACCATAACCTTTTCGGATTGTGTGCCAGACTACTACTTGAACTGGCGCTAGCGAGAACGTTATTTTACCTTCTCTCTCGTCCACGTGTAATAAAATATATTACATGCTAGCGATTTCTATAGCTGTTGGGGTCTTGGGGACGCCTAATAATGTGATTTCCTGAGTATATTAAATTGCCATGCTAATAAACCACATTTGTAGTATACATATAGCATGTCCAGTGGTACGGCATACTACTTAACTAGTACTATTCACAATGAATGAACTGATTTACCCTAGCTAGTATACAAATTAAATATACAGGTTTAAGGGCTCCACGCTCCTTACCAATGGAGTGATAACGGGTGGGTCTGATGACTGGGCAATCTACGGCGGAACCGGAGTGTTTGCTATGGCGAGTGGTGTCATAAAAAGAAACTATCTTCCCGATAGGACTGGTGGGAATTCTGATGAACTTACCATGGAAGTTTTCTGCCCGGTGTTTGGCTCATCACAGCAGCCAAAGGTACGCACGGACGGTGAGAGAAATCTAAATTTGATATATAAAACTTTTTTGTTTTTTTGGATGTAAAACTTTGTGGATACTGGATGCAGGGCTCTATCACAAAGATGGGATTATGGGGTGGAGCGGGAGGGTGGGATCATGACATAACAGCACCACCAAAGCGTCTGCAGAGCCTCACCATCACCACTCGCAGTGGCAGTGCTGTTGAATCGATTCAGTTCACTTATACCGACAAAGCTGGCGAGAAGCACACTGCTGGCCCATGGGGAGGAAGTGGTGGCACTTCTCAAACGGTGAGTGATTTTTTTTCCATTAGGATTACATTATATACTATTAATTAATCTTGTCTATCAACAAATACTAGCTAATGAATATAATAATGAAAATATATATGACGCAAGCATAACTGAGATGGTTGCCAAACATTATCTGCTGAATTTTTCTCTGCCTCACAGCAGCAGCGAGTGTTACTAAACATTCTGCCTATTTATCTTCCTCATGCATGCAGATCGATCTTGACGACGCCGAGTACGTCAAGGAAGTTTCAGGAACATACAGCTTATATGGACCATATATTGTCTTAACCTCATTCAATCTTGTCACCAATAGCAGAACCTGGGGCCCATGGGGCACCAAGAATGGGACACCTTTCTGCATTACCGCGCCAGCCAACAGCAGCATTGTGGGATTCTATGGACGTTCGGGAAGCCTCATCGATGCCATTGGTGTTTACGTGCGTGAATTATGAACAGCAGGCCCAGCTACTGCCCCATGCATTGTCTAGCCAGAGAAAGTGATGCACTCCCTGGACGTATGTTGTGTATGGGGGCCTCCATTGTCAATGTGTAAAATAAAGGTCTTGATCAAAGACTGCTGCTGGTTATTAAATCATTCCCTTTTATCAGATTTGGGGTTTTTGCATTAAACAATGCTTTTATTGATGTTTATTTACTTACACCAATTTCTGATTATTACGAGCACCAAATTTGACGTACTGCCTAAATTAGTCAAAGATCTCATTTGCCAACTTCCTAGTTGCCATGTCAAGAGGTGCCCTAGCTGTTCATTGTTTAACCAAACATGTTTGTATCTATAAAATATGTTTTGTGTCTATATATGGTTGTCTATTTCTTGTGTGTCTATATGTATCATCGTCCTAAGTCTATATGTTTGTGTCTATATATGGTTGTCACTGTCTTGTGTGTCAAATAAAGGTCTTTGCATTGATCAAAGACTGCTGCCGTGTTATTATATCATTTACTTTCATATATCAGATTTGGGGGTTTTGCATTAAACAATGCTTTATTAATATTTATTTGTTCAATTACACCACATTTTGATTATCACTAGCACCAAAACATGGCGTACTGCCTAAATAAGTCAAAGATCCCATTTGCCAACTTCCGGATTGCCATGTGGATATGTTCACTACTACAAAATATATTTTCACCAACACGTTTTCACTGCCGGTTCGTAATGAAACCAGCGGTGAAACTGATTTTCACGGATATTTAATCAGTCAAGTTTGCATTTGTGTATGGCAAAGATAGTAAAAATATGCCTCGGACCATGAAATTTTGATTCAATCACTACCACAAAACGGAAATTTTTTGGCGGCCAAAAACCGCCAAGGAATATAGTAAAACCACCAAGGAAATTTTTCTTGGCGGTGCACCGTCAAGCATGAACCGCCAAGTTTGGCTAGCCAGGAAAATAGAGTTTTCTTGGCGGCTAGCCCCCAAGCATGGTTTCCTTGACTGTCAACCCGCCAAGGAAAACATACACATACTACGTAGCCAAGGAAATGAGTCGGCAGTCAAGGAAATTCATTTTTCTTGGAGGTGACTAACCGCCAAGGAAATATGTCAACCGCCAAGAAAATTTGTGAAAATAAGGTAAAAAAATCTCAAATCCCTACAACTACTGAGTTTCGAACTCACAACCTCACCCTTCACATTGTTACTTCGTTACCACTATACCATGAAATCATTCTTGATTGAATAGCTGATGCATTGCTTTTGTATTTAATTTAGTGAATTTTGTAATGCATATTTGACACCCAAAATGAATTCAAATTAAAAAAGTTTGAACTAGAAAGTTTTAGATCTTTTCAAGTACTACAACTTTGGTTTAGGTCATTTCTTCATCCGAGATCATTTGACAAATTCATAAAAAATATTGTTTTTTAAAAAGATGATTTCCTTGGCGGTTTGCAATAGCACTCAAGGAAATGACGTTTTCCTTGGCGGTTCACAACAACAGCCAAGAAAAGTTGCATATTTCCTTGGTGGCCGAGCGGAACCGCCAAGGATACATACTTCCTTGGCAGTTTGCTCCAACCCCTAAGGAAATTAATTTCCTTGGCGGTCTGATTTTGGCCGCCAAGAAATTTCCATTTTGTGGTAGTGAATGTATTTAATCAGTCAACTTGGCGTTCGGACTCTATCCTGCTCCCGTCTCTCTCAGGCTCTCTCTCTCTCCCTTCTGGCCACCGTCGGTAGGCCAGCCCAGGTGCGCAGGTGCTCTTGCCAGGGTCCAACTTGTGATGGCACGCAGGGCGAGCGCCCCCATCCAGAGATGGTGCAAGGCGGGCTCCTCTCGGCGACCGTGCATAGGGCAAGTGTCCCACTCCGACCTATGGCGCGCGAAGCTCCGAGAGATGACATGTTTTTAAATTTTTTTATTTGATTTTCACCGACGTCTCTCTAGCCGACAATAATGAAAATCCTCATCACTGCCAACTTTCACCACCGCTGAGCAAAACCAGCGGTGACAGGGTGCTTTAAACTGGCAGTGATGAAGTTATTCTAGTAGTGGTTCATTGTTTGAGTAAATAAGTGATACACGCACAATGTTATATATGGCCGAAATAAGTGATACACACACACAATGTTTTATATGTTCATTGTTTAATTAACCAGCCATGTATTCTCTCTCTTCCACTGTTGCAAAATAATGTAAGTCTTTTTAGTTTCGCTCATAATATACATGTTTCGCTTGCCTTCGTTGCAATAAGTCTGGTGAAGAAAAGCGAACCTTGATGTGGGTGAACCAGGTGAGGCTATCTTGCCTTCAGTAGAGGACTACAATTTAAAACACCCTCCCCACCCCACCCTCCAAGCGGGCAGTAAAGGGCGAAGGTGCTTACAAAGTGGGGACGAAGAAAGGCCGAAAATGTGAGATGGACACAGGAGCCCCCCGTAAGAGTACGTGCGGGTGACACCGTGTTGCTAGCGAAATTGCACACAAAGATGACCGAAGCTTAGCCAAGTGTGAGATGCTAGAGGTCATCTCATTGCACCTCTAGTGAAACACTTTGCAATACCATTATTATAAAGGCAAATACCATTTGTGACCATGGATACTGAGGAAACATAGTTGTTGTTGCAAGGACATTAATTGTGTAATTTGCTAGAGATGGACCTTTGGATCCACTATAAATAGCGGAGCACTGTAACTGACAAGATAGAGAAAGATTGTTAGCCGGTATTGTGTTCGAAAATGAATAGGAGATGAGAGAGTAAAGAAAAGTAATTCATTTTTTGTTGTTGGTATGAAAGACTAACTTATTAGGCTAGTCTGAGTGGGTTCGTATCCTAGTTTCCAAGGATTACATGTATTGGAAACAGTGTGGACTGATTTCATCCCCATAAAACTCAATTTATTCTCGTAAAACTTTGATCATCTCTCTATTTAGGCCCCGTTTGGTTGGGCTTTTGAACTTGCTTTTGCTTTTGCAAAAGCCAAAAGTCAACTAAAAGGGTGAAAAACCACATCTGCTTTAGGCCAAAATTAGCTTTTGTTTTAGTACAAAACTCAAAGCACCTTCCCCTGCATTCAGCTGCTTTTGGAGTAAAAAATTACCCACATACCGCTAGTTATGGAACATACTGTTTCATTTTATGTTTTCGCGAGCCTTTTTTCCTCCCGAGCGTCTTCATCCTCTCACATCTGACCCTGGCACCAGCGACTTCATCCAGCGCGGCCTCGGCGGTGGGCGCGGCCCTGGCTCCGGTGGCGTCTCCGGCGGCGGCAGGTGTACCCCAGCGACCAGCGCGGGCGCGCGTGCTGCGCCAGCACGGTCCTGGCAACGGGCGTGGCCCCGGATCCGGCCAGCGAGTGCGACCCCTACGAGCTCCATCACCGTCATGTTTTCCACCTGCGAGCTCCATTGCCGTCGTGCCCTCCACCGGTGAGCGCGACCTCAGATCCGGCGAGATTCCTCCCCTACGAGCTCCGTTGCCGCCGTGCCCTCCACCGGCGAGCTCCCTCCCCTACGCGGCGGACCTCCACCGCCACCGTGCTCTCCACCGGCGAGCTCCCTGCCCTGCGCGGCGGACCTCCACCGGCGAGCTCCCCTCTCCTATGAGCGCGACCTCCACTGCCGTCGTGAGCCGCGAGCGCGAGCGGGAAAGGTTCCTCCCCGTGCGGCACTGGAAGTAGAGGGAAGAGGATGATGAGCGGACCCTGCTTGTAAGTGAGAGCGGCGTTTTAGAAAGCCACAACTAATGAGCCAAAGGAGCTTTTGACTTTCTCACAGCTACTTTTTTAAAGCTACTTTTCAGAAAGCCATAGCTCACAGCTGCTTTTCTAAAAGCCATAGTGCAACCAAACATGACCTTATTACTGTAGTATCATGTCAGCATATTTGCTAAGTTGATAGCTTATTTAATTTTAATGAAACTCTCGTAAAACCTCCAAATATGATTCGAGCTGAGCACCTTATTAGTGCAACCAAACAGGAAGACTACCTTATGATTCGAGCTGAGCACTATTCATGGTCTAGAGTTTTATTAATTCAACATGTATTTTTGGTGTAAAAAATTGAGTTATGCCGAGATGTATGGGAAGAGATAAGGATCACGAGGGCAATAACGTAGGTACGAAAGCGCACGGGAATTTGGAAGCATCATCGAGATTTTCCTATGCCCGTATCCACGTGCATTAGCTCGCAAAGAATCTCTCAGTCCAGTATGTAGTACAGGCAATTAAGTAATTGGTGCTCTGATCAAGATAAAAGAAAAGCACGTTTTATCTAGTGAACAATGCAAACTGATGATGATATCATATGAAATAGACTAGCTGCTACTTCATTGTCGGTGGCACGCTCGCGTTGAACTTGAAGCAATAGTCCTGGTTAGTCCCAGTTACACTAGTACAAAAACTAGCTACTCCACTGAGTAGACTACCTTACACACTTGTAAAAAAGTGGGCATAGTCCTAGTTAAGAAAGGGATTTACTAAAGGGCATGGTCCTTTAGTCATGGTTGCCTGAACCAAGAATAAAGGGTCTATAAGGCTAAAAAAAATAATTGGCATTCTTGGGACTCAAACCCAAGACTTAATGCATATTGCCTCGCGCGTAACTTTTCACCGCACATACACAACACATGTGACTTTAGATGTGATGCTTTTTTTAGGCTTTAACTAACCCGTGGATGACCCTTTAGTTTAGGTTGTTGTTACCAAACTGGACTAAAGAGTCTACATTTGTATCAGTTGGTGTTACCAACTGGGATTAATACCTCAAGGCTCCTTAGTTCGGGTTGTGGTGTTACCAACCGGGGCGAAAGGTCCTCTGACGCCCATAAAACTTGGACCCAGAACTAATGCTCACATTAGTCCCGGACTCAACTTTATCCGAGACTAATGTACTAAGCCGAAGGTCTGTTTTGTACTAGTGTTATGACCAGAGCCAGTGGAAGAGCTAAAGTTTTATTACTTCGACATGTATTTAATTTGTGGTGTAAAAAATAAAATTGAGTTATGCCGAGATGGATGGGAAGAAATAAGGATCACGAGGGCAATAACGTACGTAGGTACGAAAGCGCACGGGAACTGATAAGGACCACGTGCATTAGCTCGCAAAGAATTAATCTCTCAGTCCCGTCTGTAGTACAAGCAATTAAGTAATTGGTGCTCTGATCAAGATAAAAGAAAAGTACGTTTTGTCTCGTGAGCAACGCAAACTGATGATAATATAAATCAACTAGCTACTTCATTGTCGGTGGCGCTTGCATGCGTTGAACTTGAGGAAGCAATGCAAGTTGATGTGTACGTTGGACCAGTCCAGCAAAAGGATCGTGTATCAGGTTAGCTAGCTATTATAGGTCGTCACTCTGGTTATCTATAAATACTACGCAAAGCCATGAGCATTACACAACACAAAAGGCACACTACACACAAGAGATCAAGATATAGCATAGCTAACCCTTGCTGCATTCTTCGTCGTTAACAAGCTAGCAAGCAATGGAGAACCCTCCGAGTTTCGTAGTGACTCCCATGGCTGCACCTGTCTCAGCGGAGTTCACCAAACTCAGCTTCCGTAGCTTGTATATCCGCCGGACTGGTCCAGGCAGCCGGGAGATATCCATGGAAGGAAAATCTGATCTGGGCAAAAGATATTTCTGTTGGAACCGGGCAGCGGCGAGCTTTCCCGGCGACGGCGCGGCACCGGCAGGTGGTGACCGCGGCGAGCTATTCCTATCGAGGTGGATCGCGTGAACCGCTAGAGAAGAACACAGACACGCGAGGCAGTTTTTCACTGCAACTGAAGTGCAGCTTTTTCTGGGATTGATGCTCGGTTTACATAGGCTTGAAGCCTTCCACCCCGCTGCCACAACGCCTCCACGATCGACCTTATTTTCCGGATCGCCGTGGGACATGCACTGGACGAAGTCACAGCGGGGCCGCACACCAGAACGCGGTCATGGCGTGGATCACGCACATCTCTGACCCACCCACGATTCTACGCGACACACAACACACACGGCTAAGCAAAGTTCTCAACAGAATTACATAAGGAAAACAAACTTATTGACTAACATTCACCCCCTTAATTCTGTTGCACCGGGACGACGCCAAGTTTGAGTCTAAACTCCACGAATTTGATCCTTCCCAAAGGCTTCGTCAGAATGTCAGCAACTTGCTCATCAGTCCCAACATGTTCAGCTTCAACCATGTCCTTCTCAATGCAGTCACGAATGTAGTGGTACCTGGTGTCGATGTGTTTGCTCCTTTCGTGAAAAACAGGATTCTTTGCCAACTCAATAGCCGACTGATTATCAATGAGCAGTTTGAATTTCTTCACTTCACCTCCAACCAGCTCTGCTATAAGACGACTGAGCCACACACCCTGACAAGTTCCCAGTGCTGCAGCAATGTACTCGGCCTCACACGAAGATAGAGCAACAACCTTCTGCTTCTGTGAAGCCCAGGTCACCAAATTTGAGCCCAGGTAGAAAATGATCCCTGAAGTGCTCTTTCTATGAACTAAGTCACCTGAGCAATCGCTGTCAGTATAACCCAACAGGTTCAGAGCAACATTTTCTCCCTTCTGATACTTGCATCCATAATCAAGTGTGCCAGCAATATACCTTACTATCCTCTTGACCACAGACCAGTGTTCCTTGGCTGGTGCCTCCATGAATCTGCTTGCAATTCCCACTGCATAGGCTATGTCAGGTCTAGTATTCACTAGATACCGCAAACTCCCAATGACACTTCTGTACCTGGTGGAATCAAGTTCAGTACCAGATTTTGCAGTGGTGAGTTTCACTCTTTGCTCCATTGGAGTATCTACTGGATTACACCTTGTCATGTTCAGCATTTCAAGAATCTTCTTTGCATAAGCTTTCTGACAAATAGTAATCTGACCTTTCTCTTGCTTTACCTCCATGCCAAGATAGTAACTCAGAAGTCCAAGATCACTCATGCTGAAAGTATTTTTCATCTGATCCTTGAACTCTGCTATCCTTTGGCTGTTTGGTCCACAAATAATTAAGTCATCAACATATACTCCAATTAGTAGCAGTGAATCACCTGTGCCTTTTCTATAGACTGCATGTTCAACTATGCTTTTCTGAAACCCCAGTGCCCTTAGCTCTTGGTCCAGTCTAGCATTCCATGCCCTTGGTGCCTGTTTTAGACCATAGAGGGCCTTGTTCAATTTTAGCACCTGCCCAGTATGCTTGGCATCAACAAAACCAGGTGGTTGGTGTACATACACTTGTTCTTGGAGATCACCATTCAGAAAAGCTGATTTTACATCCATGTGATGCAATTCCCAATCTCCATGTGCTGCAAGAGCCAACAATATTCTAACTGTCTCAATTCTTGCAACTGGTGCAAACACCTCATCATAATCCACCCCCTGTTTCTGGGCATATCCTTTTGCCACAAGCCTTGCCTTGTGTTTCACTATGTTCCCAGCAGCATCTCTCTTGACTTTGAACACCCACTTCAATCCTATTGCCTTGTGACCTTTTGGTAGTTCTGACAGAGACCATGTTTTGTTGTCTCTGATGGCCTGCAATTCTGCTTGCATAGCATTCTTCCAACATGTTTCCTCCAGAGCTTGCTCTACACTGATGGGCTCATCAGCTGCTAGTAGACATAGTCCACTGTACTCGAAATCCTCCATTTCATCAGTCTGATCAAACAGCTCATTCAGAGTCCTATATCTCAGAGGTACCCCTTCAGAGTCTGCAGATTGACCTTGAGGTGGAGTTGCCCACTCAACATTCATTGGTGCTGTAGAGCTGGATGAACTTGGTGTATGTGTGCCTATGGATCCTTGATAACCTCCAGGAGATGGTTGGAACTGATTCTGATCAGGAGACCCAATAACTGGACTGCCAGGCCCTGAGTCTGTTGCTGTCTGTTCTGTTGTCGGATTTCCATCAGTGACAGGGTATTCAACTATGAAATGATCTGGCTGAGTTTGTTCTGCAGTTTCTTTCTCCCAATTCCATGCCTGATCTTCTTCAAATATGACATCCCTGCTGATGTGCAATTTCTTTGACACTGGATCCAACATCCTATATCCTTTTGTCCCTTCCTCATAACCAATGAGAACCATCTTCTGTGATCTGTCAGACAGTTTTCTGACACCAGGTCCAACTCTCTTCACATGACCAATACAGCCAAAAGTCCTTAAATGATCTACTCTGGGCTTCTTGCCATGCCAAGCCTCATATGGTGTGACACCATCAAGACTCTTAGTAGGTGATCTATTCAACACATATACTGCTGTTGCCACTGCTTCTCCCCAGTAGCATGCTGGAACACCTTTGCTTTTCATCATACACCTTGCCATCTCCACCACTGTTTGGTTTCGACGCTCCACCACTCCATTTTGTTGGGGTGTATAAGGGGTGGTGGTATAGTGCTTGATGCCATACTCACTGCAAAAAACACTGAATTGGGTGGAGTTGAACTCCCCTCCTCTGTCAGTCCTAATTGCCTTGAGTTTTCCTTCAAATTCAGTTTCTGCTCTTGCTTTCACCCTCCTGAAATAAGCTAGAGCCTCATCCTTGGACCTCAACATTTCGACCCACATGAACCTACTGTGATCATCAACTACTAACAGGAAGTATGATTTCCCACCAGGTGTTGGTGGTGTGATCTGACCACACAGATCAGTGTGAAAAAGTTCCAGTCCTTTTTTGGCTCGATACTGACTAACACTTGGGAATGGGGTCCTGTGCTGCTTGCCTAACACACAACCATCACAGACCTGTTCCACTCTGTCAACAATAGGCATGCCAGACACCATTTTCTTTCTCCCAAGATCTCTCAAAGACCTGAAATTCAAGTGCCCAAACCTTGCATGCCATTTCCAAGCATTGTCATCCATCTTTGTCAGTAAGCAAACAGGAGCTACTACACTGAACTTGTAAGTGTAAAGACGATTTGCAGTTCTAGGAGCTGAAATCAATAGAGTGCGTCCTCCCTGATCTAGCACACTGCATCTCCCATTCTTCAGAGAGACTTCAAACCCCTGCTCCTCAAGTTGGCCTAAACTTACTATATTACTTTTTAGTTTTGGAATATAGTAAATATCAGTGAGCACCTTGTGTTCCTGCTGTCGTCCTTGGATCACCATGGAGCCAAGTCCATGGATTTCAACACTTGAGCCATCACCAAACCGAACTGTACCCCTTACATTTTCATTGAGGTGAGTGAGAGCCGTTCTGCACCCAGTCATGTGGTTGCTGGCACCTGTGTCAAGCACCCACACACCATCAGGACTGTCAATTGGCACCGTCTTCTTTTCTGAGAAGTGAACCACCTCCACAGGTGACCCAGTGACATCGCTTGCCACTGCTAGGAGCAAAGCCGGGTTGTGATCGGCTCCTCCTACAGCGACATTGGCCTCCTCACGTTTCTCCTCCTTCTTCTGTTTCTTGGGGCGTTTACAGTCTTCGGCCCAATGGCCATATATCCCGCAGTTTCTGCATCTTCCCTTGCGGCGAGGTGTACCCTCCGAGGTGAGCTTCACATTTCCAGGGGCTTTTGATCCACCACCATCTGATCGATGCGGTGCCTTTCCTTTACCCTGTCCACCACTGTTACTCCCTCCATCACGGCCATGAGTGGACTGAAAACGATGCTTATGTTTTTCAAGCCACTCCTCCTCCGCAAGCAACAGACGCCCAGTTTTATCAGTGATCTGCTCAATTTTCTCCTCAAACCGATCCTCGGCTGCACGTAACCGCCCCACTAAATCTTCCACTGTCAAGACTTTCATATCGCAGAACATTTCAATTGAGACAGCAACTTGATTGAATCGGGGCGGCAACACACGGAGAAATTTTTTAACAACGCGAGAGTCATCGACAGTCTCACCAAGGGTTTTCAGTGTCGCGATGAGGTTGGTGATCCGCATGCCGAAATCCTCCACGCTCTCCCCTTCCTTGAACTCGATGGTCTCGAATTCCTTGAGGAGCTTCTGGACGCTGATTTCCTTGACCCGATCTGCTCCAACCCTCATCGTCTGCACCGTCTCCCACGCCTCCTTGACGGTTTTCTTCGCGCCGAGAGTCCCCCACATCTCCTTGGGGACGGATCTCATGAGAGCGCCCATGGCCTGTCGATCTTTCGATCGTTTGACATTTTCGCCCGGGTCAATCACCTCCCATATCTCCATCGCCTCGTAATTGATCTGCATCAACATTGCCCATTCCACATAATTGGAACGAGTCAACATTGGCCAGATCAAGGAGCTCTCCTTGACGCTGTTCGACGAACTCGAGCTCTCGGCGTCGCCTGCCATCGCCTTGTTCCGACTTCTCGACGGGATCACGATCTTCTTCCTCGGTGGTTCTCGTGGTGGGCTGATGGACCCACTATAGAACATCCACCGGGCTCTGATACCAGATGTTGGAACCGGGCAGCGGCGAGCTTTCCCGGCGACGGCGCGGCACCGGCAGGTGGTGACCGCGGCGAGCTATTCCTATCGAGGTGGATCGCGTGAACCGCTAGAGAAGAACACAGACACGCGAGGCAGTTTTTCACTGCAACTGAAGTGCAGCTTTTTCTGGGATTGATGCTCGGTTTACATAGGCTTGAAGCCTTCCACCCCGCTGCCACAACGCCTCCACGATCGACCTTATTTTCCGGATCGCCGTGGGACATGCACTGGACGAAGTCACAGCGGGGCCGCACACCAGAACGCGGTCATGGCGTGGATCACGCACATCTCTGACCCACCCACGATTCTACGCGACACACAACACACACGGCTAAGCAAAGTTCTCAACAGAATTACATAAGGAAAACAAACTTATTGACTAACAATTTCAGTGACTTCCCGGTATACGATGGTACTGGCTCCGAGGCTAAACTCGTGGCTCGTGTACAGGGAGTCTCAATCCAAGCTGGTGGCACACACCAAATATTCACCATCGTGTTTGAGACTGAGAGGTACATACGTATTTATGTATGTATATTGTATGACATATATACCTTCTCTGCTCCATGTTTCATACGTATAAAATGGTATATGTGTAAGTGTAATCTGCATATAATGAACTGATTTACCGTATCTACCATATTAAATATACAGGTTTAAGGGCTCCACGCTCCTTACCAATGGAGTGATAACAGGTGGATCTGATGAATGGGCAATTTACGGTGGAACTGGAGTGTTTGCTATGGCGACCGGTGTCATAAAAAGAAAATATCTTGCCGATAGGAATGGTGGGAATTCTGATGAACTTAACATGGAATTTTTCTGCCCAGTGGTTGGCTCATCACAGCAGCCAAAGGTGCGATGAGCGAGAGAGATCTATATATGTTTGATAGATAGAATGTAATCAGCTGCTGCATGCATGCTGAAGGACAGTAACGGCCTTTTGTTTTGGGATATAAAATTAAAAAAACTTTGTGGATATATACTGGATGCAGGGCTCTGTCACGAAGATTGGATTATGGGGTGGACAGGGAGGGTCACAACAGGACATAACGGTGCCACCAAAGCGTCTGCAGAGCCTCACCATTCGCAGTGGCAATGCCATTGACTCTATTCAGTTCACCTATACCGACAAAGCTGGTCAGAAGCACACTGCTGGCCCATGGGGTGGATTTGGTGGCACTCCTAAAACGGTGATGGAGTTTTTTTGTCATTTGTTGGATTATATTTTATATATTACTATCTTGTCTATCAACAAATACTAGCTAACGGAGATTTTTTTCTCTGCTGATTTTTTTTCTCTGCCGCACAGAAGCAGCGAGTGTTACCAAACATTCGGCCTTTTATATACACTCTTATATATATCTTCCTCATGCGTGCAGATCGATCTTTGCGACGCCGAGTTCGTCAAGGAAGTTTCAGGAACAATAGGCACATATGGAAATAGTACTTTCTTAAGCTCATTCAATCTTGTCACCAGCTCCAGAACCTTGGGCCCATGGAGCATCAAGGATGGGACACCTTTCTGCATTACCGCGCCAGCCAACAGCAGCATTGTGGGATTCTATGCACGTTCGGGAAGCCTCGTCGATGCCATTGGTGTTTACGTGCGTGAACTTTGAACAGCAGGCCTAGCTACTGCCTGCTCAATGATCCTTTAATAATTTGGTTCCCAACTTCACTATGCTTTGTTTCACGGCACAATTGATAAATAGAGTTAGCTAGCTAGAGACAGTGATGAACTCCCTGGGCATATGTTGTCTCTATGGCCTCCATTGTCCTGTGTAAAATAAAGGTCTTGAACTTTTGATCAAAGACTGCTGTTGTGTTATCAAATCATTTCCTTTTATCTGTTTGGGTTGTTTTTGCATTAAACAATGCTTTATTACGAGCACCAAATATGACGTACTGCCTATAAATTTGTCAAAGATCTCATTTGCCAACTACGAGCATGGTAGAAGTAAAATTTTCAGCATATTTGTACACCCTCATTTCACAAAACCTTGTATCCACACGACAACCACACCATACTCAGATTTGCTCTAGTTTCGTCCCTACGTGGTGGAAAGGCGAATCATTATTATCATGTAGGTTTCTCTTTTTTTTTTCCTACTGCCATAGTGTAAAGGTGAATTACTATCGATCTGGCTTTTGTTTTTTTTTTCCCACTACCGTGGTGGTAAAGCGAAACAATATCGAGTAGATTTTTGTTTTCTCCCCTACTGCCGTGGTGGAAAGACGAATTGTTATCGACCAGATACTTTTGTTTTTTCTCCACTGCCGTGATGGAAAGGCGAAAGATTATCGAGCAGATTCCTGTTTTTTTTTCCCGCTGCCACCGTATAAAGGCGAATCTTTATCGAGCAAACTTCTGTTTTTTCCTATCGCCGTGGCGTGGAAATGTGAACCAGCTCCTGTATTTTTTTATTCAGTGCACGAAATTAAAGACGCGTCCCAAGCCCGTCCACTAATTTATTTAATTAATTAGGAACAACAAGCTAGCTATCTAGGTCACGCGCGCTGATCATCTATAAATATATGTAGCCAGCCTTCGTTCTTTAGAGCATCACACAACACAACACAAGCCACAAACACACTACAAAAGAAGAGGCCGAACCACAGTAGCTAGCAATGGCGACGAAGCCTCCAAGTAGCGTAGTGGCTCCCATGGCTGCACCCTTACCAGCAGAGTTCACCAAATTCACCTTCTGTACCTTGTATATTCGTCGGACCGATCCAAGCAGCAGGGAGATGTCTCAGACAGGAAGACCATCTGATCAGCTGGGTAGAAGAAACATCAGTGACTGCCCCATATATGATGGTTGTGGCTCTGATGCTAGCCTAGTGGGTCGCATGCATACAGGGAATCACTGTCCTAATTGGCAATGCACACCAATTAGTCACCATCGTTTTTGAAACCGAGAGGCATTATATATATATATATATATATATATATATATATATATATATATATATATATATATATATATATATATATATATATATATATATATATATATATATATATATGCAGGCAGGCATGTGCACTGCAATTTCAATTAATTTCATTTATGGTTAAACTTTCAGAAACCACTGCTGGGTCGATCGGCCGGTCTCTTTCGTTTTATTCATTATAATTATAAATAAATCCATGCATGTGCAAATAATTAATTCATCATCGGTTGATCAGGCTTAAGGGCTCCACGCTCCTTACCAATGGAATGGTAACGGCTGGGTCTGATGAATGGGCAATCTATGGTGGAACCGTAGTGTTTGCTTTGGCGACCGGTGTCATAAAAAGGAAAAACCTTGCGGACAGGACTGGTGGCAATACTGATGAACTCAGCACCTGCCCGGTGTTTGGCTCATCAAAGCAGCCAATTCAATTTGAAGACCAGCTTGCTACCTGACCGGCTACTGCTACCTGCTTGACCGATTATCCTTTAACTCGGTCGACACCTATCATCCTGTGTGAAATAATGGTCTTGCGTCTATGGCTGTGTTTAGTTTCCACCTAAAAATTTTTTACCTCATGACATCGAATGTTTGGACACATGCATAGAGTACTAAATATAGACAAAAAAACTAATTGCACAGTTTGGCTAGAAACCACGAGATGAATCTTTTAAGCCTAAGTAGTCTATGATTAGCCTTAAATGCTACAGTAACATATGTGCTAATGACGGCTTAATTAGGCTTAATAAATTCGTCTCGCAGTTTCCAGGCGAGTTATGTAATTAGTTTTTTAATTAGTATCCGAAAACCCCTTCCGACATCCCATGAAACATCTAATATGATACCCAAAAATTTTTCTTTCACTAACTAAACAAGGCCTATATATGGCCGTCATCGTCCATGTTATATCTATATGTTAGTGTCTATATGTATGGGCACCACAGGTCTGTATGTGTCAAATAAAGGTCGAGCAAAACTTACGGATTGTTATAAAATAATTGCCCTTTTGCTAATTATCTATTGACAGATTTTATTGGGACTAAATTTGTCAGATTTCTATACATTTGATCGTACTTTCAGCAAGGCTAGCGCTCGGATGTCCGGCCCTAGGCCCGCGTCCGGACGCAGCTCCGACACCTGCAACCGCTTCGTATCGGACGCCCCTATGCTCGCATCAGATCCTGCACTGGCGAATCACGTCCGGCTGCCCACGACCAATCCCGTGTCAGTGACTGTGTCCAACCATCTGTGACTCAATCCCCATCCCGGTTGCACCCCAGCGTTAAGCCCGCCGCACTTCTCCCCTTGCCGCGGTGCCATCCCTGCCACGCCCCTGTCCTCTCCCGCGCTCTGTCTCGGTCGCGTCCCCTCCCCTGTCCTAACTCTCATCTCCTCTGCAACACCCGTCTGACCGTTGCAACGTATGCAGTATACTATTGAAACATACTTATATAGTCATTGCAACATCTAGATGAAACACATGAAACATGCATCTGAAACAGCTGAAACATTTGGAACATACATTTGCAACATATGACTAAAACAGATGAAACATATGTGTGTAGCCATTGCAACATCAGATCTTTTGCAACATCAAGATGAAATGCATAAAACATACAAATGAAACACATGAAACATACAGATGAAACACGTGAAACATACATATGAAACAACTAAAACACTTGAAACATATCTTTGCAACATACATATATAGCTATTGCAACATACACATGAAACACTTGAAAACAACTTCTGAAACACACCTGAAACAAAACATGGCGACGCCGGCAGCCATGGCCTACTTGGTGGGGAACTGCGGTAGCCAGCAAGCAGCGCACGGGTGTAGTGGAGAGGGAGGATGGCGGAAGGCAAGTAGCTGGGCATGGTGAAGAACGCCACGCCGGAGTAGTCGCCATGGACCACGCCACGTCAGTTCAAAGAACTCGGTGGCGAGTGGTGAGTGGCGGTGGGGAGACAGGAAAGCAGGCGGCGGCGCTCGGGTGCAGTGCAGCACCCGGCGCTGCATTGCGGCCGCGGCGGTGCTGCGGCAATGTGGGCACGGAAAGTTGGTTCGAGAATGGATGCGAAAACTGTGGCGATTCGAGAAGAAGGTAAGGACAATGTTGCCTGCTGGGCTGTTCGGACGTCGAGGCCCACCAACGCATGTCTGGACAAAATGGATGCCCTACCCACATCATTATCGTTGTGCTTTAGGATTTGTGCTACAACTATTTACTGGGTTTCATTTATAAAAAATCCGATAGATTTGACCACATAAAATATGTCGACAAATACCGAGACACTCCCATATCATATTTGGGTTTTTTCATTAAACAATGCTTTATCTATATCGATATAACTATGTCTATATCTATATCTCTTATATAAAGCAAAACTCCACCGGAGAATCTATCTAATCTCACAACGATCCATGTCATCAACTAACGTAAGCCATTCAATTCGCATTCTAAGTAAAATCCATCCATTTATACGACTAATAGGTCCACCCTATTCCTTCCACCTGACCGCATGCCTCCAAGGTCTATTATTTATTACTAGTATAGTGCCCATACTAATGTCATGGCTTTATTTTAGGGATGCACATGAAAACAATCAAACGACGATATTTTTTTCCATAGTTCAAATTCCATGCAATTGTATATGACCATGTATATAATAAGGAAAACACTTATGCATAATAAGGCATAATAAAGTTATATTTTGCCTCAACCACATGTAATTTACAATCTGCTTAAGACCTTAAGCAGGTTTTGGAGTTCTCCGCAAATGCCATAGACCACTACAGGATACAGGGACTATCCTTGCTCCCTCCTCCGCAAATGCCCAAACGCCGCCGCCCAGCTTAAAGAAAGGAAAATAAAAGGCCGTCGCTTCCTGCTTGCCGCTCCACATACCGTCGATGCAAAAGAAAATGCCGCTGCCTCTGCATGACGCTCAAAGCCCGTGCCCCAGTCAATCAGATCACATGAGTGTGACTTTTGTTTAATTGTTTCTTTAAAGTGTTTACATCGTCTATGAATTATGATTACATTTATATTGATAATTAGGCAAATTTCTTACTTAGGTGTGGAACACAATCAAGACTATGCCGTCGGATAGAGCTCCTGGTCCGGATTGGTACACAGGCAGGTTTTATAAAATTGGCTGGCATCTGATCAAGGCTGAGTTCATGTCGCCATCATAACGCTACAGCAAGGTGATGCGCAAAAACTTTGGCTTCTCAACTCAGCCTATAGCTCACACTCATACCCAAGAAGGCAGAGGCACTTTTACCCAAAGACTTCCGGCCAATTAGCCTTATACATAGTTTTGCGAAGCTAATATCAAAGATTATGGCCAACCGATTAGCACCTTTCCTGGACAGATTGGTATCTGCAAACCAGAGCGCCTTTATCCGCGGTCGTTGTATCCATGACAACTACATTTTGGTACAACAAACAGTCAAGCTTCTCCATCGACAACAAGTCCCAAGTATATTTCTAAAGCTTGACATATCCAAAGCTTTTGACTCAGTCTCTTGGGTTTTTTTATTGGAAATTCTAGTGCACTTGGGATTTGGACAGGTTTGGTGTAACCTGGTTTTAAATATTCTCGCTACATCTTCAACTCAGGTGCTGCTCAATGGAGAGCCCGGAGATGTAATCAGGCACCAACGAGGGCTTTGGCAGGGAGACCCTCTCTCGCCCATGCTTTTCATATTGGTGATGGATGTCCTAAATACTTTATTTACAAAGGCCGGAGAGCTGGAACTTTTACAACCTCTATCTCAGCGTAACCCTGGGCAGCGCATTTCACTATCCAGCCGGTCGAGGAAGAGATGGACCTGACAATGGAAATTCTTCATCAATTTGGTGAGGCACACGGTCTTCGCTGTAACCTGCAAAAAAGTTGTGTCATTCCTATCAGATGTGAACCATCGCACATGGAGATGGTGTCATCAACTCTGCCCTGTACGCCTGCTGCTTTTCCTTGCACTTATTTGGGGTTGCCGGTCTCGACCAAACTTCCTATGAAGGCTGAGTTACTATTGTGGATAGAAAGAATTGCTGATAAACTGCCGGCATCGAAGGCTTCCCTCATGAATATGGCTGGTAGAGTTACTTGGGTACGTTTTGTGCTATCTGCTATTCCCATCTATTTGGTGATCGCTATCAAGGTTCCCAAGTGGTTTATTCGGTCTATTGATAAAATGTGAAGAGCTGTCATGTGGAAGGACAGAAACAAGTAAATGGAGGTTCTTGCCTGGTCGCTTGGGATAAGGTGCAGTGAGCCCTTGATTATGGTGGCCTTGGTATTCTTAACTTGAAGTTCATGGGATGGGCCCTCCAAATCCGGTGGCTGTGGCTCAAAAAGACAGATCCCAACAGAGCTTGGGCTGGTCTGGACATACAAGTGCACCCAAATGCCATGGCCATGTTTAACATTGGGATGGGGACTCGAGTCGGGGATGGGAGTAGCACACTTTTCTAGTCAGATCGATGGCTTATGGGCTGCTCACTTCAAGAAATCGCACCAACTGTGGTGGCCGCTGTTCCACAGCATACCCGCACACGTCGCACTGTAGCAGAAGGTTTACAAGCTCATGACTGGCCAGCAGACATCAGAGGACTCTCTTTGATTGGTTTGTTTGAATTTTTTTCAGTTGTGGGATATCCTCTAGGAGACAATACTAACCCAGGATGCAGATGTCCACCTTTGGAGGCTAGAAGCATCAGGTCATTTTTCATCCAAGTCTTCTTATCGGACCTTTTTAATGGTGCTATTACTTTCGAGCCTTGGCGTTGAGTTTGGAGATCATGGGCTCTAGCGAAATGCAAACTTTTCCTTTGGTTGGCAATAAGGAAAGCTGTTGGACAGCAGACAGACTTGTGAGGAGAGGACTTCCACATCCCAGTCACTGTCCATTTTGCGACCAGGAAGAGGAGAACATCTAGCATCTCCTAACCACCTGTGTATTGGCACGGGATTTCTGGTACCGGATTCTATCCACATTGGGACTACAAGATCGAGTACCTAGCTCTCATGAAATTTCCTTCGCTGATTGGTGGCGCAAAGCTACTAAGAACCTGGTGAAGGAAAAGAAGAAGGGGCTAAACATGGTCATTATTATGGGGGCATGGATATTTTGGAAGCATCGCAATGTTTGTGTCTTCGATAGAGCTCCGCCAAGGATTTCTAGCTTGCCCTAGGTAGACGTACAATTTAATGCCCCCTCCTCCACCCCACTTTCCAAAGGAGAAGTAAAGGCAGAAGGTGCTTACAAAGTGACTCCAAGAAACTATAGTTATTAGGACCGGACCAGAGATGGAACCAGCAAGGCTGTCGGTTCACTGATTCACTGGTCTAACCATTTAGAACCAGTTGAACTGCCGGTTCAATTGTTTTGGACCGGTTAAATCGAACCGCTCACAAATACGTTGAACCGGTATATGATATAATTAATAATTGACAGATGTTAAACAACAGAATTTAATTGTACATTGCAAAACAATCTCAAATTCTAAAATGGAGTGCACAATTGCAAAAAGCTCGTTGTGGTAATCAAAATAAATATATTATTTATCAAATTTAGAGCACATTTGAAAAAGTTATAAAATTTTGAAATTTAAAAGTTAATGCTGACGTCACCTGACCCAGCACTACCAAAAGTCAAAATAGCAGCACCACCGCGCATGCAACATTAGCAGCCACGTGGGCCAATCGATGGCAGGTGCATGCAGCCATGCACTCCACTGTCTCCACCAGCGTCAAATTCCAAAAACGTGAGGAGCTGCCTCGCAGGCCCATCAGTGCCAGGTGCACGCATTCCTCCAGCTAGCAGCATGCTGCATAGCAGGACTGCAGGTGAGCATACAGACCGGGGTGGTTCAAATGGAACCAGCCGGTTCACCAGTTCCACAAAAAACAGGTTGGTTCAACCGGTTTTATCGGTTCGATGGTATATTTGGTCTTTTAAGTGAACCGGAATGGTTTAAACTCTGGTTCGGTCTTTTAGCGGTCCGACCGTCGATCTGGTCCAGTTCCATCGCCATGCTATCCGGTCTTAAGTGTTGGAAACAACACAACGTGGGCTCTGGTTCATCCTCCTTAAACTCATTTATTCATGAAACTTTGATAATCTTCTCTTTATAAATATTATGTTATATCAGCATGTTTGCTAACTCAATAGATTATTTAATTCTAATAAGGCTCTCGTGAAACCTCCACTGAGACTAACTTACAATTTGAGCCGGTGCATGAGCAATGTTCATGGTCTAGAGTTTTATTAATTCGATATGTATTTATGGTGCAAAAAATGGATTTATGCCGGGATGGATGGAAAGAGTCAAAGAGATCAGTGGCGGATCCACGGCCCGGGCTGCCCGGGCGGCAGCCCCCCCCTGGGAGCTGGATTTTACCTGTAAAATACTGTAGCTTAGCCTCTAATCCACCATTAATCAACAGCTTAAAGTATAATCCTTCATTATTTAGCCCCCCCGGATGCTTCATCCTGGATCCGCCCCTGAAAGAGATGAAGGATCACCAAATGTAGGAACGAAAGCGCATGGGAACTGGGAAGCATCCTCATCCTAAAGGAGATTTTCCTATGCCCGTATCCACGTGCATGCATTAGGTCGAATCCCAAGTCCAGTCTGTATACGTAGTCCAAGGCAATTTAAGTAATTGGTGCTCTGATCAAGATAAAAGAAAAAAAGAATTTTTTAAATAATATTATTTTAATGATTAATTGCAAATATAGAAGCTGTTATAAAAAAATTTGCCATACAGCAGCCTGTCGGCAGCTCAACAACCGATTTGGTCCTGTCGGCCTCTCGCTAGCCGATAGGCACACGTGGCAGCAGGTTGGCGTTGACAGCAACAGGAAGGCCGACAGGCCAATCGGCATTGAGCAGGAGCACCGCAAATAACCACGCATGCGCGGCGTGCAAGTTCCGGCGGTGCAAGTGCTACCTGGACTCCCCGCTCGCCCCCTACTTCCCCGCCGACCAGCAGAGCCGCTTCAACAACACCCAGCGCCTCTTCGGCGCCAGCAACATCGAGAAGACGCTGACCATGATACCATGTACGGCCCCGCCACCATGCACTCGCTCATCTGCCAGTCGGAGGCTCGCGCGGCCGACCCCGTCGGCGGCTGCGTCAGCATCATACATGAACTGCGGCGACAGCTCCGCGACTCTGAGATGGTGCTCCAGTTTGTTAGAAAGCAGATCGCCATCCTGCCGGCGTCCGCTACGGACGGCGGGCTCTCCGACCCGGCGGCGATGATCCTACCTGTCGCTTCTTCCCCTGTGGTGGCTGCTGGCCAGCAGGACGACACCGTAGCTGCTGTGGACGCCATCTGCGCCAGTCAGCAGCCATCCATCCATCAGTAGTCACCGGCCGTGGCCCTCTCGGCGAGCAGCTGGGGCAGCAATGCCAGACGATAGAGGCGTTGCCGTTCGTGGACGCGTTTAACGTGAAGCCACAGGTCCTGCCGGCGACAATACAACACATATGGAGGAGCAGCCGGCGACGGCAGCGGCGCCATGCCATCTGGAGTTAGGCTTCTCTTTCTAATGCATGAGAGATATTCATCCATGACCATGCATACACAAGAATTAGTTTTAATTTCTTAGTTTATATTCAATAAGTAGTTTAAACAACGTACGTCGATTAGATATCTCAGTTTTCTTTAGAGAGTATGTTAATCAATCTTTGATGAAAGGTTCACGAACTATGTTTGAGGAAACAAGTATTATGACTTCATTAAAAAAAATAGAGTACCGCATAAGATTTGTTCAAGGACATTGTGTTCCCCCCATTTCGAGACTAGACGACATCATGTGTTGACACCGTGGGGTCTCTTTAACCAAATTGACTACCAGAGCAGTATGTTTTAAGTTACTTTTTTTTTGAAGAATCATGTTTAAGTTACTCCAATAACTAGCAAGTTGTCCCACACAAATAAAACAGGTAGCTAGTTTGCTTGTTGTAGTATTTGGGTTTTTTATTTGAATATTCTTTTTACAGCGTTTAATCTATTTATTTGATTATAATTGTCTTCTCTTTATGCACATTTATTCTATCTACTATGCATGAACTCTAAGCCAGACTTAGAGCTACTGTCATCATTCTTGTCTCTTCTTTTTTTTTGTCTATTACTATCTAAAGACTCTACAATTTCAGCTAAGGCCACCAAATCAAATAGCCTTCAGCCTTATCCTGGTGAGCTCTATTGACGATAAAATCTATCTTATAGATTTAAATTCGAGACAATCTTTGTTGATATTTGGTAACGCAATTAGAAAATAGGATCCGCAAGTGCACGGATATCGGTGAGCACTTCACCCGAGATGTTATCCTGGGTATCGTATTTATATTTTTACCACTAGGAGAAAGAGTGCATCTGACTAACCAAATCTATTACTACTAACCTTTAGGCTACAACCACTATGATTCGATGTGAGTGATGTATAGAGAAGACTACAACCGCACTCTTCTTCTAACCTTGGTAAGGATGATCTACTGTTCTATTGGGGAGGTTTACAGAATCTAGACACCACAAAGGATGTTCAACCCGCACCTATAAACCCTATCGATCCTGCTAACGGGATATGGAATACAAAGGTAACTCGGAATTGTCACGTTCCTCGCTACTACCACGGTCCGGCTAGACGAGGGGATATCTATGAGTATCCTAGCTTAAACACCACGTTTACGCTAGAGATGATTACTCTAAACTCTACGCGAAGAGATCAAAGTAAACTCATAAACCAAAGAACAATAAAACAAAGAACTTACTAGAATTTAGAACTCGAAATACTGAAGAATCCTGAGAACAAGCCTCGGGTTAGAAGAACTTGCTCCCGCAGGTACAACCTCAGAGTAGACACCGACAGGCCGGCCTCCTCCGATCTACACCTCCACTCTATCTCTCTCAATCTAGTAGAACTAATTCTACTTTCACATTGGATGCTAAGCCCTAAGAGGTGGGAACCCTAGAGGGAACCTCTCTCTCTAAACCCTAACTAGAGATATGCAACTGAATAATGAATTGGGATCTTCTCCACCAGGGGTCAGGGGCCTTGCTTATATAGCCCTTTTGGATGAATCTGGACCGTCAGATCAAACCGACCTTCATCCTACGGTTTTCCTTGATCCTCAAAGGCGGTGGAGCATAATCCGCGAGACTCGACCTGATTGGTAGCGGGGGCAGGGCGGGCGCCCTAGGGCACAGGGCGGGCGCCCTGTGTCCTGGCCCGTTACGGCTCCCGTTCGTTCCCGTGGCTTCTGGAATCTTCTAGATGTAAGATAATTACGTGTTCGGTTAATATCCCGTCATTAATCCGACATGTGGGCCTTTCTTCCGTATTTCCTGATAACCCCCTGCAGAAATAGATAAACAGCAAAACTCGTGGAATTCTGTTAGATCAAACCCTAATTCTAGGTGTTGCTTGCATATAGGTCCTTTTCTTTATTTATTTGATGGTTATAATTGATACTTAAGAACCGTCAACAAACACCCCCATACTTAGGCTTTTACTCGTCCTCGAGAAAAGGTTGGTTAATAAAACATCTGGGGTTGAAACATTCTTTCATACCTGCAGGGTGTTGTAAAAATCCACTGTGCACTTATAGTCAGGGAAATATATGGTCAGAGTAAAGAGCCTTTCTTCTTCTTAATCCCTATCACTTAGAGTTTTTACATATTTTTGAAAAGAAAAACTTAGCATACCTTTATCCTCATAGGTACCCTCAGAATCACTCATTATCTTTTATATTTCTCTCTGAGGCTGTTTTGATTTTGCAAAAATAATTCTTTAAGCATACATACCTTGCATTTATTGTATGGTCAAAACCGGATCCGAGGAGAAGAATGCCATACTCTTAGATCAAAGATTTTGAAAATTAAAAACTTGTCACTCTTACTGGCATATTGCTTATTAGAGGGACCATGGGCTATCATTTTCTTTCCATCATATTTTTATCATATCTCATTTTTTTTCATTTTGGGTGGATACCGAGGTACCCCTAATTCTACTGCCGGACACTTGTCCATTTTTTTCCACGAGGTTATCGAGCACTTGCTCCTTTTTATTTCCTCGATATATTCATAATTTTGCATAGCCCATGCCTCTAACGCAATAATACTTCGGAAGAGTGAATCTTTCTGAATAAAAATGTCTTGATCTTAGGAGTATGATAAATCTCTCAACAAGGGTCTAACTTGTTTTGAACAAACTCAATACAAAGCAGATAGCTTTAATTAATATTTTCATATTTAGCAGGCATATAAAACTTGAGGATAGTAGCTATAATTTTGAGATTTTTAAAACAAATTCTCCAAGCAATAAAGATACTAAGAATAAGGTACTCATACCCTTACCATCTCTTATTCCACAATGACTTTTAGCAACACAGGGTTTTGAAATAATTTTAATAATTGCAGGTTTCCAGGAAATATCACAGAGTGAGATTGATCATGATTATAAGCATTTTTATCCTTTTAATTTATCATGTTTAGAGAGATAAAATTCTGCACAAACTAAGGTGAGTGTGTAAGTATGTAATAAAAGTGTACAGAGTGTGTACCTGGTTCATGGAGTGGTGCGATCGAAGTGTGTGTGACATGTCAGGGAATCTCCCCCATACTTGTTTTCTGCTTTCTTACACAAAAGTAAAGTAGAGACATACAAGACATACTAATAATAATCTTTATTAATCTTGAGACATTTATTACAACCGAATAATAATAATAACCGAATATAATAGATCTAAACTAATTATAAGCGAACTTAATCGAATCTAATAATATCTAAGACATATATAGCCCCAAGATCTAATCTAGATAGCTCAGCGACGCTCACGCCTCCTAAGACTATGCTCTAACTCATCGATCCTCTTGTTGGCGTCGGCAAGGTCATCCTGTAGCTTTAGGATCGTAGTGTTATGGTTGAAGGTCCTCCGATCCATAGAGATATTGGAGTTCTGAATTTCTATAATGCTGTTCTTGATCACCCGTAGCTCCTCATCCACATCTGCAATGGTCCTGCGGCGCTTGGGAGGTGTCTCGAAAGCATTAAGAGCATGCTTGGGTGCTTCCTTCGGAGGAACGAAGCGGACCTTAGCTGCCCTAACACCCTCGAAGTAAGGTCTCTCCTCCGTGGTATAGCGGACACTAGAGATCTCGCCGCTCCGGTTGGTCTTCACTCCGATGATCCGCTCATTGGGTTTTGGCGGCAGGATCTTTGTTCCGGCTGGTACCTTGATGATATCCTTCCCCTTCGACGATGATGGCGAGCCTTCGAGCAATAGGGGCTGCGTAGGTGCAGTAAGAACTGGGCGAGCAAAGTAGGATTGGGCAGAGCTGCGTTGACGTGGTGGCATGGCTTCTAGCTGTCGCTCTGTGTTGGCCGGGACGAGAGCGTAGGCGTCGGGATCCTCCTTAGGCTTCTTGTTGAGGTCGTAGGGGACGACTTCCCAATCGACGTGGAACTTCTCGGCCATTGGAGCAGCTAGGAACTAAGCAAGATCTAATTTGAGGAAGGAGAGAAGGCTTGAATGAATTGGTGCTAAAAGCTGACGTTGGGGGTCTGTTTATATAGGGGGTAAAAACTGCTCTCGTGCATGGTCGGGACTCTTCCCGCCGTCATGTTTGCGAAACAAACCGAGGACGGAATTTTCCAGATAGCAACGGGCGAGGTTATCGCGTGGGAGAAGTCTGGGGCCGAGGGGAGACAGGGGCAGGGCGTCCGCCCTCATCCTCAGGGCGCCCGCCCGGTGTCCGGCTCCTCTACAAGCCTGCTTTCTCGAGCGTGTTTCTCACCGTGTTTTTATCCCGAAAAATATATACTTGGCCCAAAAACGTCAAATTAAAAGCGTCGGGCTTTAATTTTTAATTGGAAGGTAAAAATTGATCACGTCTATTTCTTCTAATTCTTTATTGGGCTCTAAAAATAATTTAAGACGTTGACCATTTACCTTGAATAACGTACCTTCGTCATTTTGAAGTGTGATAGCTTTGTGGGATGATGACTGAATTACCTTGAATGGTCCTTCCCATTTGCTCCGGAGCTTTCCATGCCCGAAAAGCTTCACCCTGGAATTAAAAAGTAATACCTTATCTCCGGGTGAGAACTCCTTCTTCTTGATCCTCTTGTCATGCCATCTCTTGACTCTTTCTTTGTAGATCTTTGAATTGTGATATGCTTTCTCCCGCCATTCTTCTAACTCCGATAATTGCATTATTCTATGTTTTCCGGCGATATCTAGGTCCATATTCCATCTTTTTATGGCCCAGTGTGCCTTGAACTCAAGTTCAATAGGTAGGTGACAGGTCTTTCCGTATACCAATTGGTATGGAGACATTCCAATTGGGGTCTTGTATACTGTCCGGTAAGCCCAGAGTGCATCGGGTAACTTGTCCTTCCATGCCGTTCCCATCTCGTTCACCGTCTTCTGAAGAATGTTCTTGATTTGCTTGTTAGAAGTCTCTGCTTGGCCACTTGTCTGAGGATGATAGGGAGTAGCGACGTTGTGACGGATTCCATGTCTTGATAGATAGTGCTCGAAGCGCTTGTCAATGAATTGTGATCCTCCATCACTTATCACTATCCTGGGGACTCCAAATCTTGGAAATATGATTTCCTCAAACATCCTCTTCGAACTGATATTGTCGGCATGTTTGCAAGGTAGTGCCTCTACCCACTTGGAGACGTAATCAACCGCCACCAAGATGAACTCACACTTCTTAGATGGGGGAAATGGACCCATGTAGTCTATTCCCCAGACATCAAAGAGTTCAATCTGAAGGTTGTTGGTGAGTGGCATGGCATCCCTTGTATTTATGTTTCCGTGGCTTTGACATGGCCCACATCTTCTGATATATTGCTTCGTGTCATCGTACATCGTAGGCCAGTAGAATCCACATTGCCAGATCTTTGAATGTGTACGAAATGCTCCATAGTGACCTCCGTATGGTGATGAGTGACATCTGTCGATGATCTTCAATCCTTCCTCAGTGGTCACACATCTTCTAAGTAGGCCATCAGCGCATACTCGGAAGAGATATGGCTCATCCCATATATGTGAACGACTTTCCTGAATAAGCTTCTTCTTGTTTGCTCCGGGTGGTACATAACTTGAAACCATAAAATTAACAATATCTGCATACCAGGGGTCAGATCTGTTAATCCCGTAAAGCATGTCGTCCCGGAGTGAGTCATTAATGGGGGGTTCCTGTGAATTCTTAAAGTACATTCTAGACAAGTGATCAGCAACAGAATTTTCTACTCCCTTTTTATCTTTTATTTCTAAGTCAAATTCTTGGAGTAATAAAATCCATCTGATTAAGCGAGGTTTAGCATCTTTCTTAATGAGCAAATATTTTAGTGCAGCATGATCAGTGTAAACAATTATCTTAGCTCCTACTAAGTAAGATCTAAATTTATCAATGGCAAAGACAACAGCCAGAAGCTCTTTTTCAGTGGTTGCATAATTAAGTTGAGCTCCTATCAAAGTTTTACTGGCGTAAGCAATTGCATGATGCTTTTTATCTTTAGTTTGTCCCAAAACTGCCCCCACAGCATAATCACTAGCATCACACATAATTTCAAAAGGCAACGACCAATCAGGGGGTTGAATGATTGGTGCAGAGATGAGTGCTTGCTTTAATAAATTGAAAGAATTTAGACATGCATCATCAAATTCGAAAGGAGCATCCTTGGCTAGCAAAAGAGTAAGTGGTCTCGCAATAAATGAAAAGTCTTTTATAAATCTACGATAAAAACCAGCATGGCCAAGAAAACTTCGAATTCCTTTTATATTCACAGGTGGAGGTAGTTGTTCAATTACTTCAATTTTAGCTCTATCTACCTCAATACCTCTTTCAGACACTAGGTGTCCTAGCACTATTCCTTCTCTAACCATAAAATGACATTTTTCCCAATTAAGGATTAAGTGCTTTTCTTCACATCTTTGCAAAACCTTATCTAAGTTCTCAAGACAACTATCAAAAGTTTTTCCATAAACTGAGAAATCATCCATGAAAACTTCCATAATCTCTTCAATCATATCAGAAAATATAGACATCATACATCTTTGAAAAGAAGCTGGTGCATTACATAACCCAAAAGACATTCTACGATAAGCATACGTTCCATATGGGCATGTAAAAGTGGTTTTGCTTTGATCATCAGGATGGATAGGGATCTGGTGACACCCTGAATATCCATCTAGAAAACAGAAAAACGAGTGTTTTGCTAACCGCTCAAGCATCTCATCTATAAAAGGCAAAGGAAAATGATCCTTTTTCGTGGCTTTATTAAGTTTTCTATAGTCTATGCACATCCGCCACCCAGTGACAGTGCGTTGTGGAATTAGCTCATTCTTATCATTAGTAACAACAGTCATGCCTCCCTTTTTAGGCACAACTTGAACAGGGCTTACCCACTCATTATGCGGCACAGGATATATAATCCCTGCATGCAGCAACTTTATAACTTCTTTTTTAACTACCTCTCTCATCGCGTTGTTAAGTCTATGTTGAGGCTCTCGAGAGGGTGTAACAGAAGGATCTGTCGGAATACGATGGGTACAAATCATAGGGCTGATTCCTGTGAGATCTTGAAGTGAGTAGCCGAAAACAGAGTGGTGTTTTTCAAGAATGGTCATTAATCGCAGAGTTTGCTCCTGAGTGAGTTTATTACTAATGATCACAGGAAACTCTGGATTATTGTTTAGGAAAGCATAGGTAAGACCGGGTGGTAAAGTTTTGAGTTCTATGGGGGGTCTAGGTGTTTCTGCAAACTCATCTAAGGGTTCAGGTTCAGAAGGTTCGGCCTCTTCTTCAGTGAAGAAGGGGGCTTCCTCTTCTAAGTCTGGATCATCTAAAAGTTCTAGAGATGCAGCCTTTACCTCCTCCATAGGATCAGGCAAAAGATATGGCTCGGTCTTATTATTCAAGGAGTGAGTTATTGTAATTAGAAGTTTAAAATCCTTTCCCAAGGAAATGTGGAGCTTTCCAGTTTGACCTTCATAAAGGAGTCTTCTAAAAGGTTGTCCAATCAGTAGGTCGAAACCCCATATATCAAAGATATAAAAGTTCAAATGAACCATGGAGCCTTCTACCATAAAGGGTGGGACATTAATAATTCCAAGACTGGGGACTAATCGTCCCGAAGATTCCTTTATGACCTTTGTTGTGGGGGTTAAAACAAGTTTCCCAAATAAATTAAGTGCAAAAGCTTCAGACATAATATTGATCCCCACAACAGGATTATAGAGAGCGTTAAATTGATCAGAATTATAAGCACAGCGTATAGTTATAGAGGGTGTGTCCACTCGGATTACTTCAGAGGAAAGCTCTGACTCCTCTAACCATTCGCTACTCATAACCGAGATAAGCTCTCTCAATTGACGTTCACTTGGTAAACAAATGCTAAATTGGCTGTTTTGGGGTCGGTCTATAGAATGGTAGTTTGAAATGTTTCCAAAATCGGCAAAGAGATCGGATTCTATGTCTAGCATGAAATCAGATGGTAGAATTTCTTCCTTTTGTGGCTCAGAACCTGGGATAGCTAAAGTAGATGAAAAATTTGGCAGAGTGTCTACTTCGGCTTCGTAGGTTTTATCATGGAGGGCATTATCCATCTCAGCTTCTAGGATTCTATTCAAGATCCCCTTAGCTTCATCAGTAGGGATACGAAAGAAAGAACCTCTAGCCATAGTATGCAGCATTTGTTTATTATCTTTCTGAAGACCTCGAAAAAAGTGAAATAAAAGAACAGTGTCTTCAAGCAAAAGTTTTGGACCAGATTCTAAAAGATCAGAAAAACGTTTCCAGGATTTCCCCAAAGTTTCATTATCTTTTTGTTTAAAAGATAGGACTTCGAGTCTAAGGTCACCAGTACGGTCAAGGGAATAAAAATCTAGACAAAAGTTGGCTCTTAAAACTCCCCATTCACCTTGCTGTTGACTTACCTTCTGACTATACCATCGTCTAGCTTCTCCTCTTAAAGAAAAAGGAAAAAGCTTCCAACGTAAAGTTTTATCAGAGATGCCATCAATGCGAAGACAATCGCATGTCTGCTCAAAATCTCTAATACGAAGGTAAGGGTTTTCGTCTTCCTTTCCCGAAAAAGATAAATTTTGAATCATCGCAATCAACCTTGAACTTAACTTATACTGGGATGTTTGGATAGGCTGTGATGACTCCCATGGTAAAAGGTCAGTTGCTGAAGGTGTTGCGGCATCAAAGATAGATATAGAACCTTGGTTTTCCATTTTTGGTAAAAAGAAAAAGAAAGAATGAAAAAGATAAGAAAATAAAAAGTATGAATACAAGCTAGTAGTAAGACTCAAGGTTATCTCAGCAAACCGTCTTTCTCCCCGGCAACGGCGCCAGAAATGCTTGTTGATATTTGGTAACGCAATTAAGAAATAGGATCTGCAAGCGCACGGATATCGGTGAGCACTTCACCCGAGATGTTATCCTGGGTATCGTATTTATATTTTTACCACTAGGAGAAAGAGTGCATCTGACTAACCAAATCTATTACTACTAACCTTTAGGCTACAACCACAATGATTCGATGTGAGTGATGTATAGAGAAGACTACAACCGCACTCTTCTTCTAACCTTGGTAAGGATGATCTACTGTTCTATTGGGGAGGTTTACGGAATCTAGACACCACAAAGGATGTTCAACCAGCACCTATAAACCCTATCGATCCTGCTAACGGGATATGGAATACAAAGGTACTCCCTCTGTCCCTGAAAGGTTCAATTCCTAGAGTTGTCTTAAGTCAAACTTTTTAAACTTTGACCAAATTTCTAAGAAAAAACGCAAAGATTTATTGTACCAAACTAGTATCATTAGATTTATCATAGAATATATTTTTATAAGATGCTTATTTTATGTCATAAATGTTGTTCCTTTTTTCTATAAAGTTACTCAAACTTTAAAAAGTTTGACCGGCACGGATTCTAGGAATTGAAGCTTCCAGGGACAGAGGGAGTAACTCGGAATTGTCACGTTCCTCGCTACTACCACGGTCCGGCTAGACGAGGGGATATCTATGAGTATCCTAGCTTAAACACCACGTTTACGCTAGAGATGATTACTCTAAACTCTACGTGAAGAGATCAAAGTAAACTCATAAACCAAAGAACAATAAAACAAAGAACTTACTAGAATTTAGAAGTCGAAATACTGAAGAATCCTGAGAACAAGCCTCGGGTTAGAAGAACTTGCTCCCGCAGGTACAACCTTGGAGTAGACACCGACAGGCCGGCCTCCTCCGATCTACACCTCCACTCTATCTCTCTCAATCTAGTAGAACTAATTCTACTTTCACATTGGATGCTAAGCCCTAAGAGGTGGGAACCCTAGAGGGAACCTCTCTCTCTAAACCCTAACTAGAGATATGCAACTGAATAATGAATTGGGGTCTTCTCCACCAGGGGTCAGGGGCCTTGCTTATATAGCCCTTTTGGATGAATCTGGACCGTCGGATCAAACCGACCTTCATCCTACGGTTTTCCTTGATCCTCAAAGGCGGTGGAGCATAATCCGCGAGACTTGACCTGATTGGTCTCGGGGGCAGGGCGGGCGCCCTGTGTCCTGGCCCGTTATGGCTCCCGTTCGTTCCCGTGGCTTCTGGAATCTTCTAGATGTAAGATAATTACGTGTTCGGTTAATATCCCGTCATTAATCCGACGTGTGGGCCTTTCTTCCGTATTTCCTGATAACCCCCTGCAGAAATAGATAAACAGCAAAACTCGTGGAATTCTGTTAGATCAAACCCTAATTCTAGGTGTTGCTTGCATATAGGTCCTTTTCTTTATTTATTTGATGGTTATAATTGATACTTAAGAACCGTCAACAATCTTGTTGCTTCTATTATGGATCTTTAGCTTCGTTTTTTTCTAGCCATCTGCTAGGAGCTTGACACCACCGCTTAGTTCTATGTAATCATAAGTCGGTTTAATAGGCAACTTATATAGTGAGTTATCCTTTTAATTGTCTCAAATTAACTCACAATTTGTGCATAGAATAATGTGAGTTGCATGGCAATCATAACTCATACAAAGGTGTCGGACTTGCTGTCACATACTCCTAAATAATGGGAGCATCTAGAGATGTTCCAAATTGGTCGACCTTAATTGGTTTTGGTCATTGAACTGATGCTGGCCAAAATTTTGTTCTCATTGGTGTTGTTTGGCCACTGCAAGTGTTTGATACATACTTGATGGCATCATCTAATAGCAATGAGCCTATAGAAGTTTAAAATGAATTAGTCCTCATATATTTGTCTACCTATTTTTTGTTTTTCACCTGATATTTTCTGAAAATGTTGGTGAAATCTTGTTCTTTGTGGCCAATGTTTGTCGGCCTTTAATGCCACCACTTGATATTTGGTACATTCAATGATACCGATATCCAATCGTATGCTATCCGACATAGCTAACACTATTTATATTTGAATTCAAAATAGAATAGAAATATGAAAACAAATGTAATATCAATGGTATCATCAGTCCCTACCCGATCCGTTTGCATCCGTACCAGGGAGCCACCGGCCTCGCTCGCATCTACCAAGTCAAGTCGTCGGCCCTGACTCACCAGTGTCTAGCAGAGCATATAACAGCGCATATGCTACGTGTGTGCACTACTATCCATTCGATTGGAGGTTTATAGTGTTGGTCTTCCTAGGTGATGAGAGTCTAAATAGGGTTATGTTAAGTCCCCGAGGAAGAGGAAACCAACCGACGGACCACTCGACCGATCCCATGGATCGCTCAGGGGCTATACCCATCGGGTACGCTCGCTCGCACCCTCTGGAAGGATCGGAGTTAGGGTGAGCTTGAGCACCCCTGGTGCCACCACACAAGCCTCGGGGGCTCGGCCACGGCCCCAGGCCACCATGCGACGACAGCCCAAGCCTGACCTCCACCCAGCATACACCAGGGCTAGCGTCCAAGCGACGCTCGGTGTACCATGCCATAGGTCAGGATCCGACTCAAGGACTAGTCAAGCACCCGAAGCCTCACAGGTATAGAGATATTGTACCGTCTACTTTGTCGACGGGCATGAAGGCTTGTTGACCACTCTCTCGGCAGTGTCACACAACAGACATGGCACAACAAGACAAAGGACTCCTCCAACTCTAGGGGAAGAGGGCCCCCAAGCTCACTTGTTAGCCTATCTAGGCGCAGCCTCCTTGCAAACCAAGGAAGCCTCGAGATAGCTCACCTGGGGGAGGCTATGCCATAGCAAGTAGCACCCTGATGTTCAAGCGCCAGAACAGAGGTAGCAGCGTCAGGGGGCGGTTGCAGCGCTGTCGGCTCCCCCCTACATGACAAGGCAACGTCCAACAACGCCACAGTAGAGGACTCATGCACCTGGTCCATGGACCATAGACTAGAACCAAGCTGACTCGTACACTATGTCCTCCTCAGGATGTAAGGGGAGGCACATCTCCTAGAGAGGGGGAGGCTATCTGGAAAATAGACACATAGATAGATAGATACACAGACGACAGATTGAAAGGATTCTAATCCAACATCAAGGACCAAGGAAGAACACCAACGAAGTCTAGGATAGCACCGAGCGATCCCCTACCAATCTCTCTCGATTTTCCTCCATTGTAACTTCTTCATTGAGCATTCCTAACACAAAGGTCACTATACTGCTGGATGTAAGGCTCAGAAGCCTGAACCAGGATAAATCAAGTTGTGTCATTTCTGTGTTCTGAGTGTCCGAGCCACCGGAGACCCACACATCGACCTTCGACGAACAACCACAGTGCTTGCCATGGTTAGGAACCCGCGACACTAGGTATCAAAGATTGAGCTGGAGAAGGGCTCTGGCCATTGCAAGCTTGCTCTAATTATTTGTTAGTCCCTCAATTCTAAATTATAAATGTTTGGATTTTTTCGATACGTAGTTTTTTCTATGCATTTATACACTATTTCTAGATTCATAGTAAAAGTAAGGCATCTAGAAAAGCTAAAATATTTTATAATTTGGAATAGATAGAGGGTATGAGAGCTGTTGCATGGGAAATTTGGTGAATCATTAGGCTGACTGCATTATTGATTCATAGCATATTCCCACGAAGATTTTGTTTTCTCGCTGCTAAAGTGATGTGGACGAGCTAGAGAGGAGAAGACCACTATGCCCTAGAATGTGCTAGGAGTAATAGACCGTTGGTGTTTTGTAATGTGCGAGAGGTCTGTTTACCTCCCAATAAATATGAAGTCTGTGACTATAGAAAATAATAATAATTAATAATATTGTATCTGTTTCTCCCATACTGTTCTCATTTCACCATACCTTTCAATTTGTTGGAAACTATCCTTTTAATTTGTTGGAAACTGTGAGAGGAATAGATGAAAATGACGGATGTGTTATTCTGATGAACAGTGAATATATATATATATATATATATATATATATATATATATATATATATGCCTAGAAATTGCAGTTGTTCGTCAATGACTCAAGTCACTAGACATCTGTCTCTCTGTGTGTCTACATGAACCATCATTAGCAGTTGCAAATTACATGTATTAATTTAATTGATCACTAATTAATAAATATTAACACCTTTGACAGTAACTATGTTTTACTATTGGGCACTCAGCAACCCTTGGATCTTCAGTTCCCCACTCAAGGTGCCAAAGGTGGCTTGTCGTCCTAACACAATTTATCTCCAAACAATATTGGATAGAGAAGATTTACCTGCTCACGATCCTGATTATGGCTTTGCTGAATTTGGTAGCCCCTAATGTCTCAAAGATAATAATTAAAAAACACTAAGCTTGGATACAATACGTGCTTCCGGAATGCCATAGATGCATATAGCAACCTAACTAGCAGTTAACTTACTACTGCTAATTCCCCATCGTCCCCCAATGTACATTTATATATTATGCCTTCCATGCATTTTCAATCCAACATGCGGTAGCTATGAATTATATCATGTCACATGAATGATAGTAAGCACCGGATGCATTTTATACTGGTTTGAACAACAGTCGTCCCAGCGAGTCCATTGCTTTTCTATCTGATCATGAGCAGCATGACTGGTTTCTCTCCTGCCTACACTCTACATTATCTCCACAACTCCACTCATAATATTTTTGCCAAGAGAGGGCGATAGCGAGAAACACAACGATAGAAGTGTGTAATTCAAAAATATATATAATACTTTATAGTTATTGAATATTTTTTATAATAGCTTATATTGGTATTTATACATAGATTTGAGGGGTATTTAAATCTATTTCTTATATATCTATAGATACGGGTAATTTAGAAATAAATTAAAGTTATTATTAGTTTATACTATCTTTCGTAATGACATATATGTCTACTAAATTGAGAAATAAATTTAGGAGTTAATTTTTTTATTTGGGTAATATAGATGCAAAAAATAGGGTGCCATTAATCATGTCCCATAGTTATATGAAGGTGCGTAATTTTGATGCAGATTTAGTTTTTTTTTTAAAAAAAATTATGTTTCATAATGGTATTTGGGTAATTCAGATGTAAATATAAGGGGTTACTTTAACTATTTGCAGGTCCAACATACAATGCAAAAGGCATGAGTCACCTTGTTTCCATGAATGACTAGTTGGTTTGTTTTAAGGTAGGCCTGAGAGTTGAGAACAAGCAAAAACTACAGGCCGGCTGTTTGGTTGGTAGCTGTAATGTTGTTTGGTGGTAGCTACAAAATGCTGTCTGGACCAGACAGGCTTGTGAGACGTCAGATGTTAGATGCGTAGGCTACGATCTCTTGCCTGTGGACGATGTGGTGTTATGATCATCGGTAGTGTAGTGCCGTTGACCGTGGTACGGTGGAGACACGGCAGCGCGATCTAACTAGTAGCAAGAAAAGAAAGCAGAGCTACATTAACTCGAATCCGTGTCCTGTATCTTCTTCTTAGCAGAAAGCAGTGATGAACACGGACGTTAATAATCCTGATCAGTTCAGCTTTCTATGCACGTTAGTTCTTGAAACTCTCCTCCGGGTGCCAGACCAGAGTCCGAAATGGAGGAGGAGAACGCTAGCTGTATATATGCTCTGGCGCTCTGCACGCGATGACGCAACCATATACATACGCACGCCACATCGTGGCTGCCCGCTGCCGTATAGTTTATCCCAGATCCTCATCAACCCGCCGAGCTACGAGCAACAGTGCAACACCGGAACGACGGGGTATGGCGGCGCCGGCGCCGGTGGTCGTCATCGGAAGCGGCTGCGGCCCTACGAAGAAGAGGCCCGCCGCCCTCACGGCCACGGATGTGTGCGCGGACAAGAGGACGAAGGGCAGCTGCTGGGAGAGGTCGGAGGACGAGCACGTGGAGGCCATCCGGGAAATGCGCCGCGAGAGCTCGCTCGTCGCCATGGTCAACAGGGTCTGCAGCGAGGTAAACGACATGCGGGGCAAGCTAGCTAATTTGTATTTACGGACCTAGTAGCAGTAAAAAAAGTAATGATGCTCTTTGTGGTTCTGAGTGCTGACTCCAGTGAGCCGCTTATCTTTTTTTAAGGAAAAGAAGAATCTATATATGTCTTATATCATTGTGCTAATAATAGTAAATATGCTCGTGTGTTATTTATCAGATAAAAATGTAGAACAGCAAGCAATATGAACAACTTCTACAGCAGTAGGGTGACTCCATGCATGCTCGAGCAGTAGGGTAACTTAGTCGAGCTCACTAGTCCATATGCACGCCTCCAACATGCTCTACAGCTGGTTTTGGACCTTGAGCTGGGCTGATAATTTAAATTAAGACAAGTTATTTATTTTGTCTAATTTACTTTATTTCTTGGGCATGTACGTTTTATCCCACCGAATTTCGGTCCATCTAGATCAAATCCCACAAAGCTGCACAACCACCACATAAGAGTTTCACAGAGACGGACTAAATGGGTTTACATAGGCGAGCATGATGTCCGAACAGACTTTTGTTTCTTTCCCACTGCCGTTGTGGAAAGGTGAATCCTTATCAAGCAGAATTTTAGTTTTTTCCCCATTACTATGGTGGAAAGATGAATTCTTATCGAGCATACTTCTGTTTTTTCCCACTGCCGTAGTGGAAAGGCAAATTGTTATCGAGCATACTTCTGTTTTCTCCGCCACTTCCATGGTGGAAAGGCGAATTGTTATCGAGCAGACTTCTGTTTTTTTTTTCTAGTGTCATAGTGCAGAAGCGAATTGTAATCCAGCAAACTTCTTTTTCCCACTACCCTGGTGTGGAAAGGTGCACCAGCTGCCATATTTTTTATTCAGTGCACGAAACTAAAGACACACAACGATCACCTATAAATACGTAGCCCGCCCGGCTTTCTTTCGAGCATTAAGCCATTAACACAACAGACAACCCAACACACGGCACACTACTACACACAAGACAAGAGATCAGCAAAAGCAACGTAGTAGCAAGCAATGGAGAACCCTCCGAGCATCATAGTGACTCCCATTGCTCCAGCTGTATCAGCGCAGTTCACAAGACTCACCTTCAGCAACCGGTATATTCGTCGGACTAGCTAGCCCAGGCAGCAGGGAGCTAACTTTGGATGGAAGGCTATCAGATCATCTGGGCACAAGAAATGTCAGTGACTGCCCCATATTTGATGGTCCTGGCTCCGTCGCCAGCCTCGTGGCTCGCATACAGGGAACCATAACCCAAATGGGTAACGCACACCAATTGTACACCATCGTCTTTGAGGAGAGGTATATATCGTTAAACTTTCAACGCGTTTATTTAAGTTTATGGGTTAAGTCTAATTTACAACCTCTAACTTTTGTCAAAATCCGGATTTCAACCTCAAACTCTAAACCCGGATAACTTTGGCCCTCCAACTCTTGAAACCGTTCAATTTTCAACCTTGGGCTGGTTTCAAAAGCACTTTTCCATTTTCAAGAGGCGTTGAAATTTTATATTATTTTTTTAAGCATCTTAACGTCCTCAGATGAAAAAACTCAAAACTACAAAGTTATAGATCTCATTGAGAGCTACAACTTTGGTATAAAAAGTATATTCATTTGACTCCATATAAATAATATATTAATTTTCTAATGCGGCAAGCGCTAATACGCGATTATTATGGTGCTGAAATTTATATTATTTTTTGAACTTCTTAACATCCTCAAATGGAAAAACTTAAAACTAGAAAGTTGTAGACTTCATCGAGATCTATAATTTTCATATAAAAATCATATTCATCTGACATTTAGTTGAAGAGTTGAAAAATCAACTTTCAAAAAATCATAACTCTTGAATAATATATCGGATGAAGATGCTTTTTATACGAAAATTGTAGATCTCGATGAGGTCTACAACTTTTTAGTTTTAAGTTTTTCCATTTGAGGACGTTAAGAAGTTCAAAAAATAATATAAAATTTTAGCACCATAATAATCGCGTACTAGCGCTTGCCACATTAGAAAATTAATATATTGTTTATATGGAGTCAAATGAATATACTTTTTATACCAAAATTGTAGCTCTCAATGAGATCTACAACTTTGTAGTTTTGAGTTTTTTTTCATTTGAGGACGTTAAGATGCTTAAAAAATAATATAAAATTTCAGTGCCTCCCGAAAATGGAAAAACGCTTTTGAAACCAGGCCAAGGTTGAAAATTGAATGGTTTCAAGAGTTGGAGGGCCAAAGTTATCCGGTTTTGGAGTTTGAGGTTGAAATCCAGACTTTGGCAAGAGTTGAAGGTTGTAAATTGGACTTGACCCTTTATTTAATATGGTTAAACTTTCAAATACAACCTGCTGGGACTCTTTCATTTTACTTGGTGTGCAATTAACTAATTCATCGTCAGGCTTAAGGGCTCCACGATCGTCACCGAAGGAGTGATGACGGAAGGGTCTGATGAATGGGCAATTTACGGTGGAACTGGAGTGTTTGCTATGGCAAGGGGTATCATAAAAAGAAAAAATATTGCTGATAAGAGTGGTGGGAATAATGATGAACTTACCATGGAAGTTTTCTGCCCGGTGTTTGGCTCATCAAAGCATCCAATTTAGTTTGAACAGCTTGCTACTTGTTGGCCGGCTACTACTTGATCGATTATCCTTTAATTCGGTCGTCATTATCCTTTGTGAAATAAAGGATCGATTATCCTTTAATTCGGTCGTCATTATCCTTTGTGAAATAAAGGTCTTGCGTCTATATATGGCCATCATCGTCCGGATGTATCTATATGTTAGTGTCTCTCTATATATGTGTCAAATAAAGGTCGATTAAAGACTGCCGTCTTGTTATAAAATCATTTCCTTTTATATACCATATTTGGGTCTTTCATTAAACAATGCTTTTATCTATATCTATTTCTCTTATAAAGCAAAACCTCACCAGTGGATCTATCTAATTTCACAGTGATCCATGTCATCAACTAATGAACGAATCTGTCCAGTTTTAGTACTTGTCGTTTAATTTGGTCCTACCTATTTTGGTACTACCCTTTGATACCAGTGATTTATAAAACCTGCAGATAAAAAAATCACCAATGAAAATTGCTTCTATACTATTGTTTGATGACTACCAATGTACTCCCTCCATCCACAAAAGAATGCAATTATAGGATCCGTGCCAGTCAACTTTGCTCAACTTTGACCAAGTTTGCAGTAAATAGTATTAGCATTTGAGTCTTCAAATAAATTCATGGTGAATATATTCTATAATTAATCTAATGATACTTATTTTGTATAAAAAAATATTAGTACTTTTTAATATAACTTCAGTCAAAGTTTAAAATTGCTAACTCCTCGATAAGTGAGACTTGCATTTTTTTGTGGACGGAGAGAGAGTATATATTGTGTTCGAAAATGGATAGAACGAGTAACGACAATGATACAAATAACACGCCTGTCCACCGGGACGCTTTGCTCTGCTCACTCCCGCACGCTGCTCGCCCAACGAACCTTTCCATTAACACGCCTGTCCACCGGGACGCTTTGCTCTGCTCACTCCCGCACGGCGCTCAACTGCCAGCACTACCAAGGCGGCGCGTGGCTGCCCTCTACCAGCCTTAAAAGTAGGATATTCTAATAATAATGCAACAATCCTTCAGCCTTGTGATTACTTTGTCTTTGTGTGTGTGAGAGAGAGCGTGAGGTTCTGTCACTTCCAACAGTCCTCGTGTATCAAAGTACTACATACGGTTTCCTCGGCGCTGAGGTGACTAGATTACCGATCTCGTGTCCCCCTGTGTTTCTTGATCTTATTATCCCTGTGTTCTGGATCTAACACCCACATCCTAGTTCCTCCTAGTGTCCACCGTCAATCTGCTGTGTGCAGCCCTAATAAACCAAAATCTGCTAGCCTATTCCAAGCCACTTTCTGTCTCCAGTTTCCTTGCTGGGGCAGAAAAGCTTGGCTTTGCATAGTCGACGATGGAAGGGGTTGAGAACATGTTGAAGAGCTTGCAGCTGTCGATGGCAGAGAAGAGGGGGGGGGGGGGGGGGGGGGGGGGGGTTCAGGATTTTAATCCACATGACCCTACTGCCGTGATGTGGAAAGGTGCACCAGCTCCTCTTTGGATTTGCTCTACCTAGCTTTGCCCCTGTGTGGTTGAAAGGCGAATCATTATCGTGTAGATTATTTCTGCTTTTTTTTCTACTGCCATTGTGGAAAGGCGAATTATTATCAATCTGGCTTTTGTTTTTTCCACACTGCCAAACGTTATTGAGTAGATTTTTGTTTTCTTCCCTACTGCCGTGGTGGAAAGACGAATTGTTATCGAGCTCGAGCAAAGACTTCTGTTTTTTCTCCACTGCCGTGTATTATCTAGCAGACTTCTGTTCTTTTCCCACTGCCACAGTGTAAAGGCGAATCATTATCGAGCAAATTTCTGTTTTTTTTCCCACTGACGTGGTGTGGAAAAAGGTGCACCAGCTCCTATAAATTTTATTCAGTGCACGCGAAAACTTAAAACGTGTCCCAAACCCGTCCACTAATTTAACTAGGAACAAGCTAGCAATCTAGGTCACGCGCGCTGATCATCCATAAATACGTAGCCAGCCTTCGTTCTTTGGAGCATCACACAACACAAGGCACACAGTAGCTACACACAAGCAGAGAGATCAGCAAACCAAAGTAGCTACAGCAGTGGCGACGAACCCTCCAAGTAGCGTAGTGGCTCCCACGGCTGCACCCTTACCAGTGGAGTTTACCAAATTCACCTTCCGTACCTTGTATATTCGTCGCACCGATCCAGGCAGCAAGGAGATGTCTCAGGCAGGGAGACCATCTGATCATCTGGGGCGAAGAAACATCAGTGACTACCCCATATATGATGGCATACAGGGAATCACAGTCCTAATTGGCAATGCGCACCAATTAGTCACCATCGTGTTTGAGACCGAGAGGTATCTATACTTCTTCTTTAAATGTGTGAGCCTGCACTGTTCATGAACCCCCGCTAGACTCGTACCGCTATCTATGGTGGAACCGGAGTGTTTGCAATGGCGACGGGTATCATAAAAAGGAAAAATCTTGCCGATAGGACTGGTGGCAATACTGATGAACTCAGCATGGAAGTTTTCTGTCCGGTGTTTGGCTCATCAAAACAGCCAATTTAATTTGAACAGCTTGCTGCCTTGCCTGGCTGGCTACTACCTGCTTGATCGATTATCCTTTAATTCGGTCCTCGTCATCCTGTGTGAAAACAAAGGTCTTGCGTCTATATATGGCCATCATTGTCCGGTTGTATCTATATGTTGGTGTCTATATATATGGGCACCATAAGGCCCTGGTTTCTGAATGTTAAAGTTTAACTCCCATCACATCAATGTTGCGGCAAATGCATGGAGTACTAAATGTAGACTAATTGCATGCATGTCGGCACATATTAGGAGTAGTTTACGAGACGAATCTATTAAGCCTAATTAGTTCAAAATTGGAAACTTTTTGTCAAATAAGACGAAAGTGCTACAGTGTTTGTTAAACTTTAATACCTCTAACCAAACAGGCCCTAAGTCCATGTGTCAAATAAAGGTCGATCAAAGACTATCGTCTTGTTATAAAATCATTCCCTTTTATATATCATATTTGGGATTTTTCATTAAACAATCTACCTATCTATATCTTTAATAAAGCAAAACTGCACTAGAGGATCTATGTAATCTCACAGCGATCCACGTCATCTACTAATGTAAGCCATCCGACTCGCATTCTAAGTAAAATCCATCCATTCATCTGACTAATACGGAGGTTCACACCCTACTCCTTCCACCTGACCGTATGCCTCCAAGGTCCATTATTTATATTATAAAACAAAACAAAAGAATAGGAAACGCCATAGAGGCATGCATAGACCACTATTATAGGATACTATGGCACTATCTTTTTTTTTTTTGAACGGGTTAGCAGGGGAGCCCCTACCTTTTTTTTGTTGCTTTTTCATTAAAAGATACAGGCACTATCCTGCTCCCTCCTCCGCAAATGCCCAAACGCGCTCACCTTATTTAAAGGAAAGGAAAATAAAAGGCCGTCGCTTCCTGCCTGCATACCGTTGACGCAAAAGAAAACGCCGCTGCCTCTGCATGACGCTCAAACCCCGTGCCGCAGTCAATCGTGTCAATCAGATCGTATGAGTGTGACTTTTGTTTAATTGTTTCTTTAAGGTGAACTATAACATCTATGAATTATGATTACATTTATATTGATAATTAGGCAAATTTCTTACTTAATATTTGAATTTCAAACTCATAATATTATTCAATGCCTGCACACCAAACTGTGGTGTAATTTATAATTCTTTACTGTATTAGTAAATAATTTTTATCAAATTGAATATGAAAAATTTTATCTAACATACCCTACAAAAATCCTAGATCCATTACTGGTGGCCATGGCACCATCTACATCGCTCTTGCCGGTCATCGACTTTACTGCCATTGAATCCTCTTCAACATCCAACTTTAGTAACCGATGATTATTACTCATGGTCTAATTGCTGGTTTCGAAGCTGGCGGTGGTATTGTTGATCACCATCGGATCAGCGTTCAACGCGGTGCTTCCTTTATCATCATCGCTGCGTCGGAGTTCGATCCAGCGGCAATCGGTCATATACCACCGCCAGTTCAGCAAAATGATTCAGCGTTGATGTGGAGACATCAACATTTCGATCGGTTGGGTGTACCATCCAGCGGTGATCAACGAGACATCAACATAGGTCCAAGTTATGATCCGTCGTAGATGTAGGTACCAGCACAGGGGTCGTCGTTCGATCTAGCGGCGTTGATGGTGGTATCAAAATCGGTCAGGCGTTCTATCCGCTGGTGATGTCCTGTCCATCACTGTCGTGCTTGTGTTTGATCCGTTGGGGTTGTATTGTCCATAACCACCGGTATGACATTTTTTTTGGCGGTGTTGTCTCTATGATCACCGTCGGTTGTTTCTATATCACCGGTGATTTGGATTGGCCGGCAGTGATACTGCATTTTACATAGTACAATTGTAATATATAATAATAATAATAATAACTAGCAGGGATTTTTTTATGGCGTGCACTGTTCGTGAAGGGCGTGTACTGTTCATAGCGGGTCTATACTGTTTACATTATCAGGGTCTGCACTGTTTATAACGGGTTTGTACTGTTCACAATAAATGGGTCTGTACTGTGCTTATCGGGTTGTTTATGGTTCGTGGGATCCGTCATTACTGTTCATGAGATCCGGCACTGTTAATGTACAGTGAAATGTGGGGTAGGGCTGATCCACTAGAATAAGGGTAAAGGTAGATAGATATGAGTATTTGGATTACCCTAGACCCGGGTCATATATACCCAATGTATCAAAATATACACTACTACAACAATTCTCTTTAGTGACAATTAAAACGGGTTTTTAGGGTGGTCAACACAACCGCTGCAGTGCCACCGTCACTGAAGCTCGGGCGTCTGCAGCGACGGGTTTCTAACCGCCCCTAAAAACGCATTTTTAGGGGCGGTTTCATTAGGAGAACCGCCTTTGATAATCGATTTTCTGGGGCAGTTCCATTAGGAGAACCGCCTCTCATAATCAATTTTCTAGGGCGGTTCCGTTAGGAGAACTGCCTCTGATAATATCTTTTCAGGAGCGGTTGCATTAGGCAAACCGCCTTTGACAATCAATTTTCAAGGGAATTTATTATCAGGGGTGGCTGCTGCAATGCAACCGTTCTTGAAGATGTGTTCTTCAAGGACGGTTGTGGCAATGCAACTGCCTCTGAAAACATATTTTTAGGGACGGTATAATCAGATGCCTCTGAAAATCAATTTCAAATTTTTAAATTTAAAACTTCCCGCCAAATTTGAAATCGCGTTTTTCCACCAAATTTTAGACCCCTTTGCAAATGATCCAAATTAACTTCATAAATACAAAGTACGTACGTACACTAATTATATATGAACATGATCTGCAAATATTTTGTACATTACAAACTACAAGTCAACATTAATCATGTTTAATTTTGTCCAAGGAATGAAAAGCAGGGATGCACGCATTTTACGCGAAAGGACTCAAACTTGGGATCTGTTGCATACTCCGAGGGATGATCATAGAATGTACCCTTCAACGGATCAAGAACCTCCCGCACAATAAACTTACAAAAATCTTCTTGGACTTGTTGAATATCGTGTTGGGTAATTACTTCGTTTGGCCTCATTACTTCATGCTACACAAAAAAGGGAATAATTAGCTAGATTCATCTTAATAATGAACATATGCATATATATGGTTCGATAGAGCAACTTACATCTTCAGGTTTATTGTGGTAAGTCCCGTTGGCTCTCATCCATTGACATATAGTAGCCACAAAGCACGCTTCTGGGAGGCTGCCTCGAGCACTGTAGGGATGTGACATGCAAAAAAATAAATACAGTGAAACACATTGTTCTATTAAGGAATATGAGAAGTTGTTTGAGTTACAAAATGGTTGTACCCAATCATTTACACAAACATCCATCTTTTGCGCCTTCGCAGGGTCATGCACCCCACCTTCTCCAATGTACCATATGTATGCACTATTCAATGAACAAAATAATCACTCTCAGTATAACGATGATCAAATGAAAAAATAGTGTCACAAGTAATGAACTACAATTACATACGTTTGTAAAACGTTGATGAATTTTGAGTACCGTTTTTTAGCCATTCTCAAAGAATCAAAGATGGAAAGCCTGCCAACTTTCAAATTGATGTCGACTAAGATGAAGTGATCGCTGCATCAGTACAAAAAAAGATAATGGTGTCAACGTAAACCATCTACCAACTAACATAAAAAAGATATTACTCAATATTACCCGAAATGGTACAGGGCTTCTATATATTGGAATCTCTGATGAGCTAAGAACGTACACTATGTTGGGGGAGCCCATATGAAATATGGGCCAAGTTCCCTAGAAGAGGCCCAACTAGTGCTATTGTAGTTGCATGTAAAATCCACCCCCACCAAGAGGCCACATATAAATAATCATTGCATGTATATTGTGCCCAAGGGTATGAAGGCAATGGACTCTCTCCCTCCCACTCTCATTTGCAAGCACCAGGCGCTGCCTCTCCTCTCCATCCCCCTCACTCCTGTTCAAGAATTTTTTACTCAATCTCCTATATATGTAAATAGGCAATCTTGGGTGTGCCGGGCGTGTATGTTATTTAACTATGACATGTGTGTCATTTCTAGCCTCTTGTCAATTCCTAATATACAAGCAGAATATCTAGATGTTCCTACCTATTATTCGTGCTACACATAAACATGTTTTCCCTCCCACTTAACAAGGATATTTAGAAACAAAAAAACTATATTGGGGAACACTTATTCTTGTAGTGCTAAATAAGAAATGAGCATACTCTAATCCTAAATAAGAAATTTATAGGCCCATAAATAAAGTACAAAAACTTGAATTATAAGGAAGCTTGGTAGTATATTAATAAATATCAACTCCAGATATCACTCCTTTTAGTTTCACATCGCTGAATAACACCCACTTTGTTGTGCTAAGGTAGCTCTAAAGATATAGATCATGAAGCCTGAAAAAGAACTTTAATTGATTTTTTCACTTACGACTCCAATCGATTTTTTTCACCTGGCTCACCTTTAGGGTAGTATCATCTTCTTCCTTTTGGTACACCCATTGTGCTGTCGGGCGAAGCACAACAACCACATATCTAGATTTGGGAAGAACAGCTATTTTGTATTGGAACTCAGGCAAAGGAGATGATTCTTTGGGAAAATAGATCCTCGCTGAGGGCACTGAGGAGGATGGTGGCCTCGTCATCAACATGTGCGATGGCCAGGACGTGTCCGACGAATTCTGGGACCCAATGTTCATGTCGTCGTCCATGATGACGAGGTGCCGCTGGGGTCTTCTTGTACTCCTTCAGCTGCTTAGCTTTCTCCTCGTCGGTTGTGCCTTCCTTTTGTTCAGTCCAACCCACATTTCAGATTTGGGCCTATATTCTATAGAATGGGGCAATGGTATATCGACTCCCTCTGATACACCATACTCAAATAGCCTATCAATCTGTAGTAGACACAACATCTTGTGGTGGCTTTTGAACAAGTCACTGCAATGGTACCAAGAGCCTCATGTTTCTGGTCCCCAGTGTACCTTCTAGTGTCATCCGAGAGAACCCTATACACCGAACGGAGTGTACTGTGACCAATTTGAAGCTTGTTGAAGTCCACTTGCAATCCAGTTCTTATGTTTTCCAGAATTTACATAGTATCAAAAGTCACCCACCCGGGGTCATTTGAGTTGATGACAGAAGAAGGAGAACCAATCAAGAATTCATGGCATATTAGCCAACTTCGAAGATTTTATGCTTGAAGAGAATAAAGAACCTCTATCCGCCTTCTTTTAAAGATAAAAGAACCCCGAAAAGATGCTCGGGGGCTGGATAAGGAAGTAAACCCATCACTATAGATGATCGTCATGTAATTCAAGATTTTTTTGATATGAATAGATGTTTCACTGATGACATCTTTAAAATGAATAGAATAGATGTTTCACTAATGACATCACTAAGACGAATAAAAATAGATGTTCCACTGATGACATCTCTGATATGAATAGATGTTCCACTGATGACATCTTGAGATGAATAAAAGAGATGTTTCACTGATGACATCTCTGATATGAATAAAAATAGATGTTCCACTGATGACATCTCTGACATGAATAAAAATAAATGTTCCATTGATGACATTTATTCAAAAACTTAGAGCAAAATGATATAAAGAGCTTGAGCTCTCTCTCTAGGGTTTATCAACCGTGGATAAGAGTAAGGCCAAGAGGGCCGACGCTCACCCTATCTCTTGACTACTTCTAGCACGGATGAGAGAATTGAAGCTCGACCTATCCCAGCCTTTAGCAAGGTTGGATGAGAGAACCCGACTAAGCCTGCGTCGATGCTCGCATGACTTAGAAGTCATAAAAAGCAGGAAGATGGTTTCTCAAAGAGGAGAAAACATCATGAATGCGCCTATAACCGATTTAGCCTCACAAACAACTCACAAAATCGAAATCGTTCAATCGAGGGAACGAGAAATAGAAAAAAGAACGCAAATAATTAAACAAACAGAACTTAAGGCAAAAGCATCCACGGCTCGAAGGCCAGACAGAGTACCCAATGAGGGGAACTACAAGGTGTTTTGTTAATTACAAGAAAGAGGAAGGGGAAGAGATCATGCATCTGCATCATCACCATCATCTGGAAGAGGGATCTCGAGCCTATCGGCAATATGATGGGCTAGGTCATCCAACTTTGTCTCCGCCTAAGAAATCGATGCCAAGACATCTTCTTCATCCACATCGTCCCAAAGGTTATCAAGGGGAGTAGAAGGAGAAAGAACCCAGACCCACGCTAAGACATTCCTCACGCAGGCACAAACTCCGTCTCTAACGAAGCCTTGAAGCTGGACCGGAATGAGAGGAAGAAACTCCCCACAGGGCCTCTCATCATCCTCAGATGTACGAAGGAAGTTGGTGACTGGCTTGAATGACCTCCAGAGAGTGGTAAACCGCTTCTCCGAATCATGCAGTTGAAGACTCAGGTCCTGGACAACCTTCTTTCCCTGCACAAGATCTCAATCAGCTCCCAGATGGATCAGCTTGGCCTGTTCAATTTCCTCTTGGGCTTGGATGGTTACCTTCTCCACCTCATTAAAGCTGGTGTGAATGGTGCCTTTCATTTCCTCAACCTCTTCCAAGTACTTCTTGTTATTCCTCAGAAGCTTTGCCGATAGAGAACCCAAATAAGCAAGAAGAAAGATAGAAGAAGAATGATGAATAACAAAGAGAACGAGATAGAAAGTACTACCTTGATAGTCCTTCTGCAGCCACATGTTTTCCTCCTTGAGCTTGTTCTAGGCAAGAAGGGCTTGCTCCACTCTTTTCTCAGCCTCTGCAACTTGGGCATGGAGGGCCTTTTCTTCATCTTCACGAGCGGTCCTCTCCAAGCTTAGGTCTACCTTGCAGATCGCAAGCTTGGACTCTAGGTCCTTCACCTTATGAACTAGTTGCTCGGTGACCTCTCTAGAGCCAAAGAAGGCAGACTGATCATGAGAAAAAGACTAAAACAAACGAGAGTAAGAGGCCACTACAAAAAAAAGCCTGGACAGAAAAAAAGAAGCGAGGCATACCTGAAGTTTTCTCCGAAGGCCCGAGCACCGGCCTGGAGAGAAGCTTGGAGGGACTCCCAAGAAGAAACTAGCTCTGATGCCCTATAAGTAGGGTCGAACTGCAACTCTGCATCCCCCCACTCCTGTTGGTCCTCATGAGCCAGAGAAGATAGGAGGGGGGTTGGCTTGGCCATCATGGACAGTTGAAGAGCAGAAGGGGTAGCCCTAGAAGTACCCGCCCCGGTATCCTTAGGTTCTTTGACATCTGAAAAGGTGGAGTCAACAAAAATGGCTTCATCGGCCTGAGTAGACTGGATCTCGTCAGCCTTGGGCTCCTCCTCCTTGGGAACGGCCTCACCAACACTCGGTTTCAGGTGCTGGGTGTCGGCCTGCTTGGTAGAACTGGTTGCCACGCTCTCATTGTGACCCAAAGCAGTCGGATGAGGGCACGACGAAGGAGTCGGAGAAGACCTACAAACAAAGAAGATTGGGATTCTAGACAGAAAGCCAAAAGAAGACCAAGGATGAATGAAGAAAACAACTTACCTTAAAGACCTTATCTTCATGCCGAAACTCACCTTCGGTTTGGGCGGCGGCATGGGGACCGATAGGACATCAGGACCGTGAGAGGAGGTAGTCACCGCGGAAGCGATAGCGACAGTAACCTGCTCCAAGTCAGAGCGGCACCTGCTCAACAAAGAAGAATACAAAGATTAATATGAAGCCAGCAGAGGAAAGAAAGAGGAAGAGAAGGGGGTAGCAACAACTCACCGACGAGTGGTAAGGGGAGAAGAATCTTTCTCACTCTCCTCCAAGATAACAACTCGGTGACCGGTGACCCTCTGAAGAGGACAAAAAGAACTCAGAATCAAAAAGAGCTCGGAGAAAAGCAGAGCGGAATAAAAAGTGATGCGCTCACCTAAGAGCATACTACCTGTAAGTTGGGGGCCTGACGAGCGTGGCTTCTTGGTTACGGTGGCGGCATCAGCGGCAATGGAGCTCTCGGTGCCTCTCTTCGCCGTAGAACGATGGCCTCGGGGAACTGAGCGAGCCACGTACTCAACATACTGAAGACTAGGGTTCCCCACAGAGAACCCTGAAATAAAGACAGGAGCGCTGGACATACTCGTGGAGGATGTACCACCGCCTACTGAAGCGCCAACCGGGTTGTTCCCCGGAGCTGTGGGAAGCGGGTCAACGAAATCACGTCCAAGACCCTACGATAGAAAGAGAAAGAGAGAGACAATCAAGAACACAAAAGAGCAGTCAGATACAGAGGAAAAGAAATTTGGTGAAAAGTACTTTATAAGAAAGGAAAATAAATGGTGTAAAAGTAAGGGAAGAACTCACGAATGGGGGCGGGTGCGCAGCGTCGTACTCATCTATGCGAGGAGGCACTACGCTCACCCCCTTGAGAACCTTCCTGAGGCGCGCGAGTACTTCCTCATCGGTAAGCTCCAGAGTGACCACCATGCGAGAAGTATCCTCGGCCCCAATATATTCGAAGCCATAATGTTCCCTCGCCTTCAATGGTTGAACCTGATGACGAAGGAAACTGGCAACGATGCCAAACCCAGTCAACCCAAGTTGTTTCAAATGGTTGATCCGGTCAAGTAGCGGCCTGATTCTATTCAACTCTTCGGCAGAAATAGGGTTCTTCTCCCACCAGTCATTGATGGTGGGACCAGCATCAAAATGAGGAGCGAGAGAAGAACTCAAGTTCACAGAGTAAAACCAATCAGAGTGCCACTCCCTAATAGAGTCCACCAAGTCATAAGAGAAATACTCTCTCTGTTTTCCCTAGCGGAATTGGATGCCACAACCACCAAGAACAAGGGCCTTGGCGGCACTAGGTTGGGGCTTGAGTCGAAAAAAGTAACGGAAAAGAGAGATAGAAGGAGGAACATCGAGAAAGGTCTCGCAGAGGTGAACGAAGATGAAAAGGTGGAGAAGCGCATTAGGGGTGAGATGATTCAAGGAAATTTCAAAGAAATCAAGGAAAATCTGAAGAAAAAGGGAAGCGGGAAGGCAGAGACTGACCCAGATGAAGGAGACAAAGAGCACGATTTCACCTGTGTTGAGGACAGGGACATGGTGCTGTCCTAGGGCCCTCCACTCGTGCCTAGTTGGCTTGTTGTAGTAGGCGGTGTCTTCATCCCTGGTGCCGCCTCCGTGCCCCCCGGTCCTTCACACGTGCCCGTAGGCAGACTCCCGAGAGGTGGACCACTTGGGCTCGACTGGCTTGCAGCCGTCGTGTTGTCCCCTGGTGGTGGAGGTGGACAAGTTGTGGTCGGCTGGCTTGTAGCCGTCGTGTTATCCCCGGGTGTTGCCTCTGAACTTCCCAATGCATTGGTCGGGCCTTGAGGCGGACTTTTTGGAGAAGGAGGGCGAGGGCTTGTGTGTCAAGGTGAGTTCCTGCCCTTGTCAACCCCGCCATCGCCTTCACCATCGCCGCCGCCGTCATCTAGGGGACAAGATCCGATAGCTGAGGAAAGATGATGTGAGAGCCTTTACATACCTCTTATGGTGTCCTCCTCCCCCAAATCAAAGCTCTAAACCTCTATTCAATGGGTTGGTTAAATTTTAGGGCAAAGCCTCCCCCCCCCCCCCACGGTTTGGAAGAGGAAGACTATTGTGGAATGAAGAAGAGGGGGTAGCTGCTATATATTGGCAGGCCATTTACGCGGCGGGCAACATTAACCGCCCGCAGCGGTAAATGGACATTTACCGCAGTGGGTGCGTAAGGACACCCGCTGCGGGAAATGTCAATTTACTGCGGCGGGCGCGTAAGGTCACCCGCTGCGTTAAATGTTTTCCCACAGTGGGCGCCGCGGTGGCCGGCCGGCCGTCGCCGGCCACGGAATAACCGTGGCGGGCAAACACAGTGCCCGCCATGGAGGCCGAAATACCGTCGCTGCGCAAATTCAATCGTGTAGTAGTGCCTTCCCCCAAATCAAAAAAGAGTCTCCGTCAAGAGTAAAGGAAAGCAAATACTGCACCACCACAACTTAATCCAAGCCGGCCGCGTGCATCTTTGCCCACACGCAGCGTGGCGGCGACCTCCTCCTCACGGATGTTTCAAATATGGAGCTACTGTTCTTCAGGATGAGGATGAACGGCAGAAATCTGAAGGAGAAGAAGCGGGACGCAGTGCTACTACAACACAGGTGAGGCAGATGCACATCCAGCTATGAGCAGGGCATCAGTTGAATGATTTCACGTTGCCACCACCGGGATCCAGCTCACCTCGCTAGTGCCGGTAGCTGCGCCCTGCTCGCCAGCTACGGTACCGCCTCCGCACCATTGGCACCTCGGCGGATCAGGCATATTGCGGATTGAAGCGAGCATGAGGCCCTTGGGTAATTTAAAATAAAGGGAAGGAGTCCATAATGGACACACCAGGAACTTTGCTCTGACTTATACCATGCCAATGACACACGGCGGTGATAAGATGGACTCCAAATGTAGCGGTGTGGCACCAGACCGGAGGTGCGAAGCCAGAAGGAGCAGTCAGCGGGGCGGACCTCTTCATCGGCTAGCCTAGGCGGGATGGATGTGCGTCACCGCCAGTTTGGTTGGTAGGAGCGTACATCCACCAATCCATAATGGCGTGCTACCACATTGAGGCCAACATGGTGGCGAGGCTATTGACTTGGGGAGTGAAGGAAACGCAGGTCGAGCGGGCGCCTCCGTGGCCACCTCCGGTACAACGCTGCCCCACGATGAGATCCTGTGCTACTAGAGCAGGGGAGCGACCGAGCTAGGGTAGACGAGAGTAGGTGGGCAGGGTGCAAGCATATGCCATGTGGGGAGAAGGCGAGCCGCGCCGCGCTGGTCGGCTGTCCCTAGCTGCTTCCCGTCGGTCTGCTGCTGCACAGGGCTGGCGGGAGTCCGTCTGCCACTGCCAAGGCTTCGCCGCGAGCGCCAATCCAACTTCCGGAAGAGTTACGGGCGTTATTTGAGAAAAGCTGACCGGCAAGCGCTGATCCAACCTCAGCTTCGCGACTCGTGATGTGAGGAAGAGGAAAGGCCGTAAGAGGCAGCAACAACTTCGATGCCTGTACGCGTCGCCGCATGGGCTTTGACCTCTGGGCCTCTCGACGGTGACTATTCTGCTCCAGCGCCAGTCGCGACTACTTCGTTGGCCATGGAATCACAGAGAAGAGGATGATAAGGGGAAAAACAAAGGGTACTCTGAATCTCGCCGGTCGGTAGCTGGCCGGCTTGCCGGTAGGATGCGCGCCCCTGCTGTCACGTGCATAGCCTGTTGGGGTTGCTCGTTGGGTGCCGGGATGTGCCTGTGCTGGAGTAGATGAGGACCGGGTGAGAGTGGGCGGGCGAAGGATGCGGGGAGCGGCCGGAGCCGGACTGGGCAGAGGAGTAGGCGAGTGGGCCGCGTGGGTGAGCAGGCCGTGCAGGTAGAAGGCCAGTAGGGTGGCCGAGTGGGCCATGTGGTTAGACTAAATAGAATGGGCTAGACGAAAAACGGCCCAGACCAAAAAAAAGAAGCTAAAATTTTGTCTTTTATTAATAGGTATAGATAATAGTACAGAGCGTGTTCGGTACATATACAATAGAACAAAATCCTTGGGCTAGACAGCCACGTTGATTTTCCATAATTATATTCAAATTGATCAAACTCCTTGGATATCACGTACGTGTATCTTGGTGTTAGTCTTCTTGTGCACGTTATACCACGTGTATATACGGTTAAACCACCGCTGTCCAAAATTAATTGTAAACAGACTTGGTCCAGCGGCTTTTCCCGTGACCATCCGAAATTCCTATTCGGTGACGTCTTGCTCATCAAGTTGGATACGGAGACTCTGTTATTTCCTTCTGCGTAACGCCCCCAAAAGTCCAAAATAATTCTAGTAGAGTAGTATGGCAACTCATTCGTAACTCTATGACGGACGTCTTAATTTGGTCACAGATAGAGCATCCAACATGGCATTGATGTGGATGTCCACGTCACTCCTACGTGGACAGGTATTAAATTAAATAAAAAATAGGAAAGGTGGGACCCACCTGTCAGTCTGGTTGTTGAGTGTAAATTGGGAAGGTGGGACCCACCTGTCGGTCTAGTTAAAATGTGGCAAAATGAATTGTGGTTCAAGGAATTGAACCCAAAGAACAGAACAGTGCTTACCACTGGACTACTGCTGCGTTGCTGAGTATTGCCTATTCTTTTTTCTTTTGTAGCAACTCTGTCGCATTGAAATTAAGGAAGCCTTGACATGTTCACACAGGCATATCCGCACAGCAGAGTCGCGCCGCGGCGCCCCTATCCGCACAGCAGAGTCGTCCGCGCCGCGCCGCCCCTTCGATTTGCATCATCTGCAGCGGCGTTAGAGGCCATGGTGGCGGCGTAGCTGGTGGCTGGTAGGAGGATCTCGCTGTTTAGGAGGCGCTGGAGGCGGTGGAGGTGGCGTAGGAGGCGTAGAGCAGAGTTTTCCATGTCGGCCATTCGATTTGCGGCGTCCGCGGCGGCATAGGTGGCAGCTGGTAGGAGACACTGGCTACCGGCGTTGGAGGCGCTGGTGTCGTCGTTGGAGGTGCTGGTGCTGGTTTGCGGCGGAGGTGGAGGTGGCAAAGGGGGCAGCGACGATGGCTGTATAGGCGCTGCTGCAGTGGCCGCTGTTGGCCTCGGCGAGGGGCCACTGAGGGAGGCTGATCTGTGGACTGCGCAACTCCGTGAAGGCTTCCCCTGGCCCCTGCACCCCACCTAAATTGGATTGGTATGAAGTTTGAATTCTCCTTCTGTCTTGCTACTCTGAATAGCCTTCTGTAATGCTCTTTTGGATGTTGTAATGAGCAAGGAGTGGTTTGTCATCTAATGCAGATGGATAGGTAGTCGTTTAGCCTTAATAGCCAGAGATGATGTGTAATGTGGTCTGGGGCTGTCTGCTTTCTTTTATGCTTTCTGGTGTTACCTCTAAACGATGTATTTCCGGCGATAATGGTGACAGGTCTTGATGGCTAGAGGGGGGTGAATAGCCTATTAAAATTTCCTACAAAGTGTGCTAAACAAGTTTATCAATATAACAAATAGTGAGATGTGAGTTTTGCTTAGCCTACAGGGTGTTTGCAAGCCACCTATCTAATTCACAATTCTAATATATATGCACTCAACCGCACAATTCAAACCGAGAAGGAAACTACAACTAAAACTAGCAAGCTACACAAAAGAGCTACTCTAGCAAAACTATCTAGCTAGCAAAGGTAACTAAGAAGGTAATACGGAGTTGAGTTAGGAGGGTTTCACCGAGGGGCGAAGTATTGAGCCAACCAATATGATCAACAATAAATACCAAGATAACCGAACACCGGAATCAATCAATCACAATACGAAAGTGATGACACAAGATTTATCCAGAGGTTCACGTGCTTGCCGGCACGCTAGTCCCCATTGTGTCCCTCTTCACCACTTGGTTCGGTGGCTAATCGGTCACACACCGAGCCTCTCAAAAGGCGCCACAAGAACCTACCAAATGGCAAGAGGTTGCAATGACACGAGCAATTTACTAACGTTGCCTTTGGCCCTTCGCCGAGGTAGGCACAAACCCCTCACAATCACCGGAGGTGGCCAAGAACAATCACCAACTCTTGCCAACGCCTCCAAGCTGCTCCAAGCCGTCTAGATGGCGGCAACCACCAAGAGAAACAAGAATCCCGCAGCAAATGAACCACCAAGTGCCAACTAGATGCAATCTCACAATGCAAATGCACTTGGATCACTCAATCTCACTTCGAATATGCAAAGAAGCAAGAGAGATGAGTGGGAGGGGAGTTGCTTAGCTCAAAGTGCTCACAAATATGTCAAAGAGTGCAAGTGATGAGCCTTGAGCCAGCCAAAAAGTATTTGTAGAGGTGGCTCACTCAAAAGAGCTATTGCTCTCCCCATGAAGGCGACAGACGCGCTGCCCGCGTCAGCGCGTCTGTCGCCACAAGAGGTTGCCACGTGTCTCGACCGTTTGAACTCAGAGCAATTCGCGTCCACGCGACAGATGCGTCTGTCGCGACTGACAGACGCAGCCATGCCACCGTCAGACGCGTCCGACGCTCGGAGGCCGCGTGTCTACTGACACGACGGACACAGTCCAGAAAGCCCAAAACGCGAGCCCAGCCGACAGACACGTCCGGTGCTAGACCGAGGGACGCGTCTGACGCACGCTCGCTGCTGCGCTGAAATCGCCCGAGCTGCAACACACGACAGACGCGGCAACAGTGCCATGCACGGCGTCTGTCACGGTCACGTCCCCGCGTCTGACGCCCGAGCTGCAGAAACCCTAACTAGGGTATGGCGACAGACGCTGCACAATAGCGTCTGACGCTTAGGGCAGCAGCGTCTGTCGCCCATAATTTGGCGATTATGCAACGTTTTCTCGCTCAGCTTGTTTCGCCCTTTCACTTATGAGCTAGACTAAGTATGTGTAACACTTTAGCATAAGTTTTAGCTCGTGAAACACCATGTGACATCGCCTCCAAATCTCGACATTGGCGTAAAGGAAAATAGGCATTTCAACTCCTCGAAAACGCCTGAATCCCGCCTCGCAAGCTCGGTGGGAGGGAGAGAGGACCCCAAACCCTCTCTACCGCTTAAACTCCATCGCCATCGTAAATGTGCTAACACCACTAAGTGATCATCGTCATGTGCGAGTGTGTTAGCATTTTCACAATCATTTTTCGAGGCGTTATTAGTTCTATCCAAATGCATATGATTATGAAATGCACACCTAGAGGCACTTAGGAGTTCAATAGCCGCGTCATTCCCCTCTTTATAGTACGGCTATCTATCCTACAATATAACCACACCCACTAGGTGTCTTGGTTACCAAAATATGAACCCTAACATATACCTTTGCCTTGATCAACATAGGATTGCATGTACTTCCATCATCATCATCATGGTAAGTATTTCATCATCCACACTTGATCATCATGCTTTACCATGCTATGTGCTAATCACCCTTTGCTACATACAATCTCAAGCATGTGATTAACACTTAGGCATTGTCACTGATTACCAACACCAAACATAGAGCTTTCAAATAGAAATGGGGGAATCCCTCGGTTTGAAAAAGTTTGAATTCTGAAAAAAAAATCAGGTTGGTATATATAACTCATCATAATAGAAATTAAAGTTGTAATGCCAATGGGACCTCCCTCTCCATATATATATATATATATATATATATATATATATATATATATATATATATATATATATATATATATATATATATATATATATATAGGGAAATTATTTTCTACTCCTAGGGAGTAGTTACTCCCATGTTTATATCTCAAGATTTGAGGTGTATATGACCGAACGAAGCGTATATACATGAAGTATATGATCATACTAGACTATCTATGGTATTATATATGTCAAGTATGCATGCATACATAGAGTATATGGTCATACTTATTTTATATAGTACAGTAAGTGGCATTTTCGTAATATATTAAAAAGTATGGGTTCTTTTGAAATTTTTTCGCGTAGAAAGATTTGGAGTATCTTAGTATGAGTATATAAACATACTCAAAGTGATAAACTAGTATGAACACATACTTAAGGTGGGTTTTTAAAGATGGGAGTAACTACTCCCGGGAGTATAGAAAATGCACCCTATATATATATATATATATATATATATATATATATATATATATATATATATCAACGTATCTGTGATGATCTGTGTGACTATCTGCGTTGATCAGTGGTGTGAATATCTGTGACGATCAGTGACTATCTGTGACGATTTGGATGTGGTGTCAATTCAAATGTAAATTTGAATATTTCTGGCAAAAAAATTAAATTTAAATTTGAATATTTCTAGCACAAATTTGAATTTGAATTTGAATATTTCTAGCAAAAAAATATATTTGAATAATGGGCCGAATCTTAGTTGCACCTGGGCTAGCCTAGTAGTATGGGCCTAGCTAAAAGAAATACAGAAAACATGGGCCTAATTGGCAAACAATATGAAGATCAATGGGCCACCTCCATAATAGGCTGGCGTAGGCCTAGTGCTGACGTGGCAGGTAGCTGCCATGTCAAATCCAGCATCACCAGATGATGTGGCAAATCTTGACATGTAACAAATTCATGACGTTTCAGTTCGTCACTGTAGGCTTTGGCTATTGTTGCTAACCATGTATTCTATGACGAATCAAATTGGCAATCCGTGACGGCTCCAATCGGTCCAACAAAATTATGACATGAGATACATGACGGATTTTTTGATCGTCATAGTAAGTTAACCATGACGCATTTTTGACTGTTTATGACGAAAGTGATCCGTCATGTAAAGCACCAATTCTTGTAGTTTGCTTCACCGTCTCCAGATGCATCATAAGTTGTTTGCTAGCATATGCACTTTGGTTGGTTCCCATTCCCAACAGGTCAGTCTGTTTTTCAGCTGGAAGAATACCTCCATGACATTCAGATTCTTTACTGTGGCATGCTGTCCTGTCCTGCCTGATTGTTCAATCTGGTCCCCAACAACTGTTGTGTCTTCATTGCCGCCTCCCACCCAAGTTTTTTTTATCGGCCGAAATTCTCGGAAATTTTCGAAATTTCCGTTCTATCCACAGGGTCCGATAAAATTTGATATCGGCCAAAATTTTCCCTTCTTTCCTGCTTCCACACAAATGACCCAAATTCAGCCGCGCGACGGTCCCACACTTATAATATTTTATTCTCGTTTTTATCCATGAACAAGTAATGTTTAATAGCTTAGGAATAGTTTGAAGTCAAATTCTATGAAGTTTTTTCAAAACAATTTGATTTTTTTTGAATTTGGTCCGATATTTCCGATATATCCTGCTTATCCTATTTATCCATGACCTCCGATAAATTTTTATTTCTGATAATAAAAACCTAGCTCCCACCGTCTGCTCATCATTTGGACAGCGCCAAGCTGCCTGATGATCTACAGAAAAAAGCAATAAGAAGTCTTCAATCGATACTGAATCTGATGTCAGTGAATCAACAGACTCGCCCTCCTGAATCTTCAAAGGACTCTGTACAACATCCTTCCTTTGACTGATATGTTGCGCATCAGTAGAATCTGCAGAATCAAGCATATATAATATTTAATTTTATCTCCAGTATCAACATCATGCAACCAGCAACATGCCTTCAGGTAGCCTGTATGCCCCAAACCTCAGGCGGTGCGGCAGTGCACTCGCCCGGCGCGGCCAAGGCCTCAGGCGGCGCGGCAGTGCACTCGTCCGGCGCGTCCAGGCCAGAGGCCGCCGCAGGCAGGCCAGAGGCCGGGGCGGCCAAGCCAGAGCCGTTGAGCGGCTGGGGCTGGGGTCGAGCGTGGTCTGCAGTTGGGGCTGCAAGGGCATCGGCGAGCGGCGGGAGGTCCAGGTCGTCGGCCTCTTGCCCGTCCATGGCGGCACGCCGAGGAACGGCGGCGGTGTCGGGTCAGGGATAGGGCCTACGAGAAGGGAAGACGGAACGATACGAAGATAGAAGGATGGATCTCATGCAAAAGGCAGAAGGGCAAAAGAGTCACAAGAGAAGAGAAATACATGTATTTGGATTAAAAATAAATTGAAATACACCAAATGTCATAGAAAACAAGAGGCCAACGTTTCAAGAATCGTTTTAACGAAGTTGGTGTTTGAAAGTCCTATTATTGCGAAGCACGTTGTTCGGTGTCCTATAATTGCAATTTTGTCGGCGGGAATCGGCTGTCTTTCCTCCGAGGCGTGTGATGACGACTGCACAATGTCAGGGACTCTGTCGGCACCGAGCCAATTGAAGATGAGCAAGAAACCTTGGCGGGAAGCAGCAAGGCGAGAAGGATTCAAGAGGCCGTGAGCTCTCCGCCTGGGCCGGCCAGGAAGATGAAGTCCAATCCAAGGACCCGAGCTCTCTACTTGGACCGGTCGAGAAGAACAAACCCCCGAGCAGACAAGGAGGCCCAACCCAAAGTACTTCGGCCCAGACTGGGTGGCGTGATCGCCTTGGCTTGGGGAGGAGTTAAGAATAGAGAAGGAGAGACGGGAGGGAGCACGAGGAAGAAGAGGATAGAATAGGCCGGCTGCGTCTGGATCGGCGGCGGCGGAGAGTCGTCCAGCCTTGTAACCTACTTGATTACGTGTTAAACCCTTCCTCGCACTCAATCCAATACACTCATCGTGAGCACAATCTTGATAGTTGATCATGACGTAGTGTGTGTGCTTACACGCAAGTTTTGCACGTCTCTGCCTCGGTAAAAGCGGGACGGTTGGCTCAGCCTGGGCACTTTTTACCCGCAAACCGCAAACCGAACCGAACCGCACCGAACCGAACCGAAATATCGGTTTGTTCGGTTTTTGATTGCGGGTTCGGTTTTGGCTTTTGCACTGTTCGGTGTTCGGCTTCGGCTTCGGTTTTCTACTCAAGCCGAACCGATTAACCGAACAAACCGAAGTACATGCCACAGACCAGAAAACACCTTTGTCGTCCGTCGATCACACTGCCCTGCCGCTCCAGCCCAGTAGCCCACCACGCCACCACGGCCCATCCTGGCGCCACAGGCCCACAAGACCCCAACCCGGCAACCCCATCCCGCAGCCGCAGCGTAGAGGCAGGCGCCCCCATTCACCGAACACCCAAACCCTAACTCATCGAGCTCAAGTGGGGTGCGCCGCCGCAGCCGCTCGCTCACCAGCCACCACTTGGGGCGCTACATGGAAGTCCGGCGGCGGTGGCGAGCAGGCGCGCGCAGCGGCGCATCCGGCGGCAGGGGCGAACAGGCGCGCGCGGCGGCGCGATGCGCGAGCAGGTGGTGGCGAGCAGGCGCGCGCGGCGGCCCCACGCGCGAGCAGGGGGCGGCGCAACCTGCGAGCGGCCGCGGACACAGGAAGGCGGCCCGCGTTGGCGAGCGGCGCGGTGCAGGGGGCGGGTGCCGCGAGCAGGGGCAGGGGAGGACGGGCGACAGCGTTGTTTTCTCTGTTGTCCTTCCCTTGCTGCAGTACACTTCGGTCGGTTCGGTTTCAACCGAAAAAACCAAAGTTAAAAGCCGAAACCGAAATCTGCGGTTATCAGTTCTGTGGATAACTGATCGGGGGCTGTAAACTGGAAACCGAATTTTTTTTAACCGAACCGAACCGAACCGAATTTGCGGTTATAACCGAACGCCCAGGCTGACGGTTGGTAGTCTTACTGCTGCGGAGACAAGGAAGGAGAAGAAGAAGGCGCGCAAGGATGCGTGCTTGAAGAAGCTGCGTGGACGGAGGAGGAAAGCCAACATGGCCGTTGAGGACCATCGGGAGCAAGGCGCTGGGTGCGGGGACGAAGGGTGGGCATATCTGCAACCTCTCTTCTTCGACAAGGCGGCAGCGGTGGCCGAGCACGGGAGGCAGATGCAGAGAGAAAAGCAGAGAGAACAGGAGGAGGCCCACAACAGGAAGCTGTGCAGAGCTCGCCAGGCCGCCTTGGATCGGATCCGCAAGTACGATCCTAATGGGAGCACCTACTACTCCCGACTGGAATACGTCGACGACATCATCATATTCGACCACGACGATGAGTGTAAGTAGTTATTTTTTTGCGGTAGTGTGTAAGTAGTTATTTTGTTAGCCACCTTCTGGATTTGATGATTCTAACTTCATGTTTGCTGATTGCCATCCATGTAAGTTTAGGGTATCACCTTATTAGACTGTTTAAGGGCCTGTTTGGTTAGTCCCTTCTAAAGTTTATTCAGTTAATCTAGTCCCATTTAGTCACTTTTCACTCAAACGCTGACTAAATCGGATTAAATGGGCTTTAGCCAACTAGTCACTAAATTGTTGCTGGAAGGGACTGGACTAAACCTCACATTTTAGTCACTTTGGAGCCAAACATACCGAACAGGGCCTTAATTGTCTATCTAGACACTCCATCACTGAGCTATTTGAGTGAATGCTGAAAGTTTTTTGGACAGTTAGTCGCAATTTGCCTGCACAACCACAAACAATGCATCTATGTTTGAGCAACCGTGTGCATGTATACCCACTAGGTTTCATCCAAAACCGACATGCATCAATCTAAGTCCAATGCACTGCAGCGCCCCTTGGTCCAATGAGATACACTGAGGCATTGATCTATGCACATGGCATTGTCCAGGGTGACTCCGCAAATATGCTGGTCTCTGATGGTGAGAAGCTCATTGCCAGTGACTCTGCAAATATGCTGCTAACAGATGGAAACGAAAAATAAAGGCACGTAGAAAAAATTACCAAGAAACCTGAGCTTTATTATGCCAGCTATGGATGTGCCACCATGTGCCCAGCCCCCTGAGCTTCATTATGCCATTTTTTTTAACTAAATTCATTATGCTAGTTAGGGATTGATTGGATATGATTTTTAAGGTAAAATAATTTTTCTATGAATTTTCTAAGATTAAACAAGATTTTAGGTTTTTTTAATTGCATTATTTTCCATATAAAAATATTTGAATAAACTTTTGGAAAATTTATTTTTATTACTTTTGGATATTTTTAAAAATAATTACTTTCAACTTAGTCCGATTTACCACTTTAACGTGATGCTATATCATCATCAAAACTCCACAAATTATAAAAATAAAAGATTTTAAAAGTTGAAGAAAGTTAAAAAAATTGTTTTACAGTTTTTTAGAGAGAAAAATTGGACGATTGTGATAAATGAGGGAGTCCTAGAACGAAACGCTGGACTGGGCTGGGCATCCATAGCGGAAGACACATGTAATTTCTCTTGCTCGGCCATATATAACAAGGGGAAAGGAGAACCCTAGCAACTCAATCAGGCCAAATCAGATCGGATAGGTTCCCCTTTACCTTGTGCCTTGTGCGTTCATGGCGGCGGCGGCGGCGGACGGCGAGGCGACAATCGGCTGTCTTTCCTCCGCGCCATGTGATGACGACTGCGCAAGCTTTGCACATCTCTGCCTCGATAAGGCGGGGACGGTTGGCAGTCTTACTGCTGTGGAGAGGAGTGCGGAGAGGAAGAAGGAGAAGGAGAAGGCGCGCTTGAAGAAGCTGCGTCGGCGGAGGCGGAAAGCCAACATGGCCGTCAAGGACCACCCCGAGCAAGGCGCTGGGTGCGGGGACGACGGATCGGCAGAGCGGAGGCGGAAAGCTGACATGGCCGTCGAGGACCACCGCGAGCAAGGCACTGGGTGCGGGGACGACGGGTGGGCAGATTTGGAACCTCTCTTCTTCGACGAGGCTACAGCGGTTGCTGAGCACGAGAGGCGGATGCAGAGAGAACACTGGAGAGAACAGGAGGAGGCCCACAACAGGAAGCTGTGCAGAGCTCGTGAGGCCGCCTTAGCTCGGATCCGTGAGTACGATCCTAAGGATGGGAGAACCTACTACTCCCGATTGGAATATGTCGACGACATCATCACATTCGACCACAACGAGGAGTGTAAGTGTTATTTTTTTTCGGGGGTGTAAGTAGTTATTTTGTTACCCACCTTTTAGATTTGACGATTCCAACTCCATATTGTTTGTTGTTTGCCATCCATGTAAGTTTAGTGTATCGCCTTATTTGATTGTTTAATTAGGGCCTGTTTGGTTTGTCTCTCGTAAAGTTTAGTCAGTTAATTCTCACTTTTCACCCAAACATCATGACTAAATGGGTTTTAGCCAACTAGTCACCTAATTGTTGCTAGAAGGGACTAAAACATCACCTTTTAGTCATTTTGGACCCAAACATCCTGATTAAAAGGGACTAAAAGTCACCTAAACCAAACACCCAATGACTAAAGTTTAGTCCCTGGTTTAAATGACTAAAGTTTAGGAGGAGGGAACCAAACAGGGCGTTAATTGTCTATCTAGACACTCCATCACTGAGCTATTTGAGTGCGTGCTGAAAATTTTCAGACAGCTAGTCGCAATGTGCCTGCACAACCTTATTGGTTTGTACCTGCGCAATATTTTTCCCCCTTTATTTGATTGTAATCTTCATCGTCTTCGGATTTAACTACCTACCGGGTCTTTGTTGATATCATCCGCAAACAATGTATCTATGTTTGAGCAACTATGTGCATAAACCTACTTGGTTTCATCCAAAACCGACATGCACCAATCTAAGTCTAATGCTTTTCTTTTCTTGCACTGCAGCGCCCCTTGGTCCAATGAGATACACTGAGGCATTGATCTATGCACATGGCACTGTCCAGGGTGACTCCGCAAGTATGCTGTCCTCCGATGGTGAGAAGAAGCTCATTGCCAGTAACTCTGCAAATATGCTGGCCTCCGATGGTGAGAAGAAGCTCATTGCTAGTGACTCTGCAAATCTCCGCCCCACCAAGAAAATCTCCTTCTCCTGGGATGGCGATAATAGGCGGTTTGTTCCAGAAGACTCTGCAAACGTCTTCTCCATAAAGATAGTTTCCTCTGATGTTGGCTTTCCGATCCACGTCTGAAGATGACTGGGGAATTTTCTGGAGACTATCTTTTACTCTAGTAGCCTGAGTACATATATACACATATACATATGGGCCTCTTGGGCCTTATCTAATAACCTACAGCTCATACACAGCCCAACACTCCCCCTCAAGATGGGCGATAGATATCAATCATCCCCATCTTGTTACAAGCTGACATACATTCATTAACTCTTAACCCTTTTGTTAAACAATCAGCTACTTGCTCCCTCGAAGCTACATGACTCAGTTTAAGTGTTCCATCATCTAGCTGTTCCTTGATGAAGAAGCGATCAATCTCCACATGCTTAGTTCTATCGTGTTGAACAGGGTTATTAGCAATGTTAATCGCTGACTTATTATCACACCAAAGCTTCAAAAAACCTTCCCCTAGCTTCAACTCGGATAATAAATTCCTTACCCATAACATATCACTTAGACATACAGACATGGCTCTATATTCTGCCTCTGCAGTTGATCGAGATACTACTGGTTGTTTTTTGCTCCTCCATGACACTAAATTTCCTCCAACAAACGTGCAATAACCAGATGTAGATCTCCTATCGTCAAGACAACTTGCCCAATCCGCATCACAGTACCCTTCAATATTTAGGTGATCATTTTTCTTGAACCATAGTCCTTTACCTGGACTACTCTTCAAATACCGCAAGATTCTGTAAACCGCATCCATATGGCCACTCCTAGGATCATGCATATATCGACTCACCACGCTTACTGCATATGTTATATCAGGCCTTGTATGACATAAATAAATCAAACGACCTACAAGTCTTTGATATTTCTCTTTATCCACCGGATCTCCAGACTGAGCACATAACTTGTGGTTCTGCTCAATAGGTGTAGAAGCTTTACGACATCCAAGCATACCTGTCTCATTTAGCAAATCCAATACATACTTCCGTTGTGAAAGAACAATCCCTCTAGGAGATCTTGCTATTTCGATTCCCAAAAAATACCGAAGTTGTCCCAGATCTTTGACTTCAAACTCTTTGCTAAGATTCTTTTTTAGCTGAGCTATTTCCAATGTGTCATCTCCAGTAATAATTATATCATCCACATACACTGCAAGAATAGTTACTTGATTCCCAGAGTGCCGATAAAATACAGTGTGATCCCCATTACATTGATTGTATCCCATATTGCACATGGCACGCCTAAAGCGATCGAACCATGCCCTTGGTGACTGCTTTAGACCATATAAAGCTTTCTTTAGTCTCAATGCTTTTCCCTTAGTTTGAGCAGTATCAAACCCAGGTGGAATTTCAATATAAACTTCTTCCTGAAGATCCCCGTGCAAGAATGCATTCTTAACATCCAATTGATACAATGGCCATTCAAGGTTAGCAGCACAAGAGATCAATGTTCTAACAGTGCTCATCTTTGCAACTGGTGCAAATGTCTCGTCATAATCAATGCCATATGTTTGGCTATACCCTTTTGCTACCAATCTTGCTTTGTACCTTTCTATCTTACCATCAGGATTTTGCTTCACTGTGTATACCCATTTGCAACTAACCACCTTCTTGCCTAGTGGAAAAGGTACAAGATCCCAAGTATTGTTTTTCTCAAGTGCAGCTAGCTCCTCAAGCATGGCTTTCTTCCACTTTGGATCTCGCTTTGCCTCTTTCCAATCTCTTGGAATTGCCACCGATTGCAATGATGCAACAAAAGCTTTGTAAGTAGAAGACAAAGATCCATATGAGACATAATTAGCTATATCATTCTCATCCTCAGTACTATCTTCAAAGCCGTATCTCTCTGGAGGTTTTCCTGCTGTACTTCTCATCCCTTTTCTTAAAGCAATAGGAAGGTCAATAGAGGAGTTGATATCTTCACCCGCTGGTGCCAATGAATTCTCAACCTCATTATCATTAATTGGAAGTTGTTCTTGCTCCACCAATTGTGGTTGCTCCACCTGACCACCAGCTATATCACTAATGGATGAAGGCTGTATAGAAGGATTTCTTCTCCTCCTCGTGTACACCTGCAAATTTCTTTCAGCGTGTGATGTTCTCCCCCTATCCACATTTGTTGGTTTACTCACAACCACTGGACACGGGATCAAACCAGTAATCACTTTATTGCTCCTCAATTCCTCCTCATCCTTAGTCCCTAGTGTTCCATTCTCCTCATCACCAACACATTTATCGGGAGAATCAAGATCAAGAAAAAAATCACTCAGATCTGTTTTCTCCCCGTAGAAAGGAATAGACTCTCTAAAAGTTACATCCATACTCACAAATGTACGACGTTCAAATGGACTCCAACATTTGTATCCCTTTTGCCCAGATGAATAACCAATGAAAATACATTTAACAGCTTGAGGATCCAATTTCCCAACAGAAGGTCTATGATCCCTAACAAAGCAAGTGCACCCAAACACCTTTGGTGGAACAACAAACTCATTTTTCCCGAAAAGCATTTCACATGGAGTTTTCATACCGAGCACTCTCGATGGCATACGATTAATAAGATGAGTAGCAGTCATAACTGCTTCACTCCATAAGAACTTAGGCACGTTCATAGTATACATGAGTGAACGAGCCACCTCCAAGAGATGTCTATTTTTCCTTTCGGCCACTCCATTTTGTGCGGGTGTATCAGGACAAGAGGTTTGTTGCAATATTCCCTCAGAAGATAGATAACTTCTAAATTCATTGTTCACATACTCTGTCCCATTATCAGTTCTAATAATTTGAACACGAGCACCAAACTGATTCTTTATACATGCACAAAAGTCCTTAAAGCAGTTGAGCACCTCACTTTTATGTTTCATGAGATATAACCATGTCATGCGAGAGTAACAATCAATGAAGGTCACAAAATATTTCATTCCACTCACAGAAATAACGGGAGAAGTCCACACATCGGAGTGAATTAATATAAAGGGTGACACACTTCGCAAGCCCCTGCTCACATATGAAGTTCTCGTGTGTTTCCCAAACTCACATGCATCACATAGTAGTTTATGCTTGTCTACCTTACACATTTGTTCAGGAAATATTCTACTCATAGTATCAAAAGATATATGTCCCAACCGACAATGCAAAAGCATTACCTTAGCCTCATCTTCATTTGCAACTGTTGACAAAGCAAGACATATTGCTTTATCCGTCTTCCTTCTATCAAGATACCAAAGCCCATTACGACGAACTCCAGTCCCAAGCCTTTTTCCAGTCTTCCTTTCCTGAATTAAACAATTTTCACGATCAAGAAAAACTTGGCAGTCCATCTGATCAACCAGTGAGCTTATTGAAACCAAATTAACTGGAAATGATGGAACATATAATACTGATGATAATGTTATCGATGGAGTGCATTGCACTGTACCAACACCTCTAATGGGTTGAGATGTTCCATCAGCAGTTTGAATTGTCTCTTTATGAGAGTATGAATATGGCGTATATGATGTAAATTCACTTGACATGCCCGTGACATGTTGGGATGCACCGGAATCTAATATCCAGCCTGGATTAGAATTTATGGATATTAAAGCTTGGTTTTTCATACCTGGGTCTGAATAAACAAAATTGGCAACATTATCGGTCGAAGTTGACGTTGTCCCTTGATCATTTGATTTTGAGTTATTCTTATTTTCCTTCAGCTTTCTCAACTCTTCTAACTCTCTGGCTGAAATTGTGACCAAGTTTGAAGCATCTTCTTCAGACATAGCAAAATTAGCTCTATAGCCTCTTCTTCCACCACGACCTCCACCTCCCCTCGGTGCACCTCTGTCATTGCCTCTTCCTCTTCCACGATAAGTCTTTTGTGGCTGACTGCAATCCCGACTCAAATGGCCCTTATCACCACAATTATAGCATATTCTAGTCTCTTGAGATCTTGTTACCACAAAAGCTGGACGAGGTGGAGATGAAGCACAACCCTTCATTATCTTCAGCCTACTCTCTTCTTGTGCCATGGCAGCTATAGCATCCTCTAGAGTAGGAAGATTGGGTTGATGAAATATAGCAGCACGCCTTGCCTCAAATTCTGGGTTTAAGCCTCTCAAGAACTGAAGAACCCGCCTTTTTTCCACATACTTCTTCACCCACACTACACACTCCGGGTGCGGTAAGCTAATAGGCTCATAGTGATCAAGATCAGCCCACAATCGCTTTAACTCAGCTACATAATCCATTAGGGACAACTCCCCCTGCTTCAGATGATAGATTCTATCATCTGTTTCTGCCAACAACATCACATTCCCTGTGCCTGAATACATTTTTGATACAGCTTCCCATATTCCAGAAGCACTAGTAATAGTATCTACAGATGCAGCAATTGTTGGAGACATTGAACTTAATAACCAAGCAGCCACCAGAGAGTTAGTAGCATCCCAGTTTTTCCATTCATTACTTGATTTATCCTTTGGCTCGGCCATTTCCCCATTAATAAAGCTCTCAAGTTTCTTAGCCTTCAAAAGCAACAATGCCCGTCTAGACCAGGCCAAATAATTTTTTATGCCTTCCAACTTGATGTCAATTGGCAGCAATTCCAACTTTTGGACTGCATCCATGTGTGGCACAATTTCCTTGCTAGAAGATGGAGCCTCATCCTTCTTTGCTGTAAGCAGTTCCACCAATTTCCCTAGGACCTGCTCAATGCCTTGATTTTCCCCCATTGTTCAGCTGCAACTGCAATTTCTCTGCTTCAAACACTTAATCTCCACTAGTAGTAGCAATACCAACACCAAATCTGCACAGACCTCCTCATTTGTCTTCCTCCAAACCACAGATGAAGCACACAACACCTGCAACTCACACCTGCAGAGCCCCCTCACAAGCTGTACACCTCCACGTGCAGCACCAGTCACTCCGCTGCCTTCCTTCAATCCTTCAATCCCAACCGGCAGCCAACAGCAGCAGCCAGCCTCTCCCTGTCTATCTCCAGCACGCAACTACCCCCAGGACAACCACACACTCTCCCTCCAATCCACCACACAGCTCGAGCTTCCGTCAGGTTGATCCACGATTCTCCTCCTTGCGTGGCTGGTCGCCCGGGATCACACCCCCTCCGCGCTCGCGACGACGTCCCAGGCTCCCGGCACCCTCACCGATGCTCCTCGACCGGCGTCCGGCTGCGCCGCTGCTCTGCGTCACCTGCGCCGCCTCCGTCCGGCGCCTCACCACCAAGTCAACACGGCAGCACTTCCGCTCCTCACCGATTCATGCGACTCACATCACTCGGTCGATCGTCAGCACCGACACCTCTCCCACCATGGCTCCGACACCATGAAGATGACTGGGGAATTTTCTGGAGACTATCTTTTACTCTAGTAGCCTGAGTACATATATACACATATACATATGGGCCTCTTGGGCCTTATCTAATAACCTACAGCTCATACACAGCCCAACAACGTCTATGGCACTGTAATTGCCAGAGACAACATTGACCTCAAGTGTGTTTATCTCTTCCGCCGAGATAGAGATCATTGCCAACTCATCTTGTCCAAGGTAAATCGGATGCTTGTCTAAGCATATTGTGTGCGCTAAAGATTGTATGACCTTGCGTGTCAAATATTTAGTTTTTGGTTGTTGTGACCAAAGCACATAATGAGCTGCACTCAATGTCTATTGATCAGCAATGTAGCTTTGGTGATATAAACACCTGCGATCCCCAGGGTGAATAGGTGGTGTGTGCTAATTCTCTCTTTTCGGATGGAATCGTATGATTTCTAAAATTGAAATTGTTCATATAATTTATCAATCATCAGAACAAAAAAAATGTGAAGTTTATCATTTCTATGTTGCATAAAGTGGAACTGTAGTTGTATGCAATAGTGCTAGCTGATGCAACCCCCTTTATGGAGTTAAGTATGGTAAATACACATGGATCCAATTGTTATATAATGAGTGTGTGGTCTTAAAATGGGTATGAAAGAGAATAGAACTGACGTTTGAGACCTATCCTTGGGAGTCCAGTGTTCATGATACTATGATTCTTAGACCTATACTGATAAATAATTAGTGCTTGCACACTAATAGCATTCAATATCTAAAGATTCCATCCATGGTAGTAGCATGCTGTGTGGTTAGAATTTCGTGTACTTTTATTGCAATATATTCAGATAAAGATACCACTGCCTTATCATCTGAACCATTTCGCAGGATGAATCATTGATTTTGACTGGCCCAAAACGAGGACTCGCGCTAAAATGTTACATGTATTTTGAGTTTGATTTGAAGATCAAGTGTGCTCGAAGGCAGAAGGACAAACAACTAAGTAAAGGTTACATGGCGTTGGATGCCTCAAATTATGGATGGTGGGAAGAAATGGAGGTTGAAAGCAAGACCCTGGACACCAAACTCAGTAAGGTGATGATTACATATGCAGTAATCCACACTGCAATCGAGGCAACTTTTGCTATTGAAGTTCTGCAGGGAAGATTTTACGGAGAAATCACTGCTTGCACCACTGGTATCCGGGATAGCATTGTGCTTCATGATAGCAAAATGGTTGAAGCAATGACCAACAGTGGAAAGGGAGTTATCCAACTGTTGCGAAACGTGGTAGCTGTCAATATGAGCGAGAAGCTGATATTTACTGTTGTTGCCCGGACTGGTGATGGTAAAACTAAAAGCACCACCATTAGATTTACTCCAGGACTCACTGGTGGAGAAGAAAAAGAAATAACCTGTGGTTCCATTAAGATGTGTGTGAAGGTTACATGGTCGATAATTTCACGTCGGCTCTGCTAATTATTATGATGGGCTTGTTATGTCGGAACCTTATCTAGGATTGAATGACCGTTTAAGTATTTTGTTTGGCTTTGTGACGCTTTAAGTTGTAACCATGAAGTCTGCCTAGAATGAATAATCGTTGAATGCAAATATATATTTGATTGTTTCAGCATGAGATTATTGATTTTGTGTGCCTACTCGGTGGTTATTGCATTCTGTTATCCGTTTCTGATACAGAATTGATATACTCCGCACGTGTGTTTTTGGGGCTGTCGGCACACGGTTTTTGTGGCCGTTCGATGGTCATCGTACGTGCGACTGGTGTCTGTCATTTTCTGTCTCTGACTTGGATGGCCCACCTTCGGTGGGAGTAGCTCCTGTTCGTTTCGGAGCGTTTCATTTCTGGCAGGGGCAGGTGTGGATGAGGCGGATTTGCTGCTTTGCTTGCTGTTCATGTCGCCCTGGCCTTGGCCTCCTGCAGCGCACAAAAATTCATGGATCTATGGAGCTGGCGCCCATGGCACATCCCACCGGAGGCATTAGTTGGTTTAAAAAGCATGAGTGCTTTGTTCCAGAGGTCCACATGTTGATCAGTAATAACCTGCGGTACAGAATATTTATGTTTTTCATACTTTACAATTATAGGATTATTCCGTGCAAATCGTTGATCCATTTTGAAAGAAATGGACTCAATTCAACATAGCATAGAGCATTTCCAATTTTTCTTATAGAAAAAATTGGATATCTTATACTCCAGTTGCCATAACAAGAAAGGTACTCGATAAAGTAGTCAGTGGTTACTTATTAGTAAAATGAGGCCATGCCATTGCTAAGTAAATTAGGTGCACACATCACACTCATTTCCACTACAGATTCAGAATAAGAATGTAAGAGGTATAGAAAAAGAAAAAAGAAACAAACTTAGAATAATTTGAAATGGTAACATGATTGAACAACCTACAAAATCTTACAGGAGTTATCCGATAGTTTTTGTGTCTTTTATTTTTTTTCTTTTTTTGCGATTGGGCTTCTGTTTTTGTGTTTCTATATCTCTCTATAGGTCTGGGAGAGGCCAGGTCGGCTGCCTGCTTCGAGTCGCGCTATGATGAGACATCCACGGCATTTCAGTACAGCCCAAGTAGCTCTGCCCCAGGCGTTCATCAGTGCACTCACACTTGGGTCATCGGATAAATCCGGCAGGGCTAGAAAACAGCCCACCAAACCTCAGTTTTGAAGCCTTTTCAAACCTTTTGAAAACCTCACTTTTTAATGCTTGCCTGTTGTGATTGTGTAGTGGTACTGTGTTGTATCTTTAGTATGACTTGTTCTCCTTATTTCATATTGCAGGCGGTTGTGGGGCTTTTGTTGTCCTTATCGCTAGAACTGGTGTATTGAATCATCATATAGTAGTACTGTTGGTGAGTGCATGGAGTACGGCGTCACGTCGTGGACTTCCGTGAGTAGTTCTGGATGATCTTGCCCATGCACTTGAAGTCTATGGACTTTGAAGTCCTAATTGTGACTGATTTGTTCCCGCTTAATTAAACTATCTTGTCTCGAAAGTTGATACATACTATTCTCATGCATGCATCTTCTCGAGAAAAAGAAAGAAAAAAAAGTAAAAATATCGAATGGATAATCGGCCATTGGTTAGTTAGTACCGGTCCTTCCGGATGACTTTTACCAGGTTTACACATCTATTCAATTCAACTCTGGGCGTCCGAACTGAAACGGAAGCTGGAGATAGGGTTGAAAACTGAGACGTCCCAGGAACATGGCCCATATATCTATATCTATACCTAATACTTAATCTATACCTAATAATAAAGAGGTAAAATTTCAGGCTCTTTTTTTCGTCCATCTATTTTTTTTTTTGTCCATCTTCCTCTAACTACCGAACAATGAAGAGTTTCTTTTATCCGGATTTATATATATAACCCGTGCTCTCATACGAGTTAGAATAGCTCTTGTCTAGCGTGATACGGAGTCTGATTCCAAAACGTGGTAGTGTATGTGAAGCTTCTTAAGATAACCTAGATAGATAGAAATCCTAATACAAATAGATCTCCCCAATCTGAGTAACCTCTGAATAGGAACTCTAATTCAAATCCGTTTTGTTTTTTCTTTTATTTATTATTTTTCCATTGAACATCCTGGTGAGAACCCTTCTAATTTTTCATATCGAACTCTCCGTCTACATTACCACGGTAGCAGCGGTAGCCAGTAGCCCAGGTGCTATGCGCAATTTGATTCTGTAACTTTTGTGTTGCTATACATACAAGCCAGATAGAAAAAAGAGAAGGCCATATACCTGTGGTTAGGTGTAGTAACGTGGGCAACAATAAAACATAGTCCAGCTTTGCACGCCACCACCTGGAGGCCAGGGCAGTCCATATACGAATACGATTCTCCTTCTCCGTTTGAGATTCAATAAGGTGGACAGGGTGAGAACAGAGATGGAACAAAAAAAAACAAACAGAAGTAGAACACCAATTAAAGAGGAAGAAGGTACATGTCTACGTGAAGATATAACTCGCGTCGTCGTGGTCATCAACTACTGCACCCTGCTCACCGCCGACAACGACATGGGCTGGTTCCTTCATGCTGATCGCCTCGGACATGGGCAGGAACCTAGACTGCATGTCGGCGCACATTAGGGTGCAGACTGTGTCGTCGTCGGACTCCGGTGGTGGCGCCCAATGGAGCCCCGTCAAGATCATCAACGACCACCCATGCCGTTGGTGGCGCAGGAGCCAGTATAGAGACAATGACGCCACGGTCGTCGTCGGCGTCGTCGTCAACTGGCTCATGCACGTCTGCGCCGCCTACTTGCTGAGCAAGGATGACGTCGGCGAGTACATCCTGGCCTACGACATGAACGCGGCCGCCGTGGGACCGCCAGCGCGCTAGCACAACAAGAGGGTCTAGATCATCGCTGTCCTGGCTAGCGTCATCGCCGGACAGGAAACTGAGCTTCGTCGCATGGAGGCTCCTAGGTAAGGCACATGAGATCGTCGACATATGATGGTGCAGTGAGGGCCGCTGCTGGGGCTAAAGCCAAGGATGGATCATCAGCTCGAGCTTGGAGAGCTTCGGTGATCAGAGGAGCGGCGTGGTGTTCTTGCTGTTTCATGGTAACTTTGTTTTGCTCAACATGAAGATGGCGGCAACATCTATGACGTGTTTGGGAGGAAAGACGGGCATCTAGTACAAAGTGGAACGCGTCTTGGCTACATCCGAAATTTCGGTTGCAAATTCTGTTCAATTTTTGGATTTATTTTTGTCTTTTGGCTGCGTCCATTCATTCTTCCGTGTCCTCTTCGGCTCCATCTGTTTTTTTGCAAATCCTATTTATTTTTCTTTTTTTGCTTTGGTTTTTTTTTTCCAGTACGTCAGTTCATCCGCTATGGTGAGTTTTTTCACAAAGTAAAAAAAACAATAAATATAATATATTATAGGTATGTGAACAATTGATCCTTTCCTATCCCTAAGTAAATAAAGATTTCATTTGTGTTGATGTAATTTTAATTAGAATAAAAATTCTTTTATTAAAAACTAGATTAATTGATATAGTTCAAGTAATTAAAACGTGAGTTAAGATCTTGGGCAATTTGTTATCAAAACTAGAGTAATTAATGTATCTCCATAATCCTTGATGAGGGCTAACTGCTGTTGACTTTAATCAGAGATTAAAATTACAGATTTTTGTAGGTCTACAAAAATGACGGAACTCAATATTTAACTATAGCAACATATGGATAGTAAAAATTAAAGTTATGATATAGAGAAATTTTATAATGGTTGAAAAAAATATGGACCGTCTGTTGGGTAAGATCAGACGGTGTAAACATAGTAAGAACTCATATAAAAGTACTCGGTACTATCAAATTAGGTGGGGCCAGTACTAAAATAGGTGGGACTAGTACCAATTAAGTGGGGCAATTCTGAAATTTTCTATATTCGTTTTTTTCAGATAATGGCAAATCCAAAGTTTTAATCTTACATTAATGAGCAACAGTGTGATTTCCCATTCCATTTCAGTCTCGCTAACTCTATTCTCTTCTCCCCGTCGATGATGGGGGCACCCGGACCGGCCGGCGCTGCCATTGCACCAACGGCCACCTGTTGCGTCTCCACGCCACATGCCCGTCCGCAGCCTCGTTCCCGCCGGAGGGCGAGTAGGCAGCAGGCGAAGGTGCACTCTGCAGGGTCAGCGTGTACTTAGACGCTGAGCCGCGGCTCCTTCCCCGCGAAGAAGCGTTGACAACCGCGGGAACGGGCAGCAGCCCCTGCCACGAAGCGATGCCCGCTCCTGCGCATGCACAACACTCACAGGGCCGGCCCTAGGGGAGGGGCGAGAGGTGTGACGCCCTAGGGCCCAGTCCATATAGGGGCCCAAACATATACGTATGTACACAGGCAGAGGAATCGTCAAGGGTTTCCGTCTCCCGCGATTCTGCGTCCCCGCTGCGGCCGTGCAGTGCTGCTCGCCCTGGCTAATCTCGCCATCGCTGATTGCCCTAGCCCAATCACTGATCGGTCCTCCCAAGTCCCGTACGGCTGTCCTCTCCCGTCCCTGTGAGAAGCCAGAATCTGCTGATCTTCAATTCCTCACTTGCTCGGCACTTAGGTATGTCCGTACGTACATCTTCTAATCTTCTTGTTTGATTTAGGTCATTGAATATATATTAGATAAATATTAGTAACTCATGTAGATATATTTTTAGGTCTTCAAATTGTGCAATGTTAAACGGAGGAATGTAGATCAGTTTATTTAATCACAAAAAGGCGTTTAGCTTCAAGTAGTGTTGTGTCCAATGATAATGTTGTTCAAGAGCAGGAGCAGCAGCAAGTTAGTGAAAATTTAAATGAAGCCGATGTTGTCAATGATGATGCTACAGATCCTTAAACTTTACAGCCTTCCTCTCAACCCGAAAATTCAATTGATGATGAGCAAGAAGCTTCAATTCATCTATCATTATTAAACATGTTAGAGTGAGATCATGTTGTTTGATTTGTTTCATGCTTTGTAAGTAAAATTTGAAACGTATATATATCTATATACTAGAAAACATATACTATTAAGGGCCTATGATGATAAGTTCGCCGTAGGGCTCTTGAAAATGTAGGGCCGGCCCTGAACGCTCAGCCAGGACATGGCCAGCTTCGTCACAGGGTGCAGGCCAGGAGAAACCAATTGCCGCCCAATCGGCCAACTACGAATCGGAAGGGCCTCATGAAGAAGGCTGGCTCCGGCGACCAAGTCCAATGCCTAGAAATAGGAACCGTGCAACGTGCTAATGGTCACCCGAGGGAAGCGCGGGCCGCTCGGGCAAGAGAAACAGGAAAAGAAAGATCCCCTGTGGTAGGAACCGTGCAGCGTGCTAATGGTCAAATTAAAATAACAATCACAGATATACCCCCACAACAAAAATTACATTTAACAAATAGTCTTTCCCAATTAATTGCCTAGAAAATAAGAAAAACAAAAGTACCTAGAAGTACCCAAGTACTTTCCCAACCATTGTAAAAAAGCTCTATGATATATTTATGTTCTAAATATTTGTGTGCTTTATGATAGTAGAAAAAAATCAAGTTTGTATTTTCATTCGATATGGGATCAATAGTACATTAGCATATTATTGTCAACATTAAATTTTAAATTTATATAATAAAAATGGTTGAACGTAAACAATATGTATCAATTTTATTGTAAAAAACGTATGATATTTTTTCCCGTTCCAACGCACGACATATTTACTAGTATAGAAAAAGAAAAAAAAAAGAAGAACAGATCAGAGGAAACCCTGCGTGAGGACGAGGAGCCGACACGACGCCTTTTGTTCCAGCTTCCGCCTGCCGCTCGCCGGTCCAAGATCCAATTGCCCGTTAAAACTCGTTGCTCCGCCGACGAGACGAGTCCTGAATCCTGATCACACGTTCAGGAATAAGCAGTTCAGGTTATCAGGTACACAGGTCCCGTACTACTAGCACTTTGCGCATTTGCTCTTAGAAAAAAGTCCACTTCACCCTCACTATAGGGTGGACTACTTAAGGGCAGTGTCAGTGGTGTATTGATGATGGTTTCTATCCTCATTAAATGACTTGCCACGTAGGTAAAATACTGACATGGCAACGTAATTAATGAAGAAAGAGAACAAAAATCATAGAAATGGTTTCTTCATGAAGAAATCAGGTCTACTCTTGACCCAATGCACCAAGAAACCATGAAATCATCATTAGGGAGAAACCACCAGTTTCTAGGGAGCTCGTGTCGCACTCCCATTGGAGGAAGAAAATAGAGTTGGGAGGAGAAAGAGAAAATAATTATTACTCATAGAAACTATGGGTTGGAAACCAGTACTTTTTTGGTACGGTATCCTATGTTATAAAAACTACTAGTTTCTTTTATTGGGACTGCTCTAACCCCCTTAACTAGGAAACAGTCTATTCTACCCCTGAATTTTTCAAAACCGGTCAAATTACCTCAAGACGGTTTTCAGACGGCGGCTTTCTACAGTACCGGCGGTATTACTACAGTAACAGCGGTCTCGCTACAGTACCGACGGTTTTGTCTTTTCTTTTCATTTATTTCGGCTGAATCTTTGAAAAATCATAGTAAATCGTAGAAAAATCATAAAATGGAAAATCCAATTTTATTGGACTCCACATGAGTAGATCTACACAGTGAATATATATAATATGGTATGTCTTTTTCCCAATTGATTGGTTAGATTGGGACCTCAACACGCACCGAAACCTCAACTCAAAGAAGAAAAGGACAACTCTGACCAGTCGGACATCGACACAACCCACAACTCAACAAAGACACATGTTTCACCGCCACCAAACCACCACGAACTGGTCACTACACTACATCGCCACCCCCCGAAAGACAAAGCCGTCAAGATGAAATCGCCCTCGTCACCACTTGCATCGTCACTGCAGACGATGTCCCACACCGAGTAGCCCGCTGCTAAGCAGGGCTAGCCACTGTAATCTGTTGCAAGCCGTGTAGCCCATCCACAATTAGATCCACTTGTGTTGTCTCTGAAGACGTTGTCCCACACCGGAATAGCCACTGCAAGCTGCCAAACCAACGCAAGAAGAGCTGCCTCAGGCGCACACCAAGCCAACCCCACCCGTCGAGAACTACCTCGTGCACACCGTAGTCCGTAGCTTCCAGTAGCCTAGCTTTCTCATCGAAGGTAGAAGTGCCACACACGTCCTCCGGTTCCAGGTCAGAAGACTCTTTGCGCCGAAACAGCCACCGCTAAGCGAGATCGACCGCCACATTTTGTGCGTTCGTGGATAAATATGAATGCTAATTTGGTATGAAGTTGATTATAGTTGAATATATGTGTCATCCCAAATTGTGTTGCATTGATCCATTATATATACCAGAACTGTTTGTTCGCTGAAATTTGGTTGATGCTGACGATATGCTGAAATCTTATGAGAGGAAAATGCTATTCTTTCGCTGAAATTACTGCTGAAGTAGTGGGCGAATATAATTTAAAAAAGGTGTTAAAAATTAAAAAAATTGCTTGAGTATGGGAAGAGCAGACCGAGCTGGTTGTTGTGGAATATTCCGTCGAGGCGAGCAAGCGTCGGCACGCTCCTCTTGTTGGACCACGTGTAGCGGCAGCCGGTGAGTGGAAGCTCAAGAAGGCCCAGAGATTGATCGTGTCGTTGAAGGCAGCGATCAGGGCCGCGTTGTTTGCGTAAAATACAATACCACAGAAAGAACGAACGGTGTTACCTCAAAATAGCATTTCGATCGTCACGTTCGGAACGAAGTAACGCTGTCGCTGTCACGATGTCAACTGTCCGCTCTAGATATCTCCCGTCATCAGTCGGACACTGTTTAATTTCGAGCTCATTCGCTGAAAAGAAAGTACTTTTCACTGATTTATTATGATAAAAAATATTATTTTGACTAAAAAACAAGCTAAAAAATACGCTAATTTATTATGAGAGAAAAATATTCGGATCATAAGACAAGCGAATAGTGCCTTCTTCTACTGTGCGTACGTCCATCTGTCCACAGCTTGCTGCTGAACTACCTGCAGAAATGATGAACGCCAAAGCAGCATGCACACCACCAGTCATATGTTGACACGTGTCTACCAGCAATTGCCGAGCCGGAGTCGCACGCCCGCAGGGAAAGGAAGCAACCGTTCCTCAGCCTGGCCGCTTGGTAAATAAATTCTTAGGACACATGGCCTAGGTATGCATTCTTCTTCGGTGCAGACAGTCTGCATCAAATTAATCCCGTAGCCGCGTGGCTCTCCTTGCCGTGCTTGCAGCTCGCGCCCCGTGTTTTCGCAGACGTGCAATACCACGAGGCACACACTGCCTCTGCCTGCAGCGCCATGGCCACCGATGCCGGCTCGGAACGCGTCATGGCTGCTGGTGCGTGAGCGAGCAACGCAAGCAGATGCTTGAGTACCGTTTAGATGTTAAAAATTTTGCCAAATTTTTCAGATTCCCCGTCACATCGAATCTTTAGACGCATGCATGAAGCATTAAATATAGATAAAAAATAAAACTAATTACACAGTTTAGACGAAATGGACGAGACAAATCTTTTAAGCCTAATTAAACCATAATTGGACACTAATTGCCAAATAACAACGAAACTGTTACAGTTACATTTCGCCAAAATTTTCGCCAACTAAACGCAGCCTTGGTCTGAGCGATCGAGGCAGCGGCCTCGGCCGGCCGGCCGGCCAGCACACGCCCCCCACCTTGGCGTCTCCTGCGTTGACGGCTGCTGGACGCCGGCCGGCGTGGCGCCATCCTCGGCCGGCAACAAGTTACGTACGGACACACGCATATGCCAACACATCGGTTCCTGTCTCTTTATTATCATATCAATCGCGCCATGGCCCATGAGAGAGTGACACAATCTCTGACGGTTAGAAGCTGAGCCTTGTGTGGCTCGTACATACATACACATGTGTAAATACTCGCATTGCAATGCGTGGATCGATCGATGCCACAATCTCTGACGGTTAGCAGCTTCCGGTCCTTCTCATGAAGCTTGCAGTAGTCAACATGGCTATTGGTGCTACACTGTTAGTGAGTAATTGTGCTTCGCAGTCAGCGTGGGTGTCACAATCTCTGATGGGTGCCATGCCAACTAGTAACATTGTTTCGTTCGAGTAGTAAAAATGTAGCAAGTCTGGTCTTGATGTAGTAACCATGCACAATAAGTGTCTCACATATATATTACCAAATAAATAAATAACACAAGCACAGATTGGGTATATTAACTTACTACAGTAGGCACGGTCGACTCGACCCTGATTTAATCTGCGTCCACGCGCATGCATGTTCACTAGCGTTTACTGCCTGCTACTCTACTGCAGCTGGAGAGAGGAATGTGCTCTAGTAATTTAATTTAATTTAATTTAATTTAATTACTGTTACTACGTACTAGTAGCAACCAGGCATGCACACGAAAATTAACAAAAAGGCAGAGCAAAGCATGCACGACGCAGAGCACCTCCGATGGCAGCAACGCAGCACGTGACAAGCATGCCATCTCTCTTCTTCAGCTAGGAGACGGCTCACGGCTGCGGAGGCGCACCGGCACTGCCGTCGGTGACGTCGACGCTGGTGGTGCAAGCGAGGAGGCGGCGGAAGATGGCGCGCACGGCGCCGCAGGACGCCTCGTGCAGCCTCCTCACCACGGCGCACCCCTTCTTCTTCTTCTTCCTCCGCCTCCGCCGGTTCTGCTGCTTCCTCACCTGCTGCTTGCTGCCACGGAGCCCCAGCACGTCGTCCTCCTCCCTGTCATGTCTGCTCTCGCCGCGCGCAACGGCAACGCGGTTGCTGGCGCTGCCGACCGAGCCGGCGTCCGTGGACGACCCTCCGTTCCGCTGCGGGAGGAACAGCGGGAACACGGCGGCGCCGCGCTCCCTGACGCGGCCGAGGCACGCCATGGTGCGCTCGGGCACCGTCTCCTTCCTCTTGGAGAAGGTGTAGCTGCGGAGGTACATCTGCCGGCACGAGTAGCTGTCCACCACCCGCGGGCTGCAGTACCCCGCCGGCGCCAGCAGCTCGCCGCTGTTCCGCATGCTGCCGCTGCCGTTGTAGTGGCCGTAGTAGTAGTACGACGCGCTGGCGCCGCCGGGGCTCTCCTGCCCTCCTCCTCCTCCCTGGCGCCGCGCCATGGCCACCGACTTGACGAACTCGGCGTCGGACTCGGGCCACTTGTACAGGCTCACGTAGCTGGCCCGCACCGGCGCGCGCGCGTCCGCGCACCCGATGGCCGCCTTGCAGTTGCACCCGGCCGCCATTAATGGCGTCCGTTGTCGTCCCAGCTAGTCGGCCAGCTTGGATCGGAGCTACCTACCTATCCAGCTAGCTAGCTGAGACGGTGATCGGTGTGGGTGTGTGGAGTATATAAGGGAGACAGGGCGACAGCGACTGGACGACATGGGCGCCATGTGAGGAGGGACAGGGTAAAAAGATGGTGGAAGGAGGAGGAGAGCCCTTGGCTTTGGTTGCAAGGAAAGGTGTTGCGATTTTTGCCGCGAGAATGATCACATGGCATCATCATGCATCGTGGTCACTCTCGTGCTGTGCAATGAGTACTTGAGTAGTCAAAATATGAGGCCTTCAGCGCTCTGAAAGTCTGAATAATCCAGTGCAAAGGCGAAACAATGTCAAAAACCTGACATGAAGTAACTTGTATGACAACTCATCAGTTTGGTCGCGTTTTCGGTTCTGAGGATATATCAGTTTGGACAAGGTCCATGGTTTGTTAACTTGTAATTGTTCGTAGTTTGGCAGGAATTTAGACATGACGTTCATTATTAATCATGTTAGCGTGTTCGACCGCCACGCCTATTATATTTTTTTTCCTGTCTGGAAGATAGCCGACCATGTCGATGTATCAATGTATGCTTGCAACAGTGGAGTGGACATGTATATACATCAGCTGGATAGAAGCTACTCCCCGCATTTCAAAATGTGAGATGTTTAATTTGGTTTCGTCCAAAGTCGATCAGACATCGCTAAGTAGATAGAAGAACATAGTAAACATCTATATAGTTTCTTGTAGTATATCGGGTTTGGTTGTTGAAAATGCTGCTACTTCAGATTTCTATGAATTTGCTGAAACTGGAAGAAATTAATTTTACTTAGGACACAATAATCTCAAAAACTTTACATGTTATAGCTAAGGGGCTGGGTCAGTTCCATGCATGACAGTATGATCAACCCTGCCTGACCAAGCAATTGGGTAGATCCGCGTTTTGAGCTCAAGGAAGACAGACAGCTCGACAGAGGCAAGAGCGTGCATGGATTGAAATGATTGTATCGAAACCTGTGGTTAAGGATTCATGATGCGCATATTCGGGGTGCGTATTCCGAGGGACACGCCGCTTACTGTTAACAAATACAGCTACTATACTCCTAATTGCCTATAGTGGGGCTGTAATTAGGGACAGGGCAGTATGTTAATACTAGTGATACATAGGCTGGTAGCTGTTGTACTGGCCATTTGACTCTGCCATGCATGTATCAGTATTCAGCCCTCGTTTAGATTGAAGATTTTTTCAACCTGATGAATAGTACCACTTTCGTCTTATTTGACAAATATTGTCCAATCGTGGACCAACTAGGCTCAAAAGATTCATCTCGTGATTTTGAACTAAACTGTGTAATTAGATATTTTTTTACCTACATTTAGTACTCCATGCAAGCGGCTAAAAATTGATGTGATGGAGAGAGAGTGAAAAAACTTGGAATTTTGAGGTGATCTAAACAAGGGGTCAGTAGAAATGTCAAATGTGAGGTGAGGCAGGAAGAAAGGGACAGGACACAGGTGCAGTATGGCAAGCGAAACTGATTCCCAGCAGTACTGAAAGCAATAGGTCTCTAGATAGCTCCTTTCTTGATGCCCGTAGAGTAGCACGTCCCTTGTGAACACTCAACAGTAGTAGAGTAGCTGCACTGAACTTGAAAAATCTGCACCAGGAGCTGGACACTTGTAAAACTTCAGTTTCCTGCGATTTCGTTAGTTAGTTTAATTTGTTTGTTCAGAACGAAAAGGCAATAGCCAGTAGGCAGGTCCAGTGACGAAAAGGCGATAGGCAGGTCCACAGTTTGTGATGTGGAGTTGAGCACGCACTAGCAAAGTGACCCAAATGATCGGTTGCCCTTTTTAGTTAATCACAATCATATTGGATGGAAGCGTGCGTTGGCAAGAAACTGTTAGCATTGTGCTGCTGGTGGTGGTGGTGTAGTGCTAGATTACAAAAAGGAGACCTTTTCGTTACCTGGACAATCTTGTTGGAAATTAAATTATTTAGACTGCCAGGTATCTTTATTTTTTTGTTTCTTATATTTATCACTTATCAGTGATTTAGGTCTACTCAATCCGTCTCAAAAAGAGTGTGCGTCTCGCTTTCGAGGAGCTAATCCATTTTAAGTTTGACTACAATAAATTTACTATATAATATATGATTAATCTAATGATGCTTATTCGATTAATAGATATTAGTAGTTTTTTATATATTTGTTAAATTTAAGATTGGTTGGCTACTCGAAAAACGAGATTTGTTTCGAAAGAATTTTTTAAGCAAATTAAAGGAAGGAAAAGAATTTACGTTCGCTAGCTAGGAAGAAGAATACGGCAGTAGCCTTTGTCAACAACTACTTACCCATGTCACGGCATAGTATATAGGGAAGAAATTAATATGACTAAGAGCAGATGCAGGCAGTAACCTAAAAGTTACCTAACTCCATCTCCTAGATATAATTGGCCTCATTGCCATGCAGCATGCAATCCAGCTGGCTTGTTCAGCTTCTAGGTCGATAAACAAATTTTGTTACTTATACAACCTTGTCATGTGCAATGCAAAACAGGGACACGGTGCCCTTAACTGAGGATTTTGAAATATAGAAAGAAATCTATTTTTCGCCTTCCAACTATATATTGTCCGAGTTTGATTTTGGTGGCCATGCAGCTCCAAAACTAGAAATCTTTAACCACTGACAATAAATACCAGATAAATTTGGCCATCTTGCTAGTTTCAAAGGTGGTTTAGATTTTCTAAAAATCATAAGTAATTCATTTTAAATTAAAAATATGAAACTAATATATTTTTAAAAAATAAAACGTGTTTGCTGGTGCTAGATTTTGAGTAATTTAATTCGAATATTATTTGTAGTGGTCCCTACTGTTTTATTGATCATAATAATCAATTTTTTTATTTATATCATCATTTTGTGCTTATTAAACCTAGAGATCGACCTCTCAAAATAGAGTACCAAATATGTCGAGTTATTAACCAAAATAGTTTTGGAGGGCGCTAGTGATGGCATACTAGTTGCGGTAGCTAAATATGATCTATATGTAGTAGACTATGGCACTTAAGAGATTGGTATTCTCTTTTAGATCTTCTGTTTATTAGTAGTCTGCTATGGATTTTCTTTTGGTTAATCTCAGGTATTAATATAACGATGACTTAAATAAGTTTATGGACATGACTATGAGCAATAAAATGTTATAAATAAAATAAATTAAAATACCAATACCTCCAAATAAAGCATAGACATGTGTTAAAAAAATAAAGCACAGAAATGTCAGTTAGTAAAAAGAATCATATTATTCTAGTTTGGAATTAATTAGTAGTTACGAATTTTTAGAAAATAAAAAAAATTATATTACGTTTAGAAAATACAAATCCACCTATGAAGTCATCTACTGTTAGATGGATAAATTTGTGACAGGTAGGTGGTCAGGGATTTCTAGTTTTTGAGTTGCGTGGCTAAAACCAAACTCAGAGTCTCTAACAACAGAAGAAGACCAAATAGACTTCTCCAGGGAGGGCATTGTGAAGCACTAGGCTAGCGGGTCAATCGTGTGTCGTCCTTGTCCATCCATGATCCATCAGCCTCATCACCACTCCGCTCGGCAATTGCATCAAGATTTCAAGATGAGCTAACCGCGGGCAGCACACATGCATGAGCCATCATTATTGTGGCCACACATGCGGCATGCGCGCCGGTACTGCCGCATATGCAGTAGCACCCTGAATGGACGATCGTCAAAGGCAGCTACGTACTACGACCTTCCAGAGATTACCTGTCGTCGTTGGTTAGATCCAGGAAACATGCATGCTCCTTTAACTATCCAGGAGGCCGGCACCCAGCAGGAGCACAAGCCTGAAGACGCGCGTGGTAGCACAACTGCGCACAAGCAGCAGCAGCAAATGTTCACTGACCAAGTGACGAGACACCATCATGACACAGACAGGCAGGCAGAGTATTCTGAACTTCATTCTCTTTCTTCTTCTTGCATGCAAACTTATATACCTTGGCTCATACTGCAAGCAAAGAGACGGACGGTGTATGAGCATGAGAATACACATGCATGGTATATAGAGAGAGAGATAGAGATCCCAAGCAAGTATATACACATGCATGATGCATGGTTTCTACGTTACGTACAGGAGCAACAATGTGCACGTGATGATATGTAGTATGTCAGTATAGACGTGGCACCGATCCATCGGGCGGTGGAGGGATCATCATTTGCATTGCTAGCTGCTGATCCATCGGGCGACACTGGACTGGAATCATATTAGATCAGACCCATCGTCCTCGTCCATCACCATCTGGATTCAGTAAAGAGTAAGGTCTAGCTGCATGCCAAGTGTGCATGCATTATGGCAGTGATAGTGTGGCATTTTTCATATACAGATGAATAATATAATATACAGGTGATTGATCGTTGATCGACGAAGTGGAATGTGAGCGATGATGATGCCTCTCTGTTCCAGCGTTGCCTTCCACTGGCAGAACACAGCAGCAGCGACGGCAGAAATTAAAGTCACTTCCCTGAGTAGTGTGCATTTCTTGTTACTGTAATAGCACATCATACTTTTGCTCCGTCCTACTCCTAAATAGTAGGAAATTTAATACAAGATAATAAATGGTTTTTTTAGAGGAGATAATAAATGGTTGGGTATAATATGGGCTGAAAACCTTGCTTGCAGTTAGGCCCAGCGGGCTACTATACTGTGTTGGATTATATATGGGCCGAGCTAATGGGCCCTATGAGCTTACTGACCTAAGAAAGGATAAGAAAATACTGGATTTGTCTTGGGCCCACAAAGGACTTAGTGCATTGTGGACTTCAGTATTAGGGCAGTCCCAATGAAAGAAACTACTAGTTTCTATAACATAGGATACCGCACCAAAAAAGTACTGCTTTCCAACCCATAGTTTCTGAGTAATAATTATTTTCTCTTTCTCCTCCCAACTCTATCTTCTTCCTCCAATGGGAGTGCGACACGAGCTCCCTAGAAACTGGTGGTTTCTCCCCAATGATGATTTCATGGTTTCTTGGTGCATTGGGTCAAGAGTAGACCTGATTTCTTCATGAAGAAACCATTTCTATGATTTTTGCTCTCTTTCTTCATTAATTACGTTGCCATGTCAGCATTTTGCCTACGTGGCAAGTCATTTAATGAGGATAGAAACCATCATCAATGCACCATTGGGACTGCCCTTACACCGCCACACAAAGCCCCACAACCGATTATGCTTCTTTCTTCCAAAAAAACTGATGACGCTTGTTTCTCTTGAGGAATTTGTGTGCTCCTAGAGGAAAACAATTCTTTTTCACTCCTCTGTCCTAAAATGATAGGCGTAGGGAAAAAGTAAACTTTATAAACTTTAATCAACAGTTAGTCAAATTATGCACCCCTTCTGTCCCAAAATAATAGTTGACATTATAGCATTTAATTTTTGTTACAAAATACTTGACCTTCTCGCTTTCAATCAATATTTCTCTCTTTTCCAATACACATGTCTCTTTTCCTAGTATCTCTCCCCATCTCAAACATTCTTTAATGAAAAAAGATATAGTACAAGCTCATATTAATGTCTAAAATGGTGAGCCCGTCATTCTCTTATAATTTGTAAGGACAATCTCATTTTTAATTTTTATTCATTTTTCAATCTTAATTTAAATATAGCCCCCACCCACTTTTTATTATTTTAAATATAGACACACACTTAAGGCCAGTCTCAATGAGAGTTTTGTGACATTAAATAGAATGACATGGCATGGAATAGATGAGGAGAGAGATGATTAAAATTTCATTAGGATCATCTACACTGTTTCCAACACATGAAGTTTTGAAAACTGGGACATGAAACCTCCCACAAAGACTGGCCTAAATAATGAATGAAGATGATCACGCGTGCAGCTAGCCTTTATTTTTAGTACAATAAAAGAAATAATTATTAATATGATGCACGGGTTCCACCAACACAAATAAGAGACCCAACAGCCTACTAGTAATAATTGTAAGTACGTACAACAGTAGAGTTGCATGCTATACAGTGGAGTAGTAGAGATGAAAGTACTACTAGCTACATAACCAGAATATTAAATTTCACCTAGTGAGGTGAGGTTCTCCTGATATTTTGGCATTCAAATGTTAGTATAAATTTTTCCTATTAAATGCCTCCTAGTGAGATTGTCATGTGCTATGACTAATGATAGTGTTTTATTACTACTTAAAAATATTAGGAGAATTCTATCATTTTGGTAGTGCTAGTCGCTACTCGCTAGCTACCCAAGGAATCGGATTGGAGGCTAAATAAGACAAGATGATCGTCCCTAGCTAAAATCATCATCTATTTGATATAGTGAGTCTGAGTCCAAGAACTTCTCGATCAAGCAACGTGAGTGTAGTAGCCTATATGCGCAGCATGATGTCCACTGTGCATGCACGTTCCCGCCAGCTGCGAGGAAGCAGATCCACGGTGGGATGACGACTAGGCGGAGGAGGCACCACCACCTACTGCTGAGCAGCCACCTTCTGCGGAGAACGTTTGCTGCTGCATTGAGGGCCAGTACCCCATCCATTTGACCTTTTTCAGGGAAGATCCAGCATAGGCGATGGGGGCTTAGCCCCCCCCCCCCCCATTGAAGCTCCATGCAATGCATCTTTCGTGGAAATCGGTCTCTGGTTCTTTGTTGATTGTAAAAAAGAATGGATACTCCCATTCAAACATGATTTAATGCAAAAAGATATACAACTTCATATTAATGTCTAAAATTGTGAGCTTGCCATTCTCTTATAATTTGCTAGGACAGTCTCATTTTTATTTTTAATCCTTTTTAAGTCTTATTTTAAAATAACCCACCTACTTTTTATGGTCAGAAATAAAACTTTAAAATAATTAATATAAAAAATTAGATTGAGATGATTTCCATATTTGCCAAGTTATATAGACACTACACAAAGAAATCATATTTTTATAGTCAATCTAGTTGTTGGAGATGTAAGTATTAATTAATACTATTTACTATAAGCTTGGTCAAAGTTAAGCTAGCTTGACTCACGCAAACGACAAATCTCATATAATTGCAACCTTTTATTAGTGAGGAAGCAGTAGGCAATATGGTCCTTGTAACCGAGAACGCACACTCGGGCTTACCGGGCCAAGAAAAAGGCATCATTCTGTGGGCCAACAAAACTGGCTTCCCTACATCGTGGGCTACCATCCATAATAAAGTAACGACTCTCTATTTACTGCCGGAACCCCAAAAAAAAAAGCTGCAAGGTACTACTCCCTTATATGCTAGAACGCGACTATATAGTTCGATTAAATAAGTAATTTATATAATACAATAATGCATCAATATTTCTGATACCAAATATGTGGATTTGACTTGGAATATATTTTCGTAGATAGAGTGCTAAGTTGATTTAGCGTTGTCATGAATACCTTTTCTTTTCCCTGCGAAACAAAACAACGTTCACGTGCATCCTTACTACAGTGTAGTAAGTTGCCTCGACGAGGCTGATCAGTCATCAGTCAGTTCACGTGCATCCTTGCCAAATCGATAATGACAGGACGCCGCATGTTCACTCCACCTCACTGCTGCTGCACGCCTTATCCCTTGCGCGCGCCGCCCGCTCTCGCCTGGCCGAACCAAGGCCGAAGCTGGTGGTGGTGGTGCTTGCTCCGCCCGTTGCGGTGGCGCCCACTCCCTCCCGTCGCAAGCGCTCGCTCAACCAAGCCAAAGCCCAGGGCTGATGGTACTGGTACTTGTGCGCCGCCGCTGGTGCTGGTGCTATTGGTGCTTGCACGCCGCCTACTCCGACCGCGACGACTAGAATCGATCGGCCCTAGCCTCTCCTATGTTGCAAAATGCATGTTTCAAGTGTTTCGGATGTTTTATAGGTATGTTGCAAGTGTTTCATATGGACGTTACAAAAATAGATCAAAATGTTGCATATGTTGCAATGGTTGTACGCGTATGTTGTAAGATTCTGTTCCTAATATTTCATCTGTTTTTTCAGACTTATGTTGCAAGTGTGCTTATCCAGATGTTGTATATGTTTGACACAGATATTGCAAGTATTTTATCTGGATGTTGGGTTTGTTTATAATGGTTTCAAGTGTTTTTCAGGTAGTGTTTCGGATGTATGTTTCAAGTGTTTCATCTGTCTCCAGACGTATGTTGCAAGTGTTATGTCTGGATGTTTGAAAAGCAGATCGGGTGTTGCATATCTCCCTCCTCACCTTCTACTACCTCGCCTCGGTGCCTCCTCCTTCTCTTGGTGCCGGCTGGACATCTGATACGATGCTGCGGTCGAGGCACACCGCGAGTCCTTCCGAACCAGAGGCACCGTCTCCTTCTCCTCTTCTCGATGCTGGTGACATTCGGGCGACGCAGACCCTGCGTAGGGCACACGAAACGAAGTGCTGGCGCGAGCATGCGTCTGGAACCAGACCCTAGCATTGCCGTTACTGTGCAGTGGAGTCTCATTAGTCATCAGTCAGCTCACGTGCATCCTTACCAAATGGTGCTGTTGTGCACTGCAGTCTCATCAGTTATCAGTCATCAGTCATCAGCAGGTGTCGTCGTCACGGCCGGCCCGGCCAATCCTCCGATCCCTCCCGGCGTCAGTCAGTTCCTCCTCGATGTGCGGATCAAATTGGTCGGGCGAGTCAAGTCAATGCAGCATGCACTGGTCGGGGTGTTCCGATTTTCCGCCCTGTTTAGATTCTAAATTTTCTCCTAAATTTCACTATGCAAAAAAAATTCTCCGACACATCAAAATGTCGACACGTGCATGGAGTACTAAATGTAGATGAAATTAAAAAATAATTACACAGTTTTTGTTGTACTTTGCGAGACGAACATTTTAAGTCTAATTAATCAATGTTTGGACAATTATTACAAAATAAAAACAAAATTGCTACAGTACCCGGGTACTGTTTATGTCTGAATTCAGGCCCCCGAATTCGGGTATCTAAACAGGCCCCTGAACGGGGGTGTGCGATGCAGATTGGACATTCAGTTCGGTTGCTTGGAAATGGAACTGTGTTTCTGATCGATGCCCGCCGCTGCAAAAAAAGTTGGGCAGGAGCAGCTGCCAATTTTTCCTCCTCTGTCCCTGTATGTATCTGCGCGTGCGTGCTTCTGTTTTGCCCCGATTTCCCTCGACATTTTCCCCAGCCTACTTTTCAAATTGTTCGTAGATAAATACTATGACTAGATATACAGCTTATTCGCTTGGGCTGAAAATAAGCGACTGAAAGTACTGTTAGCTGATTTATATGAGAGAAAAATACTGCTGGCTAACTGAAAATAAACGGCTGACAGCTCAAGCAAATAGGCTGATAGATTCTGAAAAACCCGATGGACTTTCTGTCTTTCTGAATTCATCGCGCATTCAATCCAAACTAAGGCCTTGTTTAGATCCTAAATTTGGGATACAAACTTTGCATAGTAAATGTCCTGTCACACTGTAGCAATTTTATTTTTATTTGGTAATAATTGTCCAAATATTGATTAATTAGGTTTAAAATATTCGTCTCGCAAAGTACAACAAAACTGTGCAATTAGTTTTTGATTTCATCTACATTTAGTACTCCATATATATGCCGATATTTTGATGTGATGGGGAATCTTCTTTTTGCAAAGTAGAATTTGAGGTGGAATTTGGGATCTAAACAAGGCCTAACCGACCCCAAATCCAAACAGTTGTGCCCAGCGGCCGCCGTTCTGGGCTCAGAGAAGGCACCATCGGGCTTACTGGCCCAAGACATCGTTCTGCGCCTACAAAACGGCTTCCCTGCACTGAGGGCTATGATGCATCCATCGAGTCAACGCCTGTCTATTTACTGCTGGAACAGATATGGATTGACTGTTTCTCAAACAAAAAAGATATGGATTGACTAAATTTTTTATAGAAAAAATATATCATTTTTATGGTATTATGAAATACAAATATAATTTAATTTATCATAAAATATATTTTTATAGTATACATGTTTGGTGTTATAATTATTGCTACTCTTAGCTCTTCACAAACTTAGCCAAACTTTAATTAGTATGATTAAAAACAGGACCAGAATTGTATTATCTCTTTTTTTTGGATGGGGGTAATACGGAGTACTTAGCTGAGATCTCCACAATACTTACCTCCGTCCTAGAAAGGATGCAATTCTAGAATAGTATTGAGTCGAAGCCTCTTAAGTCTTACAAAAATTTATAAAAAAATATGCTAATATCTATTATATTAAAAATATATTATTAGATTTGTCATGCAATATATTTTCATAGTATGTATATTTAAAGTTATATATAGACATTGATACTATTTTTTATTAAACCTAGTAAAATGTTAAGATAGTTTAACACTTTAACTCATCCTTTGTTGTCTGTCTGAGACGAATCGGAGGGAGTACACCACTGGCCACACTTGTTGCCTCACTGCCTCAACGAGCAGAATCGAAGGGTGGTTGACGCGCCTATCTGGCAGTTTGAAAGTTGGGGGTCAATTCATGGAAGAACACCTCATGTTTAGTTCCTTTATCTATCTATCTATCTATCTATCTATCTATCTACTACCTCTGTCCACCAAAAAAAATACAATTATGGGATACATACCAGTCAAAAAAAAAGTTCAAGTTTGACCAAGTTTATATTAAATATTATTAGTATTTATGTCTTCAAATAAATTTATTATAAAAATATATTCTTTAACTAATCTAATGATATTTACTTTGTATCATAGATATTTACACTTTTTTATAATAAATTTAGTCAAAATTTAAACGATTTGACTTCTAAAAAGTACGAATTACATTCTTCAGTGACGGAGGAGTAAGTATCTCCGATCCAACCGGGTCACCTATAAACCAAAATCATCAGATGATGTCAAAATCATCACGGCCGACCAATCGGATCCCTCCCTGCGAGCGTTAGCTCCTCCTTGATGTGCGGCGGCGCGACAGGCAGCTCGCAGCAGCTTTTTTCTCCTCCGCTGCCTGTTCAGATCAAAAAATGGTTGGTCCGCTCCGCTACGAGACACACCGGGAAGTAGCTGGAGATGGAACATCCTGGATTATATATAGGCCTAACTAATGGGCTCTACGAGCTTACTGGACCGAAGAAAAATAGTGGATTTGTCTTGGGCCCACAAAAGGACTTCAGTACATTGTGGGCTTTTGATCCATCAAGTATTATACCGCCACACAAAGCCCACAACTGATGATGCTTCTTCTCTGTTTTGCCGATTTTGTGTGCTCCTATGGGAGAACTGTTTACTCCCTCCGCCCTGAAATGATAAGCATATTTCCTACATAGTGTAAAAAATGTATTAAGTTGAACAAAAAAGGTTAAAAACTTAATTACATATATATTCTATAAAGGGCACATGCAAGGTAGTCACCATAAGATAGAGCATGATTTTAGAAAATAAAAACTAGGTCCAAGTTGAAACAAAATTTTTATGAATTTTCTAAGAGTAAACGCAAACAGTTTTAAAAGGTTGAGGGAGATCAAACAACCGGCTTTATAAGTGAGGAAGGTAAATCAGACCACCGCAAAAGTTAAGAGGGTCGAAAGGACTTTTTCCCTCTATTTACCGTTGGAACAAATATGGACTGCGAGGTACTCCCTTGATATAAAAAAATTCAGGCAATTCTGTCGTGGTATCAAACTAAACCATCCAGAGTTTAATTAAATTTATACAAATATTTATGATGTCAAATATGTATACAAATTTAGCATAGAATGTATTATCATAGTATTACCTATTGGGTATAATAAATATTACTATTCTTCTTTATAAACTTACTTGAACTTTATTAGATAGTTTAATTAAAAACAGAACTAGAATTGTATCTTTTTTATGGAGGTAGTACTTAGCAATATTACTACCTCCGTTGCTAAAAAAATATATATAATTCTAGAATAGTATTAAGTCAAACACTATTAAGTCAGTACAAAATTATATAGAAAGCTACTATTATTATTTATTGTACTAAATATGTATGATTCGCCGTAGAATATATTTTTGTAACATGTTCATTCGGAGTCATAAATATAGAAACTCTTTCCTACGAAACTTGTCAAATAATTTTGATAATTTATAACTCAAATAAAACTAGAATTTCATTCTCTGGGACTGAGTAGGGAATATGGCATCGGGGGGCACCCCTTGTTGCCTCAACGAGCAGACTCGGATGGGGAAAAGGGGAGCTGGCAGTTGAACGCCGCATCTAGTATCTACTACTCCCTCCGTCCATAAAAACATGCAATTCTCATTTTTCGAGAAGTCAAATAGTTTCAACTTTGACTAAATTTATATAAAAAAATACTAATATCTATGATATAAAATAAGTATCATTAGATTAGTTATAGAATATATTTTTATAATAAATTTATTTGGAGACATAAATGTTAATACTATTTGCTATAAATTTGGTCAAACTTAAGTCAGTTTGACTGGCACGCATCCCATAATTGCATCTTTTCTCAGACGGAGGAAGTACAAACCAACCTATGCAGCCGGTAGCCTGATGATCAGTCTTGAGGTCTTGTCAAAATCATTATCACGGTCACGGCCGGCCAATCCGATCCTTCCCCGCGTTAGTTCCTCCTTGATGTGCGGCGGCACGGCAGCAGCTTTTTTCTCTTCTCCTCGGCTGAGGGATGAGATGGTTGGTCCGCTACGAGACGAGACAGGAAGTTGCTGGAGAAGGACTAGTTGGACGGGCCGCCAAGTGTGGCTGACGCCTGACGGAGGTAAGCCTACACAAGCCTGGACTTGGCCACTGCTGCCTGCCTCTCAAATCACAGTCCTTCTCCGTCTCCATGTAAGTCTACTAGCCTCGCGCACACGGCCGGGGGGTGATTAATTGGCCGAAGGCAGGCCGCCGTGCAAGCCGAACTAGCTATATATGCATGGGTTCGTCGATCTGCTGCACTTTTGAGTCGTGACTCTTGAGCGGCACCTGCCACACACACTGGGCTGTGTTTAGATCCCTGAAAAAGGGTTAAAAAAGTACTGTAGCACGTTTCAGTTTTATTTGTCAAATAATGTCCAACCGTTGACTAATTAGGTTCAAAACGTTCGTCTCGCAAAGTACAAACAAGCTATACAATTAGTTTTTGATTTCATCTACATTTAGTACTCCATACATGTATCGCAAGTTTGATGTGACGGGGAATCTTTTTTTCGCACAGTGCTTTTTTTGAGCAACTGAACACAGCCCATATCAAACTATCAATAATGCTCCGCAACCAGTACGCCAAGGACGACTCTTTTGCATACTTTTCCGGCCACTCCTACTTGGGCTGTGTTTAGTTGTGTAAAAATATGTAAAAAAATACTGTAGCATGTTTTGGTTTTATTTGGCAAATAGTGTCCAACCGTTGACTAATTAGGTTCAAAACGTTCGTGTCGCAAAGTATAACCAAGCTGTACAATTAGTTTTTTATTTCATCTACATTTAGTACTCCATGCATGTATCGCAAGTTTGATGTGATGGGAATCTTTTTTCTACACGGTGTTTTTTTTGGAAGTAAACACAGCCTTGGCACAGTACTCCTCTCCTCTTAATTAGGCATGCATGCTATGCTAGCTAAGATTTTTAGAGTACCATTATTAACATCAACATCCATGTAAGAACGAGAACGCTGCTATTATTGTGTTTGTGACGCAGCATCAGCAACAGGGCTGAATTCGTTGCTACTGTACTTCTGGTACGGGCGAGTCAAGTCAATGCATGCATTGGCATTGGTCGGTCGCTCGTTCCGATTTTCTTCCCATGTGTGTGAACGGGGCTGGGTGTCACGCTCAGTTTGGTTTGGTTGCTACTATACTGTGTGTTCTGATGATGTCGCTGCGTGCAAAAAGTTGGGCAGGAACGGAGCCGCTGCTGCTGTTGCCAGTGCCACCTTTCTTCCTCTTGGGCCTTGTTTAGATTTCAAAATTCACCCCCAAATTCTACTATGCAAAAAGAAGATTCTCCATCACATCAAAATGTCGGTATATATATGGAGTACTAAATGTAGATGAAATCAAAAACTAATTGCACAATTTTATTGTACTTTGCGAGACGAATATTTTAAGTCTAATTAATCAAAATTTGGACAATTATTACCACTAAAAAACAAAAATACTACCGTGCTCAGGGGTGGCACTGTGCAAATTTGGCCACCCCCGAGTTTGGGATCTAAACAAGGCGTTGGATTGGATGTTTGTAGCTGAATTCCTGCCTCCGGCCCCGTGTCTCGTAGCGCTTCAGTTTGACCATGGGTTTCGTTTGTTGGTCTCCGATTGTGCTGGAGAGACAAGGAGGAGGATGGAAAACGGAAGCAATGCAAGAACCAAGGAGATCGAGCATGCATGACAAACACATGCAGTTGCTGTTCGATCGGTTCTCTTCTCCGAGGTAGCAGCAAGCAAGAAGCATCCGAGGAGCAAGGAGCCAAGGACTGCTATGTATTTCTGCGCGTGCGTGAGTTTTTCCCCGCGTACTTTCCAAATTTTTGATCGGTATAGCTAATTTTGGCTGCCTGCCTGCTGCCGGCTGCTGCTGCTGTTTTACTTTAGGCCTTGGTTAGTTCTCACCTAAAAACTTTACACCCTATCACATCGAAGACACATGCATGGAGTATTAAATATAAACTAAAAAATAACTAATTACACAGATTACATGTAAATTGCGAGATGAATCTTTTAAGCCTAATTAGTCCATGATTAGACACTAATTGCTATAGCAACACATGTGCTAATGACGAATTAATTAGGCTTAGTAAATTAGTCTCACGGTTTATAGACGGATTCTGTAATTTATTTTTTTATTAGTATCCGACCATCCTATACAACACCCCTATGCGACATCCCTACGTGACACCCGATGTGACGCCCAAAAACTTTACACCCGGGAACTAAACATGGCGTCACTGTATGTCTGTGTTTGAGGCTCTGCAGCCACATCCTGCAGCGCTGCAGGAGTAGCGCAGCCGAAAACCCCAGCCGAATTGAACTTATAGACAAAATAAGTTCATAATAAGGAGATTATAATAGCCAAAATAATAAGTTCAGTTCTAGATGTCATCAGAATAAGGAGATTATAGCTAGCTGCTGGAACTAGTTTATTTGGTGAATTATTAAAAGACGCAGATTGATTATTGTGTTGCCGTTCGGATAATGCCAGGTTGTTAATTGCCCCTGGTTGTACCCTAGCGGCCCAAGCTAGATTATGAGTAGTCTGTTTAGTTTTTTTTTTCGCTCGTTAGCTTGATATAGTCCGTCAATAAATCTAGGTAGTTGTTTGGGCCGATGGCACGTGTAATTATTATTGCTTCTCCTTATTAATATATGCTGGCCTTGTTCCGAATCTTTTTTCTAAAAAGTTGACATAAATTAAAAGTGGGACAACATGCTTTTCAGCAGTCCATTTTATGGCCGTGCACTGATATATGACGCTGACATCGATATGTTTTTTTTTCCTTTCTTAGCTTGCCCTGATATGTGTATTATAAAGGCACATTATCCAATAGTGACCTGTGAGCTAACTCTTACCATTTTATTTTATCTATATTTTAATAGAAGAGAAATAAAATATCTCTTGACCAAGAGCTAGTCTTGTACATATATATTCTAAGATCACGTGGGATTATTATCATATAGATCTATTCATATTATGACCTATTGGTGAAAGTTAACATCATTGGAAAAGTTATCTTAGAGCTAGTAACTAGCTCATACCGTTGAGGGTGAACATAGAAGCTGAGCCGCCAGACCAAATTATCCTGAAAACTAGCTTTTGCCTAATTTATGTGCAACTTTTTTAGAGAAGCGCGTATTTCAGAGAAGCTGTATCGAAAAATATAGTTACCGCTATTTGTTGCAGGGGTGGATCTCTGAAAATATGTTAGGAGGAGGTGCCATGATTATTTGCATTAAAATGCAAAAAATGGACCAGACCAATTATCGCACGTGGCCACACGTTTTTTTCTTCATTTATGTGCAGCTTCTTAGAGAAGTGTTTTTTTAAGAGAAGCTATGACACTGATATCCTAGATCTGTATTTTCTTTGTTGACCTGCCCCCTGAACATATAGTTTAGGGTTACAGTAGTACGTACGTATCTTGACCTCCCCCCCCCCCCCCCAAACAGTGGCGGATCTAGGATTTTAACTCAGGGTATGCAATTCAAATTTTTTTCTATACAATTCGGCGAATCATTTAGCAATTCGTTAACGGTAGTAAAATTTGCAACATAATTCGATAACAGTAGTAAAATTTACAACGTAATTTGGTAATAATAATTCAGTAGTAGTAGTAAAATTTGCAACGTAATTTAGTAACCGTTGTAAAAGATTTGCACTAAATAACTCAATTATATCATTTTAGCCGATGCTTTCTAACAGGCCATGAATATCTCAATTATAACAAATTTTTTTACTTCAAAGAGCAAAGATACAATCTCATCTTGGTGGCTCAGACAGTAGGCTTTGCTTGTTAGCCATGCACGCGCAGCTAGCAGGCAGCAGCCGAGCTGCCTAGGCGGATCCTCGATCTCTCGATCACAATTGGTCGCGTATTCGTAGCCTGGGCGCCTAGAGGATTGAAGAATCGAGATGGCGGACTAGCGAGACTCTGTCAGTCCATAGCTCCGAACTTTGCGGTAGATGAATGGATGAGGGAAGAGCGGTGCGTTGGATCCTAGAAGCCAAGGCATCACGACGACAGGACCTGGAGTTCTGGATCTCATCTTGGCAAAGCTGGCCTGCTAGCTTGTTGCGTCCGTTTTCACTTTTCAGTTCTTCAGCCTACAGGTAAGTGTTCTTTTGTTTTTGTTTTTTTCAAATACAGTATATATACTCTAATACATGCTGGATCTGCAGGGTATGCCAGTGCATAACTGGCATATCCTGTAGCTCCGCCCCTGCCCCCAAACGTGGTTACAGTGGCACGCACGGAAAGAATCATATAATGTAATGTGAAACCATTTGCCACCGATGGATCGATCGATATTGATTTAACACCCCCCATCAGTTTTTGTAATGGGTTTAGTTGGCTGGTGTCATCTTTACTACTGACACCACCGTACCCCCTGTCACTGTGAAAGCAGCGCTTAAGCAAGAGACGATATATAACAAGTTAAAAGTTTGGTTGGTTGGTCGCGAAGGCCCATCAGTATCAGGAGGTAGCCCAAGAACGAGAGCAAGAAGGCGGCAGCCAATGGCGACGCCGCCTCCGCGAGAGCCGTGCGGGCATCACATTTCCCTGATGTCTGACATATATTCAGTCTCCAGCTTCCAACAGAAATTCAGAGCAAATTCAGATATGGTTCGTCGTCGTCGTCGCGGCAGCCTTTGGCATCCGTCATCTTGTCACCTACTATGTCCCTCTCAGATCACACTGCTCGATCGATCTCTTGTTGAGCAAGCTGCCTGCTTGGTGCTATGCCTAGCCAGCGAGACAGCGGACAGCAGGCACTTTTTTCCTTGTGGTGTCTGGACGGCTAAGGCCGGAAGGGTTATCTATCAATGCAACTAGAGGAGGCCCATGCACAATGCCTTGTCTGACTTGAGAGCAACATGCCAAACCACTAGTCTCTGAGCGTTGCTTTCGACACAGGTATTTGACCACACATGTATCTTTATATAATATATCTACCTTAGGTAGAGTAACCTGCGATGCGTGCAGACCATGTCGTGTACGAGTCGATCGTCCGCGTGCCTGCCTGCTTCGATTCGCTACAAGTGGAGCAGCACGTAAAAGGTTTCACCTTGCATTGCGCTTGCGCCGTCAGAAATAAGGCGTTGGTAAACACTAGTACACTACTGCACCACGTTCAGATTTGGAGGCCAGGTTTTTCTTTTTATTTGACAAAGTTAACAAGACTGCTGCATGTACAGCGTCTGAAACAAAGGAGGGGTGTCTGAAAACTCTGAATTGAAAACACAAGTCTCTCAATAACCATCAGACGAACTGAAGGAACCGAGGATGTATGGATGATCAGCACCTACTGCCACTTATTTGAATCCAATTTGCATTAATTTTTTTTTTGACCAAATACAAGGCTCTCATCAGGAGCCAGGACACATGCATGTCTCATCATTCTGATTACACCATCAGATAATTGACCACAAGCGAACACCTGACAGGAATGATCAAATAACAAATCGTGTATGGTGCGAAACCTTTCTATGCTGCACAAGTTAAGTTAGCTTGGAGTTTGTTCACAAGTGTCACTCACTCAGGAGCAAACCCTCTTTCTTTTTCTCCTTTATTTACCGACGAGTAGTAGACCTACAACTACTTAAACTGCACTAGTTAAACAATACGATCAAATCAACTAATTATTTAAAAAAAACATCAGAGACTATATAAAACTTAGTACGAACAAATCAACTAATTGTCTTTTTAAAATAAAAAGTACATGACTTAAAGGTCAAATATATATGCAGCAACTTATTGTTTCATTCTTTGTTGATCGGCTGTGTCATCATGTCATTTCCCTTGCCATGCATGGAGCATAAAGCAAACTTACCGAGCAGTTCTAAATGGATATAATATTAGCGCTTTTTTATTTTGGTAAAATAATGACAACATTAAGAGGGTGTTTGGTTCCTAGCCACACTTCATCTTGTGCAAGTTTGATCAAGTTGACAGGTGTTTGTTCGGCACCTAAAGCTTTGACAAGTTTTTTTTAGCTCCGTATGTCATAGATTCTCTTATAGGCAAGGTAAACTGTGGCTTCAAATTTCCGAGCCATATATTTTGTGGCTTGCCATACTTACCTAAGATTACTTGTCGCAACCTACAACTAGAAACCAAACAGCGCCTAAAAGAAGGAAAAGATGATGATATAATAGTAGAATTTTGAAATTTGAAGCATGTTAGAATTATATCGAAGTTCTGCTTTACAAATTTGTTATTCATTTTCTTCCAATACCAATACATCATTAACCTTGTTGTTTCTCAAGTCAACTCTAGTCACACCATGTTCGTTTTAGATTTGGTTATATACACAATATGTTAGCATGTGTCATATAATACTAAAGCCAATACCCATGGAAACTACCATGTTTGGTTTTCTTTTAACAAACCGATATCAAAGTGCTAAATTCTCATAAAGGACTGCTATGAGATGTACACACACAAAACTTGAGCCCAACCAAAAGACAAAAAGAAAATCCAAACAAATCGAGAGAGAAAACAAACTCGATCTCGATGAATGAAAGCCTCAAAATGTTGGGCATATGCAAGCCACCAGCCTCTTAATTCATGATCGTTTACTCGAAGTGTTGGGCATACTGGTTCCTTGATCGATCGACGATATGTTCTTGCGTTGAAAACTTCTCGGAAAAGAAGGAAATTTCTCTGCTCGAACTCGTGGTCTCCTTTTCATCGAATTTGGTGTACTCCAATATCCCAAAATAAATAACTACCAAATTGCAAAGGTGTAGACAGAGAAAACACATGAGAGAACATGTTGGAATATCTAATAGCTAGCAGCTGCATGTCTTACCAGCACACACACACACACACACACACACACACACACACATATATATATATATATATATATATATATATATATATATATATATATATATATATATATATATATATATATATATATATATATATATATAACGCTCCACAGTAGGCATGGCATGCATACTGAGAAGCTATTCCGTTTCCAACAGGCCGGAAGCGTGAGCTCTTCATACTATCTATATGAGAGCTACCACCGTTTACTGCTGTTTTTCTTTTCTTTTTTAAGAAAAAAAACATGCCACTGCTGTTTTCTAGCATGCCAGTCACATTATTTGGGGAACGTAACTTGAAACAGACATGAAAGAAACGTTAGCATACATAAATGAATAAGGGGGTGTTAAATTAACTAAATCTATACAAAAGTCACTTCCCGAGAAAGTAATTCTCGCTTTTCGAGAAGTCGCAGTTTTAAATTGACTAAATCTATATACAAACACGAACGTTTATGATACCAAATAAGGGGGGGTGTTTGGATTAGGTAGCTAATAATTAGCCCATGTTTTTTTATACCCATTAGAAAGCCTAAATGTGAGCTGATTTTGGGTTAATAAGAGCTCACAAGGGCTAATCGATGGTTAGAGCCCTTATTATTCCATAATTAGTTCATGTTTAATCTATTTTCACAAGGTGGGCTAACTTTTAGCCCTATGATTCAAACAGGCCCTAAATATCATTAGATTAATTATAAAATATATTTTCATATTAAATCTAACTATAGACATAAAAATTGATAGTTATTTTTAAAAAATTATAGAGAAAATTACAAATATTTATGACATCAAATTGGTATACTACGAAAAAATAATTAATAAAAAAATCTAATGATACTTATTTGGCATAATAAATGTTATTATTTTATTATATAAATTTGATCAAACTTGAAATGTTTTAACTCTCTAAAGAAGTTAAAATGACTTATAATTTGGGACGGACGGAGTACCAATTTACTTCCTCTTATTTTAGCTGCTAAAGAGCAAGACCACTTCTACTATTATTTGGTTAACTAAGGACAAGATGGCCATGCTGGTCATGCATGTCTCACTTGCGAGTAACACGCCAAACCACTAGTCTTGGAGTGTTGCTTTCGACACAGGTATTTGACCACACATGTGTGTATCTACCTTAGGTAAAGTAACCTGCGTGCAGAGCATGTCGTGTACGAGACAGATACGTACGTGTACGGTTGCATCGATCGTCCGCGTGCCTTCCTGCTTCGCTACAAATTAATGGAGCAGCACGTACAAATTTCGCCTTGCATTGCGTTGCGCCGTCAGAAACAAGGCGTTGGTAAACACTTCACGACGTTCGGATTTGTGAGGCCAGATTTTTCTTTTCTTTTCTTTGACGAGGTTAACAAGACTGCTGCAAGTACAGTGTCTGAAACAAAGGAGGTTTCTGAATTGAAAACACAAGTTAGGAACTGAGGATGTATGGATGATCAGCACCTACTGCAACTTATTTGATCCCAATTTGCGTTTTACAAAAATTGACTAGATGAGGGCGGCTCGGGCGGCTCCTCCCCTCCCCGCCGTCGAAGGCCATCCTCCTCGGCCAAAGAGAAAGGTTTTTGCCTCGTTTCTCAAAACGAAGCCGTTGATGATAAATCAATATATCCAGACAGGGAAGCTCTCCCCTCCGTAGTTCATGTCAAAAAAAAAAAGATTAGATATTAAGGTTCTCTGGAGTCAGGGCACATGTCCCACTCTGACAGGAATGATCGAATAACAAATCGTGTATGGTGCACAACCACAAACCTTTCTATGCTGCACAAGTTCAACTTGGAAGTTTGTTCACAAATGTCAGTCACTCAGGTGCAAACCTCTCTTTTTTTGCCTTATCATAGACCTACACCTACTTAATCTGCACCAGCTAAACAATACGATCATTATTTTTAAAAAAAATAGAGTATATATAGAACTTAAAGGTCAAACCTCTCTCTTTTTTTCTTTCTTTGCCATAAACCTACACGTACTTAAACTGCACTAGTTAAACAATACGAAAACCAAGTAATTATTATACTTTAAAAAATAGATAGTATACAACTTAAAGGTCAAATGTGCAGCAACTTGTGATTTCATTCATTGTTGAATGGTTGTGACATCATGTCATTTCCCCTGGCATCGATAATGAAACCAACTAGCTGAGCAATTCTAAATGAAAAAAATCTTAGCACTTTTATTATTTTGGTAGAATATAAGCAAAAGACTAAAAAAAGTAAAAGATGGTGTAGAACAGTACAATTTTTTTAAAATTTGAATAATGTTAGAATTATGTCGAAGTTCTGTTATACAACTTTATTATGCATTTTCTTTCAATATCAATATGTCATTATATCCTTGTTGTTTAAGTTAACTATTTTTATATTTGGTTAGCTCTTATTGTACAAAGTATATTAGCATGTGTCATGTAACTGTAAGCAAATCCATGAAAATCTTGTTATTTCTTAGTTGTACACAAAGCCCTACCGGAGCCAAACTAAAAGACACCAAAAACCCAAGAAAAAGATAAAAAAATAAAATGAAGTCAAGAGAAAACAAACCCAATCCTGATGAATAAAAGTCTCTAAAATGTTGCCCACCAACAAGGCAACAACCTCTTACTTTTTACTTGATCTTGTGCATGATCGAAGTCATCGATGTCTAAGTTCGCTCAAAATATGTTCACTTTATTTGCATATTTGTTTTTTTACCTCAAGCAGCATGGGAAATTAAACTAGATGAACTAAGAGTGTGCTAGAGTAGTGGTATGAGACAAAAATAGCCAAACCAAAAGCCAAAAAAAAAATCAAGTCGAGAGAGAGCAAACTCAAACTCGATGAATGAAAGCATAGACATGTTGGCACTTGCAAGGCACTAGCCTCTTACTCCTTTCTTGATCCGGTGCACGATCGAAGTCAGCGTTGGATTTTTGCGAAAATTTCTCTGGCTTATTTGCATCTTTGTTTTTTACCTGAACCAGCAACGAGGAATTAAACCAGATGAAGTATGAGCACATAAAGCAAAGCAAAATGCAATGCCTGCCTAATTTCTAGAAACGCGAAAAAACAAAGAAAATATCTTAGCTCCGACTCGTGCTCTCCTTTTTATCGAATTTGGTGTATTCCAACATATCAAAACAAATAACTTAATTAGGCACCAAAACCTTCTGAGAAATGCAAAGGTGTAGACAGAGAAAACACATGAAAACATGTTCCATGCAATATCAAATAGCTAGCCGCTTCATCTCCTACCAGCATGTATATGTATCTTATAGCGTTGGTAACGCTAGCTCCACAGTAGGCAAGACATGCATACTGAGATGCTATTCCGTTTGCAACAGGCAGCAAGCGTGAGAGATCTTCATGCTATTTATATGAGTGCTACCACCGTTTTGCTGCTGCTTTTCTTTAAAGAACATGCCACGCTGCTTGCTGCTGTGCCAATCATATTTAGGGAATGTTGAAACAGACATGTAGTATGCAATCATGCATACATGATACATGCATGTTAAAACACCGCTGCCGTCCACACCCAACCCAAACATAAAGATTCATCGATGCAGTCATGCACAACACATAATTTGGTCGTTCCTGTTGTGAAATTTTTAAGAATTTTGTACAGCAAGCGCCATTGATTCATTAGGCAAGCACATGTTTGGAATAAAAAAGATGATAAACAGTGTTGGAAAAGCCTTAGCAGCGTGGCCTTTGAGACATGGCCGTATCCTAGTTCAATCCACTCCAGCATTGGGAGCATGGTGACCACCCTATCGAAGTACCACCACTTAGTAATTCGATAATTCTAGCCCTTATACTTTTGAGAAATTTGTACGCCAAGAGCTATTGATTCATTAGGCAAGCACATATTTGAAAAAAAGAAGAAGATGACAAACAGTGCGTATATATTTCTTAAAAAAAACAAAACACAATACGTTTACTTCTCGAGCTATACATTCGCTTCATCATCACTCTGCATCACAGTATCACAGAATTTATATAAGTTTCATCAACCTACTAATTTACTACTTTCTCTTATTCTTGCTCCCAACGAGCAAAACCACGTAGAAGAGCGCCCTGAAGAAGAAGCCCCACGCCACGGTCACCAGCAGGCACTTCCATTTCCCAATATCCGTGACGGCCTGCGACGCCAGCACGTCGGCGCCGGTGGTGACGCAGGTGGTGGCCGTCATGTTGGTCCCCAGTGTCTTGCTAATGGCCTCCAGCACCTTGAGCTTGACGGCCTCCGTCATGTTCCCGATCGGCGTGCCGTCGAACATCTCGACGCCGCGCGAGAAGCAGCGGGAGGCGTCGCTGAACTCGTTCTGCAGCACCGCCTGGTACGGGTACTTCACCAGCGAGAGGTAGTGGAACCAGATCCAGTAGTCCGGGATCCTGTCGCGGTTGATGAAGAAGCCGGAGAAGAGGAGGAAGTAGGCGAGGATGGCGACGACCACCGTGTACCCGAGCATGACGTGCGGCACCACCGCGGAGAGGAACGTGACGAAGCCGCTGCCCGCCCAGAAGGAGGCGAGGATGATGAGCACGAAGAAGAGGAACGACGAGGCGCCGCCGGCGAGCCCCACCGCCCAGAACGTGGTGACCGCGAACGCCAGCGACAGGAACACCAGCGGCGGGAACGCGACCACGGCGTTGGCCAGCACGTAGGAGATGCGGCGGTAGGCGTTGTGCGCCGTCTCGCGGAGGTAGATGTGCCGCTCCTGCACGAACACGGGGAGCGCGTCGGCGCACACGTAGAACATGGTGGACATGCCCATGGCGAAGAATCCCAGCCGCTCCTGCACGCCCTTGGGGGTGTCGTCGAGGCGCCAGAAGATGGTGGCCAGGATGAAGCCCGTCACCATGATGGTGCCGAGGCGCATCACGAAGAGCTCCGGCATCCGCCCCGTGTTGGTGAAGGAGCGCTTGATGAGCACCCACACCTCCGTCCACGGCGGGTTCGCGAACGTCGGCACCGTCACCGCGCTCCCGCCGCCTGCCCCGCCGCTCCCGGCCACCAGCTTTCCGCGGGACACGCTCTCGGCGATGGCCAGCTCCAGCGGCATCGGCTTGTTGTCCTTGTCCACGGCAGCGGACGACGCGCTGCTGCCGTGCTGGTGCTGCCACTTGACGTTGAAGTCGGCGAGCGGGGCGGCGCCACCGGGGCTGCGCTCGTACTCGCGGATGGTATCCAGCGCGAACTCGGCGGGGTTCTCGTTGTCCGGGATAGGCGTGCCGAACTCAGCGAAGAACGGCTTCAGCCCCGCCGGCGTGCCGGCGTACACGGTGCGTCCACGCGAGAGCAGGAGGAGCCTGTCAAGTATACCAAGGATACGCGCGCTAGGCTGGTGGATGGTCATGATCACAACGCTCCCACTCTGCGCGATGCGGCGGAGCACCTGCACCACCATGAACGCGCTGGCCGAGTCCAGCCCAGAGGTGGGCTCGTCGAGGAACAGGACGATGGGGTCATGGATGATGTCAGTCCCAATCGACACGCGGCGGCGCTCCCCTCCCGACACCCCGCGGTGCCCCTCGTCGCCGATGATGGTGTCAGCGGCGCGGGCGAGCCCGAGCTGGTCCACGAGCGCGTCGACGCGCGCGCGCTTGCGGTCGGCCGACAGCGCCCGGGGCAGGCGGAACTCGGCGGCGAACAGCAGCGTCTCGCGGACCGTGAGCATCGGGTACAGCAGGTCGTCCTGCATCACGTACGCGGAGATGGCGCGCAGGCGCCGCCCGTGGAGCGGTTCACCGTTCAGCGTGGCGCCGCCGCCGTGGAGGCTGTCACGCGCGATCCGCCCCGCCAGGGCGTCGACCAGCGTGGATTTCCCGGACCCGCTCGCGCCCATGACGGCGAATAGCTCCCCCTCCCGCGCCTCCCCGGAGATGCCGTCGAGGAGAGTCTTGGTGTTGCCGTTGCCGTTGCCGTTGCCGTTGCCGTTGCCGGTGGTGGTGGTGTCGGACGATGCCGGCGGCGCGTCCAAGGACGCCAGGCGGTTGCTGGGCCGGCGCGACGGCAGGCAGCCCACCAGCCCGCCGCCGCGCTTCTTGACGCTGTAGGAGAGGTCGGTGAAGCGGAGCACGTACGGCACCGGCGGGAGCACCGGCTGGAGCTGCCGCGTGCCTGCCGCGTCGCTGTTGCCGCCGCAGGAGGATGGCTCGTCGATGTCGACCACCACGGCGTGGCCGGAGGTGGCCGCCATCCGCGTCGTCAGGCGGTTGGTTGCACTGCACGAGCTTGGCGCGCTCTGGTGGTGGCGTGTCGCTGCGGAGACCTCGGTCGGGTCCCGGTCGGGCAGGTGGTTGGGTTTGGATTGGAGAGCGTGGCGTGGGCGCGTTTACTTATAGGAGGCCAAGGAGTGGAGCGGGAGCACGCGCGGGGTGGGCGGCAGCAGGGCGAGTCGGAGTTGGGCGCTCCTGGGAGGTCGGCTCGGTTTCGTACCAGTCGGAGTAGGAGACCGGAGCGATGACCGGCCGTCCGGGCCGGGCGTCCACCACGTTTCTGTCCCTGCTTCCTTCCCCTTCGCGGCTATTTCTTTTTCGTACGCGATTCCTCTGTGCCAGCTCGTTTTACAGATGGGAATTTGAGTTTGGTAGCCAAACTTGTACAAAACAGCTCGGAAATAGAATGCAGTTACGAAAAGTCATGTATCAGCCATATATGGACCGAAGAGATGTGAATTTGCTCTCCTTGCTCTATCTCTCCACAGTGTTTTCTTGTTAATGGATAGCCTAAATACTAGCACCAACTTTGTATCCACAACGTCTTTGGCACGGTTCCTTCAAATACGGTATAGTACTTCAAACACTGGCACGGTTCCATGAAATACGGTATACTACTTCAAATACGGTACATGCACTACATAAGTATAGCAAAGAGCATTTCTTTTTTTTTCTTCTCTTCACAAAAAAAGAACGCTCCAAAAATGCTTACTTCACTGGCGACTGCACGCTAGCTATAGTGTCCATTAGGGGGTGAATACCCAAGAGGGGTGGGATTATTGGACAACTCCGCACATCCAAATCCAGACATTGAAACTCATTCTTCATGACAGCTTTCACATATTTATCCTATTGAGCCTCTGATGCAATTGGGACCAACTGCCCCAAAATTGTCCCTAATCTACCACAGTGAAGCACCCCCCTCAACTAAGATGGCATCTGCATTTGAATTGCATTTAAGCTCATCACGAGCCCTACCAGACAACTCAAAAAACAATGGCCGATCATCGAATATCACTAGGACCTTTGCATTCCAACAAAACTGACATTCCCAAACTCATCTTCCTCCGCACTTCCTTCATGAAATAGGGTGACTACGTTGTCCATCTAGCTGGTATGCACAACAACCAAGTTATAACTCATAAGAAAATTAGTATCTAAAGTGTTTACCTAAATAAATAAGTACCTAATAACTATCTATCTAAGTATATAGCTAAATTTGATAACTACATTTCCTACAAATAATACCTATCTAACTAAATTGTCACACTAACTAACTAAACTAACTAAGTAAATTATATCACTAACTTACTAAATTAGCTAACTATATGACTATATAACTAAATATAATAATTATATGACTATCACTAAATTATATCACTAACTAACTAAATTATAGGTTACTAAATTATATAATAACTATTGTCACACTAACTAATATAGCTAACTGTATGACTATATAACTAAATATAAATTGTCAAACTAACTAACTAAATATAATAATTAGCAAAATAATCTAAACTAAATAAACTATAAAACAAAATTAATTAAACAAAAAAAAATTACCTGGGCACTGCTATCAGGGACGGCCGACGAGATTGGGGGAGGCGAGTTTGTAGGAGCGGCGCCAGGCGGGGCGCAAGCCAGGCGAGGCCGCCGGCCAGTGGGGATGCCGGGGAGACGCGGGGGCCGCCCTCGCCGCTGGTGCACGCCTTAGGTTGAAGAACGGCGACAAGGGCGGCCAGAGACCGGACGGTTCCTCAGTGCCAGCTCGTTTTACAGATGAAGATGATGACGACGACTGAAGGCCAAATTGTTTCACATTCACGGTACTGTATATGGTAGGTTGTTTGGGATGGGAATTTGAGTTTGGTAGCCAAACTTGTACAAAACAGCTCGGAAATAGAATGCAGTTACGAAAAGTCATGTATCAGCCATATATGGACCGAAGAGATGTGAATTTGCTCTCCTTGGTCTATCTCTCCACAGTGTTTTCTTGTTAATGGATAGCCTAAATACTAGCACCAACTTTGTATCCAGAACCTTTTTGGCACGGTTCCTTCAAATACGGTATAGTACTTCAAACACTGGCACGGTTCCATGAAATACAGTATAGTACTTCAAATACGGTACATGCACTACAGAAGTATAACAAAGAGCATTTCTTTTTTTTCTTTTCACAAAAAAGAACGCTCCAAAAATGCTTACTTCACCGGCGATTGCGCGCTTTAGTGTACTAGGGTGGTGGGTAGGAAACCATGTCACCGAAAGAAACCGTACCGACCCGTTGTAAAAAAAAGGTTACTAGAACGAACGGGTCGTTGTACCTGTCACCGCTAAGTCCACCGAGTCCATGTGAGCAGCAAGAACTGCATCATAAAGGACGATCACGGCCTCTGTACCGTGCTGTGACAACTTCAAAGTGTAACCGTTGGCAGCAAGGACGAGCAAGACTCGGCCAAGCGGCAAGCACAGGTACCGCAACAACTCACTCACCAAGTAGCAGGACGATCACAGCCTCTGTACCGTGCCGTGCTGCCCGTGGCCACCACTCACTCACCAAGTAGCAGGAAAAAAAAGGGCATGGCCAAGCTGTTAGGTTTTGTTCAGGCCTCAACAAGACTGACACTAGCATTGCAGCACTCATCGGGCAATATCATCATGGTACACAACATGCGAACATTCACTTATTCAGATGCAAGCCAGCCCGAAGGTATCATATCATATATCCATAAGGGAAGAATTAAGAGTGCTAGCTCAAAACAAGCAAAATAAGTCCACGTTTCAGACAGGAAAAAGATGCAGCTATCATGTCTTTGATATATGGTAGTAAAAATAGCTCTGACGATAGAGTCTGCCCATTGCATCACGAAGCACCACAAATGGGGAGGGGGCAGCGTTCAAACTTCAAGGTGACTTGCTTCCTGCTGGGGAACCACCGGGGGCAGCATCATCATCGTCCTTGTTACCATTGCCCTTGGGGCTTGGGCTACGGTCAGCCCTGGGGCTTGGGCTACGGTCACCTCTAGGACTCGGGCTACGCCCATTAGCTGCAGGGCTGCGGTTACCACCGGATGGGCTCCGGCTGCGGCTCCTGCTCCTGCTGTTTTCCCTCCCTCTGGGGCTGTCGCCAGGGTCTGAACCATTACCTTCGCCATTATCCTTTGGTGGTGGGCTCATCACCTGATCCTGGGGGCTGCGACTCCTTGGGCTCCTGCTTCCATTAGGTGTGGGGCTGCGCTCCCTTTCCTTTGGAGGTGGCGAGGCAGATCGCATGGGACTCCTGCTGTAGCTAAGGCTCCTTGATCTCCTATCGTCACGGTTACGGTCACGGCGACCTCCCCTAGGAGATCCAGACAGGGATCTCGATCGGCTGAGGATAATAAAAAGGGGAATATTAAAACAAGCCATATAACAAAAAACAGATACCAGAGAAAAACTAAAAAAAAATAACCAATACAAACAAACAGCTCAACTGCTCAAGGAAAAAACATGATACCTATAGCTCCGGCTCCTGCTCCTGCTCCTGCTATAGCTTGGACTGCGACCCCTTCCACGGCGTGGAGTTGGGGACCGTGAGTAACTTCTTTCACGCCTGAAATATACATATTCATCAAGATCATTTTCAAGAAATACCTTTAAAGAAAGGCTACGGTTCAACAATTTATGTTAGATAGCATTAGGGTGGAGGGAAAGAATATTATCAGTATAAGCACCTGACACTCCTAGGACTGTTCTGGCAATTTCTTTCTATATGCCCTCTTTCTCCACAACGGTAGCATTTGTTTTTCCAGTCACCAGCCTTACAGTCTCTTGCCCAGTGACCATCAATTCCACAGTTGAAACAACGACCTGTACCTGGTGGAGGGCCTCTTCCCATATATTCACGTGAGCCAGCTGGACCACGTGGGACCTGCAAGCACAAATACACAAGATCATAAGCAAATCCAATATCAAAATACACATGATAATTTGAGTGATGAAAAAAAGGAAGATAAGAATTATAATCAGTTCATTCAGAAATCATGTAATTGAGGAGGCAACTTACCCCTTTGGCAAACTCAACAACAATGCGACTCCCATCAACATCCCTGCCATCTAGTTGGTATCGAGCCTCATCAGCATCACGATGATCACTGAACTCCTGTATGGTAATTTGGAACAGAGCAAAACAAACGAAACCATGCATATAAAAAATATATTTCCCACACAATAACAAGTATGCTAACACAGAAAACATAAATAGCAACTGAATTAAACTAAGGGGGGTAAAATTAACGTACAATAAATGCATAGTCGCGCTTCAACTCCACTTCTCGTATTCTGCGCAAAGGGTTGCCACAAACAGTAAGCCGTCATGAGTCAAGTACTCAAATGCATCACCAATTTGGAACTTCCACTAAAACAGTCAATAACATTTACACCAAGGGCACCCTTCACCAAATGGTCACCAAGTCCACCAAGGGCACCCTTCCACCAAAGACCTCCCGGTAAAAACCGAAAAACCTTCAACAAGATCATTCAAGTCAAACACACAATTTCTGAGGGGGCAAACTTCTACATTATGTAAGTAACAGAAACTACCAAAGACAATGGTTCTGAGAGAGACTCAACCGCAAGTAAGTTGAAGAGACTCAATAGTATCACTGAACCCAACACCTGCTAAAATGCCTATGAGAAGGGTAATAAGGGCCACCTAGCTTACTAGGCTCTCCTATTTATCAGACGGTTTGCACCTCCACCAGTTCAAAGGAATCACTGTTTACCAACTGATAGCGAATTTAACAAGTAGCTTATCACTTTACCTGACACCTGATATCAACTCCTATTAAAAGAGCAGAACCCCCTCACTAGTACATTCTACAGACCAGACATAATGACAGCCCGAATGTTTCACAGAAATCAAGTATCCTGACTCGACTGACCATGATAGGCTATAGGCTCATAGCACAAAACTTATGTTTACCATTATAACAAACTATCACATTTTTTTGGACAAAGTAAAGCTTTGCAAGATTCTCTACTCCTGGATACTCTTGACAACCTCTGAGTGAGCATGGTGCTGTTCTTACCTTCCATATCTGCCGAACAGATTTTCTAAATCGCGGGAACGAGTACGAGGGGCCAATCTGCCAACATACAAGCGCGTGCCTCCATAGCGGTCATCATAGCGAGGCATACCTCCTGCCCACAAGAAAAAATAGTTATCAGTTATTTCATCAAGAACTTAATGAATATTAATGAATAAAGTGACAGAACACAACTAAACCGAATTGAATTACAACAATACGGTTGAGCGCTAACAAGTGGTGGGAGTACAAACAACTCTATCAGAGCCCTATATGAATGGTAGGTGCTAGACCAGAAGATTTCTGCTGCCCGTCTTGTACAATCTCTGATGACAGCGCATATATATCATAACCTCACATCACAAGAGAATATCGACAAAGCTGGCGACTGCAATTGCAACATGAAGCCTCCTCCCCCCTCCCCCTCCAACATAGTCATATCAGGTAGCAACCCAACTAATAAGGTTGGTTGCTGGTCATTAATCATGAGAACCACTATACAGAAATTGCTATGCAAACAGTACCATCCGCTAGAATTGATCCCCAATCCTTAAGGGATTGGACTCAACTGTATTTGCCCTTCACTAAATAAAGGTCTAAAGCCTCGTGGTTTCATGGCGAGAAGCAGTTGCCTCTCGTTGCCAACTGCAATAGCCGCAACACTATGCAATTCAAGGAAACAGAAACTAAAATTCACACTAGAATTCTCCCACCAAACTCGACTGAAACAACCCAATCCCACAGCAAAACCCTGAGTAGGAGTGTCAACAAAGAGAGCAGCAGAAATTGCAACTTGGTGGGCCCCCATCCATGGCCATGGTTGATTGGTGCTCATCACTTGCTAGGATAGAATTAATCCCCATAGATTTGGGCTCAACTGTACTAGCCCTTCATCACCAAAATAATGTCTAAAGCCTTGTTGTTTCATTGCAAGGCTGTCCGTAATCCCCCAACAGTAATACAGCGCGACAGTGTTCAATTCGATGTGACAGAAACTAAAATTCGCACTGGCTACCCTCCAACAAAACCCTAGGCGAGTTTCGAAAACCCTAGCGACTGTAGATCGCGCGGTCAAAAGGCTCGCAAATCCCCGCGTCAAGCTGCACGCGGGGCGCACGGGGGCTCATCTGGCCACTAGAATCGCTCCCGGAAATCAAACACCGACGGGCACGCGACTGCCGCCACGCAGCGCGGCAAGCCAGAATCGAACGAACTCCCCGATTCGCGGCGCTGCGAAACGTGGAGAACAACGCGACCCGCCGTGGAGAGCGAGCGGTACGGCGCACTCTCGGCGGCGGGATACGAGAGAGGAGGGGGCGGCGGGAGGGAGGATGGGGGTACCTGGATCTGGGCAGAGCCGGCGGCGCGCGCGAGGAGGGAGGGGAAGGGGACTAGGGGAGGGAACGGATGTGGTGGGAGGGATCTGAATTCCACTAGAGCCTCGGGGAAACTGAAGCCGGAGGCGGGGGGACGGGACCGGGCCGAGCTGGAACGGATGATGGGCCTGCTCCGCGTTTTGGCCCACGGGCCGGAACGGAAGGCCTGGGCCTGGCCTAGTCAGCACCAGCCACGAGGCGAGTAGCGAGTCGGAGTCAGACCAGACCAACCATATCTGTTCCCCACCCCGCTCCTCGCAGGCCCTCTCCCCAAATCCTTCTTCCCCCTCCGCGCCGCCGCCGCCGGAACCGGAAGCGCCCACCTCGATCCAGATCCAGGTACACGGTGCACCCCCGCCGCCCTCTTTCTCCTCAAGTTGTGCTAGCTGCCCCCGCCTTCTTCCCGTTGGTTGGTTTCTGTTTTGCTGGTGAGGACCCCGTGGCTTGCTTCGGCCGCTTGCTCTTCGTGTTCCGCTGGATCTCCGCTCTGTAGCGAGCCCTGGAATCCATCTTTTTTTGAATCGTGTCGTCTTGTTCCAGCTTCTTTGCTGCGGAGCTATGATTTGCCTGTCCGGCGTGCTGCTTAGGGTTTTGCTGTGGGACGATTTGGGGGCGGATCTCAGATTTATTTACTACCTCACGTCCTCAGCGATAGGGGTCTTTACAGCTTGATGAGTAAAAGGCGTATCTGGTGACTCCTGATTTCTACTTAGTGTCTTAGCTGACTTGATATATGGTGCGAGGTGGCTTCAGTTTCTTATTACAGCTTGCGATGTTAGATGCTGCAACTGCTGTGATGTTCCAACTGCGGACTGCCATATAGTTGTTAGTTGTGTAGATTGAGCCTCGGTTCGATTTTCTACTAGTTGGCTTGTCGGATTAATTGGAGGGTTCAGATATACTCCCTCCGTCCCTAAATATTTGTCGCTTGCACTTCCCAAGAAACAACTTTGATTAATTATATATTAAAAGATATTAATGCTTATGGTACATAATTAGTATCATTAGAAAGATATTTAAATCTAGTTTTTTAATAAATTTATTTAAAGATACAAATGTTGCACGTATTTTCTACAAATTGAGTCAAACTTGTGGCACGAACACCAACAGCGACAAATAAATAGGGACGGAGGGAGTATGTTTGTACTCTATTTATTAGTGTCTCTTAACTACAGGGTTCAATCATATTGTGTGTACTTAAGGCAGATTTTTTACTCTTTTTTTTCGTTATAAAATGTACTGATGGAAGCTTCTCATTTGTTCAGGAGATATGCCTCGCTATGATGATCGCTATGGGAATACACGCTTGTATGTTGGAAGATTGGCTCCCCGCACCCGTTCCCGCGACCTAGAATATCTTTTCAGCAAATATGGAAGGTAAGAACCGCCTGCGCGGAGAGTTGCTCTGAAGCTCAGTGCTACTTTTTGTTATGAGGGTCAGACACCAGTTCTGTGCTAGTGCATATCACGAGCAGGTCATGCTAACTCTGCGTGGTTAAATTTTTGCTGTACACAGCTCCACATCAATCCAGCTAGAATACACTAGCAAAGCTAGGGTCCTTCCTATTTTGTTCTTAATAGGTGGTTTATGAAGGTGTTGGGTTTTGTGATGCCTGAAGTCATTCTGAAGTTTTTGTGGGTGGGGCCATACAATTCTTTTTTTCTTGGTGTATGCTCTGTTCATCACTAAGCACAACATAGATGTTTGACCTCCGGGCCTTTTTGACTTGAATGATCTTGTTGAAGGTTGTCGGTTTTTTACACAACCATGGAGATCTGTGGTGGAAGGGTGCCCTTGGTGGAATTGGTGGCCATTGTTCCGAAATTTGTGGAGGACTTTGGTGAAGGGCGCCCTTGGTGTAATCTTATTGACTGTTGTAGATGAAGTTGCAAGTTGATGATGCATTTGAGTACTTCACTCATGTCAGCTTACTGTTTGTGGAAACCATTTGCGCAGAATACGTGAAGTGGAGTTGAAGCGCGACTATGCATTCATTGTATGTGTTCTTTACTACCCTCAGTTCAATTCTGCAACTGTTAGCATTTTAATGTTAGCGTACTCATATTATGGAAATTGAGAAAACACATTTATTTTACATTTTTTATTCTTTATTGTGTCCCTTGGTTAATTGCAAAACAGGAATTCAGCGACCCCCAAGATGCTGATGATGCGCAGTACAACCTAGATGGCAGGGAAGTTGATGGAAGCCGGATTATTGTTGAATTTGCTAAAGGGGTAAGTTGGTGTCCTATCAAAATCTCTCTGTTTATCAAGCTTCCGCTGAAACGAGCATATGGATATTGAACTTATGATTTTCCAAAATAACACGTGTTTGCAGGTTCCTCGTGGTTCTGGTGGTTCACGTGAATATATGGGAAGAGGACCTCCACCAGGAACAGGTCGTTGTTTTAACTGTGGAATTGATGGTCACTGGGCAAGAGACTGCAAGGCTGGTGACTGGAAGAACAAATGTTACCGCTGTGGCGAAAGGGGCCATATAGAAAGAAATTGCCAGAACAGTCCAAGGAGTCTCAGGTGTTTATTGATATAAGCCTATTCAGCTACATTCCGCTGCCATATGGCACTTAATCACATTTTAGCTTAACATTGAATGCTTTTACTAAGCATTTGCATGATAAATATGTTTAGGCGTGAGAGAAGCTATTCACGTTCTCCATCCCCACGCCGTGGACGGGGCCGCAGCCGGAGCTACAGCAGAAGCCGGAGCTATAGGTATGCTCAGGAAAGGAAACCCCTCATGTGTTATTTCTCTATAGTCTTTTTCGATTGTGTTAGTTGTTTTTTATTCTTTTTTATCTTTCATTTCTGTTTGTAAACCAGCTTGTGTTAACAATCCTTCTATTACAATCAGCCGATCCAGGTCCCCATCTGGATCTCCGAGGGGTGGACGCCGTGACCGTGACGAGAGGAGATCAAGGAGTGTTAGCTACAGCAGGAGCGCAAGCCCTAGGCGTTCTGTCTCACCTGCAAAGGAAAAGGAGCGTAGCCGCACACCTGATGGCAGCAGGAGCCCAAGGAGCCCCAGCCCAAGGGAAGATGTGAGCCCACCACCAAAGGATAATGGTGCACGCAACGGCTCAGACCGTGAAGACAGCCCTGGGGCCAGGGAGAACAGCAAGAGGAGTCGGAGCCCATCTGATGGCTACCGTAGCCCTGCGGCCAATGGGCGCAGCCCAAGCCCTAGGGATGACCGTAGCCCAAGCCCCAAGGGCGACAACGGCGATGAGGAGCGCCGTGGTTCACCAAGAGGAAGTCAGTCCCCCTGAACTGAAAAACTTCCATCCAATTTGGGGCGCAGTGTGCCGTCGGTTGTAACGGTTATATTTTCAGTTTGAGACATCAAACTGTATTTGCTCATTTGTCAGACTTATGCTTTTTAAGCTAGAAAACTTGTGTAAGAATTTGTTGCCCTCGGGCTATGCCTGGTTTGTGATATGGTGATATTTGAACTATTTAGCATGCCAAATCTGAATATTGAACTGCCAAGTATGTTGAGTTTGTTTGTCTGCTTGGTAAGCTGCATTGTTTCTCTAACTATCTTGGAATGCATGGTTTTAAACTCAAGGATGCAAGTGCAAATCTCCCCCCTGTTCGGCTGAGCTTATCATCAGCCGTGGAACAGTGTTTTTCTCTCACAGCAAATCAGCCACAGCCGGCTTATAAGCCAAAAAAACAGCCTGCCGAACAGGGCCCTCCTATTTATATTTCAGTCATTGCCTGAACGGTTTTCTCTTCACGAGGATTACTCGACTTCTGTTTGCATGAATCTTTAACTTGAGAGGGTGTAGATTCTCACTTGCAATGATAACTCAATAACTAATATGGTGGTGAAGATTGAAAAAGTTACCTGTAGAATCTCAGCCGAAGCCGTCTTTTTCTCAAAGAGCCGTAGCACTGTAGCAGTTAGGTCGTCGAACCAGGATCCCCCACCCCAGGTTTGTCATGTATATCTCCGTTGTACCTATAATTTTCGACATTTCTTGTGTTACTCCTGGAGTGGACACACAATCACTGCATGCATTTGAGCTGGCAAAGGCTTTTGTGGTTGCAACAAATTCCATGCACTTGCAGTCTTGCACATCGTTTTGGAGGAATCGGACCTACACAGGCCGAACGTAAGCCCACTACTACAATTATACCACTACAAGTAGTATGCCCAAAAGAAAACAAAGCAGTCACGGTGCATTCGGCGTGCGTCCCCACCGGATACAAGAGGACTGATGGATCCGAGAGAGATGCCTACGACCGTGCAGATTTGGTGGCCAAACTTCCTACTATGAGTAGATGTAGATGGTCTCTATTGCAGGCACAGGTTCGAAGTGGCCAAACTTCCGACTAGGGAATTCACTGTTGCCATCTCTAACAAGAATATATGCCACGAATAACTTGGCACATTGACTCCAAGACGTTGGCCACCCCGATCGGGGGCGTATGCCAAGCCCAAAGGCCGTCAAGCTGAAGGTGCTTGATGTGTGTAACTGTTTATCTGAAATATATACTTCATTTTAGGCCTAAATATATGTTGTATAAAAAGGCTCTTTGGTCCGGATTATTGGGATTTACATGATCTATGACCATGTGGTGTGTCCGCTCGTGGTGTACATGCATCCATGAATCCGTTTGACTGTGCTTAGTGGTACTGTTTTCAACATCATATACTGAAGTACAAATGCCATGAGGGGGCACACGATGTTTGGCTATTGCAAAATAAAATTGCATAAAAAACTCATACAAATGGCATGAAGAGCTATCCATTCTTGGCTATTGCAAACTAAAATGCCTGAAGAACTCAGAAATGGCATGAAGAGCTCACAATTCTTGGCTAAAATAGAAGAAAAGTATGCATGACTACAAGAAAGTGTTGCAACCATACAAGAAATATATATGTTGGTATAAGAGATGAAGCGACTAGTAACGGATATTGCTACGTGTTCTTGTGTGTTTACTAGGAAATCTTTTGGTGGCCAATTGAGTTATTTATTTTGAGATATTGAAGTAGACCAAATTTTTGATGAAAAAGGGAGGATGAGTCGGACCTAAAAATTTTGCTTTTCTTCATGTTTCTAATAAATAGGCACGGAGTGCATCCTTTTTGCAGGATTTTCTTCTTGCTTCCAAATTTGTGTTTCTAAACAGAAAGGACATTCGATCATCCACTGCAATAGCTTTTGGGCCTTCCAAAGAGAACAGTTACCACAGCCTACTCCATTAATGAATCCTAATTGTTGAGCTCTAAAAATAAAAAAGCCTACCATCGCGCATCCACTCCACCCTCCTCTGCTAGTGACTCCAAACCCTAGCATCGTCGTGGTTCCTTGCCAAGGACCTGCTCAATCCAACCCTAGCACCGTCGCTATTCCTTTGGCAGGAAGCTGCTCAATTGCATGTTGGTCATCCATCATAGCCAAGGAGCTGCTTAATGGCCAGAAGGCGGTCATCGGGAGTTGCTCAATCGATCACTTGGCCTCAATCATCGCCAAGAAGCTACTCAAGTCCAGAAGGTGGTTGTGGGGAGCTGCTCGATGGCCACAAGGTGGTCGCACAAGACTAAGATTAGTGAGGCAGTTATTAAAAAATAACAAGTACTTTCCTAGGCTTAATTGTAAACTCTCCATCGATGCTTGTATATAATTACTAGATAAATTCCCATGCACTGCAACCGAAAAAATAAGGTCATGATAATGTAAGTATGAACATATATTGAGCTACTACCCAAAAAATGACACTTTTAAGCGTGATGTTCGCAACATCATTATATAAGTCTGAACAATTATAGTATTCAAGTTTTGATGTCCAGCTCGCTCACTCGGCACCAGCCTCTACACCATCCAACATTGTCCATAGCCAAAGGTAGTTTTGCCAGCTTACTGCCCCACCCTTGTACCTCCCTGAAAACCGTCGCGGCCGATCAGTTGGATGCTATCCTCTAGCCTAAGGGTGGGCAAAATACCCGATACCCAATTCCCGAACCCGAATTACCCGAACCCGGACCCGAAGTAACCGAACCCGAATTACCCGCTCACAATTTCGGATAGTGATCGTAAAAACCCGAAATTAGTTTGGGTAATTCGGGTAATGTTTTCCGGTACCCGAACTACCCGAATTACCCGAAATATCTCAAATATTTGATCTTCTATTCCTAACATGAAGACATGAGGTAGTTCAATGCCATATAAATATATTATTTGGCATGAATTAATGTAGATTTATACTAACTTGATAAGTGATTTGTTGGTAATTGATATGAAGACATGATGCGATTTAAAGGACTATTGTTTATTGCTTTAAAATGGTACTTGAATTCTTCCAAAATGGTTGGTTTTGTTAATTTCGGGTATATCGGGTAAAACCCGAACCCGAACCCGAACCCGAATTATCGGGTACCCAAAATTTCGGGTAATGCTTTTTCCGGGCAAAAATCGGATAGCAATTTTTAGTACCCGAATTTCCAACTACCCGAATTACCCGACCCGAAGTTTTCGGGTAACCCGAATGCCCAGCCTTACTCTAGCCGACTCCCCACCCCTCCGCGCTCGTACATACGAGCAGATCGGCGCCCCACGCTCGTTTCAGCCCAGTCGGCCCAGGTAAGTCAGTTTTTCTTTATTTTCTAATTCTTTTTCTTTCCTTTCTACTATTTATTTTTCCTTTTTGTTTTCTCTTTTATTTTTTTGTTCTATTATTCTTGTCATATTTTATTCTTTTTTTATTTTTCTTTATTTTTGTCTTTTATTCTTTTTTATTTTATTTTTCTTTTCTTCTATTTCTTTTTTCCTTTCCTTTCTTTTTTTCATTTTTTCTTTTTCGGTGGTCTTTTATTATTCTTTTTGTTTCCTTTTTATATCTTCATTTTTTATTATATGTTTTCCTTTTCTTTTTTTCTTTCCTTTCATTCATTTATTTTCCTTTTATTTTTTTCTATTTATAATTTTATGTTTCACTTTTTATTTACAAATACACGCGATGTTCATGTAGTATATGTGTAATGTTCTATGATGTATTTTTTTATATCCGTGAGTAGAAATGTGATGTTCTACGATGTATTATATGATGTTCAGTAAGCATTCATTAATGTTCTAGATATATTTTTGTGATGTTCGGTAGCATTATTTTTCTTCTTTTTATTTAACTCTAATTAATTACTTTGCTAATTTTATTATTTTATTTTATGTTTCAAGATATTTTATGATGTTCACGTAGTATATATATGATGTTCTATGCTATATTTTGTGACGTTCGTATAATATTAATTTGATATTCTACGATGTATTTGTGATGTTCGGTAGCATACATTGATGTTCTAGAATATTTTTTATGTTTTATATTTTATGATATTGTCGGTACATAGTATCTGGGGTACCTCATAAGGAAGGGAGAAGATCTAGTCTGATTACGATTCCTCCCATATAATTCTAGTAACATTGCTATCATGTAATCCTACTAAAACTTCTACATTGTAACCGACCAGGACTCTTGCCTCTTGGACTATATAAAGGAGGGCAAGGCTCCCTAGATCGGTAGAACAATAGGAACAGACCAAACAGTCTAAACCCCAAGCGCAGTGCGCAATATACTATTCACCCTAAACTGGACGTAGGGACGCCGACGCTATTCCGGTGGACCGAACCAGTATAAATTGTTGTCTCTGCGTTCACCATCGAGTTCTACATACGCCGATGCCCCCCGAACAATCGTCTCAGATAACCCCGTGATAAGTTGTTGGTCATCAAATGCCGACAGCTGGTGCGCCAGGTAGGGTCTTTCGACACTATTACGTTCGATAGCTCGATGGATCTCAAGATCAAGATTTGCCGCGGCTCTCGTCAGCCCTCATCAACAACTCGCCGCGGCTCTCGTCGGCCCTGGTCGACAACTCGCCGTGCTCACAGTCATCATCAACATCGTTCGTGCTCGCGGCAACATCCGATCTCAAGATGATCCACAGCAACTCGCGTTCTTGTGATTGGATCGGGCTCAAGGTTCCCACCTCTGAGTTGAACTCAGGGCACCAAGGCAACTTGACGGGATCCTGCAGCGCTGTTAACTCGGGATGGGACTTGACGTTTTGGACGGTCTCCAGAGTCAGCTAATCGAGCTTTCGAGGAAAATCCAAGCGTCGAACACAGCCAAGGACGACGTACGCGGCTACGAGCTGACACCAAGGCATATGCGCTCGAATTGGATAAGCCACTGCACGCGTCAGACTTCTTCGTCTCGCCATAAGCCTAAAGCCGGTTGGTTTCGCTGTTTTATTGTGACTGAAAGTACTGTTCGCTGGTTTATTGTGAGAGAAAAACACTGCTGGATGGTTGCTGATTCCGCTGAATAGCTCAAACGAACAGGTGTTAGTTGACTCGGTGAATACTGTGTTAAGGCGGCACGCATCTACTTCGGGTCCAAGATGGGCTTTGAGGATGAAATCGATTTCATCGCTGTCCGAATGCCTCAACGAGCAAGCAACAAAGATTCCGTATACGAGACAACTATGAATATTCCTGATATTCTGAGCTCGCATGCATATGACTTGACGCCTGCATCGTGAACAAACACGCAAGACCAAAAGCCATGCAAGCTAACATGCGAATTAGGCCTACATGTGCATATGCCTGAGGCATGCAAGACGGCGCACACGGTAACCTCCATGGCCTACTCAGACTCCACGGGTGCAAGCCCCTTCTAGACGTCCGTGATTGCGAGAAGGCTCACGTCAAGTTAGACAGGTGCACCGTCCGCACACCGTCAGCAACGACCACGACAACAACTCTATGACTACATCGACTACGAACGCTCGATGAACTACTCCGACTACTCGGACCCGACGCACCAGTCGACGTCGAGCCTGTTTATCTGGCTTATAATCCGTCTTTTTCAGTTTGGTTTTTTAGCTGGAACAGTATTTTTCTCTCACAACAAATCAATCAACAGTGTTTTTCAGCAGGCTTATCAGCACAACCGAACATGGCCATCGGGTTCCGAGTGCTCGACGTACCAGTCGGATGACTCAACCTCGTCCGATTACATCAAACCAACTAGCCGAGAAGTAAGCAAAAGAAGGCGTATCCAATTGACCATGGCTTCTAGGTACTCGACAATGACTTCCGGTTATTTGACGATGGCTTCCGAGTACTCGACGATGGTTTCTGGGTACTCGATGATGGCTTCTGGGTATTCGACGACAGATTTCGGGTACTCAATGACAGCTTCCGGGTACTTCCCTGAAGTTTCCGACTACTGGGCCGTGGTGTTCGACTACTCGGCCACGAAGGTCAGGCTAACACCTGGAGGCTCTTACACGAGATCAACTCTGTCTGGGTACGTACCAAAAATAGAGCCGCGCAGACTTTGACAACAACACTACACGGTGGCACCCGGACAGCATCTGCCAAGGCACGCGTCACTCGGTGGCACCCAGATAGTACTCGCTGTGACACTCGCATCTCATGAGATTCACCGGCTAATCATGCTGGAACACATCTCCAACTTACAAAAGTCCACTGTTTAGAGAATCATCAGTTAACCATGCTGGTATGTATCTATATGAAAATCAGATACGCCCGTCTATGTTTATCAGACGACTCACATCCTGCGACATAGTCCTATCCTATCGCATAGTACGACACTTAGCTTTTTATGCTAAATGTATGCCAAGCCCGTAATAGATTACCTCGGAAGAAGGCGGTCGACTTGCTCTTCTGGCATGTGAGCCTTGAGGAAGATAGTCATACGATCACCTTATGTATATGAGTGTTCCGTGGTCCTACTTAGACTACGCGACTACTCGGATAGACTCGTCCTAAGTCAATCAGGACGCGGTCACTAAGATTCGACTCGTCCTAAGTCAATCAAGATGTAGTCACCAAAATTTGACTCGTCCTAAGTCAATCAGGACGCAGTCACCAAAATTCGACTCGTTCTAAGTCAATCAGGACGCAGTCACCAAAATTCAACTCGTCTTACGTCACCCAGGACGCAGTCTTACATTGTCTACAGGCTACAAGCTAGTCTACGACAAATTAAAGATGGGAGGTTTTTACATGACATCCTATGCTCGAGCTCTATGACCTGCCGATCTTCCACTCGGCCATCATCACCGCTTCTTCAGCTTCATTCCAATAACGCTTGGGGGCTCGAATTCAAGGATGGATGATCAAGTATACAAGCATTCAACCACTAGGCGACAAAGCGATTGCTAATCATTGTCAGGAGGTTACCCGGCTGCATTACTGAGTATATTTTTTCAAGATCCTACATCCGACTACGAGTACTCAGACACAGGCTCGGGGGCTGCGGGATACATATCCTCAGAGGATGTTTTTAAATTCTTTGTGAAGAAATTACAGAGAAGACCCTCCAACTCTTTGTTCAAAATAGCAAGAGGCTCGGGGGCTACACTCAGTGAGTGCACTTTTCCGGAAAGTGCACATCACTCGAAGATTTTAAGAAGCGCTACATGGTTACTCTCAAGAAAAAACTCGAATGAAGCTTGTTTCTACTTGGCAAGACCTGGATGAACAATAAGAGGCTTCCAAGATCAACCATACAGTGCTCGGGGGCTTATCGGTACATAGTACCCGGGGTACCCCGTAAGGAAGGGAGAAGATCTAGTCCGACTAGGATTCCTCCCATATAATTCTAGTAACATTGCTATTATGTAATCCTACTAAGATTTCTACATTGTAACCAACTAAGACTTTTGTCTCCTGTAGTATATAAAGGAGGGCAAGGCGTCCTAGATCGGCAGAACAATAGGAACAGAGCAAACGGTCTAAACCCCAAGCGCAGGGTGCAATATACTATTCACCCCAAATTGGACGTAGGAACGCCGACGCTATTCCGGCGAACCGAACCAATATAAATTGTTGTCTCTGCGTTCACCATCGAGTTCTACGTACGTCGATGCTCCCCCAACAATCGTTTCGGGTAACCCCATGACGAGTTGCCGGTCATCAAACACCGACAGATATATATGATGTTCACTTAGTTTACATATGATATCTATGCTATTTTTTGTGATTTCCGTGTAGTGTTAATGTGATGTTCTACGATGTATTTATGATATTCGATCCATAGTATATATGTAAATATTTTTTTCTAAATATATCCAAGTGGAATCTTGATTTGAAGGATTTATTGTAAGAAACATAGTGGCTCAATCGAAATTTAATTTGGATGTATATTTTGGTAGTTATAACTTTTTAGAGTTTTTAAACCACTTGTGCATGCAACTGTGATGATGATGGGCTATGCATCTCCTATGTGGGCCGCATGCTGCCATAATTATTTTTTCATCAACGTGGGGGAGCAGGGGGTCGGCGCAAAGATTCCTGCCACCCGGGTCGGCACCTAGGCGTCCCCACACCTCCCTCCTCCATGTGAACCTCCAACCTCCCCCCAGAGCTAGTAATAATAGAAACCTCTTGCCTCAAAGATATGTCAACAATAATAGCTCTTATAGCCCACTACAAAATTTGACATTTTGGAATACCTCTAAGTTTCATGCCCATTCTAGAATTCTTGAATAATATCCATTGTCAATCAACGTATGCATTCAATGAAAGATTCTAAACAATCAAAGGCAATTTACAACGCAATCAATTCAATGAACAAGATAGTCTTGTTTCAAACTTCCTTGTAATTTTCAAAGTTGGAATAAGTCAATCACTTCTCGTGAAAGTTGTAATGCTCAACAAAAGTTTTAGGCATCACCATAGTGCTTGAATATGACATCACTGGAACATGACTGAGATTTATATATTCAAATATACATCTTTGCATCTAGAACCAATTTCTACAGCATATGGAATGTACAATCACAACCAGAATTTTCAATTTCTTTTAGTGATGTGGGGTTCTCCTAATATTTTACCATTCAAAATTTAGTACAAACTTTCCCTACTAAATGCCTCATAGTGAGGATTTTCCTAGTGCTATGACTAGTGGTAGTGTTTTATTACTAGTTAAAAACACTAGAAGAACTCTACCGTTTTGGTAGTGAATACAGTACATGCATGTCATTTGGATAGGACAAATCTTTCTAGTTGTATCCGTAGTGGCTTCACCATCAAATGGCCAAACTTCCGACGGAATTCACTATTGCCATCTCTAACTAGGATAAAGCCACGAATGACTTGGCACATTAACTTCAAGGCGTTGGTCGTATGCACATGTTCCTTCAATTTTATTATATGTTCCTTTCTTCCTGTGCTCTGATAATTCTTGTACTGAATTATAGGGGCGACTGCGGTTTATGAGGACAGTAGACCTGCTAATGGGTGAAAAGCAACCACCGTTTTAATCCCGCTCCATAGTAAAAGGTTCCACCATCCTAATCCATTTCAAGACAGATGTTCAAGGCACCCTGATCGGGCGCATGCTTAGCCCAAAGGCCGTCAAATTGAAGGTGCTTGATGTGTGTAACTTTTTATCCAAAATATATACTCCATTTTAGGCCTAAATATTTGTTGCAAAAAGGCTCTTTGGTCCGAATTATTGGGATTTATATGATCTATGACCATGTGGCGTGTCCGCCCGTGGTGTACATCCATGAATCCGTTTGACTGTGCTTAGTGTTCGGTAGCATACTAGCAGTGGTACTGTTTTTAACATCATCATATATTGAAGCAGCGGTAGTGGAACCACTCGTAGACATGCATGAGGAGCCCACGACTTTTGCCCATTGCAAAATAAAATAGCAGAAAAACTCACAGAAATGGCATGAAGAGCTCATGATTCTTGGCTATTGCAAACTAAAATGGAAGAAAAGTATGCACGACTACAACTAACTGTTGCAACCCTACAAGAGATATATATGTTGGTAAGAGATGAAGCGGCTAACAACGCTATATTGCTACGCGTTCAGGTGTGTTTTCTAGGAAATCTTTTTCTAGCCAATTGAGTTATTTATTCTGAGATATTGAAGTAGACCAAATTTAATGTAAAAGGGGGCATGAGTTGGAGCTAAAAATTTCGCTTTTCTTCATGTTACTAAGAATTTGTCAGGGAGTGCATCTTCTTTTGAGTCTTTTTTATGTGTTTCCAAATTTGAGGCTTTCCTTTTTTAATTACTTGTGTTTGAGGCTTTGAGCATGTATCTACAGCAAGAAAAAAGATGGAAAAGAAAGGACATTCAGTCATCTACCGCGATAGCCGAAGCAGTTTTTAGGCTTTCCAAAGAGAACAGTTGACACGGCCTCTTCCATTAACAAATACTAATTGTTGAGCTCTATAAGCAAGAAATTGTCGCCGCCTCACAGCTAAGGGTGCAATGATGTCCTTCTCATGCGTGTGGCGCCACCACATGCTCGGCTGCCTATCCTCAATCATTGCCCAAAGGAGCTGCAGAAGGTGGTACCACTGGGAGATATCACCAAGGAGCTACTCAAAACCATAACTTTTTTGTTTTTACTTTTAGCAAAAGTAGTAAAAGATATAAAGGAAAAACCGACAAGCGCATGTGCAACATGACATAGTAAGAGTAGAGGAATGAAATGGAAACTCTGTTTTAGCATCCTAGAGATAAATTTGACATCTGAAAAACCGGATCTAAATATGTACTCAATGTACCAAATATGTACACAAATGTGCGGCGACAACACCAAGAACCAAAACCAAATATGTAGTCAATCTAAGGACATCCAGGGATTTGGGATAGCACATAGTAGGCTAAGAACTGAAAGAGGAAGGTAGAGAGCGACGAGACTTACCGGTGAGAAGTTGGATGCTCTGTCGGCGGGGGACAGGAGATTGCGGCATCATCGTTGTAGATGCTGCCAACTCACTCCATTGCTACAGCAAGGGCTCCTCTGCAACAACTTCGGGACCTTGATTTTTGGCGGCTTTCTTAGTCCATCCATCGCTTGTCACCACAGTCCATAGTGACGCGAGGACCAAGCGACCCGACGGCACGGCCTCCGCGAGGAGAAGTTCCACAGCTCTGTCGTGATCTGCGGAGGTGATTTGGAGAAAGTCCTCCTAACTCTCTGAATTATTAGGTTAGTCCAATTTACCTCCAACTAGAACATTGGATTTTGTGTGCCTCAAACTATTGAAACCATCCGAGTTACCTCCTTAGCGGTTTTGGATGATGTGGCGCTGTAAGGGACCGTGACGTCTAAGGAGGGGGGTGAATTAGGCAACTTAAAATTCTACTCTAAACTATGGCTTCTAATTCCACCTTAGCAAAACCTATGCAAGAAAGTAATCTATCTAAATGTGCAACTACGATTTTGCTAATGTGTAGCTACCTCTACCGCAAAAGAGTCTTGCAACCTAAGTTCCAATCCTATCAACTGGCTTATCAACTAAGCTAGGAAAGTAAAACACACAATCTAGGTAACAATGTAAATGTGGTAGGTAAAGATGAGGTAAAGATGCAAACTCCCGTCGATGACTCTGATATTTTTACCGAGGTATCGAGAAGCGCTCAAGCTTCCCCCTAATCCTCGTTGGAGCCCTTTGCAAGGAATCCCTCGCAAGGACCAAGCTCTCGGTCGGGTAACTCCGTAGATAGCCCCGGGCCTTCCCCATGCACAAGTGGGTCTCCGGTGTGCCTTTCGGCAAGCCTCTCTCGGACCGCTCCCTGTCGTCTTCACTATCAAGCTTCCGACTGAATCGCCGCAGGCCTTGTTCCCTTCGGTACATAGTGACGGCTATACTACAAACGCGGTTGGTATAGTCTTGCAAGACTACAAGCCTCTCGAGTACAACAATGGTGCACGCAAGCATCGAGAGATGAGATGTGTGCAAACCCACTAAACACAAGGCCTAAACCTAGAGCAAGCACATAAGCGGTGGTCTAATTAACCTAAGTACTTCGCAAAACACCTACGCTATCACCTAATGAAACACTAAGCACTATACAAGTGGAGATCACTAAAATAGTGTAGCAACACCCTTAGTATGTTTCCTCAGCCGATTGGGGGGTCTATTTATAAGCCCCATGGATAAAGTAGCCATTGGGGGCGAAATCCAGCTTTCTGCTACTGACTGGATGCGCAGGTCGTCCTGATTGGACGCGTCCGGTCGTCCTGGCCGTTGGAGCGCATGCGTACTGATCGGACTCGGCGCCAGAGTCCGGTCACTTGCCACCGGATGCGTCAGGTCGCGTCTACGCCGCTTCTGGAACCTTTCTAGAGTCAATCGGACGCTACCGCTGGCATGTCCGGTCGTCCTGTCTGCTGCGTCCAGTCTTCACTGAGCCGTTGTCGCGCCGATGAACAGTGACGCTCATGCGTCCAGTCACCTAGTGCCCTCCACGTCCGGTCGCTGCTGCTAACGCCTGCTATTGCTGAGCAACTGATCGGACGCGTCCGATCCTCATAAGGGCTGCGTCCGATCACCTCTGCCGAGCTCATTTCTTCGCGATCTTACGTCCGGCTTGGTTCCTATCTTCGTGCTTGGACTTTGCTTGGTTTCTTGGGTCTTCTATTGTGCTTCTAGGGTCTTGCTTGAGGTGTTGATCATCGGATCATCATGTCGCCTTTGTCGAAGTCACGTTTGCAACCTACTGGACTACAAAAACTAACACTCGCAAACACGTTAGTCCAATTTGGTCTCGTTGATTATCAAACACCAAAATCCAAAGTAAATAGGCCAAGGGTCCATTTTCCTTACAGGCGCCACATCATTGGTCCTACGTGACGCCACATTAGCCACGAGGGAGGTAAATGGGACTCTCGCGATAGTTCATGGAGGTCAGTTAGACTTTATAAAAAGTTGTAGAAATAATTTGTTTCAAGAAATGTATCCAAGTATTCTTTTCTAGAATAAATATACATTTAAAATACTATAATCTGATTTGATGTTAGAAATTTTGTTTTAACTTAAAAAATATAAAACCAATTTAAGTTTTTGAACCTAAAATCATGCTCCACCTTTTATTCCTTGCTTGGAATTATTTGAATATTTTCTGATCTCCTAAAACTTAAAACTAGACCAAATATGAAATGGAGGATACAAACCAAGACAAATCCTTGTAGACCACAACATGAATCATCATGCAACTTATCATGCAGAACAACAAAAACGTTTCCTCGGCAACAATGTCTAGCTTAACCATCGAGGCATGCACAGGAAATTCCGAATAAAAAAATATAATTTAACCTCTGATTGCATATATTAATAACATGTATCATGTGGTTTAACTTTGTAGCAGCGCTGTCTTCTTCAGGGGACATCACGACAATAACCTATGTAGACTCAGTGAACTGTTAACAGTAGGTGTCATGATGACGAGCAATCAAGAAGGCAGTTTTAGACAGCCTCGGGATGCCGAACTTTACGAGTTTCTTAAAATCATGCTCTATATTATGGTTTTCAACTGGGAAAAACATAGATAATTATTTTAGAAAAAATATGAAACTGATATCATATTTTTTTGATTTTAAAACAAAATTTCTAACATCAAATCATATTTTAGTATTTTACAACTATATTTATTTTAGAAGAAATATTTGGATGTTTTTTGAAAAATTATTTGAACGACTTTTTTAATAGATGTCTAACTTTTTTTTAGAAGATTTTATAGATGTGTCTAACTGACCTTCTGAACTTTGTCCAGGCGATTCCCACGCGGGGCCGCCGGGGTGACAGCGTTTCGTGGGAAATAGAAATAGGCCAGGCCGGGTAGCAGACACGACTGTGCTAAACGAACGCGTGTTGTTTTTGTATGGGCCGGCGGGGTCATCTCCGTGGATCAGGCCTCAAACCTGGCCCGACCGAGAAGGGCCCAACTGAGCAAAGCCTGAATAAATAAGGAACCCTCTCCACCCGCCTCCACCAACCACTCCAAACCCTAGCGCCGCCGCCGCCTCACAGGTAACGGAGCGATGGTGTCCGGCTCCGGCGTGTGCGCAAAGCGCATCGTGGTGGACGCGCGCCACCACATGCTGGGTCGCCTCTCCTCGATCATCGCCAAAGAGCTGCTGAATGGGCAGAAGGTGGTCGTCGTCCGCTGCGAGGAGATCTGCATGTCCGGCGGCCTCGTCCGCCAGAAGATGAAGTACCTCCGTTTCCTCCGCAAGCGGATGAACACCAAGCCGTCCCACGGGCCCATCCACTTCCGCGCCCCCGCCAAGATCCTGTGGCGTACCATCCGCGGGTATGTGTTTCTCCCCTGTTCTTCCCATTTTGCTTTGCAATGTACGTTTATTTATGTGTGTGTGCTGCGGGCGGTTGTTTTGCAGGATGATTCCGCACAAGACCAAGAGGGGAGAGGCGGCGCTGGCGAGGCTCAAGTCGTACGAGGGCGTACCGCCGCCGTATGACAAGACCAAGCGCGTCGTCATCCCTGACGCTCTTAAGTATGTGTTCGAGATTTGTCTGATTGCTGGCTGATTTATCCTGTGATGTGATGTTTGTTCGTGTCTGATGGTATTCTGCTGTTGTGGTTCGTTTGTAGGGTTCTGAGGCTGCAGCCTGGGCACAAGTACTGCCTCCTCGGTGAGCTCTCTAAGGAGGTCGGATGGAACTACCATGACACCATCAGGGTAAGCGTTTCCCCCCTCTTATGTGCTTGTTCGAATGTATGTGTCATCGTTTTGCACCAACACTTTAATTGCTAGTTGCTAGTTTGTGCGGGTTACTGTCATGATTCTAAATGGAAATGAATTGTCCACACTTTTCATCTACCTGTGTACATAATAATGTTATGAATTGCTTGGTGATTGATCAAGCATTTCTAGAAGTTGTTTATCCAGTTTCCTCTGTGCTGGGCATCTTCTGTTATTGTCAATTCTTCACTTTTGTTGTTGAATTCTTATTGCTGGACTAGAATAACCTTTACAAGTTGGGAGAGATATTCTGCTGAACTGTGCATGATTCTAGATGATGAAGAAAAATCAATTGGATTGATTTTATAATATGATTCAACAACTAGCTACTTCTGACAAAATCATGCACATCAGAACATACTTGCGTTTTTGGTCTGGCAATCTAATGCTTTTGCTGATGTTTGTGCCATCGTGGTTGATTATTTGATACACACATTTGTTGTGATGATATATAACATTTTCAGATCATAATGTATATATGGTTCTGTGTGGAGTTACATTGTCGCTTTGCATTTAACATTTTGAGATCATAATGAATTGTTTGTTTATATTGTGATGTGCCTATGATGTGATCAAAATTTTGCTACTCTTGATGGGTGTTCCCATTTGATGATCTTAACCACCAAGATCTCTGAGGCTTATCACATTGCAATTATAAAGACTCAGTTCACGTGACCACTCAAAGCGGCATTAGGAGTTGCTGAAGTTTTATGGCTCTGTTCTTTTACATTGGAATCTATCGTACTGTGTGTCTATCTGACCGCCTTTTGTTTGCTCTATCAGGAGCTTGAGGAGAAGAGGAAGGAGAAGGCCAAGGTTGCCTATGAGAGGAGGAAGCAACTGGCTAAGCTGCGCTTCAAGGCTGAGAAGACAGCGGAGGAGAAGCTGGGATCTCAGCTGGAGATTCTTGCCCCGATTAAGTACTGAGAAGCTGTGCTTCCGTGCCGCATCAGTTTTGTGGAACATCTGGCCCTTGTTTAAAGTAGTTTGTGACGGTATAATCTTGAGTGGTAAACTGTGTTATCCTTTTGTGACTTCTAGTTTGGTTGATCAGATGTATCGGTTCGCATTGATCTCATGTTGTGACTGTTGGCCTCGCTATGTGCTCTGTTCTTCACAGTTACCAGTTCTACTACTTCGTCTTACATGATTATTGTGTAGTTTTTGTTAGGACACTTTCACTGTAGAAACCATGGAAGTTTTCATGGACAGTAATTGAATTGTCAGTGATTTGCTGATGTGGCAGCCTATTTATCGAAGAGAAGGTAAAAATGGTAGAAACCGTTTCTTGATAGGAAACGATGTCTACGCATCGATCGATGCCGGAGAAATCGTTCGCGAGCGCGCTTGGAGAACCTGCGTGGTTTCTACCGTGGCCTCTGGATCCTGTGCGCTTGAGCCTCTCTTGTTGATGGAGCAAGGCGAGATGGTGCAACGCCAACTTTAGTCTCCCGTCGCCGCGGCTGCCCCAATCCCTTCACGTGCGTCACTCTGTCCCTTTTTTAACTGTTGTTTTCATTTTCTAAGAAACAACTTTGATTAAATATATATAAAAATATATGGTATATAATTAATATCATTAGATAGATCATTAAATCAATTTTTATAATAAATTTATTTGGAGATACAAATGTTGTTAATATATTTTTCTAGAAACCTAGCCAAACTTGTATAGAGTAAATACCATTAGATACAAATGTTGTTAACCCTAGCGATAAATATTTAGGGACAGAGGGAGTATATGGTATGAGAAGATACTAGTAAAAATTACATATTATTCAAAATAATAAATACTTTTGAACAGATGGAGTAAATAGCTTGCATATAAGGGGAAAAAACAAAATTCAGGTGTGGCCAAAGTCTGCCACTTAAATGTTTCAGTTGAGTTTCAATGTTTTTTTTCCCTTTTGACGGCGCTTGTTTCAATGTTTTTTTAATGTAATTTGTAAGGTGAATCAGTGTAGTTGAAAATTCAGGTGTGAAACTCTTTAATCTAGATGTCCAATCCTCTTAAGACATTGGAGTTCTCTCAAGAAAGTTGCATGGATGTTCACAGAATCCATGCCCGGGTGTGAGATATTATATATACTAATAATCTAAAAAAATTGAGGAATCACATACTATCTCTCAAGAAAATTGCAAAGAGTGTCATTTTGGTTTTGTCCTAAGTCAAATAATCTTAAATTTAACTATATTTTATGAAGTACTAATATCTATGACACTAAACAAATTTCATTAGATTAGCTATGAAATATATTTTATATTTTTTTTATAACTGACAAATTTATTAGAGCAGCTCCAGTGTATGAAAAAGTCGAACCGGGGGACTCCAGAATCGAACCGAGCACACTGTGAGAGGCGAACCGTATGTGTTAGAACAAAAAGCGGACCTCGCTGAACCATCGAACCAAGTTGAATAAACAAATGGAGAATTTTGCAGTCCAGAGACAAAGCAATGGACGCGTTGGCAAATAAATATTAGGGTGTGTTCACTTCCCCTCCAAACCCAAAATATTTCCTCTTCCACCCATTACA